>OY756262.1:5271417-5889947 GCA_963576845.1 Megachile leachella | reverse complement strand
AATTTTTAAAATTTTACAAATTTTACAGTTTTACAATTTTTAATAAAGAACATTGCTACAATAAATGTATAAATATTTGCAATTTTTTAAATTTTACAAATTTTACAGTTTTACAATTTTTAATAAAGAACATTGCCACAATAAATGTATGAAAATTTGCAATTTTCTAAATTGTACAAATTTTACAGTTTTACA
The DNA here is from genome assembly GCA_963576845.1 of Megachile leachella. Classification (NCBI taxonomy): domain Eukaryota; kingdom Metazoa; phylum Arthropoda; class Insecta; order Hymenoptera; family Megachilidae; genus Megachile; species Megachile leachella. Next base: position 5,889,752 of record OY756262.1, on the reverse strand, counting down.
ATTTTTAATAGAAAACATCGTTGCAATAAATTCGTAACACTTTGCAATTTTACAAATTTCACAATTTTTAATAAAAAGAACTAACAGCAATAAATTCCCAGTTTCCAATTTTATAAACTTCAAAAGCTCAAAGCCACTGCATTTTTTTACCACACTAACGAAGTTTCAGAAGGGTCCACAATTTCAATAACATCCAGTTAATTATAAAATCGTCCCATATTCGGTACAAATTGAAATTTTTTTAATTACACAACGTTCCATAGAGCAGTAGTTGATTTAGAAAAGTTTATCAAGAGGAAGTTGTTTCATTCAATCATCGAGCAATTTATGTTCGTCCAATTATATTCTAATTAAAACAGACGTCGATCCAAACAAAACTGAAATTTATTTTCCACCTCGGAGGAATATCATGTCGCCGTCTCCGCTTTCGTTTCCAATTTCCCTCGGTATCGGCAGAGCGCGGAATTTACTTTAATTAAATCACACAGCTCCCACGCGTGTTAATCATTTTATGCCGGTATTGCGAAATTTCACGAAGGTTACAGGTCAGGTCATCTGTTTGCTGCTGATCTAAAGGTGTCATCGATGTTCATGGATCAATTCACAGATCTCTAACTGACAATCGAATTACTTCCGGATGATCGAAATATTCGTTACACCTAATAATTACGTAGACTTTTATCTCATTATGGGTAGAACGCGACAGGAAGTGGTAGCGGTGAAGCGTGATGGCGGCAATATATGGAGGAATGAGGATTCTTGGTGTAACGTATTCTCTACATAGTACGTCCACTAACAGACACATCTATCATAAGTCATGTATCCTCCATTCCACATGCTACGTCTACTAACAGACGTCTGACAATAACCACCCAGAGTTATTTGAGTAACACAGTGCTCAATTACACAATAATTATAAACTTATCACCCAGCAGCCAAAACCATAGTCAATTTGAAATTCATCGCAGATAATCCCGAGGCGAAACTTGGCAAGCCTTGAATATCCAACGAGATCATGGCGAAGCGAATCAATCTCCGTCATCTTCAAAGAGGATCAGGTCCATTTACCGGAACGTTTAAAGTCACCGAAATCCCAATGTACACCTATTCCAAGACGAAATTGCCTCGGCAACAATCAAACATCGAGTTCACATTAAACTGGGTCGCACGAGAAATCGGAAGGATAATAAAGAATAAAATTCATCCGGAAGAATAAGTATCTTGATCGATAAAGTTTTCCGGAGACAAAGAAACCGCGTCACGTAGGCTACGTGTATCAGAGCCGATGGGATGTTCTTAACTTTTCGACGTTAGAAGATGACTTTATCCGCGGAAGAATCTCTGGGCTTATCTGTATTTATTCAACTCGACCCGCTGAATCGCTCGTCCGCATCTAAAATTGATGAGAACGAGGGTGGTCCAGCGGTTTCTGGGTCGACGGGAGCGTGCTGCGAATGCCGACGATGATAAACACCGACCTAACACTGCTGCCAACGGATTCTTGATGTTTCGCTGTGTGTAAACACGATGAGAAAAGGCTTCCTTCTGCGTGGATATTGCGATCAAGGAAGTACCCTTAATTTCACCTTGGCAACGTACTGTGATTTATCGATTGAGAAAGTGGTTGCTGGTGTTAGACTGATCATGATCTACTTTAGCTTTAGGGTTCGTTGACTTCTTACTTCGGGTGTTATTTTAGAGGTTACTGTGCATTTAGTTATATTTGTAACTGATTACATTGTAAGAAAATTTGAGTTTACATATGGGAGTTCATATGTGTTCTCACATGGTCATGTGATCACATATGTTCTTACATGATCATGTGATCACATATGTTCTTACATGATCATGTGATCACATGATTACATACGTTCTCACATGATCACATGATTACATAAGTTCTCATATGATCACATGATCACATATGTGACCACATACGTTCTCACATGATCACATGATCACATATGTGACCCCATGTGAGCCAGAGTAGAAGCCACTCCACCTATCCACCGTGAACTTACAGTTACATTTCGGCAAATAAGAATAATCATAACTGCTGAATTCGAGACGTTTGCCGACTGTCATTTCTAGTCTAATTGATGTGAGCCAATATACCGAAAATGAGGCGTTTCTGTATAGAAACTCTGACAGATAGTAGCTCTGACTTGGATCACGCGCTAACATTGTTGACATTGATATGGAGATCAAGTGTGCGTTAATATTCATGAGATGTCATAAACGACCCAACATCCTATAAAATGGAAGTTACAATCGTTGATATACGAAAAATTATTCGAATTCATTTGTTGCCGAACGGAAACAACCGTGAATGACGAGAATTATCGGAAAATTCGAAATGAGCTCTTCTGGCTTTGCTCCAAACACGAATTTATTTCCTGTGATAGCCGTTTCACCTGATTCGTTATGTAGATACGAATGTACACACGTCAAACCGATAAACATGTGACTAATAAATGCTAAAGGGATATGTGAATGGTTCCTCTGTACCCGCGCCAATTATTTTCATCGTTTCTGTAAATTGCGAAATATTTCGTAGGCTTGCGTTTGCGTGATCGTAACTTTTCGGATCGACCAGGATTTACGTCAGCTAGCGATAATCGATTATAACGGTTCTCGTTGATGAACAATAAAAATAGAAGAATTTCATCGATTCCGTGAGAGGTATGCGCCTGTTTCTCGTTATTTGAATCACGCACACACTGTTACTCCATTCTGAATTGTTACACGAATTTATTTTTATTCCGAAACAGTTAGTTATATAAAACAATTTTTAAATCAAATTGAAAATAAAATTTCGTCAAGGAAAATAAACGTATATAAATCTATTTTGCAATCGATCAGCATGCAAGGACAAATAATTAAGTCAACATCAATTATCTGATAATCTGAAAAGTGATCGAATCATAATTACCGATTAATTCAAAATGAAATTGCAATAGCGTATAAATTATTTTTAATTCAACTTTTACATCTATCGACAAGATCAATTATGCTCCGATAACGTCACAAAGCCGAGAATGTGAAATTGTTATCAAGAAAGACTTATCAGTTGAACAAACATCGTAGAGATATCGTTTGACACTTCCACGGTGAAATATCAAGGGTAATTATATTCTAATTAACATTCGACAATCATCCATCAAAGCAGTATCAACCTTGCGAACTGACAAGTAATAACCGTTTTATCATTGTTAATATTATCATGAATTACAATTTAATCACTCTGGAATCCATCGTACCCTTATCGTGGGGGAATGTTTAACCTAAATTTAGTACGCGCTGAAATCAATAGCAGACAATGTCTGTCAAACGCTGCGTTAATTAAGATATGAAGGTTAAATTTATTTATGGTTACGTAATAATTTATGCATAATAGAAGTAGTTAATATTGATGAAAATAGTTCTTTTGTGGGACTTTGGAATTTTATGATTTAGGCTGCAATGTGGTACTTCAGGTGCTTGAGGTACTTAATCTTAAGTGTTATATGGTACTTAAGATACTTAGTTTCAAGTATCATATGTTACTCAATATATTTAATTATTTCAAGCATCATATAGTACTTAAGATACTTAGTTTCAAGTGTCATATGTTACTGAAGATATTTAATTATTTCAAGCATCATAGAATACTTAAGATACTTAGTTTCAAGTAGCATATGTTACTCAAGATATTTAATTATTTCAAGCATCATATGGTACTCAAGACACTTAACCTCAAGTGTTATAAGGTACATAAGATATTTAATTATATCAAATATGATATGGTACTTAAGATACTTAATTATATCAAGTGTTGTAAGGTACATAAGATATTTAATTATATCAAATATGATATGGTACTTAAGATACTTAATTATATCAAGTGTTGTAAGGTACATAAGATATTTAATTATTTCAAATATGATATGGTACTTAAGATATTTAATTATATCAAGTGTCATATGGGACTCAAGATACTTAATTATTTGAAGTATCACATGGTACTATGATACTTAATTATCTCAAGTATCATAAAGTACTTAAGATACTCAATTATCTCAAGTATCTCAAGGTACTCAAGATACGTATGATATCTAAGACATTTATGATGCTTTAGACATTTAAGGTGTCTGAGGTACTCAATCTCACCTAAGTTAACATTCAAAAGGGACTTGTTTAAGAAACTCAATTATTTGATCATGTTAAGTACTCAACTGTTCTAACTCAAAGTTATCCTCAAACTATCCTCAATTTACCCATATCCTCGATCCTCAGTTATATTTCAAACTCCCAACCAGCCTCCCCAAATTACATCTGCCTAATTCAGCCCACCTAAACAATCTCTTAAATGACATATCCAATGACGTCCCCTGCAGAAACGTCAAAATCAACCCCAGAATCCCCTCATCAGAATCATTTCACCCACCCCTCACAATTACTCGTTTCGTCGACCTCGATTCAACCCGACAATCATCGTCCACTTACAAGTCTCTCTTCGGCGGCGACTCGAAACACTGCTCCCAGAACAGAGCCTTCCTGGACGGCCGTAGCCGAAGTGCGGAAGCGGATAGAGTTCTAGGCAGCCCACCGGAAGTTCCCATGTTGCCTCCAGCACCGAGTGACGGGGAACTCATGCCAGCCCCGCACCTCTTCAGGCCACCACCGGACCCGGGGAAGTCCATTACGCCACCACTGGAGTCAGACATCGTTAGGCTGTCATCGCTTCAACTAGATCTTCAAACTGCTCCTTTGAATGCATTCCAGGAGAAACCACGAGTGTACGATGCTTCAGAGTACCGAATGTTTAACGTCTCTTCATCGAACTTGGTCACTTTTCTCTTTTGCACTGAGACACTTTTATTAGGTGAGCATTCTGAGCTAGAGGACTAGCATTTTTCTGAGAGACAAATTGGATAACTGATGTGGAGCTTCTGGTGCTAGAAATGTGGGAACTATTGATAGTGTTTTCGTAATTTGACAAAGGAGGAGATTTTTTAGGGAGAATCACCTGGAGATAGGGATCTAAGGACCTTAGCTCTGATTCAATATCTCTTCTGGGCTCTAAGGTGTGTTAGGCAGTCTAGTGCTATCGAAGAACCTCTTAGGTCTTCCTAGTTAGACTCACGCTAATGTAGACACTTTGCTAACCAGATGAGATACGTTGAGTTAGAGGTAAGGTGTAGAAAGGTGATCCCTTCATCTTCAAATACGTAGACCCTAGTACAATCCTTGAATCTCATAATGTGATAGCAAGTCATGATACTGTAGTCAACACCTTGATGTGGTACAAGTCTCAATAAGTCCATCAGACTCCACAACAATCAAATTAAACTCAACCAGACTCAATACTCTGTAACTGAACTAGGCTATCAGGCTATCTGGTCTGAACTACCTCGACTTAGTTCAAGTCCATCAGACAACTTGATCAGACTAAACTTCTCCAGACTCAAGACTCTATAACTGAACTATGCTACCAAGCTACCTAGTCCCAACTATCTTGATTCAGTTCAGAACTTCATCAGACTTAACTCCATCAGACTAAACATCTCCAGACTCAAGACTCTGTAACTGAACTAGGCTATCAAGCTAGCTGGTCTCAACTATCTCGACTTAGTTCAGAACTTCATCAGACTTAACTCCATCAGACTAAACATCTCCAGATTCAAGACTCTGTAACTGAACTAGGCTATCAAGCTATCTGGTCTCAACTACCTCGACTTAGTTCAAGTCCATCAGACAACTTGATCAGACTAAACTTCTCCAGACTCAAGACTCTATAACTGAACTAGGCTACCAAGCTACCTAGTCCCAACTATCTTGATTCAGTTCAGAACTTCATCAGACTTAACTCCATCAGACTAAACTTCTCCAGACTCAAGACTCTGTAACTGAACTAGGCTATCAAGCTACCTGATCTCAGCTGTCTCTCCTCAGTTCAACTGCATCAGACAACTCCATCAGACCAAACTCCACCAGACTCAAAATTCCATAACTAAACTAAGCTACCAAGCTACCAACAACCTCGATATAGTTCAAAACTCCATTAAATTTGAAGATAGATCAATCAAACCCAAAACTAACTCGATCAATTTAAAAGTTAACGAGAATCACCCCCCAATTTCCTTAACAAGAATCACCAGGTTGATAAAACAAGAGCAAGTGAAACGTTAAATGAACATCGACAGGGTATAAAACTAGATTTCTGTTTACTCATCAGGGCAGCCTATTAGAGTGATTGCGTTTCGAGGGGACGTTCACTGGCTCGAGAAGACGCGGAGTCGTCGCGACGCTTCCACAAATCATACTAGCAAAAGCGTTACGTTATCAGGATTTCAAATTGTCGCTGAAATTGCCCTCGTTTGGCAGCGTGAAAGCTTCAATGGTACGTTCGTTTCGTTCGCTACGGAAACGAGGCAATTTGTTCCCTTTGGCTCTCGGATAAATCTCTAACTAGAATGCCCTTCGAAAATTCTGTCTCGATTGTTTGCGTTTAAGTTTGTGAATCGATATTTTTATTGCTGTATGTAGTTACAGTAGGGATTCTACTGAAAGAGAGGATTCTGTAGGTTCTAACCTCACTTTGTGGTGGAATGGTGTTAGCTGTTAGGTTGTTGTATGGTAATTTATTGCAATTCTGGGGATATGTAGGGACAATTTATTGGAGTATAGGGATTCCAAATTCTTAATTTTGTAATTCACCTAAATTTTCATTTTTTCAAATTCCTCAAATTTTCTGAAATTTCCATATTCGTGAATATTCAAATTTTTAACTGTTACACTTGTAAGTTCTAAATTTCTCGAATGTGGAAATAACTCAAATTTTCATAGTTTCAAATTTCCAAATTTCCAACTTCCAAATTACCCAAATTCCCAATTTTCCAACCCCCATTTCTCACTTTCCAAATCACCCAAATTTCCATATCCTCAAATTCTCCAAATTCTCTACAATTTCCATACCCTCAAATATCCAAATCACCCAAATTACCCTATTCTCAAATTCCAAAATTTGCAACCCCTATTTCTCACTTTCCAAATCACCCAAATTTCCATATCCTCAAATTCTCCAAATTCTCTAAAATTTCCATACCCTCAAATATCCAAATCACCCAAATTTCCATATCCTCAAATTTCTAAATTTTCAACCCCCATTTCTCAATTTCCAAATCACCCAAATTTCCATATCCTCAAATTCCCCAAATTCTCCAAAACTTCTATTCCCCCCAAATATCCAAATCCCCCAAATTTCCCAATTCTCAACTTCTCAAATTTGCAACCCCAATTTCTCCCCTCCCAACTCACCCAAAACCCTCCACCTCCCCAAATTCTCAACTTCCCTTAATTAAAACGAACCTAACCACAATTCAAACAAAATTAATAATGAAAACAGAAGCACCTGTCCCAAAGCATCCCCGAATATTCCTCTCAGTATCTAGTCACCTACCATATCCCCAGTGAATTGAATTCGCAAGTAATCGAAATGGAGTCAGACCTCCGTGGCCATCCGACTATTGTTCGGCACCCTCTCGATCCAAACGCGATTCGACGTCTAAAGTAAGGGGCACAAAGAAAAGTTTGCGTTTCCTCGTTCAATATTCCGTCTCGGTTTCCTTCCCTCAGCATTTCAGGATGTCATGTTACCCCGGATAGAATCCTCTTTACTGTTCCCTTTCACGGCTATAGAAAACGTGGATGTATAAATTATGGGGGTTTACAAACGGCATTATCGTATATAAAAGGTGAATTTTTCAGATATTCTTTTAAACCGAGAACTTCATCTTCAGGGAGAGGTTTCTGACTGCGATGGAACAATGGTCGATTCTGTCATGGTGTGTTGGACAAACTGGGACAAGTACCAACTTAACAGGAGGAAACTAATTAGGCTAGACCCTCGGCTACTTGTTGGCATCGACTCTCTTTATCTCGGAATTTAAACGACACAGGGATACTAAATTGGAACGTAAGCTGTTGCCAACTTTTTGACACTAAATTTAAAATCTTTCAATTCGATGAAATTCGTTTGTACGTTCTTCACACTTCATTGTATAATTATCTTGTATCTCTGAAAAATTCTAGGAGGGTCAGTTTTGTGAACATTAAGGTGTGAAACAGTTTAGATAAAAAATTCTGATGAAAGATTCCTCTTTGCACTGAGTACTTCATTTATAGCTGACAGTATATTTGAAGATGTAGCCAATTATTTAGTAGCCAATATTAGTGACTTTTTGTGCAGAATATAGTAAAGAATAGACCTAGATAAGAAAATGTACGACTTCCTCTGAGAGTTAACCTTAAAATTCGGGTGTCAGCTGGAGTTGCGCCAGCCATGTTGAAATTTTACTTCATCAAAAAGTAAATAACCAACAGGTGAATTAATCCACATATTGATGACCAGTTGATCACCAAAAGTTGAACACATACCTCCCACAAAGAAGAGAATATCACAAAGTGAGGTTAGGTTTCAAAATGTTTCAAAAAATGTTTCCTCTGTCACAGTGACCTCTACATCATAAAATAATTCTTAAATTTGCATTATAAAAGAAAAATTATCACGAAAGTTTGTTCCGCTAAAAAAGTGGCATTAATGCAAATCTTGAAACGTTTCTAAAAAAAGAAGCGACAACAATCGATTCGAAGTGCGGTCGATAGTAAACAACGGTAAGGGTATCATTAACAGGAGATAACGGGCAACGTTCAAGTTAATCAAGGAGTTATCGTACGGGAACGAGGAACGAGGATATTCAAGGAGAACCAGTATGCAAAGACGTCAGCAAGTGCATTCGCCGTTCTCCAACAGGTTTCTGGAAAGATTTCAAACGATCCGAAAACGAAAAACACATTTAGAATGTAATCGTTACATAATTTCAACAGGTGACACGGTCGGAATAACTCTGAATGAAATTTAAATCGACATTCGCTCATTAGAATATTCTATGGATGCTGACCTAACCTAGACCTGGTAATGAATATTCCTCACGAAAATTAAAGTCTGCTGCTCGAAATTTGAAGACTGAGCAAATTATTTGGGGAACTGGATTTTGAACAAAAATTCGATCAACGCGTTAAAATTAATTTTGTTAGTAAAATTTAATTTTGTAGACGTGGGAGAAATTACAAATTATTTAGGTGACTGTGTGTGGACTTTGAGGAAAATTCGGTGACCACGTTAAAGTTAATTTTGTTAATGAAATTTAATTTTGTAGACGTGGGAGAAATTATAAATTATTTAGGTGACTGTGTGTGGATTTTGAGGAAAATTCAATGACCATTAAAATTAATTTCGTTAATAAAATTTAATTTAGCAGACATGGAACTTGAACTTCGCCAGCTAATAAATGACAATTTCACCTAACTCCAAGACAAGTTAAATCCTCGAACTCCGCCTCCATTATTAAACTCAACATTAACCCGTCCATCCAAAACCTGCAAAGTAAACCCTGGTAAGCAACCGATAAAAAACCCCGAGTAAATCGAACCGAACGATAAGTTGATTTTCGAATCGGAAACCTGTCGCGTTATCTCTCTACGCATCAAGTTACAGCCATCACGACTTCTCACGACATCAGCGACTTTTTTTCACCGCTTACATCATCCTTATCGCCTCATCGGTTCCTCAGCATCAGGCAAAAACGAGGAAACCCGGTTATCAGCGTTTTTTATCTAAATCGGGTGAAATTCTGGCGAGGTTACAAAGTTTCAAGGTACGATTACCCTGTAATCCTACTCCATGACACGTGCAGTCCACTTTGAACTTGCCGATCTCGTAATTCGCAGGCGAAGTTTCGTCTTTAAGGCGATCGATCCACGTGTCTCGTACGCAATTGGGGAAACTACGTCACGGATGAAAATTTGACGTTCCAGATTAGGTTTCGAGTGCCTGATAAGATTCACTGATATTTCTCGATGAGTTTATCGACCATTTTAATTTACTGTTCCTACTCAACATTTTAATACAATCGAAGTTTTAAATTATAACTTAAAGTCCATTATTATAATATAATGCACTATTTATCGACAGCCATTTTAATTTACTGTTCCTACTCAAAATTTTGATACAGTCAAACTTTATTTTAAATTACAACTTAGCTAAAGTCTATGATTATAATATAATGCACTATTTATCGACAGCCACTTTAATTTATTGTTCGTACTCAAAATTTTAATACAGTTGAACTTTACTTGAAATTATAACTTTCTTAAAGTCCATGGATTACACTATGAACCTACTAAAATTGCGAGGCTCCATAAAAAATTCAAACAAATCAGACCGAAGAAGTATAAGAACCTCATCCAGGAGCTTACAGCTCCCCATACACCGCTGTAACTCCTAATTAAACCATAACTCCACAGTTTACAGCACAGTTCTCATATAAACCTAACCTCGATACTCCCCTGTAATAACCAACAAACCTGACATCAAATGAACAGGGGCTGAAATTTGTGGGTGATCAAAAAATTTGTGTACTAGTTAAACTGCATCGAGAAGGCCTGCATAAATGCAAGGAACCTTGAGAGACCCGTACCTGCACGACCTTGGGACCTTGGCCCAAAACACAACCGAAATTGCAGCGATTTTGAACTGCTACCAAATAGTGAACAGGTGATTCTCGTGGAAAAAAGGTTAGGGTGTTCCGGAAAAACGGTTCGCTTCACGTGACACACATACATGCACACACTCACACGGACGCATAACACGAGAGGCTCACGCGAACGGGCCGGTGTCGTCGGACACCTCGTGTTTGTTCAACTGGCCAGGGTGATCTGGTTTCGCCGGAGATTTCACCGTGAAGGGGTGGGGGTCGCGATTTGCGCGGGAAACTTGCGCGTTGTCAGCTTCTCTCTCTCTTTTCTGTTCATTGTTCCTTCTCTTCGTCCTTTTCTTTCCGTCTTCCTTTTTCATTCTCTACCTGCGGTCCTCTGCTTTCTCGTTCTCTCTATTTTTGTACCGCGACTACTCTCTCCCTTGGACTCTATCAGGACTTCTTTTGTGAGGTGTTTTATGAGGCTTGTATATCGGGTACATTCTTCCGCCCGTTAGCTGTGCCCCTGTCTGTTTATTGTATGAATGAATGTTCAATGTACGCGGACCTTTTGTACCCCTGTGCCAATAACCGGCTACTCATCTTCAGATTAATGCTGGAATATTTTTAAGTTGCTCTACTTAGCCTTTGTTTGCGCTTCAGAGTACCACTTGCAATTTTAGTCATATAAATGACAGCTACGATTTTTACACTTCATTCTCTTTGCTGGACATTTGATATTAGTGCATTTCTTTGACTAAGTAGTCAGCTGTTTATCTGAAGGTTCTGGTGCCATTTTGACACTTCATTCTCTTTGCTGGATATTTATTGTTAGTGCACTTACTTCTTTGACTAAGTAGTTCAGCTATTAATCTGAAGGTTTACTACTGGTGTCATTGATAGTCACTTGCCACTTTGACAAGTCTTCATTCTCTTTGCTGGACATTTACTGTTAGTGCACTTCAACAAATTTGTAGTTCAGCTATTTATCTGTAGGTTTGCTACTGATGTCATTGATAGTCACTTGCCATTTTGACAAGTTTTTATTCTCTTTGCTAGACATTTGTTGTCAGCACACTTATTTCTTTGACTAACTAGTTCAGCTGCTTATCTGAAGGTTTGCTACTGGTGTCATTGAGAGTCACTTGCCAATTTGACAAGTCTTCATTCTCTTTGCTGGACATTTGCTGTCAGTGCACTTCTTTAACAAATTTGTAGTTCTGCTATTTATCTGTAGATTTGCTACTGGTGTCATTGATAGTCACTTGCCAATTTGACAATTCTTCATTCTCTTTGCTAGACATTTGTTGTCAGCACACTTATTTCTTTCACTAACTATTCAGCTGTTAATCTGAAGGTTTGCTTCTGGTGCCACCGAGAGTCACATTTTCCCGTCCCTATCAATTTTATCACCGCTTATCTCATTCTCCCCTTATAATTTTCCTTCAGTTTATCTTTCCGTTCGATCTTCCTTGAACAGCGATTTCCATTTTCGAACGAATCCGGAAGAACGATACAAATTGGATGTGCGCGATCGAATAAAAACGAGCCAGGTTGGATACACTTGCGACACAAATAAGCCATTTAATGAATAATGTATTCAAATTGGCCTTCCCTGCCGTGAACCTCTCGTCTGAATTTATCGAAACAATGCGACTCGTTGTAAACGGAACAATGTCAACGAGGTAATTTATTGAAAGACGATTGATTCCAGATTGGAAATTGAGGCGATCAATTTCCACCATGGAGATTTTGTTCTCATAAATAATTGAAAACGCCTACGCAAACTTTAGGAGGAACCTTGCGAAAATAATACTGGGTCTGCTATTTCTAAGGAAGTTTCGCAAGTTTAATTTAAGTCATTTTTTAAGTTTAATGAAATGTTCAGAGTGGTCTGTGAGGTCAGGTTAATTTAGAATTCGAGAATTTGGACCGATGACAATTTCTATATTTTCAGAGTTATTAAAAGATACTTTTAAGAAGTCCAAATCTTCAAATGATCAACAGTACAAAATTGCAACCCATGGTAAAAATTTGCAAGTCCACATATGCGTCCACATATGCACATATATGCACAGGTCCCATAACTCATCCACCGCTGACAATTTCTATATTTTCAGAGTTATTAAAAGATACTTTTAAGAAGCCCAAATCTTCAAATGATCAACAGTACAAAATTCCAACCCATGGTAAAAATTTGCAAGTCCACATATGCGTCCACATATGCACATATATGCACAGGTCCCATAACTCATCCACCGCTGACAATTTCTATATTTTCAGAGTTATTAAAAGATACTTTTAAGAAGCTCGAAATCTTCAAATAATCAACAGTAAAGAAGTGCAACCTCCGGTAAAAATTTACAAGTCCACACATGCGTCCACATGTGCGTCCACATATGCACATATATGCGTCTACAAGTCCCATAACTCATCCACCATCTTAAAACGCACTTAACCTTCAAATACAATCACAAGCATTGAACACTTATTTTTAAGCAAGAAAAAATGCTTCATCAAGGCATCAATTACCAATGACGTAGAGTCTCATTTGAGGAACACGCAACGTTAATAGATGATCAACCGCTTCTAGAGAAGAGACACTGAACACAACCATTCCTTGGATCACGACTGCCACGTACACACAATGTGGTACACACTGGATGCGGTTCTATTCGCAAATGACTCGTCCTGACGTAGAAACTAGCGGTCATTATTTTAATGAACGCCTCAATCGGCCTTAATTCCCTGGATTCTTCTGTTCTACCTAGGCTACGTTCTCGGCATAGAATTACGGGCTGAGACGATCTTAAGGATCAGGACCACATCATTACTGAGGTTAGGTTAGGTCACTACTTTTGGGGTCACTGTCACACTTTTTTATTTCTTGTTAATTGTAACCTTATGTGAATTTTACTGTTGATATACTGTGACATTTTTGAAGATAGCTGTGGCATTTTTGGTACTGATTTTTTAATGTTATGACAGTGGGTCATTGACATTTTTCAAATATTGTGAACTATGTCTTTGTGTGACGTTTAAGATCATGACTTTTTACTGTTGTGACAGTAGGTCATGTGTGACATTTTTCAAATATTGCAAACTATGACCTAGTATAATATTTAAGATCGTGACTTTTTACTGTTGTGACAGTAGGTCATGTGTGACATTTTTCTAATAGTGTTAACTACGCCCTTGTATGACATTTAACATGACATGACTTTTTACTATTATGGTACAACAATATCTTTAGACATTATCAGCCATTTTGTATGATACTGAGGGTTACGACCTCTATTGTGACATTGAAATTTATGTAAACATCACCTATGACCTTATATGACATTTAACATCATTGTTAATTTAACACCTGACATTTAAGATTTGTTACTGTTGTGACACTATGACATTTTCAAGTATTGTCTGCCATTTTATGTGACATAGCAAGTTTCAATATTTGGATGTTATGTCACTGTGACATTCTTGCGGATGATTCAGTTGTGTCACATGTGTGTTCATTCAGATAATTTCAGCCAAGTCATATGTGACACTTTTTGGACGATTTTAGTTTTGTCACATGTGAGATTCTTTTGGGTGAATTCAGACGTGTCACATGTGGCATTCTTTCGGGTGATTTTAGTTAAGTCACGTGTGGCATTCTTTCAGGTGAATTGAGTCATGTCACATGTGACATTCTTTCATATGAATTCAGTTATGTTGCATGTGACAGTCTTTCATATGAATTCTGTTTTGTCACATGTGAGGTTGTTTTAGATGGATTCAGTCATGCCACATGTGACAGTCTTTCACATGAACTCAGTTACATACATCACATGTGAGATTGTTTTAGATGGATTTAGTCGTGTCACATGTGACATTCTTTTAGACGAATTCAACCAACTCATATGTGACATTTTTTCAGATGAATTTAACCAAGTCACATGTGACATTCTTTCAGATGAATTTAACCAAGTCACATGTGACATTCTTTCAGATAAATTTAGTTAAGTCACATGTGACATTCTTTCAGATGAATTTAGCTAAGTCATATGTAACATTCCTTCAGATGAATTCACTCATGTCACATGTGACACTCTTTTGGATGATTTCAGTCATTCCACATGTGACATACTTTCAGTTGAATTCAGTCAAGTCATATGTAACATTCTTTCAGACGAATTTAGCTAAGTCACATGTCACATTCTTTCATAAGAATTCAACCAAGTCACATATGACATTCTTTCATACGATGTGAACCATATCACATGTGCCATTAAATATTAGAATTTTTACAGTTACAATGTAAGTATCCTCAAGGGACTCCCAAACCAACATAACCTCATCTAGTTATAATTTTCAAAACTTCCCAAATTACAAAATCTTCAAAACAGAAACATCAAAGTAAAATTCGTCCCCACCAAATTTTATTAAATTCTTAAATTATGAACATTTTTGTATCACAAAATAAAGAGCCTCTCTCGAATAAAATCTCAAGTATATAAAAAGAGAAATCTTAATTTTTACTTGGCAATATTTTTCACTGCATTGATTACCCAGAACCAATTAAATCGTGAACACATCCACATGTAGCATATGCGAACGCTTGAGATGAGTATAAAAGCGAGTTACCAGGAACCAATGGTGCCTGATTAATCGACACCAGCCCAGTCGATGTTACGCTTTTTTCTTGTTAAGTATGCCTGTGATAAAAGGCCCTATTTTTGCGCACAAACAAGCGAAAAATAAAGAAAAATTTTAGAAAAGGAAACAAAATAAGAGATGTGGACTGTCGATATTATGCGAATGCGCGGGAAAATAAATAGCAGTCTGCACGGTAACCACGTAAACGTGTCCAATCGTTATTTTCCTCTCGTCCAGGGGTCAATATTGATTTTCAACGACGCGACGGCCACGTCGCAACCTCATGCTGCAATTGCAATTTCTTGCTACATTAACTTAACCCAATCTGATCGTCCACTTTTCAGCGGTCTTTAAAACTTGAATAAGTTTCAGGATCAGCGATGAATAAAAGTCGTTCAAACCTAACCTAAGCGATGTTTGGAGATTCTTTAAGATTGATTTTGAGGATCTTTGAGGATTTAAACTTAATTTCTGATGTTTTTTAGTTGCATGAAGTTTGAAAAATAAACTAAGAGTAATTGTAAAAGTGTTCAAAAGCACAGAAGGTTTCAAGTTTGATTTTAAAAATGGCTGTCTTAGGAATTAATAATACAACCTAATGTAACCTAACCTAATTTCTGATGTTTTTATGTTGCATTCAAAGAGTCTAAAACTTAACCTAACCTAAGAATAGCATCGTCAGAACTGTTCAAAAGGACAGAATGTTTCAAGCTTGATTTTAAAAATGGCTGTCTTAGGAATTAATAATGCAACCTAATGCAACCTAACCTAAAATTTATAAACAGACAGCAAAACCCAAAATAACCTAACCTAACATAGCTACTGTCTATCATAGTAATTTTAGAAATCGACAGAGTAGGTATCTACGTGCAATTTCGCACGCAGTGCAAGATAATCACAGGGCGACAGATGGAACGATGTGGATACTCCATGATGTTTGCTCTTTTAGAGATAAAAATATTTGCAAACGATGCACTTACTCTCGCGTTGCATCGCCGCTGTGAAAATATTTATGAGATGAAATTATGACGTCTGATGGGAGTTTCGAGTGAGTGCTCCGAAATATCGATCAATTTGTGTCTATTAAGCATCAAACCCCCAAATCTGTAAATTTCTAAATCTCAAAATTCTAGAAACCTTAAAAATTTCGAAATCTTCCACTTCCAAAATATCTAAATGCTGAAATTATCAAATTCACCATTTTCAAAATCCCCAAATCCCCAAATCTCCAAATCTTCAAATCTTCAAATATCAAAACTTCAGAAACCACCAAACACCCAAATTCTCAAATTCCCAAATACCCAAATCTCCAAATCCTCAAATTTCTAAATTCCCAAATCTCAAAATTCAAAAAACCTTAAAATCCTCAAATCTCCAAATCTCGAAATTCCAAAAACCTTAAAATCTCCAAATTTCCAAATCTTCCACTTCCAAAACCCCAAAATTTCCAAATCCCTAAATTCCCATATCCCAAGATCCCTAAAATCCCCAAAATCTCCAAAATTCCCAAGTTCTCAAATCTCAAAATCCCAAAGTCCCAAAAACCCTAAAATTCCCAAATTTCAAAATTCCAAAGACCCTAAAATCCCCAAATTCCCAAATCTTCCACTTCCAAAACCCCCAAATCCATAATCCCGAAATTCTCAAATTCCAAGATCCCTAAAAGCCCCAAAATCCCCAAAATTCCCAAATTCTCAAATCTCAAAATCCCAAGGTCCCGAAAACCCTAAAATCTCCAAATTTAAAAATCCACAGATCCTAAAATCCTCGAATTCCCAAATCTTCCACTTTCAAAACTCCCAAATCCCCAAATTCCCAAATTCTAAAATCCCAAGATCCCCAAAATCCTCAAATTCTCAAATTCTCAAATTCTCAAATTCTCAAATTCTCAAATTCTCAAATTCTCAAATTCTCAAATTCTCAAATTCTCAAATTCTCAAATCCCCAAATTCTCAAATTCCCAAATTCTCAAATCTCCCAATCCTCAAATCCCTAAATCCCCAAAGTCCCAACTCCAAAAATTCATGACCCCGTTCGTCGAAAAAAAGTCTCCTTTGAAAATCGCCGTTCACACGCGCAGTAATGAATTTCTATTGAAAGTACAAACCATCTGCCAGATAAGATAATAGGCAGGTAACAAGGACCGTTCAGGCGTACAGTTTGCAACGACGCTAATTGCAGCATATACAAAATTACGTAATAGTGCAACTTACCTATACTGATCGGTAAATATCCTGAAAATAACAATTCGTATTTATTCGAAAACGTTCCACTATGTTCAACATGCTGTTAATTATTTAACGTGTACCTAAACGCACTCTAAAAGAAAAGAAGTCCCTATCTATCGTGTCCATGTGGGTGTTAGTATATCTTACAGAAGCTGATCGATTAACGATCAGTGCAAAAACGTTCAATTTGTACAATTTTTACAGAAGACTATTTTTTATAAATTTGATCGTTACGCGTCGGAACTGTACAATGTCCATTGTTTGCAAATAAAAGGGAAGAAACAATGCAGCGATCGTGTGTGAGCGAGTGTGTGTTCAAGCATTAATTTGATCAAAGCAATTCTGCCATGTGTCATTGTTGAAAATTGCTTCGATGCGTTCGTCAACAGTCGCTGTTGACTCATAGCCATTTGTTTAGTTTTTCAAACGATCCATTCCATCAGTCTATAAAACAAATGAAAGAACAATTCTACTCTGAATGCGTCGAATTTTTAGAAAAATTTTAAAACTGCTATCAAACTTTTTTTCTACTAAGCTCTATAATTTTTAACTATAAATTTTACTGTAAAATTACTATAAACAAAAAAATGTAACATTATTCTATAGTTCATTAAAAATTTGTTAAGCAATCATTTTCCTAATCGCCAATCACAAGCAACGTTAAAGCGTGGTACAATAAACTCAAGGCAATACCGTTCGCTATATGGCAGAATCCGGTACTTTTCGCACAACAAATTCATGCATCTGAGACCCCATTCTCGAGTGTATTCACAGAGAGACAGACAGAAGGATGGGGTCAAAGTAAACCAATCGAATCGATTTCACAGCGATTTGTCGTGGCGAGGGGTGTTTATTAGTCTGTGAGTGTGTTATTTGTGAATTTATAGAGACGTGAGAGACTGATATAATAAATAATAGGATCGTGTACATACGCTCTCTCGACAGGAAGCTCTGTCTCTTTGAACCTGCAACCCAAGGATCACATACGTCATACATATCGTCACACCCCGCACCCTTTGTGACAAAAGTAGTTTAAATTAATTATCTTTCATACAGCAAGCTCATCTCTACAGTTTTATCTATTATCGTTTCAACTCCTTTTCAATTATTTATTAAAAAAAAAAATTGTTTTATGTTCATTAAAAAATTGTTTCAAATTAATTTTTATCATTAACATATCATTAACGCTATAATTGTTAAAACTCCTTTTCAATTATTTATTAAAAATAAAAATTGTTTCATGTTCATTAAAAAATTGTTTTAAATTAATTTTTGTCATTAACATATCATTAACACTATAATTGTTAAACCTCCTTTTCAATTATTTATTAAAAATAAAAATTGTTTCATGTTCATTAAAAAATTGTTTTAAATTAATTTTTATCATTAACACATCATTAAAATTTCTTTCTAATTATTTGTTAAAAAAAAAAGTGTTTCATGTTCATCTAACCAAAAGCTCAATGCTATAAAAAATAATTTTGACGCTCTAAAATTAATTTAAAACCTGTAACTTTTAATTTGAGACGAAACTACGAAAAGGAGTACGAGCATAAAAAATTGAGGTTAATCTAAGAAATTTTCCCGCGTAAACCATTTCTTGCTGTATAAAATATACATATAGTATGTACAAATGAAATAAACCGCGGTAACACACGTTTTAAAGCACCACCATCACCACCATAGAAAGCTACATACAAGGGAAAAGAGACCATAAATTTTATTCGTACGCTGTACAACGTGATAAAACTTTTACGATAGTGCTCTGTAGAGGAAGAAAGAATCGATCGTGATTAACATTTTCAATTTGAAACATTCTCCGGTAAAACTGGTCACGTGCGGAAAGAATTTCCGGTATCGAGAAGATTTGAATTGATACGTTATTTGAAAGTTCGATGAATGTGCATTGTGCAACGTGTGATGGAAAATATTGATTGTTAAATTCTTTTGAAATTTGCAGTAGAATGGGTACAGCCATGAAATTGTATGGGGAATTTGGACGTATTGTTTTGTTTATCAGAATAAAAATTATTTAGCAGAAACTGGGGTACTAGTTAATTTATTTTCGGTTTTTATTTTTATTTGTGAGGTGCCATTTTTAGGACGTTTTAATTATTTTTGATGAAATTTGTTATACTGAGTAGTTCAGTATTAACGCTATGACTGAGTACTATTTAAATATTTTAGTATTATAATATTTGATCATTGAAGTATGTGGATATTCGAATATCTGGTAAATTTTAAAATAGCTACTTCGGTAATTCAGTGCTTGACCATTCGAGTGTCTGGTTACCAAGCTTCATCTCCTTAAAAGACCCCTCGCGCCATCTAGTTTCGCTCACTAGAACAAGGAGAGCCTCCCTGTCGGTAAAACAGATCTCCATCCACTGGTTTCCCTCGCGTGTCGCTAGATGGCGCAAAATTATAACCTCAAAATATCAAAATAAAAACTGAGATACCCAAACCTAAACATTACCCAAACCATCATTAAACAAAAACAAGACTCTATCTCTTCCTAAACCCATTATCACTTAACATCATCCCGCAATATAGTGACTCAGTAACTTGCAATAAATTAAATATTATCCCACCAAAAAAATAAACTGCAGACCAAAAACGCAAATATTAAACAAAATCGATATTCAAACGACAGTTTCATGTAACAATCACTCTTCCTTAATTGACAGTCGGTAATGCAGCAGACAGTGATGGATTCCAATTTCACGGTTAATTAATATGCAGCTACCGGTCGACAGCACTAATACGCAGTCGATAAATCGATGTACTGTGTTTATTTCCTAATTCACTTTTAATTATTCATGAACACGTGCATACTGCGTTACAACCTGCTAATTATTACCGTGGTACAAGCGGCTTCATTAATGGCGCCCTAGCGATCTGCAACTTACGTGGGCGTTAATTACTGTCACCACGTTTAATCATGAGCTATAGACCCACTGAAAATCCCTCAATTATTAATTTTGCACCTCTGTGATTGACAGTTGAATGGAAAATTATAATTATTCGGGTAGTATTTTTATTTAATTAGTTTTTTCTGTGGAAAGTTTTCGGAGGGAAGTATGTGAGGCGGCCATTTTTTTATTTTGAGCAATTGTAGCTGTGTGGCGCCAACTTGTGGATTGACATCGGTGTTCTGTCAATAAATGTGAAGAATACCTAACCTAACATTCCTAGTGTCGATTATGTAGTGTAGGTTAGACCTTCAGTGAGAAATATAAATTTGAAAAGTTTCTAAAGTGTCTTTGAAACATGGCTGACCTATTCTACTGAAATTAGTAATGTACAATTCAGGATTTAACGAAGAATGAACGAACACAGAAATATTATGTCAATATACACAGGATCAATTTTTTCCCGGTTCCAAGTGAAAACAAAGAGTTTCGTAAATGAAGAAAGCTGAAGATTCCTTGAAGACCTACCTTTCGCTGGCGATCGAACTGTTTCGAGACATCGATTTCGGTGACATCTCGAAATCGCTGTCACTGCGATACAGGAAACTCTCCCGTCGCTGCGGCAGAGTCTGGAGAACGAGGCCCGCACTCGGAGAGGCGCCTCCTCCGCCGCCGGCGCCGCCGTCCAGCGTCGAGGCGCCATTTTCCACGTCGAAACTGTAAACAGGAAAAAGAAACATTTACATTATCCAATGTTTCATTTACACATTAGCAATAACTCTTGAAACACTGTGTTTTTCATTCCTTCCTTCTCTAATGTATATTTTCAAATCTATGGCGCCATTTTTGGGAACGTTTAAGGGTAGTTAAAAGTGACGAGTTTTTATTTATTTGTCAAGATGCAAATTTAAGATTATGTACATTTTAAGTTGGATGACATCTTCTGAAGATTAACTGGTAATAATTGAGATTGATAAATGAAATGATATACATATGTGTACACATGTATGCATACATGTACATATGTAGACATATGGGTACATATAAGTAGATGTATGTGTATGTGTGTATGCATATGTATATCATTTCAGATGTCAACCTCAATTATTACTAGATGCATGTATGTGTATGTATGTACATATGATACGTATGTCATGTGTGTATATGTGTACACATATGTATATTATTTCACATATCAACTTACATGTATACACATATGCATACATGTGTCATATAAATACACATATGGAGGTTGATATTAAAATAATATAGATATGTAGACAAACACACATAGATGTACAGATATATACATATGTGTTTACATATGACACATATGATACATATGATATAAATTATGATACATATATTCGTATTATATACATACTTATAGAAACTATTACATATAGGTTATATTAGCACCAGAATTCGATAATATATGTAAACATTATGCTGCAACGACAAGATAGGTTATGTCTGCCCCAGATTAATAATTTCTTTAGGTCTGAGTTCAGGTCTCAACCTTTTCACTTCATCCATAAAATTTGAAAGTAAGCAACAAGACAAATGTTCACACGCATTGTGTTTTAACCTTCTTGATGTATCTTCATCTTCATTTTATACTTGATCTTCAACTTCATTTGTATACATCTTCACCTACATCTTCACTTTATCTTTTCTTCCAAGCTGGTCAAAAATTCAGAGTAATACAAAGTTTTGTGCATGAAAGTTAAATAATTGGTATGTTTATAAATTGCAGATTATAGCTCCACGAATTAAATGGCCCGAAAGTAATTTTGAAAGTAACATTATACAAAAGTTCCCAAGTTGAACATTATCATAAATAGCCAGCGAGTAATGGTCGAATTTCTTCGTTAAGCTAACAACGGTGTACCATTGCACCATCAAAGAGCGTCGAATTCAGTTTCTTCTGGTCCATGGCGTCTCATAAATACGTCTAATGAAGTCGTGCAGGAGTTCTCATTTTATGAAACATATTTATTTCGCGTCACCAGGGAGCGCGGTTATACTACCTTCGACCGCGCTAAACTATATATCAAACGGTGAATTATCATTCGGGAAACAATAGAAACACACGGTTCAAAGCAACATCGCAAAATAACACGGATGGAAGAAGAAATCTTCTCGCCCCGGCGATCAAAGAAAAATTGAATTCGCAGCAGCCCCGGAGATATTTTCCTAAATGCGAAATGTGAGAAACGGGTCGGGGAAATTTGTCAGGTCAGAGGTCACGAATTTCGCCAACTTTTGTCATTCAGAAATATTATTCCACCAACGAAATTTCTCTTTACATTGCAAATTTCGAGGAACGTGGAATTCACGGATTTACATGTTTACCTTTTTTTAAATATTTGAATTTTTACGTGTACGCATTCTCAAACTGGTCGCTGAATTTTTAACTCCCGCAACCTGAAAGGCGACGCATTCATCATTCAGCGAATATCACGTCATTTCACAAAAATAAAAAAATGTTTTTAAGTAAATACAATTTTTGATGCATGATGTCTGAACGTGATGGACAGTAATTACTGTAGTTACATTTAAATTAGTTTTGAACTCTAAAAAAGTACGTTTTATATAACTAGCATACCTAACCTACCTAACATACCTAACTTACGTAACCCACCTAACCTACCTAACCCATTAACTTACCTTACCTAACATACCTAACAAACCGAACTTACTAAACCAACCTAACTTAAGTAACTTAATCTACCAAACTTACCTAACCTACCTAACCTACCTAACATACTTAACATACCTGACTTACTTAACCTAACATACCTAACACACCTAATTTAACATATCAAACTTACCTAACGTACCTGACTAACCTAACCTAACATACCTAACAAACCTAACTTAACCTACCAAACTTATCTAACCTACCTAATCTACCTAACGTACCTAACCTACCTGACTTACTTAACCTAACATACCTAACACACCTAACTTACCTAACCAACCTATAACATTCCCTTAATAATAATTTCCTTAATCCTTAATTTCTCAAGATTCCTAATTGTCTAATAATATTTTCTAATAATATAAAAAATAATAATGATAGTTTAAAAAAATAATATATAAGATTGTTAGGAATAGCGTAAATATTAGCAGCAGTATCAATTTAGTGCGGTATCGAACTGCACACCCTCATTTACCGGGCCCGTTACATTTAACCATTACTCAATGCGTTTTACGTAACACATTATGGGCGCGGCAAGCACAGACCGGAAGTGGCTTTTAATCACTACTTTATTGGCAGCTCTGCTCGAAAACCAATATTAGCTGTTCAGGCTTGGCCGGGGCTATAGATAAACGGAAAGATTGTCTAGATGTCTCGATTGTAAGTTTGCTCAACAGAGAGCTCGTTGCAACAGGTTTTTAGGTCACGTGCAAATCTCTGGAAAGCCTTTTATCATTGATAATCGTTATATCGCAGCTGGCAATATTCCGTCTTTATTAATATCGAGTATTAATATTGGACGAAGAAAAAAGAATTGAAAATTTCAATGACTGTTTATTAAGGTTTATACGTTGAATAACAAGGTCGCGGATTATGCAATCGCGTATAGTGATCGTTATCGAAAGCAGGAAGACGAACCGTGTTTTCTGGTCAAAGTGGACGATTACGAAACGAAAGAATGTTAATTAGAGCTGTTTAACGAGTTGATCCCATCTCAACGATTGTTAACCGTGTAATTGGTTGGTATCACGTTAAAAAGATATTCGCACCTCGGAAATTCATTCTTTGAAAATTTTCGTGAATTTGGGAAATTAGGAATTGCAACCGAATCTTTTGAATGACTGTGCCTGAATAATTTACTTGATTGTCCTTTGCAAAACTTAAAGCAACATTTTGCAAACATTTGAAGGTGTCTCTTGTATTCCTACACTTTGACACCGCGAGTAAAACCTTTGCGACCAATATATCTATTATTACTAAAATAGCCGCATTGACATTCAATACAATCGGAAATATCCCCAACAATAATTCATCAAGCCATTAATAGCGATAGATATCTCACGAGACCCTCCAAACAACCCATTCGAAACTTTCCACCAAACTCCTAGAGGCTGTTCCCCTGGAATAACCTATTCACCAATCCCGACGCGATAAATTCAAGGTTCTACAAGCGTAACAGAGTAGCCTAATTTTCCCAAGAATCGTTAAATTAGCAAATCGAGATCGTGTGGGGTTCCACAGTCGTTAAACCCAACGGTCCTAGTGCTGGTTGTAAATCTCCCTCGATCAGGAATCGCTGGCGTGATTAGGTTAATTGCGCATGTACCTAATCATCTCTCTCTCGCTCTTTCTACGACGTTCTGTTATGGATAATTAAAAGGAATCATTGGCCGACCTCATTTTCTAATGGCTTCTTTCGATAGCGAAATGGCGGATGCTTGATCGTTTATTAGATCATAAGAAATTGATCACTTTAATTTACTGTACTTTAAGTCGCTATACTTCTAATTTTATTAATGTTCAAGACACTTTTGCTTCGAGTTCTTTTAGAAAGTTTAAGACACTTTAATTTTCGATAAATGACAGTGCCATCTGGTGGCGACGGAAGTAATAATGGCAGTTCATGACGTTTAAGTCTATTTTTGAAGTCCTCTTTTTGAGAGATATTAAGATCAAAGAGTGACGTTATTAGGGCCAATGAAGACCAAAGCTCAGGTTGGCAAACTTATAAGACTGATACAGCAAATTCCTAAGTTTCAATATTACATGAATTCTGTATCTAACAATCCACACAAATTCGACCAGAATTACAAATTGAATCTTATAAAGAATCCAATTATTTGTCACAGTGACATGTCTCCTTTACACATGGTTTTTATCCTGAAAAGAACTTACGGAACAGCGACGTAGACAAGTTTAGGATGCGGCTTGGCTCTCGCCAGCATCGAGACGCAACCGCTGTGCCTCCTAAACGACGTGACCGGAAGTGTCACCCTCATCGTTCCTGAGTCCCTGCGTGCCAATCTCGAGGACACCTCGTGTGGCACCAGAATAGCGTAGTCGCTCATGATGGGCGTGTTAGGTCCGTCTAGGACCGCGTTTCCATCGACGATTCACCGGTCGTCAAAGCTCAATCTTGGATCATCCGTTTAAGTATATATTTACTTATAGTCTGATGAGTTTGCACTCGTGTGGGGACTTCAGTTCTTGTTGGCACTGTGGAAGCTCCGATAGATCAAGGGACAGAGATACTGAGGAGGTTAATTTGAAAAGTTACGCTGGTGTTTACAGTTTGACTTTATGTCTGCCCTTTCGATCTGATTCTGCGCGTTTCGCCGAATTAAAAGTTGTTTCGCTGCTGATTAAAACGGGTCTGCGTTGTCTTGCTGGGGGTGGAGATTAAGACGGGTGGCTTTGAAATGAAGATTAGGAGGGAGGAAATTAATGTAAAAGTGGAACGGTGGAATAGGGATATTAATAGGGACATTACCACATTACCGGTTCAATATTCAGTTTCATTAGTATTCATCATTATAAACTATTTTTTAGATAGGTGGCTTTTTAGATAGATCTGGTAGATTTTTAATGGAGCTGGCAAGTAAGAATTTCTTGGTAAAATATTCTTGGGCTAGGATGCTTAAGGAAGTTTAGTGGTATGGTAACGTGGTAATATTGGGGTCATTCCACGCCAAATCGATCACTTTTGGAAGTCACCATCTCCGATTTTGCTCTAATCGAAATATGTTGTAGTCCATGTGAAATTAAGGGGGGTTTACGTCATCATTTTGCCGGTTTCGAATTACTTAATGAATGACAAGCCTTCAAAAATTGCAATTTTTGCCCATTTTGGCGAAAATAGGGTCCACTTAGGAATTTTTTTCTCAGAAACTACTCAACCGATTTAGCTAAATTTTGTTTTGTTTTATTCATGAAGAATTGGGCTATTTTGCAATATTTTTTCTAATTCCGTAAATTTGTTATAAAATGTCGGAAAATTTAAACAAATTCTTTTTTTGCGTTTTTCTCAATGAGGGGCGTAAAGGGGTAAAATTTATAAAAAATATGGTCATATTCTTTGAAGCTTCCCCTTTAAAATGAGCCCTTCAGAACGATGGAGCCTCAAAAATTGACGTACCTACAAGCTGGAAAAGGACGCGGGGTACCCCCGTTCCAGGTAGATGAGTCGTGTGCTCCGCTATTATGATCGGGGTTTTTATACCACCAGTCTCAAAACAATACGACAAGACTTCGTATACGACTAAATGACCCTGTTCATACCTAGCAAAATATATTAGTACTTACTTTTGACGAATCTCACATTTTTTAATCATAACTTCGTTCATAGATATTAGTTCATATATTTATTGTTTATATTTTAAAAAAGGCATATTACTTGATAGAATCCGCGAAGAAGTGGTGATTTTTTTCTATCACATTGGGATAATAGTGGATTCTGATGAAAAGTATGGAAAGCATTGTGTGTGGTAGGAAAAAATATGACAGTTAATTCATACACTAAGTACACCCGCCATCATCGTCACAATATTTCATATTGTGTAACTATCTCGTCAGACATGTTTTCTACAACCTGAAGACTTTTACGCTTTTATTACTTTCAAACCGATAACCAAACAAATAGTTCACACTTATATCACTTTAGGATTAAATCTAACGTAACTATAAGTGTATCATTGGTCAAGAGTGAGTACTAATATATTTTGCTAGGTATGAACAGGGTCATTTAGTCGTATAGGAAGTCTTGTCGTATTGTTTTGAGACCGGTGGTATAAAAACCCCGATCATAATAGCGGAGCACACGACTCATCTACCTGGAACGGGGGTACCCCGTGTCCTTTTCTAGCTTGTAGGTACGTAAATTTTTGAGGCTCCATCGTTTTGAAGGGCTCATTTTAAAGGGGAAGCTTCAAAGAATATGAACATATTTTTTATAAATTTTACCCCTTTACGCCCCTCATTGAGAAAAACGCAAAAAAAGAATTTGTTTAAATTTTCCGACATTTTATAACAAATTGACGGAATTAGAAAAAATATTTCAAAATAGCCCAATTCTTCATGAATAAAACAGAAAAAAATTTAGCTAAATCGGTTGAGTAGTTTCTGAGAAAAAAATTCCTAAGTGGACCCTATTTTCGCCAAAATGGGCAAAAATTGCAATTTTTGAAGGCTTGTCATTCATTAAGGAATTCGAAACCGGCAAAATGATGACTTAAACCCCCCTTAATTTCACATGGACTACAACATATTTCGATTAAAGCAAAATCGGAGATGGTGACTTCCAAAAGTGATCGATTTGGCGTGGAATGACCCATTGTAATGTTACAACGTAACTAGAACGTGTAAACACAATAAATATAACTACCGGAACATGTCACTCTAAGCATGGGGGTTTCCACCTGCTCCCACCATGGTGCAGGTGGACCAATCACCACCAAATTCAATAGGGTTCTTTTACTACCTATAGAGAACCTATGTACCAAGTTTCAAAAGAATCCGTCAATGTGGCGAGGAGTTACCGTGATGACGGACAGACAGACAGACATATTCGCATAAACTACCTTTTCAACATTTTCAATGTTCCGGTAGTTATAGGGTAGCCTCATAACATCATAGTATCATGTCAACGTAGGTATAAACATGACAATGTTACAATGATGTGGTAGTGGGGCAACGTTAGCGTCATATGATGACCACATGTGGTAGTGATGTATAGGTGTGAACACATGTTAGTCGGTTTCTAAAAGAAGCTATACATTCATAAGAATATGCTAATCCTTAGTCCCTAGAGTTTCCACACTTACAGATCCCCCGATTCCCTACAAGTCTAATTAATGCGAGATATACCGAAAATGCGTCCATTTTTCTATTCAATAGCTCTAACTTGGGTCAACTCGTGACGGTAACTGTCCTAAGGTCAGTAATCCTAGCGTAAATAACTAGTGCTTATGTGATGTCAATAATCCCAATACCAATAATTCTAGTACTATACCAACACTAATAATCCTATTGCCAATAATTCCACTGCCAATTGTCCTACTGCTAATAGTCCTATTTCTAACCTATCGTACCTCTACCTCGACTTCCCAACTGGTGGGTCGACACCGGTATACTCCGCTGTTTACTCATTTGTCGCGACGCCATTCTTGCGAAGGGTCAGCGTTATTTACGATACTTCCACGAAACTTTTCCGCGGGAAATGAATTTTCCGCCCCGGAGAGAAGTAACGAAGCAAGATGAATTTCCTTCGACCAAGCCGGAATTCCGAGCGTCGCCGTCGATGAATCTCATTTAACAACTGTTGTACACTTCATTTGTTCCGCGCCACTACGAGCCGGTGGATTTGAATTTAAAATGAACAAACGTTCCCTTTGCATTCTTTCAACGTTGCTAAATTACTTCACGCAATTTGCTCCGCATCTTTCGTGGAATTTATCGGACGAACTTTCAACGGGAATAGTAAACGATAAACATGCGTTTACGAGCTTCTTTGTTCGGACGTCGGTAAAGCCGACCGATTAACGGGTATATATCAGGAGAAATTTTCCGTTCGCTGGATGAAAATCAAGAAAAATGTCCTTTATCCCTGTCGTGTAAACTCGTTTGCTCGGGGAAAATAGGAAATCTTGCTGGGACGGCGAACGCGTGCTCTGCAAGCTAACAGCAACCGTTTTATCCTATATACGTTGGTCAAATTTAAGAGTAACGCAAATTCATTGCGATATCTTAATCGATGTGGGACAATGGACGATTTTCTCTTGAGAGAAACTGGAATTTTCCAATATATGAGGATTTTGCGTTTAAGCATTTATATATTACTCTATCAAGGATAGCACTCTAAAGATTTCAGAGTGTAAATAATTTTGGATTTGCAAATATTTAAAAAATATTTTGTGATCTAACAATTTTGGATAGCAGGGTCCTTGGAGGTCTCGGAACTTCACGTTCTACATTTCAGCACCACCATTTTGAAGCGTGATTCAAGATTCTAAAATTCTTCGAAAATAAAAGAAAAACACGTTGTACTTTAGAAAAAGTCGCTTTTTGATTCGAGAACCCTGAATCAAGAGTCGAATAAACTTTTCCGGACCAATGATCCGCGAAAAAATACTTCTTGCGCTTCGTAAAACTGTATTTTCTTTTTACGACACACGATAAATCGGATGCAGGTCTGGATTTGCTGTTAACTTCGCAGGGACAAAGCAATTTCAATTTCTGTTTCCTGCGTCGAGACGAAGCGACGCCTGTTCAACTTCATTTCCTAGGAACTTCCTTTCTGTCTTCCGAGGGTAATTAAAGTAAATCGTCCGGTGCAATTAGTCGAGTATCGAGCCGTCGAATACGAACGCGTTACGATTGTCCTTCGGTTAAAATGCGAACTTGTACAACACTTTCTCTTCCGTGGTAAATTATAGTTTTTGGTATGTTTAGTCATTTTATAATTCAAGCCTTCTGAGGGGGTTTAAGGAATGAATCAAGAGTGCGTCACGAGTACGTCACTAGTACATGAGGAGTGCGTCACAAGTGCAACAAGTGTAAGTGTACAATTTTTTAGATGTGTAGGAAATCTAGTGGTCTGGAACAGTGAAGACTCTAGGTCCCACATAGGTATTCTAACCTATAATTGCCAAGAAATATACATATTGAATGTGGAGATGTGTGGACCTGGGGATCCAAAGGATCCTAGCAAACTCATCTGAAGACACTATATCTTATGGACTCTAGTCACGATGAAGCCTATAATTTTTGTACTTCACCCCAACTAGTGATTCGACACGTGTATCTGCAGATCAAAATGGCGGAAGAATAAACCGACGAATACACAATCAATTTCTGCAACTCAATGAATCAATCTACAAGTGAAATCCCTGTAGAAACTGTTTGACCATTTGTCACTCAACGAACCGAACCTGTGAGTAATAACGTTTGTCGGCTATCTGTTCAACAACGTAACTCGTAACAAAGCTATTCATAGCAACCAGAAACCATAAAGACCGAGCTTTTATCCATCGTCGCCACCGTTTCAACTTCTAATCTGCCGCTTTCTAATTTTAATGCAACGCGTTCCACATGCCTGCCTCCATTTAACCGTCAAGAGTCTACGCCGTGAATCTTTCACGGTCCCCCATGAAACTCCAAATTTACCGCGTCACGGTTCCATCTTATCCTTGGCGGATGCTTTAGTACCGAACCACCTGGAACTTTTTCCATTTCCATGGAAATCTTGCTTGGTAAGGACCCACCTTATTCGTATACCCTCTTCATCTTCGTGTTGAAAGGGGAAGCGGTGTTTAGGGTTCCAGGCTTGATTATTACCGGGGGACTCTAATCGAGACTATTGACTGTTATTTCGTGTTCATTGCTTTGTGAAATATTGAGCTATTTAGAACTTAATTAGGTTTCTTTCAATTTTAATATTACTTGGTAAAAGGTGGGTGATTAAATACAGTTTTTGAAGTATGAAGAGGTTCTTTCAGTTCCACATTTTTAGTTCTTAAAGAGTATCTTTGTAAACTTGTGACATTGTCAGCTCATTATTTAGCTTGCACTTAATTTTGGAAAATAAATTCTCATGGCACAATTTATCAATTATGAAGAATTTTGATTTACTGAGTTTGAATATAATTTAAGTCTTCAGGTTTATTATTGGTGACATTCAACGATAATTTCAGACCGTTCACAAAATACTTATCTTTAAATCTGTTGTCAGATACCGAATATTTATGAAAGATAAAGTGATTTTGAACAAATAATCGTACATTGCGAAGAATATTATTAAACATCCATTATCGAAGTCAGACCAATAGGATATTATATAGTAATGGCGTATTTTACGGGAGATAATCAATCAACGTCTACTCTCTTTACTCAAATCTTCTATTTCGAGAAACGCGTTTCCTGCCCATGTGGACGAAAGTAAAGATTCTGACAGTTAATTTGCCGCGGATAGAGATAATCAATCACTTCGTATTTTCAGTTAAAATTCTATAAGCCGATGTAATTTTGATTTTTTCTCGCTTTTATTTCGATTGGCGTTTGACTGAATTGAGTTTACGTCAATTTTAATGCTAATGTTACGTAATTAATTTTGATGAAATTCGAAATCTCGAGGTATCGACAGGTTTGAAATAATTATTGAAGCAGATTGTCTCTATTGTCGACACACGTCAAAATCGGAAATCGTGAGAAACATGATCGATAATTGTGCCAGCGTCCTCGATACATTTCGATCAGCGTTGATGTTTGCATAGATATGGAAATCTATCGACGCTTGATAACGCGAAATATTACCAATCGAATACAAGTTTCGAATTTCGTATTTTCGGAATGGCTCGAAAAAGAGTTCTCCGAAACGTAATATATTCGATTCTAAACATCGACAATTTCCACGAATATTGCTGTCGTAAAATTTTTGAACACCTGTTGCAATATTTTCTAAAATTACAATTTTCAATTATATTCGTCATTTTTATTGAATAAAGGTCGAGAATGTGAATTAAATTGAAATATTACGTTTTGCAAAAGTGCTGCGAAAATGCGAAAACGGCGTGATAATGAATACACAATACGTTACGTGAAATCGTTTTCATGTTAATGCTCAGACTTATCATTAATTGCCCGTGTATGAAACTGATAAAGTGCCGAATCGCAAAATACTGGGAAAAAGAAGTATTACGATGCGAAACAGATTAATTTACGAATATATAGAATTTCTGGTAAATACGTCAATAAAAAATTATCAGATTGGAGCGATTAAATATTTTATCTATTAAATTGTTCTCAAAACAAAATTTTATTGAAAATTTTTAAGGTACTGAAACGATAGAATTTTTAGTTACTCAATTTTTAATTTTTAATTCAGTTTAACAATTTTTATTTTTAATTTAATTTTCATATTTTTACTTTTAATTTAACTTCAAAATTTGTATTTTTAATTTAATTTCAAAATTTGAATTTTTAGTTTAAGTTCAAAATTTGAATTTTTAGTTTAGCTTTAAAATTTGAATTTTTAGTTTAACTTCAAAATTTGAATTTTTAGTATAACTTCAAAATTTGAATTTTTAGTATAGCTTCAAAATTTGAATTTTTAGTTTAACTTCAAAATTTGAATTTTTAATATAACTTCACAATTTGAATTTTTAGTTTAACATCAAAATTTGAATTTTTAGTTTAGCTTCAAAATTTGAATTTTTAGTTTAATTTCACAATTTGAATTTTTAAATTAACTTCAAAATTTGAATTCTTAATTTAACTTCAAAATTTGAATTTTTAGTTTACCATCAAAATTTGAATTTTTGGTTTAACTTCAAAATTTGGATTTTTATTTTAACTTCAAAATTTGAATTTTTTATTTAACTTCAAAATTTGAATTCCTACTTTAACTTCAAAATTTGACTTCTTACTTTCCAGTCCAACTTAAATATTTTCATTTTTAGTTACTCCACTTAATTTCATTACTAAAATCTTCAGTACCTCAGTACAATGTTTTTACAAAAGAATCTAAATTCAGTAAAATAATGAAACGTTATTGACATCGAAAATTTGTGATTCAACAGTACTTCTTAAACCAATCAACAACTAATTGGATTACCAAGCTTCGTTCTTCTAATACCAAAGTCCATCAGTTTCCATTAAACGAAGTCGAACATTTCGTTGGAAAATAAATTGTTTATTTGTATCCAGTACGTTGAACCAGCTTTCAAAATATCTCGCTCGAACCCGTGACAACAATATGTCGATCTGACCCAAACACTACCGACAAATATTTGCTTCGTTTACCACCTATTTCTACAGCTTGTCATCCTTGATTTACACTTCGGTTCCTCCGATTTGACAAGAAACGAGTTTTTCGCAGTTCAATCTTCTTCAAATTACAATTTTCTACCGACTTTTCAATACAAACATTTAGGTGTAATTAACAAATAATGAAAGAAATTTCAGTTTCATAACCTAAGTTCATCATTAAACAAATTACTAATAAATGCAAAAATTTGCAAACCTAACACGAATCAGAACCTATACTTGTAACAAAAGAACCTATAACATAAAAAATTAGCCCAAAAAAATTGACATCACAATTTATCAAAATTCAGAAAGTCCTAACCACAGGTCAATAAAACCGAAATAAACCTCAGCCTACCACATCCCAAAAGACCTACACCTAAAACCAGGAGCAACAGATGAAATAAAAAGCAAGGATCAATACAGTCCACATAGTCCCAAGTCCTCGAAAGGGCAGACACAGAAACAGCGAAAAGCGAACCTAAATTCGGAGCTCTCTCGATACTTCGAGCACAGATCACTTCACAAAGATCACCAATGATCACGCAATTCCAGAGAACGCACGAAACGTTAACACACGGATAGCCACGCATGAACTGCGACACCCGCGAAGCTAGCGACTGGTAAACACCGTAGACTAAGGCTGGTCCTGGCGCGTGTCCTGCGCCAAGGACACCGGCACGTTGTACGCGCGACGAACTCGCGACGAGCGATCCTGTTTGGTCGCGTGCTGCCCGTCAACTGACGGCTGTTGCTCGTCGTTGGATACATACGGCCTGACTGTGTGCGTATAAAGGGTGTCGTACATGTAACCGATGGTCCAATCGAACGAATTGACTCTATAAACAACGTGTTCTGGTGCTTTGAAAACACATTTGCTTGTACAGGGTATTTTCGTTCGGATATACAATATTATGGGAGTTTCTGTTGTGTTTCAGACGTTTTCGAAATTTACGTTTGTTTTGATAATTCGGGTGGGACTGTGATATCGGTTGTAATTGAAGATTCATTGAGTAGGAGACTATTGTAGATAGACTTTTCATTTTAGGTTTAGATACGTTTTTGTTAGTTTAGAAATAGTGTAGAAATGTGGAGTGTGATATTAGGCAGCGTGGAGATAGAGCAGGGAAGTATAGGATGTGGTCAGTACGAGGCGTGGTTAATATAGGGCGTGACCATTATGAGAAGTAGAAGTATTTACTTCAGATGAAGTGCAGAAGTATTGTTTTAGTTCATATGAAGTATAGGAGTATTTTATTTTATATAAATGGTAGAAATATTGGTTTACTTTATATAGAAGTGCAGAGGTAATAGAAATATTGGTTTACTTTATATAGAAGTGCAGAGGTAATAGAAGTGTTGTTTCATTTTATATAAATGGTAGAAGTATTGGTTTATATAGAAGTGTAGAGATAATGACCAATATCAAGAGTGGATAAAGGGTGTGGTCAATATGGAAAGTGGGAGTAAGGGGCGTAGCCAATATGAAACGTGGCAGTAAGGGGAGTGGTCAGAATATAACACGAAAGCAAGTAGTAAGATTATGGTTACGGGTGCCAGTAGTAAGGGGCGTGGCTAATAAGAGGCGTGGAAAGTAAAGCTTGTGACTATTATGGGGTGGAGTTAAGAGGTGTGATCAATGCGAGATGTAGGAGTATGGGATATGGTCAACGTGGGGCGTCCAAATGTGGGATATGGTTAATATGGAGTGTAAGAGTACAAGAGAAGAGTCAATGCGGGGCGTAGTCAATATGGGGCGTGACTAACATGGGGCGCGACTAATATGGGGCGTGACCAGTACGGGGCGGGACTAATACGGGGCGTGACTGTTATGGGGCGTGACTAATATGGGGCGTGACTAATTTGGGGCGTGACTAATATGGGGCGTGACTATTATGGGGCGTGATCACTATGGGGCGTGACTAATATAGGGCGTGACCAGTATGGGGCGTAACCAATTAGGGCGTGGTCAGTACAGGGCGTAGTCAACATGGAACGTGACTATACGAGGCGTGATCAATATGAACGTAGTCAGTACAAGACGTAGTCAACATGGAATATAACCAATCTGATTAACCAATGAGCACCGTAGTCAATATGGTACGTGACCAACATAGGGCGTAGTCAGTACAGAGCGTTAGTATGATGTACACAAGCACATGAAGGAGGTAATATCAGACGTGACTCACACACACATTAATAATCATTACACTACGTTCAACATTACTATCAGAACTTATTTAAACAGAACTATCATCACATAAAATAGAAATATCACTCCGTCATTAAAATATCTTCCATCACAAAGCGTGGTTATATAATGAATATCTGTATGAATCCTCTCTTTGACGATCCTCGAAGCATAGTCGTATACGTCCAAGTATAAAAGTGGCAGTATAACGAGAGTACTCCATCATCAACACGGAAAGCAGCTTACGTTCAATGGACCTCGTGCGTCGCAACCACCCTATATACTCGGGCAAATATTACGATTTTTACCGACTTGTCCGATAAGCAGCAGAATATAACCGATACCAGATTAGAGGCTGACAATAAGCGGCTCGTAGTGTGCTCAAGGATTTAACTGGATGATGCGATCGAATTTCGCGCGTGTGGTTTCTGGGGTTACTTTGGGATAGAGTTTGCGGTTACGAAATTCATGCGAACCGGGACTTCTGTAATTTATACCACCGGGGGTTCGAGCAGTTGCGAGGAGGGTTGAAATTAATGTGAAAGAAGTTTAGTGTGAAATTTCTGTGTAAATGAAATATAATAAAATTTACAGTGTTATTTTTTATTTTTTCCGACATACCGCACATCAATAAATTTTTATATTCCTAAATATCTTGAAGTCTGATACCCAATGAATTTGAGATAACTTAGCTCAAAGTGTATAAAATTTTGTTCGCAACACACGACGTAGAATATCGGAACTTTTGTGACGACCTAACCAAACATGAGATAAGATCGATAGATAACGGAGGAATTTTTAGCAGTAGGCTGACGCACACGATCAAAATTTAAGAATAATAACGAGTATCCAGGTACTCAAAGAAGATCGAAGAGAACAATTAAGGCCTCCATTCTTAAACGTCTCGCGAATAAAAGGCTGAAGATTAATGGAATCGGCGGGGAATCGTAACGGTGTTTAATGACGATTTTTCGCGAGCCGAAGCTGCAGATGGAAAACTAAAAGCCGATACGATGAAAATGAACGTGTCACGCTCGTCTAATTACGTGCCGCGGAAACTCCTTGTCTCGTCATTATGAAATTCATTACACAACCGTGCGCCCGAAGACCTTTTATTAGTTAATAATGGAAGAATTATGAGAACGGTCACGTCATTGTCTCGAGGCTGCGAAGAGCCTTCGAATCGGAAGCTTCTTTTTTCCAGAGACCGACCGTCGAAAAAATAGTCGGGTTTAAAAACTCGTTTAAGTCATCACCCAACTCGGACAGTTCCAAGCCAAATATTTATCTAAGCTTCGGGTTTCCCGTGGAATCACTTTTTCAAAGACGTTTCGGTCCGTTGATTAATTTTAACTTTAATTACGTTTACTTTGAATTAACGCCAATACGAATTCCCAAACAGAAGACTTTCGAATACCCGAACAATATTTACCGAGATAAAAATCTTCCGTCGATATTCGATTTTCCGTGCTATTTGCCGTAATCGTTGAAATCGAAAGGAAAATACATTCCGGCGCGACGTAATAATAGAACGAAACAACTTGAGAGGGAAATCTTCTGCTAAGAAAACCAGAATAATCTGAAACGTGTTTAGCTTGAAGCGTTGATACAAAGAGCGTTTACAATGACCGAGCATAACTACCTGAGATAACGAAACGTTATGGCGATCGTAAATCCGTAACGAGTTTCAACCTTCGGACTTTCTCGTAAATCATATATTTTGCAAACCGTTAAATCGTATTCGATTATAGAACGAAATTTCAGCTGCTGAACTATGGACGGTAATTAGGAATGTAAATACGTTATGAACATATTACCGACATACTAATGAGCGCCACGAGAGGATATAATCAAATGTAATTGTATTATTGGGTCCATCGGGAACCATTTTCTACTAATATCCTGTGGCTTAAGCGTGGGATTTTAAATGGAGGTTAAACTTTATTGCTTACTTCCCAGCGACTGCTATTTTAGTAGCGCAAACTTCGGAAGTTCAAATTAGGGCGACGTTTAATAAATACTTTTAGGATGGTACTTTGTTGAAATATGGAGAATGAGATTGGTGACGTACTTCGAAATTTTGTGCGTAAAACGTTTGATTAATTGGCGATAGAGGAGGTTTCAATGTAGGGCGTGGTGATTAGGGGCGTGGTATTAAGAGGAGTGGTAATAAGGGGCGTGGTATTAAGAGGCGTGGTGATAAGGGGCGTGGTATTTAGAGGCGTGGTGTTAAGAGGCGTTACAATGGGGATAGATGACAATTCAGAGCGTGATACTAAGGGCGTTGCAATGTGGGGCGTAATACTAAGGGGCGTGGTATTAAGGGGCGTGGTATTAAGGGGCGTGGTATTAAGGGGCGTGGTGTTAAGGGGCGTTGCAATGGGAATATGTGACAATTTGCAGCGTGATACAAAGGGGCGTTATATTAAGATTCGTGGTGCTAAGGGGCGTGGTATCAAGAGGCGTGGTGTTAAGGGGCGTTGCAATGGGGATATGTGACAATTTGGAGCGTGATACTAAGGGCGTTGCAATACGGGACGTGGTACTAAGAGGCGTGGTACCAAGGGACGTTGCAAGTTGGGACGTGGTACTGAGAGGCATGGTAGTACTAAGGAGTCTGGTACCAAGGGACGTTGGAATATAGGGCGTGGTACCAAGGGACGTTGCAAGTTGGGACGTGGTACTGGGGGGCGTGGTAGTACTAAGGAGTCTGGTATCAAGGGGCGTTGGAATATAGAGCGTGGTACTATGGGGTCTTGCAATACTGAGGGAGGTATTAAGGGGCGTTGCAATGTCAAGCGTGGTATTAAGGAGCGTTGCTATACCAAGCGTGGTAATCAGGAGCGTTGGAATATAAAGCGTGGTACCGTGAGGCGTTGCAATATTGAGCGTGGTATTAAGAGACGTTGCAGTGTCAAACGTGGTACTAAGGGGCGTTGCAATGTCAAGCGTGGTATTAAGGGGCGTTGCAATGTCAAGCGTAGTATTAAGGAGCGTTGCAATGTCAAGCGTGGTATTAAGAGGCGTTGCAATGTCAAGCGTGGTACTAAGGGGCGTGGTACCAAGGGGCGTTGGAGTATAGGGCGTGGTACAATGGGGCGTTGCAATGTCAAGCGTGGTATTAAGGGGCGTTGCAATGTCAAGCGTGGTATTAAGGGGCGTTGCAATGTCAAGCGTGGTACTAAGGGGCGTGGTACCAAGGGGCGTTGCAATCTCAAGCGTGGTACTAAAATGCGTGGTACCAGGGGGCGTTGGAATATAAGGCGTGGTACCATAGGACGTTGCAATATCAAGCGTGGTATTAAGGGGCGTTGCTACGAGGGCGTGGTACTAAGGAGCGTTGCAATGTGAGGCGTGATATCAATAGGCGTTGCAATATGAAGCATGGCATTAATGAGCCTCTATGTTGCAATGTGCCTCTATAACAACATGAAACGTTGCATCAAGACGTGTGGCATCGCAAATTCTGGTAATATAGAACGTAGTATTATAATGAACTACAAATGCTATCACTGATCACAGCAATATTCAAATCTACTATATCCATGACAAATTTCTGAATGTTACAATCGTCCTAGAAATATATTGCAAGCAGTAATACGTTGCAAGTGTCCGTGACGTAAAAGCATACGATCCATTTAAATTTATAAATATTCACTCGTAACGTGTAAAAATTCCAATAGCAATCTAATCAAACGAAATATCGCACTCTGATTTTTCCCCACCGCTTATCGCAAAACATTCGCCATTTACGCCAACAATTTTTCAACACGAAATGCGGCACGTAATCAACGAAATAAAAAGTGCGATATTTGCTAAACAAACTGAAGGTTGTCTAAACCGCCTATGAACATAATCAATCATGTGAGTCCGTAGATACTCGTTTTGCGAGTCTTATTGACACTGGATCCGTGAATTTTTGTGAGAACAACGTTGTACGATGTTCTCTTGTCTATTTTAATGCGGGAAAAGCTACAAACATAAAATAATAGCAGAAGAATCGAGTCGAAGCGGATTTTCAACGAGAGCCGACAACTCGATCGTTGCTATCTTTTATTTGCATTGCACTCGAAATAGATCCGTTTTACAATCACGATAATTCCTCGGATTCAGTTCGTTTACAATAGAGGCTCGCAGTGGCTGGCAATTATTTTTTTGTCAGCTGTGTAATCTCGATGCGGAAGTGCGATAAAATCTCTTTGCCGGCCGCGAAATCCAAACAGAAAATTGAAATTCCCTCGCTGAGAAGATACACATCGCCGGTTACATTCGAAGCATATTTTATTTATGTTTATTTATCGCATCTGCGCTTTATGCGGAATGCAATAAAATTTCGCACTTTAACGTTACTGAAAACCGACGTATCACTATTTACAGTTACCATTCGATTTCTGCGCGCTAATCAATCCCACTCTAATTAATTTTCAGCAGCGCAAACGGTGATTACGTTGCGAACGATTAATATCACGGACGCGTGTCTTGGCAGGAAAACTTTGCGTTGGAGAACGCAGTTTAATTTTATAGGTAAAAAGTTCTTTCTTTATGCAACCGAATTATTGTTCTTATCATTCTCAAATGTAGGTATTTTAAATAAATTAAAAATTTATTGAGACGGGTTAGAAATTTATGAAATTAGGTTTATACTAACCTTAATTGAGGTTTTAAAAATGTCTCCATAGTAACTTCTAAATATTACATAAATACTATAAGCGTCTGAATTATTGTCAGAAATAATTCGAAACAGCAAATGGCCATATAGTGGTAAGGTTATGTGTGAAGTAACCTAACCTTACCTGAGGGTGGTTTTAACATTGACAAATTTCTACAGTGATTTTGAAGAGTACATCAATGCTATAAGTCTTTGGAATTGTCAGAAATAATTAGAAACAGCAAATGGCCATATAGTGGTAAGGTTAGGTTATGTGTAAATTAACCTAACCTGGACTGGAGATGATTTCACCGTTGTCAAGTCTCTATAATGACTTCTGCATATTACATTGATGTTACAAGTCTTTCGAATAATCAAAAATAATTAGAAATAGCAAATGGCCATATAGTGGTCAATTTATGTTATATGTGAATTATCCTAATCTTACTTGAGTTTTTAACATTGAAAACTCTCTACACTGATTTCTGAATATTACCTCAACACTATAAGTCTTTAAAATTATCAAAAATAATTGAAAGTACAAAATGGCCATATAACGGGAAGGTCAGGTAACGTGACTTACCCTAACCTTGCCTAAGAATAATTTCAAAATTGATAATTTTCAATTACAGTCAATTTCTCATTGACTGTATCAACCTTGCAACCTTGCAATTATTAAAAATACTTAAAAACAAACAGCCATGAAAATATTTAGGTTATGTCAACACAACAACACTTCAATTCCGCAACTAATTTCGCAGAACCTAGATTCTCGAGTGAAGGCAAAACAACAAAAAGATTAAAACTGATAGGAAAAGATATAGGTTAAATTAAATCGAATCATAAAGCTCTTTAGAGAGATTTAATATGAAAAGGTACCGAAACATTTGAGGTATCCAATCTGGTGGTAAACGATCAGAAATCGCGAATGATTGCGAAAGGTCGGGGTGAAAGCTCGGTATCGATCACGGGCTGGCGTGCCGCACGGTTGTTAAGGGTGTTTATCACCTACGCGCTCTTCAGGGTCGCCAGATTTGTGTCAAGAACTCGTTCTTGTACTCGTGCGCGATATGCGGCACTAGCTGCTGGAAAAACGCTCGTCGAACGAGCGTACGCGGAAGAATTTACGAGCCCACAAACGCGGATATCTCAGGCGTAAAAGTCGTCGCCGCGTCTTCTTTTTAGAGGCGCTTTTCAAGGATGAAATACCGAGGCCTCGACATTTCAGCGAACCGCGCCTATTCTCATTCAAACTGTAACGTTCGACTCGAAGTCGCATTCTTTCAGTCCGAAAAGAAAATTGAAAGTATAATGCCCGTTACGGCATAAAAGTCACCATAAGTAAGCCACGAGGGGTTTCACTTTTGATAACGTCCCGTATTAACATATTATCAGCTATTCAAGGTCTCCTTTTATAACGCCTTTATTTTGCACGAAGAAATTTACGAACAGTCGCACGCTGTGCGAAATAAACGTATTTCGAAAAATATGATTCGGATGTTAGGTTAACAGGTTCATCGAATTCGCAGAAACGCGAGCGATTTCCCTCAAGAATAATTCGACCTCCAGTTGCTAATGGATTCTCGTCGTGTGGTCGGTAAGCCGCACTACGAGCAAGATGCACATCGATTACATTAGCATTAGGGCCAGCAAGTGGATCGGATTTAATAAACCTGGCCGGATATAATCTTAAAGGGGTATTACATGACCCCGGCTTATTTCCACGAGGCTGCTTTGCAAGGGTGTGCCGCGACGAAGGGATTATTGCGGCTTCTGTTTATTAGCGGTGTACAATTTTCATTTTCCCTAACGTGTAATTAAACGGACGGTTCATTCTGCATCATACAAGACAACGCTATCATATTTGATGACATCAAATCTTTTGACAACATAATATTTTTACATTCATGATTTACGAGTACGAATGTAAAGAATAGAACAGAAATTACAGGTGGTTGATTCAATGGCGTGGGCGTAGTCTCTACTGATAAGTGGAACTATGCCATAAAACAGTGGGTGGCCAGATAAGTAGACTGTAGTACCGGATACGTAGACGGTCAGACGAGTAGCAGAAGCCAATGGTATCTCAAGTGGTTGTACAAGTAGAATCAGACAGTGGTTAGACAAGTAGGTAGAAAAGGAATGGTGGTTTGATAGAGGGACTGGAAAATGATCAGACAAGTGGAATAGTTGGGTAGTCAGACAAGTAGAATAGGAAGCTGATTAGACAAGTAGATAAAGAGGTGGTCAGACAAGTGGATACAGAGGTGGTAAGACAAGTAGATAAGGACGTAGTCAGACAAGTAGACAGTATGGTGGTCAGACAAGTAAATAAGGACGTGTAGTCAGACAAGTGAATGCAGAGGTGATCAGACATGTGGATCAAGACGTGGTAAGACGAGTGGATACAGAGGTGGTCAGACAAGTAGATAAGGATGTAGTCAGACAACTTGACAGTGTGGTAGTCAGACCAGTAGATAAGGACATGGCCAGACAAGTAGATAAAGATATTGTCAGACAAGTAGATACAGAAGTGGTCAGACAAGTAGATAAGGACATGCTCAAACAAGTATATACAAAGGTAGCCAGACAAGTAGATAAGTATACGATCAGACAATTAAATGGAAAGTCACTAGTGATTGAATAACAGCTACATTCCAGTGGCACTATAAGTATCAGACAAGTGCATTCCAGTTTGAGATGCACACTCGAGGCAAGCAGTATGGAATCCCAGATACCACAGGTTGCCAGACAAGTGGAGTATACACGATAGTACATAATGTAGTTACACAATCACAAGTGTTGACATCTGAAATCCAAACGAGTAGAACAAGGCCATCACTGGTTTAACTGGTCAGACAAGTAGTATAGGCAGAAGTTATCACTGTATTGCAATGTAAAGTACTGTAGTTTGAAAGTGTTTGAAACAGTACAGTAGTTTGAAAGAATCTTGAAAAGCTATGTGAAAAATAGTTTAAGCTCTTTTACAGGTGGTCAGACAAGTAGTATGAGGCAGTGTGATCAAATTAAACTAAAATATTACATATTACTGTGGTGTAACTGGTCAGACAAGTAATTGTGGCTTCCAGCAAAATATTTAAAGAGTAGTACAACCTCTCAAATATGGGTGGTCAGACAAGTAGTATGAGACAGTGTGGTAAATTTAAACTAAAATATTACATATTACTGTGGTGTAACTAGTCAGACAAGTAATTGTGGTTTCCAGAAAAATATTTAAAGAGTAGTATAACCTCTCGAATATGGGTGGTCAGACAAGTAGTATGAGGCAGTGCGAAGCAACCACAGAAGTATTGAAGACTATGGTATCGTAATTGATCGGACAAGTGGTTTGTTATTTGACACTTGACACATATAATCTGAACACTAGCTGATCAAGCAAATAGAAGACGATTGACCACGTCCATAGCCTCAGCATAGATGAATCTCCTAACGCACATATCAAATTTAAAATATCAAACCATAAACTTTTGTAAGACTCAGATTAATTGTACAAATAATATAACAGAGTTTGATAGACTGATTCTAAATCTTATATCGTCAATAATTCCTACATTCTCGCACAGTGCGAATTGCCCCGAGTAAAAAATTAGCCGTCGGGTTTTAATTAGCAATCGATATCTTGACTCACCTCTTGTTACGATCGACGTAATAGCGACGCGAGTGTCGTCGAGGACGATGACGACGTCTGTCAATATGAGGCAGACCAATCGACGCAGTCTCCTTCGAATTTCGTCT
This sequence comes from Megachile leachella, assembly GCA_963576845.1. Lineage (NCBI taxonomy): Eukaryota > Metazoa > Arthropoda > Insecta > Hymenoptera > Megachilidae > Megachile > Megachile leachella. The sequence goes on along the minus strand of OY756262.1, from coordinate 5,846,078 downwards.
AGAATCGACGCGTTCGCGATTATCCTTGCTAAGCGAGTCTCTCCTGGTATTCAGCTTTTGATCCTGCTGCTCCTTCGACTTGATCATCGTCCAGATGAAGAACAAGAAGGCGATCATCGTCGCGTCTTCGGTCATTGCCTCTCTTCAACTCATTTTTCAAGGTACCGTCCATCGTTAACACTCACTTTTCTCTTCACACTTCCGAGTTTCCCCATTTTAGTTATTTATAATTAGTACTTAAGTTCTAATTCCATGCTTAACTCTGTTTCAATGAAGGTAAAGAAAGTATGAGAACCAGGCCACCTAGACACCATCGACAAGTAGATAACACCCATTATTCCCCGGGATTTAGGACAATAGCCGTTCAATATTATTCCAGAACAATATTTATTGTTCTCGGCTATAGACGACCAGGAATGAGATGCCTATTTTTTATTGAAAAACGCAGGAAGCCACGAAGGACGTTCACATTTAGTCGATTCTGCGCTTTGTTTCGTTGCCTCGTTTTTCTCAACTTTTACATCGAACACTTTTTCGAAATGGAGGAAATACAAAATGGGAAACAGAAAGGCTTTATTAAAATTCTAGCTTCGTGTTTGCGTGCTTTTCAATTTAGGAAAAGGCAGATTTTGTTCCGAAATATGGTCAATAATGTTGACATATTTCCAAATGGTATCAATGGCAACAATAAAAATCGTTATAGGAAATGTGACACTCGGCCATTTTGAGGTTATGCTCGATAACGTCAAAGTGTGCCAAAGCCATTCATCGCTTTCGACTTTTTCGACTTGCTCCTACAATTTAGACCAATAGAATCGTCATAACGGGAACGTTATCGATGTGTCGACAAAAAATGAAAGCAACACGCGTGGATGATATTTCCAGTCGTTCGATTTTCTAGCTAAGGGCCGGGATGAATTATTGAGCCACACGGAGACGTTTATGCGTGCGGAACAACCTCGTTCTGGTATATTGGCCGGTACAATGGGAATATCACCGCCTGTGACATTTCTGTTGTGCTATTATTGTCGCGGGTAAGGCGATCCTTCTGAAAACTTGATTTACGCGATTTCAAATTTTCTTGTGCATCGTGATGGGTGGAAATTTAAAAAAGGAAGTATTGATCGATGGTTTATATTTGACGATTTCTTCTAGTGGGTCACTTGTGGAAGAACCAGTGGAAAAAAATCAAAATTGTTGCCAGAATTAAATACTGTGGGGCGTTTTTTAAATAATTGTTGGGTTGGAAGATTTAAAAAAAAGTTTTCCTGTGTGGGTCACTTGTGACAAATGTGAAAAATGTACCACAGCAATGTTATTGTAAGAATGAAATATTTTGGGTGATTTTTTAAATAATTGTTAAGTCAGAAGATTTTCAAAAAATTCTTATAATCATTGTGGGCTACTAGTGAAATAATGAGATGTAACATATGTGAGAGAACATAGCAGAGTCAAGTCTATTCGTTGCAAGGATGAAATTAATATTTTTGTTGATTTTTTTAAGGAGATCAGGTGGTGGTCAGACAAGTAGACAATGTGGTGGTCAGACAAGTAGATAAGGAGGTGGCCAGACAAGTAGATAGTGTATTAGTCAGACTAGTAGATAGTGTGGTGGTCGGACAAGTAGAGAGTGTAGTGATCAGACAAGTAGATAATGTAGTGGTTAGACAAGTAGGTAGTGTATTAGTCAGACAAGTAGATTGTGTGGTGGTCAGACAAGTAGATACAGACGTACTCAAACAAAACTATCGATTCGTACATTAATACACAAAAATTTCTTCATTCAAAAGTCCCTTAAAAAATGTTTCCAATCTCTCCAAACCTTGTTTCTGAAATAAATATCAACCCACCAATTATCTAAAAATTGAGACAGTCCATCTTCACTTATATTATCAACCAACCTAATGAATGACAACTTGAACAAAATTGAGCAAATACAAAACTTGAGAATGTAACACACTATTCTTATTAAAATTACCAGACAGTCAAATGACTAAATGCTTGAAGATAAATTATAGAACTAAATATGAAATACCCCAATTACAGTGTTCTTAAATACTTCATAGTTGGAGCTATCCCAATCCTTAAACCTCAACTTGCTAATAGCTGGAAATTCAATTAATTAATTGCTGAAGACAGTCAAACGAATAAATACTTGAAAATAAACTATAGAATTGATGAAACACCCCAATTACAGTATCTTCAAATACTTCATAGTTCGTGCTATCTTAATCCTCAAACCTCGACTTCATAATATCTGGAGATTCGATTAATTAATTGAAGCTAGTTGCTATCGAAACTAATCCCAGTTTCTCTTTTAACCAATTCTTTCTTTCTACTCCACAAATTCAAAGCAGTCGGAGTAATAATTCAGCACGAAGCCCCTCTTCAACTAATTTCTCCCCATTTGCGTTCAGAATTAAACCTCAATCCTCCCTCATCCCCAAAACCAACACCCTCCACGCTTTTCAAACCATTTTACCGTTCCTCGAATTTTAAACGATTCTACGATAATCCCTCCCGCGGGAGTTCATCAGAAAAATTCATCTCCCATCAACCTACTTTATTTTCTACTTCCCGAATCTTAGAAACGTTGTTGACGACGTTGTAGACTCTGATTAAATGCGATACGAACCAATCACCGCAGACTCTTTGTTCCGCGATGGCGGATCGTTAAATATTGACTGTCTGTGGGATCCTATGGAACTCCTAGTCTCGTTTGTACCACGGCATTCCCCGTTGCAACGATTCGTTATTAATATTTGTGAAGCACTCGTCCTGACTTCTCAGAGATTCATTTCGTACTGGAGGATTCTTTTTTAAAGAATTTAAATTTTTGGAAGCAGCTTTCACTGTCTCATCATCTAGTCTTATTCTAGTTTTCATTATCTCATACTTTATTATTCATTGTTTATTTTATCTTGTGATATCTTCATTTTGTAACATTTTTAAATTTGAAACCTTTGGGTATACTTTGTGATATTCTAGTAGTTATATCTCAGAAGTACTCTGTCAGTCTTCATTTACTTTATCTTGTGATGTCCTCATTTTACTTTGTGACATTTTTAAACTTGAAGTGCTTGGGTATTTTTTGTGATATCCCAGTAGTTACATCTGAGAAGTACTTTGTCAGTCTTCATTTACTTTATTTTGTGATGTCGTCATTTTACTTTGTGACATTTTTAAATTTGAAACCTTTGGGTATTTTTTGTGATGTCCTAGTAGTTACATCTCAGAAGTACTTTGTCACTCCTCATTTATTTTATCTTGTAATATCTACATTTTACTTTCTGACGTTTTTAACCTAGTTTAACCTTATAAAAATTGTGTTCCTCAAACTATCTGAGTTCTGAACATTTGTGAATGCTGACAGTCTGCGATGTAACCTGTCCAGCTAACTATACTAAACTTTGAAAAAATATCTCAATAGTCCTTTTCAAAAGTTTCCCCCATAAAGAACAAGAAAAATATTCATTCTGTGTCTTACAAATTCGACTTTACAGCGGCACTAAAATGGAAACAAGTTTGACACGAATTCTGTGAGAAACTGCAAAGAAATTTGATGAAAGGAAATTTAAAGTGACAGGAGTCTAAGAAGTCGGACTTCAGTTTGATGGCAGCGAATTTGAAGAGACATGAATAGAAAAGATCTGAATTTGAAAGTGGTTATGAAACTTTTCTCTTTGAAAACTGGTTCGAAAATCAGCATATTGGATCAAGTTCGAAAGTTCGCAGCGTGTGTGGAATCTGGTGGAAGATTTGCTTAAAAAAGCAGTCTCACCCGTTGGGTATCCCCCTAATTTGCGATGCAGAGAGGCTATGGTCAACCGTGAAGGGTGGCCGGGATTTTTCAATAGAATACGGGATCCCGTGAGCGCGGATCGATGGAATCCATTAAGAGAATTGAAATTCCTGGCCACGAACCGCTCAACAAGTACTCGGTTCACGGAACAATGCACGTAGCGTGAAAGACTATCGTCGTTCCATATCTCGATTCAACGGTTATTGATTTTGAATCTTCGATCTGCCGGCTATCTCCCGACAGAGAGATAATAACGTTGATTTTTAAAGGGTTTTCGACTACCTTTGTGATCGAAAACTGGATAACTTTAGATCGAACTGCAAAATCAAGTTTGAAATTTTTCTTCTAATTGCTGGGCTTACAGCTCGTTAGTTACGATTAATTATTTCCAGGCGCGTGTGGAATTTTACACAGTTACGCTTAAAAAGACGGTAATTGCAATTAAACGAGCGCGCGGATGATCAAGAGTCTGGTAATTGCAGTTTAACTATGTGTTTTAAACAGGACAACTTTGTAACTTATCGTCACGTTAGGGGTTCGAATTTTATTTTATTTTTTAAATCTTTGTTAACATTACTGTGAGATTACAAAATTAAGTGTGAACAAATTATGCAACTTGATAGAAATTGTCTTTGTTAATTTTTATGAAGAGGGCTCATTTTTGTGAAAATCATTTTGCTTGAAAATTTATGATTAATAAATTTAATAATATTTTGACAATACTTTTGTTATATAATTATTTGAGAATATCTTTTTTATTGATGTTAAGTGAGAATGCAATTAGTGGTCACTTATCAAGCAGTCACTTATTGAATAGTCACTTGCCAAGTGATCACTTATCAAGCAGTCACTTCTATAGCACAGTCAAATGAAGTTACTTCAAATCGAACGTTTAAATTTAATATTTTGACAATACTTTTGTTATATTATTATTTGAGAATATCTTTTTTATTGGTGTTAAGTGAGAATGCAATTAGTGGTCACTTATCAAGCAGTCACTTATCGAATAGTCACTTGTCAAGTGATCACTTATCAAGCAGTCACTTCTACAGCTCAAATGAAGTACAGTTCACTTAAAAAAATCAAACGTTTCATGATAATGTTCTAATCACTAATAATTGCAAGGAAAAAATTTAGTAGGAATAACTCAAAACTTGCAATTAAATGTAACTGATCGATTAATAACCGAAGAACAACGAAAATTACAACAGTAAAAGTTCACTTGGACAAATTATTTAAAATACAATGACTATATTTCACTAAAGTGGAAAGTATATTTAATACAAAAATAATAGTGACCAATGGTCTAAATCTGACGAGTCTATTAATACCACAGTAACATAATTTAATATTAAAATAAAAAACGATAACTAAGGTTATCTGTAACAAATTATGCACACTTCATAAATGTCAAAATTCTTTCACGACCAAAATAATAATACATTAAAATTAATCACTCTCAAGATTATCACAAATAATTCCAATAAATGGCAATATTTCAAAAAAAGTGCATCAGTCTGTCACCAAACTGCAATAAAGTCACAGTGCACTATCACAAAACATGAAGTTATAAATTGAACACCCGAACGTATAAAACGAATAAATTGCATCAAAAACTGTCGAGCATAGAGCGTTCGAAAAATACCGCGTCACAATATTAAATGGAAAAACACGATTATAAAAGAAAACTGGTCGTTTAACACGATTAAAGACTCTTTGTAGTTCACTTTGATGGTCCGTCGAAAATTAGTGGAATGTGGAGCGGAATGCGTATAAAAATTTCGGGAAATGTCGCGTTTGAGTGGAATCGCGAGGTGCACCACCACGTGAATCGAGGTGAACTAAGCGCAGCGACGCCAGGCGTCGCGGCACGACCTCGAACGGGAGCACACGCGTCTCTTGTTGCACGCTCAAGCGTAACGACGCTCGTTTCCGCGCCGGAAGCGACGCTTATCGTCTTCCTCGAGGTTTCCTGCCGAACAATCCTGTCAATATACTTATTATCCAATTATAATCATTACCCTAAAAATTCTTCATCCTTCATTTTCGCGATTCTGGCTAGTTTAATTTCGTCTGATTTACGGATCGAATTATGGGACTGTTATTTGTAGGACTGTAATTTATAGGACTGTTATTAATTATAGGACTGTAATTTATAGGACTGTTATTAATTATAGGATTGTAATTCATAGGACTGTACGTGAGTTGATGTGGAAGGTCGATATAAAATAATAGAAAGTATAATGTGTGTATTAGAGTGGGTTTCTTTTCTAGAGTGGGGAAATTATAGGAAATATTCAAAATTCAAGGTAGGTTGAATTTGTGGATTTCTAGGTTTGGTGGATTTCTAGGTTTCAGGTGGATTTCTACGTTTTAGGTGGATATCTAGGTTTCAGATGGATTTCTAGGTTTTAGGTGGATTTCTAGGTTTCAGATGGATTTCTAGGTTTCAGGTGGATTTCTAGGTTTCAGGTGGATTTCTAGGTCTTAGGTGGATTTCTAGGTTTCAGGTGGATTTCTAGGGTTTAGGTGGATTTCTAGGTTTCAGGTGGATTTCTACGTTTTTGGTGGATTTCTAGGTTTTAGATGGATTTCTAGGTTTTAGGTGGATTTCTAGGTTTCAGGTGGATTTCTAGGTCTTAGGTGGATTTCTAGGTTTCAGGTGCATTTCTAGGTTTTGGGTGGATTTCTAGGTTTCAAGTGGACTTCTAGGTCTTTCTAGACTAGGTTGAATTTGTGGATTTGAAACACAAGTCTAGGAACAGTACCTAGGATCTTGGACACCTTCTGATTAGGTGGTTTTTACATTTGAGATCATAAGAAGGAGGTGTATGTCAAGTCTGAGTTAGCCGAATTTCAGGATTTCTAGCTTTCTATATCTATATTCCTTAGAAACAAATTTCCCAAGATACTTAGAGTTTCTATACTTCCTTCCAGACCCCTAGATTCCTTATATATCTATAGTTTCAGCCACCAGTATCTCTAAATTCACTAGGACCTCCAATCCCTTGGATCTCAAGGTCCCCACATCCCCACATTCAATATCTATATTCCCTGACAACTATACGTTATGATGTCTAGTTCCATGATTCCTAGAACCTACTAGACCTCGAGATTCTTTATATATCCACAGTTTCAGTCATTAATGCCTCTAAGTCCACTAGGACCTCAGGTCCCTTAGATACCCAGCAGGTTACTACATTCAACATATTCCGTAACAATTATAAGTCAAAATAGTTTCTATGGTCCCCAGAGGCTCATTTGTAGTCGTTTCTACATTTTGTTTCTTTCTTATCAAATTCTCATTTGGAGTTATAGAAACAGTTGTACTTAATAGACATTTTTAAAAGTGCGTACATGTCGGGCCACTCGTGATGCACTCTTGATGTACTAGTGACGCACTCTTGATACACTAGCGACGCACTAATAATACATCCTTGATGTACTAGTGACGCATCCCTGACGCACTCTTGATATACTAGTGACGCACTCGTAACCCACCCTTGATATACTACTGACGCACTCGCGACGCACTCTTGATATACTAGTATAGTACACCTATACTTCGCCATAGTCCCCAGAGTCTCCACAGTTCCAGACCCCTAGATTCCCTATATATCCACAGTTTCAGTCTCCAGTGCCAAGTTCGCCAGGACCTCCACAGTCCACAGTCCCTCCGATCCCCAGGTCCCACATCCCCACATTCTCTACAGTTCCCGAATTCCCCAGATTCTCACAATCCTCGGAATCGCCATATTTCCTAGCTACTAGAATCCTACGTTCCCTCGGATCATCACAGTCTCTACTGTAGACAAGCCAGGAGTTGGCGTGTAGGTCGAGCCAGAGTGGAAGCCACTTCACCTAACCACCGTGAACACTTGCAGTTACATTTCGGCAAATAAGAATAATGACCACTGCTAAATTCGCGCTATCGAGACGTTTGCTGACTGTCATTTTTGATGGTTATATGTGACAGTCATTGGTGTGAGCCAGTACACCGAAAAGACGTCACTTTTCTATTCAACAGTAACGCTAAACAGCTGTTTAATCTGTAGGTTGACATCGGTAGAACGGTTAGCCATAATCGCTTGCTATTAATTCAAAAGCAAATTTATTCCAATGAATAATTAACCTGTATGCAACAGATTCCAGTGAATTCATTAAATCGATATAGAAAATTACTTTATTAAATACAGTGGGAAATGATGAAGGAGGGAATTGTTAATGTAGCTGAGGTGAATTACGACCCACGTAAGAGATGTGTATGCATAAGTTTTGTGTAAAGGAAAAGTAGTAATGATACTGTTGTTAATCGGTGTACATCAAAGGAATATTAATTGGTTTGATGGTCGGCGTAATTTGTTCATTTAATTGAACTTGATATGCTATTAAAATGCTCGAAGGTTTTAGTACTGGCAATGCCGCTAATTAACAATCGAGAAAATTAAATTGCTCCAGTTGTGATTGTTGAAACTTCGCAAACTTGATAATTTAATATCACTGGAACGACTAAAATTTTTGTACAGTTTTAAAACTAAAGGTTAAATCAATCAATCCACATTTTATTATTATTTCGCTAGCATTAATTTCTTAATTATATTATCAATTATTAATTACCAAATTAATTCATTCTAAATCATTGATCATGATCGAATCATTGATTCAATCACTCGTAAAAATATTTGACGCAAATCTATTTTGCATACTCGTGTTACAAGCATGTAACATTAATATCATAGTTAATTAATTCCTGCGGTAATTAAATCATTCATTACCGTGCGTATTATGCATAAGACAGAATCAACACGTTGTTCCTCGTGCAACTAAATAATTTACCATTCAGTTTCCCTTCAAATACGTTTCAACATTCTTATCTTCATACTCTACAATCTACCACAGAAAAATTCCCATGAACGATAACATTTGCACCACGACATTTTAAATAACAAATACTCTTATTTCACCTCGTGAGTCACAAACATTATCACAACAACACTGCGCGCGTTTCGGATCATAACACTATTGATCACAACGTTTAAATTCCATCAGAATTTCGCGATTAAAACCTCGCACGAAAGAATTTTAGTTACTCCTGTAACGCGATACGAGCGGCACGTTGAAGAGGTCACCGATAAGAAATTTCACGGGTATCGATTCATCGATCACAATGGTCGGTCGATTTCGAAACGAAAGTAGATCAATCTGCGTTTCGAACTGCTCTCGTGGCGAGGACAAACTAAGAGAACGGCTGAAGCGGAACTGCTGAAAATCCGTCAGCGAGAGCGAGAAGGAAAGAAATCGATTGTCTTGCGATATCTTCGCGCGCTTTAAATGCGAGTCACCATTAACGTACCTACGCTGTACAGAACCCGTACTCTTCCCGCTCATTTCCAATATTAACCACAAAAATTACCTTTAATAAGCTTAAAATTATATTTATATCTTTATACAAATAGTATAATCTTAAATACAAAGATAATTTTTATTTTAAATTAAATGTATTTGAATTTACGAATCACTGTGTATATTGAGGAACATTGTGTTACAACTTTTCCCGCCGCAGTTGGTTCTTTACTCTTATGTTAAAATTGTAAACTTTAGGAGTATGCCAAGAATTTATACTGTGAAGTTATACTGCAAGGTATTTGTACTATGAAACACTGATGTAGTTATATTTTGAGGTGCCTGTCTTTCTTTGAAAAGAAAGAATTTGTCCCAAAACATTTTTTATTTTTTCACTGAAATTTTGAATTCTCCAGCAGAATTGTATTGTAAGAATTATATAATGTAATATATTTAAATTTTGAACCAATACTGAATAAATTATAAACTGACGTAAAGTATATTGAAGATAATCGTAATTTTTCTACAAAATCACTGATTTTCTACTTTTCTACATTTTAACAGAAATTTCAGCAGAGTCAATTCAGTAGAAAATAGTATTTAATCTGACGTTACAATTCAAGATATTCGTCGAGTTCCCTCCGAGAAATTCGCTGATTCCCTACTTTTTCCCTGAAATTGTAAAATCAACTTACAGCAAGAATTTACCGCAAGGAAAAGTATTTAAACTTTAAAGCACTGACGTAATTCAAGATACTTCTAGAACTCTCCCGATAAATTCGCTGAATCTTTACTTTTTCACTGAAATTACAGAATCAACCTATACCGAGAATTGCTACTGCAAAGAAAAGTATTTGAAGTGTAAACCACTGACGTAGGTATGTTTTGAGGCACCCTGGTCTTTGTTCTCTTTCTAATTATTTATTTTTTTTTTAGTGAAATTGTAAAATGAAGAATAAAAATTTAAGTTATGAAGAATAATATTTAAATTGTAAACCAGTGATGTGGTTACATTTTGAAGCACTTTGGTGTTTGCACTATTTTTGACAAATTCATTATTTTTTTTTTTTTTTTAGTGAATTTGTGAAAGGAACACTAAAAATTTATGTTATGGAGAATAATATTTAAATTGTGAAACAGTGATGTAGATATATTTTGAGGCACATTGGTCTTTGCACACTTTCTGTCTAATTCATTATTTTTTTTTTAATGAAATTGTAAAATCAGGATCAAAAATTTATGTTATGAAGAATAATATTTAAATTGTGAAACAGTGATGTAGATATATTTTGAGGCACATTGGTCTTTGCACACTTTCTGTCTAATTCTTTATTTTTCTTTTTTTAATGAAATTGTGAAATTACCACCAAGAATTCATAATGTAAAGAATAGTATTTAAATTGTAAACCAGTGACGTAATTATATTTCAAGGCACCCTAGCTTTTATACTTTTCCCGCCAAATTTCTTATTTCTCTCATTTTTAAATTTTTACTTTTTAAGCTCACCAAGAATTTGCATTATAAAATATTAAAATTGTGAACCACTCACATAGTTATATTTCAAGCTACCCAAACTCACTTAAATGTAATCTTCGCAACGAAAATAAAAAATTTCGATTCCACAGAAATTATTTACATTGCAAACCATTAATATAACTGCAAGGTACTTTGGTCTTAAAATTTGATTCGTTGCTCTCTCATTAAAGCACCTATAAATTTTTGAAAAGAGTAAAAAAATATCTCTGCACTTAAATTATAAAATATTGAATTTTGTAAAATTGTAAAATTGTAAAATTGTTGCGAGTAAAATTTCTAAACCCTTTCGAAAAGTATATACAAATATTTTCCGAGGTACACAATCTTCGTCAACACAAGTATGAGGTTCCTCTTTAAATAATAGACTTACGTAACGCAACTTTCATGTCCTAGTCATTCAGTAGTTCTCCACTTACCTGTAACAGAAAAAAGAACAAAATAATCAGTATTATTATTACGGACAATTTGATTCCGTAAGAGAGTCAAAGCTGACCCATGTGTAAAAATGTACATAAATAGATTAATAGAATCGTGCAAACATTGATGGATGACATCAAACAAAGGTGACGTTTAGTGGACATAATCAAGTAACAGCTCTTCTTTTTTTTTATGAAATATTCATGCGTGGACATAAGCAATCGAAAGAACGATCGTGTAAACGTTACGTTCATTATACAAGCTTTACGTCACGAATTATCATCGTGTTACCATTCTGTTTCACGTGACGTACGCACACATACGACGCCCGACAACTGCTTGAATAATAATATTTTAATGAGGAAAAATTGTGTCGCGCTATCAACGTCACTAATGCTTCATTGTTTCACTTCGCTTTCAATTCATTCTACTTTTTCTGTTGTATTATTTCAACAGATCGATTTTTAACGATGATTGGAAACTGTAAAGTAGTTTTTAATATTCCATCGAATCTAATCTCTTGGAACAGCATAAACTTTTTAATTAAATTTTGAATTTGCAGTAACTTTTGAAGAATTTTAGTAAGAATTCATACAAAAATTCCTTTTTGTTGTAAATCATTTTTTAAATGAATCATAAAATAAATTTCATTTTCCTTTTGTTGTAAATTATTTTTCAAATGAATGATAAAACAAGTAAATTTATTTTCTTTTTGCTGGTAATTATTTTTAAAATGAATGATAAAATAAATCAATTCATTTTCTTTCTGTTGTAAACTATTTTTGAAATCAATAAAAAAATAAATAAATTTATTTTCTTTCCACTATAAATTATTTTTTAAATGAATAAAAAAATAAATAAATTTATTTTCTTTCCACTATAAATTATTTTTGAAATGAATAAAAAAATAAATAAATTTCCCTTCTTCCTATTATAAATTATTTTTGAAACGAATAGAAAACTAAATAAATTAATTTTCTTTCTATCATAAATTATTTTTGAAATGAATAAAAAAATAAATAAATTTATTTTCTTTCCACTATAAATTATTTTTGAAATGACTAAAAAAATTAATAAATTTACCTTCTTCCTATTATAAATTATTTATGACACGAATAGAAAACTAAATAAATTAATTTTCTTTCTATCATAAATTATTTTTGAAATGAATAAAAAAATAAATAAATTTATTTTCCTTCAGTTGTAAATTATTTTTGAAATGAATGATAAAATAGCAAAGAGTGTTTCTAGTTTAATAAGAGCCTGAACAATTAATATTAAACGGGATAAATAGTAATGTCATTTAAATATTTGAATCCTACATTCTATTTCCTATTCAATATTTACTCGAGAAGTTCACGAAGACTTTATAGAACTCGATTTTCCGCCGGCGGAAGTTCAATTTTTATCGAGATTCAATATTGCAAGGAATTTCAGTTTGATCGAAGTAAATTTTAAAACTGGGAATTTGTATTAAACGAAGTTCATATTGGAAATTGTTACCAAGAAAATTCGATAATTGCATCAATTTTCAGTTACCATTTACTACGTTCAGAAAGACCCTCAATAAAAATTATTTTCTTTGAGAACAGAAATTTACCGATACTAATATAACAAAAATCTGTGTAATTTGCAAATGGTTCCAAGAAAAGTCGCCAAGGAAAAAGTATGCAGTGATTCATATGGAACGAGACTTCCGGTCCCTCCATTTTTTGGCAACAACTTCCACAACTTGTACAATTCTCCGCAACATAGATGTTCAACATACCCCGACATTTGTCATCGAATTTCTTTCATCCCTAGAAAACGTTTTCCAATTCCTTTTCGTTTTCCCAGGATTCAATGGTGCCCCATAAACATGGCGTACGCGAGAAAAGCAGCTTAACCTACATTCGTTGCACGCAAAACGATAAATCTTGCGTTTTGACTACAACGGCATTACAAATCCTCTAACTGGTTTATAAATGAAGCATGAAATCCGCGATAAAAAGCGAATTAAAAACTTCCTTTGAAATGTTTATTCCAGACGTAAAAATGTGGAAACACCGTTTTATCTCTAACCTACTTCCCTCAACTTTTTCGAATGAATTTACATTAATATTCAAGTATTTACTCTCGATATTTGCTCAAAGAAAATGGAATAAAATTAAATTATTAAAACGGAGCCTTGGAAGTGCAATAAAAATGATGGTACAAAAAATATTGAACGTATACATTATTCAGGGTGAGGTGCAAAGCGCCACAGGTGGACGTTTTGGGAAACGGGGGAACGAGCGACTGTCGGTAAGGCAGATTTCTATATTAGCGACGGACGTGTCGGTAAGGTAGAGCTCTGCAACCACGTTTATCGACGGGCCGTATTCTCCTGACATTTTTAAGTAAAATTTTTGTATCTTCGCTTGGAAATTTTGAGAAGGTTGTAGGGAGGTTTTAGAAGGACCTAGAAAGGGAGATTCTAGGGAAGTTTTAGGAGGTTTTAGGAAAGATTTGAGGTGATTTGTTCAACGTGAGTTACTTGTTTAATTGACCCAGGGCTGAGGTACCTAGCTCTCAGCTTCTTAGCTCCCTAGGTTCTTTTAGACTTTTCTTAACACTTCACTAGGATTTTGCCTCCTTTTCCTACATTCTCTTGCCAGTGCGTTTCAAGAAACTACCCCTACGAATTTTCAAGTTAGCTTTTCTCAGCTCATAGCAATATTTCGCTAGTTCCACTATTCTGTTACAATCTTTCGCTAGTTCTGTGATGGAGACTGTCACTAGATGGCGTAGTCAGTTCGTTCTCTCGAAGCTCACGCTCAATACTCCCCAGTCCAAATCAAAGAAACTAAAATTATCTAAACAAACGTTCTTAAAATCATCCAAAATTCAGGATCCGATATGTACACCCATAAAAGTAAGAACATCGTCCCAAACCCACCACTTACTCCTAAATAATGAAATAGCAAAGTTAGATAAATAGAATGACCGCGCTAACGAGGCCTATTTTGTTTTTCTAATCGAATACAGCATGTCGCGGATAAGTGAAGTCAGCACAAGGCTGACAGAAGAAAAAAAACGAGCCGAGTCGAGGGTCGGAGGTTAAGTGGTTGAAAGATGGAGAAGGGGTGGCGAAAGGGGCGGGGCGCTGCAGAGATTCCCTGATACGCACCTGGCCACGCGCATTTGAGGGCATCAGTGACGTCAAAGCACGACGGTGGAGGTTCTCGATTACGTCACTGGCCCAGCCAGCCTCCAACACCACATCATCGATCAGTTTGACCCCGATGGTGGGGATGGAGGGTGAAACAGGGGGCTGCAAGGGGCCACGGGATTCGAGGAAATATCACTAATAGCCGACTCGCGGTCTATTAATTAAATTTTTGATTAGTCGACGGATATTTTAGTACCCTGCCACCACTACCGCTCCATTACACTCCGATCGACGCATTTATCGAATGGGACTTTTTTCATCAAATATTACATATACAAATATTAGAATTTTATACACATTTTTTAACTCATAGTTATAATTTCATAGTGTAATTTTTTAATTGATGTGCATGTACAAATTTTTGATTGAACAAAATTTTTTTAATATATTTTTGTATCAATTTTTTCTTCTAGTAAAAACGTTGTAGTTTAACGTTTTTAACAATAATTAGATACTAATTATTTTTTGTGGACTATTTGATAGTGTAATTGTTTAATTGATGTGCATGTACAAATCTTTGATTGAACAAAATTTTTTGAACATATTTTTGTATCAATTTTTTCTTCTAGTAAAAATGGTGTAGACTAATTATTTCTTGTGGACTATTTGATAGTGTAATTTTTTAATTAAATTGGATGTACAAATTTTGTGATTGAATAAAATTTTGTGAACATATTTTTGTATCAATTTTTTCTTCCAATAAAAATGGTGTAGACTAATTATTTCTTGTGAACTATTTAATAGTGCAATTTCTTAAATTAAATTGCATGTAAAAATTTTTAATTGAACAAAACTTAGTGAACATATTTTTATACCAATTTTTCTTCTGATCAAAATAATTCACCCTAATTTTTTCTTCTGGTAAAAAAAGCGCAGTGTAAGTTTTTAATGCATAAATTTTTGATTGAACAAAATTTAGAGCTAGAAATTGAACTAAGGGAGAAATAGAAATACCTGAAATAAGAAAATACCAATTCCGACGGTGCAATGCCAGTTATTTTTTAATAAGTCCAAATCGAAGAGAAATTTTCCCGAAGGAATTTTCTCTGAACATAAATTATCTGCGGTATAATTTGAGATAGTTTGTGTACAAGGTATTTTAACAAACGAAACTCGTTCCTCATTCGCTAGGGAAAAATGGTTTGTTCGCGAATCCCCACTTTCAAGAGCAAACAAGACGAAAATTGAACGGAACTTCTCGAATCTACTTCACCAGAGCAAAGAATGTGAACTTTCCCAGCAACGGTGTCCCTTTTATTGACTTTTCTTCTTCCTATTTCAACGAAAAATTTCCACCGAACTTTCCGACAAAAGCGTCAACTTTTAACAAGTCTTCCGAGGATACGTCACTCTTGAAAATCCCGCAACTTCCCAGACGTGGATCACAGAAAATGGGAGATTTTCAAGCAGAAAAGTCTCTCGAATCTGAATTATACCCTTCCTACTAAATTAGTGTTCTCGAAATTGATACTCTTTCTGGTTATTTCACAAATCTCTCTTTTCTTCAATTCATTAATATAACGCTGTCGAGATCTCGTTACGGTTACCACCAACAAGGTAAAAGAAGGAATTCAAGACTACTCGTGTTCATTAATCCCGTTGCTTAATTAATTTCAAGGCAAGCATGTCAAGAGATAAAGCCACTGTTTCGCCAAGTTGCTAAAGGAATAATGAAAAACTGCACACACAATGAATATGTTTCTTAAATCGTTTTTCAAATCGTTACTACGTGTTTGAGGTTACGTGTTATATTCATTGAAATACACTGACACACCTGGTGCGTCATATTATACTCATGGGTTGTAAAGTAATGACACACCTGGTGCGTCATATTATACTCATGGGTTGTAAAGTAATGACACACCTGGTGCGTCATATTATACTCATAGGTTGTGAAGTAATGACCCACCTTGTGCGTCATATTATACTTTTTGGTTATGAGGTAATGACTCACCTGGTGCGTCATATCCTACTTATTGGTGATAAGGTAATGACACACCTGGTGCGTCATATTATACTCATGGGTTGTAAGTTAATGACTCACCTGGTGCGTCATATTGTACGCTTTGGTTATAAGGTAATGACTCACCTGGTGCGTCATATCCTACTGATTGATTGTAAGTTAATGACTCACCTAGTGCGTCATATCCTACTTATTGATTGTAAGTTAATGTCTCACCTGGTGCGTCAAATCCTACTTACTAGTCATAAGGTAATGACACACCTGGTGCGTCATATTAACTAGTATACTAAACTAGCATATACAAGTACCATATGTGAATCACCCTGTATGTCTCTATTATATATTGTACTATATTTTATGCATATATTATACATTATATCTCTGTACTACACATCTACATATCTCTGCCCTAATCTTCCCTAAAACAACCAAAACGTCATAGTACGTCCACTAAATATTAAACCAGTGAAATAAAGGCGTTAATGTGCAAACAGTTTAAATCCAACTTCCGTTCAAGTTCTGACTTATCACATTCCGTGCATCTCGAAGGAAAAACGTATTATTAATAAAAAGCTACCAATTGGTCACGATACGTCCACAATTTATGACTGTTTGAAAATAGTTGCCATCTCTACATACGATACCGTTCTCAATTAAATTAAATAAACAGTATAACTAGAAGTATTTCTAGACATTAAGAAGTTGAATGATTAATCTCGCTATATTCGGTGTGCGCGTGATCAATTTTTAAACGTTACTCTAATTATAAACCTTGTAGTGTCGTTATAAAGCCTCTTTCTTCTGATCGTTTTATAAATGTCACCCGGTAAACGTTGATGAAGCTTAATATAAAATTGTCCGAAAAATCTGAAATTCTAATCAGGGAACGCAAAAGTCTAATTTGTCTTAATATGCAAAGTGCACGTCGCGAACGTCGTGTGCGAAGGTAAATGAAGAAACCGAGCGTACAAACGATTCAGAGTTAAATGGAAGACTAGATTGGAGTTCATGGTTCCGGGATATATGGCTGGCACTTTCGTTTAACCTTGCTATGCTTAAGCTCACAACATTCTATTTGTCTTGGTATTCCATTGACAAAATACTTTAATGCAGTAAGTGATATGTCATTGTCAGATTATGGTAGGTTAGGTTTAATTTAAGTTGGGTTAGGTTAGTTATTAGCTGGTCTGACTTAGCTACAATAGTGTAGAATTTGAATTAGAGGAAATTATGGTAAGTTATTATTATTATGTGGAAGTGTAATCTTGATGAATATAACCTTCATTTTGGTTGGAGTTGGGTTACGTTTAGATTAGGTTAGGTTGGATTTAGGTTAGGTTTGGGTGAATTTAGGTTCACTGTCAGTTCACTAGAGTTAGCCACATTACTGTAGAATTTGGATTAGGTTAAATTAAGGTGAGTTGGACATAATCTTGATGAGCATAGCTTTGATTTAGGTGGATTTAGGTTAGGTTGGATTTAGGTTTGCTGTCAGTTGACTAGAGTTAGCAATAGTACTATAGAATTTGGATTAGGTGAAATTAAGGTGAGTTGGGCAAGAATAATCTTGATGAGCATAACTTTGATTTAGGTGGATTTAGGTTAGGTTGGATTTAGGTTAACTGTCAGTTGACTAGAGTTAGCCATATTACTATAAAATTTGGATTAGGTTAAATCAAGGTAAGTTGAACAAATATAATCTTGATAAGTATAAGTTTGATTTAGGTGAATTTAAGTTAGCTGTCAGTTGATCAGACTTAGCCACATTACTGTAGAATTTGGATTAGATTAAATGAAGGTAAATCAGATTAGTGTAATCTTGATAAATGGAACCTTGAGTATAAGCTGGGAAAGTGTAACCTTGATGAGTATAACCTTGATAAGTGTAACCTTGATAAGTGTAAACTTGATAAGTGTAATCTTGATAAGTGTAACCTTGATAACTATAAACTTGATAAGTGTTATCCTCTATTAGGTAGTGTCACATGTATACTTAAAGTTAGCTAAACCAGAGGTTACCTACGTTTGAGTTAATCAAATTAGCCCCCTTGCTAAGAAATATCTGTCAAATGAGGTCAAACAGCTAAATTCTTACATTCAGGTAACTAGTTGAGTTTCATCACAAAACTACTAATATTATTTTACTACCAAATCAAGTAAAATTAGGCTAGGTTAAGTGTACACTTTGACTGAGCCAAATTCAAGTGTACACATTCATCAAGAGTTGCCTATATATTCATTTACAGCTACAGTTAGGCTAGGTCTCAGTTAAGTGTCCACATAAACTGAGCCAGATTCAAGTGTACACATTCAAGAGTTACCCATGTATTCATTTACAGCTAGAGTTAGGCTATGTCTCAGTTAAATGTACACATAGTCTGAGCCAGATTGAAGAGTAAACACTCATCAAAAGCTAGCTTTATATTCACTTATGTCTAAGTAAGGTTAGGTTTCATTTAAGTGTCCAAATAGGCTGAGCCTATTGAAGAGTAAACACTCATCAAAAGCTAGCTTTATATTCACTTATGTCTAAGTAAGGTTAGGTTTCATTTAAGTGTCCACATAGGCTGAGCCAGATTGAAGAGAAAACACTCATCAAAAGTTAGCT
Source organism: Megachile leachella (assembly GCA_963576845.1). Classification (NCBI taxonomy): domain Eukaryota; kingdom Metazoa; phylum Arthropoda; class Insecta; order Hymenoptera; family Megachilidae; genus Megachile; species Megachile leachella. The sequence continues at coordinate 5,827,219 of OY756262.1, read as the reverse complement.
TTACATTCACTTATGGCTGAGTTGGATTAAGTCTCAGTTAAGTGACCAAATAGGCTGAGCCAGATTGAAGAGTAAACACTCATCAACAGTTAGCTTTATATTCACTTACAACTAAGTTGGATTAGGTCCTGATATAAATGAATATGTCCATTGAAGGAACAGAATTATCATCATCCATCTATCAATTTTACAAAATTTAACCACATACTCCATCACATACTCTTCAAACCACCTAACCAAAGTACTGCCACAAAAAAATGATAACTCGACGTTTGTACATACCAACCCTAACTACCTTTCACAAGCACCCATAAAAAAACTACCAACTGAAGTAACTATTACTGAAACCAATACCACTTTCATCCAAATTTTCCATTTCTCACCCAAATACTTACAAAAAAGCTTGCTATCACAGAAGGAAAATCAACCCTATCGTCTCACTAACCTACTTGAGGGATGTACACGTGGTCCACAGGGGCAGCAACCGCTGCTCGAACGTTTCCTTCTACGTGCACACCAGTCCTGACCCATCCTCCGTCAGCAACCCTTTCGATTTCACCCCTTCGTGCAATCTATCCAACTTTCTGGATCACGGAACTCCAATGGCAGTTCGGTACAGCTATCTTTCCATTTCCGGAGGACGTACGCTGAACACATTTTCAGTCGAACACACTTACACACCTTCCGCAATTTTTAGTACCCTCAGAAACTACCCTTCAAATTTAATATTATTTCCTTCAAAATTCTGCTTATTCAAGTTTATTTTTATTTTTTTCTATTCAAGTTAATTTTTGCTTCAGGCTTTTATTGTTGGATTTTTTACACGTTTAGTCCTTTTTTGGAACACATGAATACAAGCTTAAGTTTTTAGCTTAATTAGGAGTTTTTTAAGCCGGCTTTCAAAATTATTTTCAGAGTTTAAATTATTTGTGTTAGGTCGTAATTGTCGTCATAGGTCCTTAGGTTAGGAATTTTCTCAAAATTCTACAGTCTTTTCAAACTTTTGTTATTTTGAGAAAGTCACAGTTTTTAGGCCATTTTTTTCTAAATTCTTGTTTTCAGAACATACCACAAAATCACCTTATTTTCTCACAAATTTCCACTGTTCAATTTTTCTTTTCTAACTCCATTCTTATGCAAGGACTTCCTTTCCTCAATTTCCTGCATTTCGCCAAAGTAAATTCATCCCACCATTTTTCCTCAATTTCTTAAATCTCAACTTCCCAAGTCCAAACTTCCTGTTTCCAGCGCATCAAACTAAATTTCTCCATATTGATCACCATCAGATTCAAACTTTTGCCATTACTCTGCTCTACATTCCCTTTTCTCTGCAAAATTCATTTCACAATTTCTTTAAAAAATTTCACACCCTGCATAACTCTGTTTCACCGTTCGTTTATACTTTTGACAGAATTATTAGTTGAATATCTTCATAATTATTGTCTTTTACGTAGCAGACTTTCAATGAATATAAACATACACGTGAATACATTTGACGAATCAATAGTTTATTTACCACCTTCAGAGAGTCCCATAATCAAATACTATGAATTTTATAGCACAAAATTGTTCAGAAAATGTCTCCGTATGAAGTATAGTTTGCAAACTGTATCACATTGTAAATATTTGTGATTAGAAAATAATATTTGAAAGAGAATTTCACAACGAAAGTCCAGGAAGCACAGTCTCCAAAAATTGATAAGTTCACCGTTTTCCAGGATTATAACCACCCTACTTATAATTCGAATCACAGCATCACGGTGTTCCAAAAACACAACACCTTGAGTCCCCAGTTACACCCACAAAACCACCCCCACCCGTGTCAATCGCACGTGGACACTTTTCAACCCTCAATGGCGCAACGAACTTTGCTCACGTGACCCAACGGTGTCCATAATCCTCCGAAAGAACGCTCGTTGTCCGAGAATGGAAGATACGACTGACAGAACGTAAACTTCTTCAGGGATATTCTCCCAGGGTGAAAGAGAGAGGAGATGAGGGTGCAGCCACGTTGGAGAAACGCGAGCGGATGAAGAGAGGCTCTATCGACGCCAGCGCCTCCTTCGGCGCCGAAAACGACGACGGCTACCCAGGGAGGGGTAGCATCCGAGAAGGCCAACGGGATGGATTTTCCACGATTGTAAACGTGTTTTTTCCACAGATCTGGAGGAAAGGCGATCAAGACGGTTCCAGCGAAAATGGATGATTCAGTTGCCGGGGTTGAATTTCAGACAGCAACTGGGAATTGATTTTCTTGGAGACGGTGGGTAGATGCTTCCTGAGAGACAATACAAACCTTATTTTCGGAATCTTGTTTGGGAGACTTTTCTGATGAGGAGGATGTTACAACTCGATGGAAGCTGATTATTATGAAAATGAAGGAAAATTTCTCATCCCTTAATTTTAAAGGTAATCTAATTTTAGAAGACAGTAGGGTTAGTAAAATGAATTTCATTTTTAAAGTTAATCAAATTTGAAGATTTCATCCTTCAACGTCTACCTATGAATGCCTATTACTCATCTACCCATATCAATTTTAAAGTTAATCTAATTCAGAAGCTAGCAGGGTTAGTAAAATTAATTTCATTTTTAAAGTTAATCAAATTTGAAGATTTCATCCCTCAACGTCTACCTATGAATGCCTATAACCCATCTACTCATATTAATTTTAAAATTAATCTAATTCAGAAGCTAGCAGGGTTAGTAAAATTAATTCAATTTTTAAAGTCAATCAGATTTGAAGATTTCATCCTTCAACGTCTACCTATGAATGCCTATTACCATCTACCCATATTAATTTTAAAGTTAATCTAATTCAGAAGCTAGCAGGGTTAGTAAAATTAATTTCATTTTTAAAGTTAATCAAATTTGAAGATTTCATCCCTCAACGTCTACCTATGAATGCCTATTACTCATCTACCTATATTAATTTTAAAGTTAATCTAATTCAGAAGCTAGCAGGGTTAGTAAAATTAATTTCATTTTTAAAGTTAATCAAATTTTAGAAGCTAGCAAGGTAAAATTAATTTCATTCTTGAAGTCAATCATCATCATCCTGCAACGTCTACCTATGAATGCTTACTACCCATATTAATTGTACCATCTACCATCTACCCATATTAATTTTAAAGTTAATCTAATTTTAGAAGCTAGCAAGGTAAAATTAATTTCATTTTTGAAGTCAATCATCATCATCCTCCAACGTCTACCTATGAATTTCATGAATGCCTATTACCCATCTAAAAAATGCTACACTTACTTACTACAACTACACAAACAGCAATTACTACAGAAAACATGATTCGACTAAACAGTTCTAAATGTTTCGATTCCATTAAAGAAAAGGCTCTTTGCAGTACACGTTAATTTACTTCCCCTGTAATTCCTCGTTTCGCGAGATTTACCGTGCAACTGAGTTACCAGAGAAACAAAGTTAACGTAGAACGTTATAGGAAGCCCGGACGGGAGAACAATACGGTGCTCGAAAATAGAAGCTCGGTGATTTCCACGCAACTCATGTTTCTTCTCGTTACCCGCGAAAAAAGCGTTTAACGAAATTCTGCAGGGTAAACTTTACGACTGACGTAGTTTCGATCGTGTATTCTTTCGCGGGCTATTTGCTGGAGTGGTGCATACAGCGAGGTTTCCGTAGGGAAAATGTAGAAGGATAGTCGAGAGGAGTAATGTTTTGTTTGCAGGGGGTTCTGGGGTCTCTAGGTACCGCGACGACAAACATGGGGTGTGTTAGACACGGAGATTCTTGGGTCCCTAAGGACACTAGAATTTCTGAGTGTCCAAGGGCTTCTAAGAAAGGAGATGGATGGTCAGAAGGGACTGTGAATGGCGTCTTTAAATGAAGGTGAAAAGGTTCCTAGGATAGGACAAGTCCTTAGGGTGTGGAGTTGCCAAAATTTTGTGAAAGCTATGGGTTTCTCAGGAAAAATAGTGTCTTTAAGTGTCCTTAAGTTTCTAGGTACATTAGGGGAGACTAAAATCTTTATACTATGTGATGGAAGGATTAGGGTAACTAGAGAATGTGGAGGAAAATGTGGAGTTATTAGGAAATGTGGAGGTCCTTGAATCTTATGGTATGGAGGCTAAATTCTTAGGGAATGTGAAGGTCTTTGAGTCACTGGAGAAAGGGACTTCTTGTGTAGTTACTCTTTGAGCAGCTAGGGAATATGAATGTCTTGATGTTACTAGTGAATGTGAAGGTCCTACAGTGTTACCAGGTAATGTGGAGGTTCTATAGAGTCTCTAAGGAATGTGGAGGTCCTATAGAGTCTCCAGGTAATGTGGAGGTCCTATAGAGTCTCTAAAGAATGTGGAGGTCCTATAGAGTCTCCAGGTAATGTGGAAGTCCTATAGAACCTCTAATGAATGTGGAAGACCTATAGAGTCTCTAAGGAATGTGGAGGTCCTTGAGATCTTGTGGAATATGAAGGTTAAGTTCATAGGGAATGTGGAGGTCTTCAAGTCACTAGAGAACGTGGAAGTTCTTGAGTAGCTAGAGAATGTGGAAGTCTTCAAGTTACTGGAGAATATGGAGGTCCTATAGAGTCTCGAGGTAAAGTGGAGGTCCTATAGAGTCCCCAGCTAATGTGAAGGTCCTATAGAGTCCCCAGCTAATGTGAAGGTCCTATAGAGTCTCTACGGAATGTGGAGGTCCTTGAGATCTTGCGGAATATAAAGGTTAAATTCATAGGGAATGTGAAGGTCTTCAAGTCACTAGAGAACGTGGAGGTCCCTGCGTAGCTAGGAAATGTGGAAGTCTTCAAGTTACTGGTAAATGTGGAGGTCCTATAGAGTCCTTAGAGAATGTGGAGGTCCTATAAAGTCCTCAGAAAATGTGGAGGTCCTTGATATCTTGTGGAATATGGAGTCAAGCCCGTAATCAATATGGAAGTCCTCAAGTCTCTATAGAACGTGGAGGTCTCTGACTCCTTAGGAAATGTGAAAGTCTTCAAGTTACTAGAGATTGTGGAGGTCCTATAGACTCCCTAGGAAATGTAGAGGTCCTATAAAGTCCCTAGAAAGTGTGCAGATCCTTGCAATCTTGTGGAATCTGGAGGTGAAGCCCCTAAGCAATATGGGAGTCCTCAAGTCTCTAAAGAACGTGGAGGTCCTTGACTCCCTAAGAAATGTGAAGATCCTCCACTCCCTAAGTAACCTATAAGTCTTTGACTATCTAAGGATTGTGGAGACTCTCGAATACCCTAGAAAACGTAGAGGTTCTTGAGTCCCTAGGGAAACGAATGTCCTGAAATTCCTAGGAAATGTGGAGGTCCTCAGGTTCCTAAAGAATGTGGAAGTTCTATAGTGTCCCTAGGATATGTGGAGGTCTTATAGAGTCCCTAGGAAATGTGGAGTCCCTATAGAGTCCCTAGGAAATGTGGAGGTTCTATAAACTCCCTAGGAAATGTGGAGGTCCTACAAAGTCCCTAGAGAATGTGGAAGTCCTCCAGTTCTTAGAATACATGAGCCTCCAGATTCCAAGTCATGTAAAGGACCTCAAACACCTAAAGAATATTATCCTCCAATTAACTAAGACATGTATTATATCCAAAATAACAGTAACCCCAGAGAATATAATACAAAGTCCCCAGAGAAATTCTACAAAATCTAAAGTGTCCTGATCAAATTATTTCCACTTGAAGCACAATGCCTGCAACAGCCTGTATGATAATCATCCCTAGCACGTTAGCAAAAGGAAATAGTTTAATATCCGCGTAGCAAACATCATTCATGGTAATAGGCGTTAAATACACGTTTGCTAGCGTACTCTGGAAACCACGTGCTCAACGACACACCCACGATGCTCAAAATCAATGGAAAGCTGGGTGGGTGCAGCGACGGTGTCGTGACCCCATCTGTCCCACGATTTTCTCTTTTCCACTACGGAGTTGTGGAAAATGGGAGGGAGCTGAAATAATACTTGAAAAATATACTACTGTGCGAGTTTATCGCTGTGGGAGGTCGTTCATCTTTCCCTTCCCTTTTTTTACTTTAAATTGCTATGTTTTACCTATTGTCACCATTTTGAATTGCAAGTTATTACAATTTTAATTCTGGAAGTTTTACAATTATTTTTATGCAAATTGTTGAAATTTGAAGTTATAAATTGTTAGGATTATTAATTATACAAATTGTTGAAATTTTATTTTATAAATTGTTACAAATATTGTTAAATAAATTGTTAAAATTTTACTTCACAAATTGCTACAATTATTAATTATACAAATTGTAGAACTTTCACTTTAAAAATTTGTACAATTATTGTTACATAACTTGTTAAAATTTTAATTCACAAGTTGTTACAATTATTAATTATACAAATTGTTGAAATTTTACTTTAAAAATTGTTGCAAATATTGTTAAATAGATTGTTAAAATTTTACTTCACAAATTGCTACAATTATTAATTATACAAATTGTAGAACTTTCACTTTAAAAATTTATCCAATTATTGTTACACAACTTGTTAAAATTTTACTTCATAAATTGTTACAATTATTATTATACAAATTGTTGAACTTTTATTTAAAACATTTTTACAATTATTGTTACACAACTTGTTAAAATTTTACATCACAAAATGTTATAATTCTTATCATACAAATTGCAAAAATTTGACTTTACTTTATCTTTGAAAATTAATGAATACAGAAAGGATGGAGAAGTTCATAGGTGCCTGATAACGGCACCGAAACGAGGAAGGACAGGTACAGAAAGATTTCGTCCTGCAGATAGCAAGAAAACCATGACCCTTCGCAAGGATCACGAAGTCATGGTTATAAACACCGTGAACACAGAAGTTAGTAGGTTACCTACCGTCTACGTCAACGATTTCCTTGCAATATTGAGCCTACACACGCCAACTGTTAACATCGTGTGAAAGAGAGGATTCAAGAAAAAGTTAAAGGTTAACACTTTTGTTTCGGAATAACCTTCGAATAAATCCCGTTACATCCATAAACATTTGCTGACATTTTGTAACCTTCGTCCATTTTGCATAGAACAAATAATTTCGTTGATTAATAGGTTAGAAAATGTATCCTCAATCGTGAAAGTTTCGTTGCTTTTAAACGAATGAGGATAATATCCCTTAACAATCTGACGTACATTAAGCGTGAAAGAGGGGGATGAAATAGAAGAAAAATGGCTCAGAAGCTATCGAATCGACAATTTATCTCGAGTTATTTCCATTACGTTAGATCCCCCTGAGGGACATCGATCGAATCTACATTTTTCGCTTCTCTTACGGCACTCGAACAGAGCTTTTTAACCTCGAGAAACATCTTGTCACTCGCGAAAGAGCTGATGTCCCTGAAACACAGAGCCACGTAGATTCAGGTCGTAGGCAATCGTCTGATGGGATCTTATAAAGAACTCAAAGATGTCCAACCGGAGAAATATTTTCTGAAAAATTTAGTCGCGTTCCGAATTAATAGAATGTGGAAAAAGGACTTGATCTTCTAGGGAAAATATATTTAATGCATTCAGACTTGTGAGATACTAAAGAATTTAGTACCACTGACATTTAATACTGTCAAAAAAATTGAAAATAAAAAACTAATGCTACTAAGTGAAGTGTAAATAACGAACACGTAGAAAAATATTTAGAATTAATGTAACACGGTCGTTCAATACATGGCCTCCATTTTGATGCCGTCGAAGCGAATAAACTCTCGGAGCTTTTCAGTAAAAAATGAAGATGAAGCGTTTTTAGTGACACAGAAACGAGGGAAGATTCATCTCCTGGTTATTGATTCTCGTCAGAAACCACAGTGCCGCCACCAGTGCTTCTAACGCGAAACTACTCTGCATTTCACTGTCGGTAAGGTAGAGATCGATAAGACAGAGATCTGTGTACCTACTGTAGGTAAAACAGATCTCCTCTTATATCGACATTATTAGTACCAAATTTTTCCTCTGTTGGCGCTACGATACAGATTCGATTTTCTCCATGAACTTTACAACTTAAAAATATTTACTGCTAAAATATTTACACGTCAAATGATTTTTAAAATGAAATGTACAGGTTGTTAAATTTTACTTATCCATAAAATAAGAGTCTATAAAATTTTTTAAATAAAAGCTTGCTGTGAGAAGAAAATAAATTCTCAAAAATTAGTAGAAGAGTTAGAGGCACATAAAATATAGTTCTCACTAAGAATAGCTAAATTTACCGAAGTTTCCAATTTCTCATAAAACAGAGAAGTAATAAGTTATCTGTTCACCGAAATAATAAGCTGAAATTCAGATGGAAAGCATGAAGAGGAAAGTATAAATCCAGTTAACAGAGAAACTAGAAACTGATATCTCGGATCCGATCATCGAGTTAGGTTTCTAGCACGATCTCCCGCTCTCGGCAAACAAGACCTAATCGAATTATCGCTGAAACAACCGGTTATATTTCCTGTCACGATGTTCGTGTGTACACTGGAAACGTGTTTACGCGAGGAATTATCATCATTGTGTAAGTGAGACGGAAATGGCGGAGCATCTGCTTGTCGAAACAGCAGATACTTGTACAGAAAACATGATCATGGAAACTGATGCGAACTTAGCATATTTATGCAAACATGCGTTGTACCATATTTTAGTAAAATATATACAAAATTATTCTCTGCTTACTGAGCAAAAATTTTATAGTAAATTCAAGCTAATTATTGTTCAATTTTAAAGCTTGTTAAAGAAGAATTTTTTGGGCAAATATTTGTAATTATTTTATAAATGGATGAAGTATTATTTTTAATTATTCTTATTTTTTTTTTAATGGACACGAGTAACTTTTCTGAGAAAATATTTATAATTATTTCAGTGAAGAATGAAGTATATAACTTTTGTAAATAATGAGCAATTTTTCTGAGAAAATATTTATAATTATTTCAGTGAAGAATAAAGTATATAATTTTTTTAAATAACCTCAAATAATTTTTCTGAGAAAATATTTGTGATTATTCCAGCAATGAACTATACAAGAGTAAAATTCGATTTTTAATAAAAATAAATAGGTGTTCAGAGATGCACACATAATTTTTGAATTTCCGTGAAATTAAGCAGGCGATCGAGCACATTTTGCAGCGCAGTAAAGATTTCGATCATCCGAGTTGTTTTTACTAATTGAAGAGTCGCTACTCTGTCTACTCGAGTTAATTAGCACGGAAGAGTTTAATCGCTTTCAACCCTTGATTAAAGATGGAGGGTACTAATCCTTGATCGAAGGGAAGGTTCAGTGATTGGAGTTTGGATTTGGAGTTTGAAATATTAGATTAGGAAAATTGCGAAGGTCCGCAAAGAGTTCCGATGAAAATTTTTATATATAAAATTTTTTTATACAAAATGTCGATTCAAACGTTAATTAACCTACATCATCTGTTTTTTGACAGTTTAGACATTGCTCAATGCAAAGTTAGATGAGGTCCAGCACACAGTATGCTCTGTTATTATTGGATACACTAGGTAAGCAGAAATTTACGGGTAATTGGAATTTTGGAGCTTATTCAGTCAACATGAAATGAATGGTAATTGTTCCCGACGTAGAACACGCCGTTCAACCTGTTTTGACAACGCCTGTGTCTCTTGCTGAATTTCACGGAGAATTTTAAATTAAAACGGGCTTTTCTGTTGCTTGATGTACATTCTAATTTTTCTGACAGAAATGTATCTTTGAAATTTTTTTAAACATGGCGTTCAATGGTGTAGAGAGCTCGTTGTTATAATGTACATAAGAGATGACACTAAAGAAACTGGACACTGAAATGACAGTAAAGAAAGACAGAATGACGAGTGTGAAAGAGTGGTGATTTACTTTTTCGCCGCTAGGCGGTGTATGATGTCAAGCTTTCTCGCTAGTGCTCGATGAACGATTCACTTCCTTTATAACATGTTAAATATAAATTGTTATAATATAAGTCCTATGTAAGTTGTTAATCTGTGTCTGTATAGTAACACATGTCCTTAACACTAGAACTACCAACCAAAACGACTTGTTTGAGATTTATTATTTCATGTGGTTTTATAGAAATGTCTGTCATATTTTATTGAGGTAAAAACTAGTTCCATATGTTACTTCATGCTTCAGTATTTATTTACTTTCTTCATTTTATTTTGCATTCTTCGACAAACAGCATTCAGTGCTGGTAGTTCTAGCGTTAAACTCTTGTCATATAGTAACACAGGTTATTAAATTATGAATCTACAGTAACACAGGCTCTCAAACTGTGTTCTTCATATAGTAACACATGTTCTTGAACTGTGGTCATATAGTAACAAATGTTTTTAAATTATGATCATACAGTAAGACACATACTCAAACTGTGTTCTTCATATAGTAACACATGTTCCTGAACTGTGGTCATATAGTAACAAATGTTTTTAAATTATGATCATACAGTAAGACACATATTCAAACTGTGTTCTTCATATAGTAACACATGTTCTTGTAGTCATATAGTAACACAGCTTCTTAAACTCTTGTCACATAAGAATACAGGTCCTCAAATTTATACCGTGGTTCCTCGGTTATGGCTACACGAAGCCCCAGGGGTTTTTCCGTACAAAAGCCCTTCTCTCCTTTACTTTCCCGTCCACTTCCCACCTTATTTGAAAAGAGCAGCAGCAGCATGTAGAATAACAACGCTGTAAGATGATAACGAGGATAAAGTGACTACACGGAGAGTAAACCAACAAGCCATAGAATTACACAACGTGTGAAATGGGATAACATAGTAAGGTACCAATGCGTAGAGTTACGGTACGAGGAATTACGATGTACAGAGTTTCAATGGATAGAACGTGCAATGGAACTTCAACGTGCAATTCCTATGCAATGGAATTTGTATGTGGAGGATTACGGTTTGTGGAATTACAATACGGAGGACTTCAATATGGTAGAAATATTAAGACGTAGAATTGTGGAAGGAATAAAATTTCAATGTGTGGAATTTCAAGGCGTTCAATTGCAGCACAGTGAAAGTACAATGCGTGGAATTTCAAGGCGTAAAATTCTAGATCAGTAGAACTCTAACGCGTCGAATTTCATAGTATAAAACTTCAACGCATAGAATAGCAACGCCTAAAAGTACAAAGCGTGGAATTGCAACGCGTGGAATTGCGACACTTAAAATTACGACGCGTGGAATTGCGCCGTCCAGAGTTACAACGCGTGGAATTGCAGCGCAAAGAAGTACAAAGCGTTGAAATTCAGCGTGTAGGACCTCAACGCATACAATTCCATCAGAATAGAACTCCAGCGTAAGGAATTGCAACGCATAGAGTTACAACGCATCGAATTACAACGCGTTGAATTGCAACGCGTAGAGTTACAACGCGTGGAATTGTAATGCATAGAATTACAACGCTTGGAATTGCGCCGTCCAGAGTTACAACGCGTGGAATTGCAGCGCAAAGAAGTACAAAGCGTTGAAATTCAGCGCGTAGGACCTCAACGAACACAATTCCAACAGAATAGAATTCCAGCGCTTGGAATTGCAACGCGTAGAGTTACAACGCGTGGAATTACAACGCGTAGAGTTACAACGCGTTGAATTGCAACGCGTAAAGTTACAACGCGTGGAATTGTAATGCGTAGAATTAAAACGCGTGGAATTGCACCGCCTAGAGTTACAACGCGTGGAATTGCAGCGCAAAGAAGTACAAAGCGTTCAAATTCAGCGCGTAGAACTTCAACGCATACAATTCCATCAGAATAGAACTCCAGCGCATGAAATTGCAACGCATAGAGTTACAACGCGTGGCTCTGGGGACTATGGCGAAGTATAGGTGTACTATACTAGTATATCAAGGGTGCGTTACGAGTGCGTCACTAGTATATCAAGTGTGCGTCAGTGGTGCGTCACTAGCGAAATAAGTGTTGTACTGGGGACCATGGGAACTATGTATCTTAACATATACTTGTCAGGGAATATATTGAATGTGGAGATATGTTGACCTGGGCATGCAAGTTACTGTAGGTCCCAGCTAACTTATAGGCTCCAAAAGTTAAATCTATCTGTACATCTATACATATATCTTATCTTACATAAGTATCTTAGAATTCTGAGGACTCTAGTAATAATCCTAAACAGTCTACCCATAGATCTTCTACTTTAAACCTCACGCGTCAACTCCTGGTTCGAAAACAGTACAATATTCCCAGAAAAGTCAAAGGGATCAAAAACAAATTGTTCAGATACCGCGTATCACGCGCTAAATTGCAGTAATTAATTGACGTGTTCGTTCGAGCGCGCTGATCCGTATACATCAGTATAATTGTTTAACGGCCATCTCGAAAGCAACATATCAAACGTACAAATCGCAAATTGCGTACTTAATCGTCGGAAAAGAGGAAATTTTCTTGCAATGTTTGAATAGGTATCGCGTCTGCAAAGGGCTTTGCGAATAATCGATACCGGTTATATCGCCCCGTTCCGCTTGTTTTCTCTAACGAGCTTTCATCGCGCGGATGCCTCACGAATTAATTTGCAACGCGGGAAACGCTAATCGCTTCATAACGGGCCACGGGACGACAGTTAATTATCATTTGCCCGATGAAACTTCGATTTCCGGTCGAACGAGACGCGTTACTTTTCGGTTTTGGTGCGAATTATTGCACGCGTGGAATTTTGAAATTGAAGTATTTTGGGCGCGGTCGATACGCTGTAATTTATCGCTGACGATGTAAATTTCGTAGTAACGTGTTCTAAATGTCATGGTAAACGTTGTTACCCTACACGTTATTACCCTACGCATAGTAATTTTGTGTGTCGATGTTCTACATGTTAGATTTCGCGTACAGTAACCTTGTGCATTGCAATTTCACGTTGACGTTCTATTGCGATGGAATTGTATGCGTTGAAATGCAAAGCTTTGTACTTTTACGCGTTGCAGTTCCATGCGTTGCAATTTTACGCACTGCAATTCCACGCGTTGTAACTCTACGCGTTGCAATTCCATGCGTTGTGACTCTACGCGTTGCATTTCCAAGCGCTGGAATTTTATTCTGATGGAATTGTATGCGTTGAAGTTCTACGCGCTGAATTTCAACGCTTTGTACTTCTTTACGCTGCAATTCCACGCGTTGTAACTTTGGACGGCGCAATTCCAAGCGTTGTAATTCTATGCATTACGATTCCACGCGTTGTAACTCTATGCGCTGCAATTCCATGCGCTGGAGTTCTATCCACAGTTTCAGTCTCCAGTGCCAAGTTCGCTGGGACCTCCACAGTCCATAGTCCCTCGGATCCCCAGGTCCCACATCCCCACATTCTCTACAGTTCCCGAATTCCCCAGATTCTCACAGTCCTCGGAATCGCCATATTTCCTAGCTACCAGAATCCTACGTTCCCTCGGATCATCACAGTCTCTACTGTAGACAAGCCAGGAGTTGGCGCGTAGGTCGAGCCAGAGTAGAAGCTACTCGCTCCACCTAATCACCGTGAACACTTCCAGTTACATTTCGGCAAATAAGTATAATCATAACTGCTGAATTCGTGATGTTTCGACGTTTGTCATTTTTGGTCTAATTGGTGTGAACCCATATACCGAAAAGGCGTCCATTTTTCTATTCGATAGTAAGGGCTACTATCATTAAGTCAGAGCGATTTAAATCATGCGCCAAGTTGTGGTTTAACATCGGTACAGCAACGTTTATCTGCCGTTTTAATTGCAGTGGTATAAATAAACATTTTCTGAATAGAGATAAGAGTATCTATGACACTTCGAATGGTATCAGATTAAGATAACTTCTTTTATGACTTTAATAAATTCCTTGCGGAGAAGTTGAGATAAATGCTGATATTATGCAAATGAACAGTGGCCTTATTTAGTTCATTAATGATGAACTGATATAAGCGAGAAAGGCTCCTGTATAAACACCCACTTATACATTCGTTCAACTTTAATAGGGCTGATTCGATCTCTATTTCTCTTTCATTCAGTTCAGTAGTTCATGTAAAACATGATCACGTTAAAGAGGTGGTTGTAATACGTGTCACCCTGCAGAATGTTACTGCAGTTCCACCAACGAGTTATCTACCATCTCTTTCAGTACAAGTAAATCAATCACAGTTCGATGTTAATCAGAAATTAATATTCACTGCATGAAGTCATTACTGTATTAATGTCTCCGTTATCAATTATTCTTAAATAACTGTTATTATTTCCGCCATACTAATGGCAGGTCCTTCATTATTATCCTTCCTTCGTTATTATCAATCATTTGTCAATAGTTCGATGCTAACAAGCACCGATCCATTCCTATCAATTATTTCACACAAGCAATTTCCCATGAGAAGAAAATTAGAATGCTGAGGAGTCAATAAAATGCGGAGCCGCTTAAAAGGAACAGTTATACGATACCACAGTACATTTATAATGAGTTGAAACGGAAAAGCTTCTTCTTTGAAACGCTTTTTATTTCGCGTCGATATCGTGCTCGGTTCCCGAGATATCGTTTAAAGCCGACCGTAAATTTTAATGATTCGCTGTCTATCTTTCGCACTTGCTCTTGCAGCTCTCACTCGCACGCTTCTATTTTTCACTCACACTTCTCTCTCTTACACTCACTTTTACAATCGTACGATTGTTCACTCGGGCACACGCAAACTCTTTCTTGTTTGAATCTCACTCACACGTACGTTTATACCTCTCACTCTTACGCTTGCACGAATGGTTCTCTCTCACTCCTGCTATCTTTCACTCACACTTGCGTTGTCTTGTGCTTGAGACTTTCAGAGTCACTCGAAGTTTTATTTTTTACTCGCACTCACTTTTATGTGGCACCCATACTTATGCAAGAGGGATCTTATACTTATGCTGTAGGATTGGATCTTTCAGTCACACTCATGATGGAGGATTGGATGTCTCACTCACACTCAGCTCATACCTTTCACTAGCAATGCTTGAATTTTTTTCTCACATTCACTCTCACACTTCTCACTCACACTCACTGTTACAGTTCTCATTCATACTTACTCTCATGCCTCTTACTTGCAGTGCTTGTATCTCTTACTCACAGTCAGCTCATACATTTTACTAGCAATGCTTGCATCTCACTCACACTCAGCTTATACCTCTCACTATCAATGCTTGTATCTCACTCATACTCACGCTACGAGTTTAGATCTCTCACTTGTACTCACGCTGTAAGATTGAATCTCTCACTCACACTCACGCTGGAAGATTGGATCTTTCACTGACACTCATGTTACAAGCTTCGATCTCTCCCTCACACTCAGCTCATACCTCTCACTAGTAATGCTTGAATTTCTTTCTCACATTCACTCTCACACCTCTCACTCACACTCACTATTACTGTTCTCATTCATACTTACTCTCATGCCTCTCACTTGCAATGCTTCTATCTCTTACTCACACTCAACTCAAACCTTCCACTAGCAATGCTTGTATTTGTCCCTCACATTCACTCTCACACCTCTCACTCATACTCTCTGTTACTGTTGTCATTCATACTAACTCTCATGCCTCTCACTTGCAATACTTCTATCTCTTACTCACACTCAACTCAAACCTTTCACTAGCAATGCTTGAATTTCTCCCTCACACTCAGCTTATACCTTTCACTATCAATGCTTGTATCTCACTCTCACTCACTCTCAGACCTCTCACTCGCACTGAGCCTCACACCTCTCACTCGCAATACTCTCTCTCTCTAACCCTCTCTCTCCCCTCCTCCTTGACTTCTCACTCACACGCACACGCTGACCTACCTCACTGCTGACGTCAGCACCGGTCAGCAGCGAGTGAGTCCGCAATTTTTTACTATCGCTAATACTATTATCGCTAACGGTCCAGCGAAAGGAACCGGTTTCGAATTTCGGGCGAGCCTCATTCACACCTCGCTTCCTTAAACGCCAGCACTTTAAAGACCTGTATCTCTGGAACCAATTGAGCTATCGACTTCGAATAAAATGCATTATGCAAAGCACACTCGCGACTCTGAAACGTATTCATAATTGAAACTCTCCATGATTCTCATGATAAATTCGCGAATGACCCAATTCGTTTGCGGAAGCACCTCATTATCTAATGGTGTAATGATACCGTTTTGTCAGAAAGGGAAAATGTTTCTTTCCCGACGTTTTAAAATGGCGCAATTAGAAAGAGGAGCGCGGTGACGTTTTGTGTTAATTAAAAGTGCCTTTGTCGGGGGAAAAATTGCTGGAAGCGAAACGCAGTTCGATATGCATTATACGGGAATATAAAAACGAAGTTGTTTAAAATACACAGCAGTGTAATCGGCAGTGCACGATTTTTCTGTTAACGGTTCTTGAATAAAATATGACTTGAAATTTCGCGGTGATGTTTTTAATAGTACATTGTAAATGAAGCAAATATTTGATTTTAATTTCATATATCGATGAAGAATAAATTTTCTTCGATTTGTAAAGTAGGTTACATTTAAAATGAAAGTAAATCCTATTATAATAATTGACAAACAAGCGAACATTGTTTAAAACGTCCTCATAAATTCGCTCATTTCGCAGGTAATAATACATTTTCGAGTAATTAATAATTTCGTTGTACACCTGGATGCGTAATCGTTAATTACAACGACCCACGTCGTTTCGCGTTATGATTAACGTAGTAATGCAAATTAATGACAATAAAACCGGTAACAATTAATATTGGTCGATTTAACGATCCCTGTATAAGAACAAACTGCGTCAATTTGCGTGGCATAATTCGATTTCGTGCGTTCGAGTGAAAAAGAAATTCAAAGGGAATCTCGACAAGTTCCGCGATGTTTTAACGAAGCACGAAGTTAATTAATAAATCCTCTCTCCTGTCTCCGGGACTGAAATATTGCGAAAGCTGGAGAGTTAATCGGATAACTTCGTTATATAGATTAACCTGAACAAAATTGAACCTAATCCAAACGTTTTAATAAAAAGAAGCGTGACTCTCGTTCTAAAATTAACTTCATTTTTTAATGCTACTGTGCTTTTGAAATTCAATTATTTTTCGTATGAAACGAAATTCGAATTTAAATTATTTTTTATTTTGGTGTTGTTGATTGTGTTATTAATTGGTAATTAATTGAGGAATGAGTAAATACGTTAATTACTGGTTAATTATTAAATATTAATTCAGTCTTTTATTAAATTTCATTATTAAATTGCTGATGATTAATTATAATCAATCATTGATTACAGCTAACAGTAATTAGTCATGAATCATTAAATTCGACTGCTAATTAATTAAGTACTTTTAATTTATTAATTGTAAATTTCTAACAAGGTTATTAAATCATCCTCTTATTAATTAGACTTCAGTATCAAATTACTAATTCGTAATTGTCATATAACTAATTATTAATAAATCATTAATTATGTCCAAGTGACACTCAACTAATTTAGCAGTTTTAATTTCACCAAAAATTCTGATTTTCCTAAAAATTTTAATTTCATAAAAAATTCCCATTTTCCTAGAAATTGTAATTTCATCAAAAATTCTGATTTACCTAAAAATTTTATTTTCATCAAAAATTCAGATTTCCCTAAAAATTTTAATTTCATAAAAAATTCTAATTTTCCTAAAAATTGTAATGTCCAAAAAATTTTAATTTCCTTAAAAATTTAAATTTTACCAAAAATTCTAATTTTCCTAAAAATTTTAATTTCATAAAAGATTCTGATTTTCCTAAAAATTGTAATTTCACCAAAAATTCTAATTTTCCTAAAAATTGTAATTTCAACAAAAATTTCAATTTCCCTAAAAATTTGAATTTCACCAAAAATTCGAATTTTCCTAAAAGCTGTAATTTTACCAAAAATTCAGATTTTCCTAAGAATTGTGATTTCACCAAAAATTCCAATTTCCCTAAAAATATTAATTTCCCCAAAAATCCTATTTTTCCTAAAAATTCTAATTTCCCTCCAAATATTATCGACTCCAAAATTTCGTCAGAAATTATTTCGTATAATTTCCCTGACTTTAATTCCGTAATTAATAAAAGCATTATTATGAATATCATTCCTATCCAATTATCCGATTATATTCGATTTCCAGTACAGGTCACCGACGACCCCCGATCGTATTTACGTATCAATGAGAACGGAAATTGCTTCTTCGAAATGGAGACGTCGAATCAGATCAATCCATTAACATATCCCATTTTCGAAACTGCTCGACACGGGAATGCGTATTGATCGAAACCCAACACGAACAGAAATTGAACCTAATCGTGGCAATCTTGCATTTGTGTCTGGTATTCATTTGTCACTAATATGTTCCAATGATTACAGGCTTTCATTGAAAATAAATTGCACCGGCGTTTAATGATTTATTACCCGGTTGAATCGTTTATGGTGGCTGCTAAAATAATTGTTAATGTTTGGAGAACATTAAAATTGCAAACATCGAATCGAAAGTGGGTCAACTACGTTTTGTTCCATCGGTCTAATGTCGGAGTATTATTTGTTCTCCCGGATGGGCACACATTTCAGAAATAAATGTAAACACACGGGTCTAATGAAGTCGAATGAACTGTATTCTTTTTAATCTACAATCTAATGTAAATTGAAGATATACTGGTGAAATTGCGACGTGTGTCGACATTTGTACAAGGTTGAGTCTTGGGTCTTTAGATAATTATATTGTCACATATCTAGGTTGTTAGAAGACAATCATTTTTTGATTATTAGGTGGATGTTTACATTTCTTCAGATAGAAGAATGGTAAATTTAAAAATTTCAATGTTCATATATTTCTAGGTTATCAAACTCATATGTTCTTAACTTCTTATATCACCAAAATTCTTATGTACCTGAGTTCCTACATTCCAAAGTTTCCATGTTCACAAATTCCAATATTCCCAAATTTTTATATTTTCAAGCCTGAATATTCCTGAAACCCTATATCACAAAATTCCCTGTATCTCAAAATTCACTATATCCCTAAATTCTCTATATTACCAAATTCCCTAAATTTCAAAATTTCAAGACCAAAAATACCTAGATATTAAAGTCAGGAGATCCTTAACTTCCCTAAATAATGAAATTGTCTGTATACCTAAATTCTCTAGATCTCAAAATCCCAAGAAACCAAAATCCCTAGATCCGAAGTTCCACAAACTCCAAAATTCCCCATACCCCAAAATTTCCTATATCCTGAAATTCCCTATATCCCAAATTTCCACCTACCCAAATCCCCATGTCGCCACATGTTCAAATTCCCAAACTGCGTCCCCAATACATCCCCGACTTGTCCCTCCAAATGTCTACATCCTAATCCACATAACCCGAATCCCCTCAACCTCAAATCTCCATATCTCGAAATTTATGCATTCAGATCCCTCCATTCCCGAACCCATCTCCCCCATAAATAAATCAAACATACGTTTATTATGTGAAATTCATATTCATGAAGGACAGGAACGTTGCTCCCGAGTTGAGGCTGCCAGGTTAACAAGTAATGAGGGTAGAGTTCACTTTGTACCATCGCTCATTCGCTACAAAATTAATTCTAAACACTGTTTGCGAATGCAAAGGAACTTCTGCCGGTTCACGCTGACCCAACGTTTCACGTGTAAAACAACTGCAACTTAACCCTTTGTGCGCCATACAAAAGTTCATGCATCGGTTCCGCCGCTAATGAACTTGCTCCGGGAGATAATTAGTGACCGCGAAGCTCGGAAAAGTTGGCGCATCAGGTTTTTCTTCGACGGCGAAAGATAAATGTAACACTGGTAAATGACTCTCTAGCCTTAGAACGAGGTACTTTGCTCACTAGGTCACTTCTTGTAGCTTTAAGCCTCGATGATTAAGATATCTTCGCAGAGGGACTAAGTGAAAGCTAATTATGTCTTTCGGAACGGGCTCGTAATTTAGGAAATGTCTTATAAAGGAAGACATAAGAGGAAGACGTATTGCTTCAATAAATTCCGAGCACTTTTACTGAATCTTCAACCTGCAACCTTCAACTAGCTAGAATCCAGATAAACGCAGAATACTAAAATCTGAAATGTGGAGATTGAATACTAGAATCTGACATCTAATCATTTAGGTCTAAATTTTGAACCTGGAGGCCTAATCTCTATCTCTTTGTACCTTGAACGTTTGGGTGATAAACCACCCTCAATGTGATCGTACACTTTGAATGTATTCGAGTTGCGAGGATCTGAAGAAAATCTGCTTTCGCAAACCACAATTTCGTCATATGACAAAGCGAATCAGCGCTCCCGAGTTAAATCCTTCCGTCTTGAGTCACGACGTTGCGTAACAAGCCACGAGACGTAGGATCGTAAACCGCAAATAACGGAACTGATGAAATAAACCCAGCAGACACGAACGGCGCCGTAAAATGCTGAAACCACAATGCAGTATCGTTCGATATAAACCTGTACGCGATATCATCAGCCGACACGAGGTCCGTGTACCGCAAGTAATTCCTCGTTTCAGATGTTCCCTCGATACCCGTTGGATGCACGAGAATTTCCACCTTTAACCTTCCTCGGCTATCTAGCAGAGCGATCTTCCCGAAAACCAATTTACGTATCCTCCGTCCGCAAATTACCAGCGAACACAGGGTTAGTGTACATCGATTGGGGAATCCCAACACCCACATTACTCAACCTTTTTACTACTCACTCTAAGAACACCTCGGATTCGCTTCGGGGCAACACCAACCTCGGCAAGACGATCGCCTTCTTGCGCCTGGTCTTCACGGTCTGCGTCGAGAACTGGAACTCCACGGACTGAATAGGCGAGTGTGGGCTCAGTATGGTGATTTTTCGGTCGCTGCCACCAGGACTGGTCAGCGAGAAGACGTTGGAAGGCGGCGGTAGACTCAGATGCTGCGGAATCTTCCTCTCCAGACCGGTGTTCGCGAACAGACCGCGTCTGACCTCCGCGTTCAGACTCTCCTCCCTCTGCAAGTTCTCGCTGCTCTTCGACTCTACGGTGACGATCCTGCGGACGTCCTTCGTGGACGAGGTCAGAAAGCTCTTGTACTGGCTCCGAGAGCTCATGTGAGCCTCCGAGGACAGGGACAGCGACTCCATAGACTTCGAGTCCTCTATATACCGCTCGTCGGCGCTGAGGAAGTTCTTGGAGCTCCGGAGACTCTCCATGGACCTGGCGGTTATCTGGCCAGTGCTGGCGGTTAGCAGATGCTGTTGTTTCTGTTGCTGCTGTTTCTGGAGCTTGATCAGACTCTTCACCTCCGGTTCGTACTCTTCCTGGCTGGAGGACGACTGGGGACTACGGTTGAACAGGCTCAGTTTGGCTCCAGCGAACCTGCTGGACCTCGCCTCCTCCTCGCTGACTCGTAGGCTACTTTTGATAGTCTGGCGATTCAACAGGGACTCGGCCTCCTCGGGCACGTCCAAGGAATGGCGGTCCGGAACTCTGCTGACCTCGACCGAAGTCTCGTCTTTGGGGAGGTTCTCCACCTCGTTCTCGGAGGCGCACTCCATAGTGTCGGAGTCCTCCGTCGAGTTTCGTAACCGAGTTTCGAGTTTCGAGCTCCTGGAGAATTTCGTGACCAACAGTTTGGACTCTTTGTGGGACTTGTTGACCAACGTCAGCTTTTCGTCCGTGTCATCGTCGTCCATTCTACCGAGCGCGCAGATTCCGAGGACGGGTTAAGTCTTTGAAGACGGAGGAGAAAAGTTCAGGGAAGGGGGAGATTCATTCGATTTCTTGCGCAACGGGACGGGCAATCTCGTGTGAAGGATAATCGAGCCACGATTCCTCCCGGATTTCCGGGATCATTCCAGCGACGATTGCTTCCGTCACTTTCTCCCACCTCGGATCTGGTTAGGCTGTCTGCTTCGATCAGACCTGCTGAAAGAGTTAACGAATCTGTCTCGCGAACTTTCATGCACGTTGCCGTTTGGAGTACCTTTGGTTACCGACAGGAAATTAATTCTTGGGTCAAAACGCTCGCGTGAAGGATGTCGAGTTTAATATTACTTTGGAAGGCACTAACTGACCGAACTATGTCCCTTCTCATCGGAATGACTATTGATCGCCACATCTAATTAACCTCAAAATTCTCTGCATACCTGAACTGCTGATAATACACGGTGTTCTAATAATTCACAATGACAAATAGAATTTATAATTTCAGAAGGGAATCTTAAGTTTATTGGAGTTACGTTTTTTATCGAATCTCATAATTTATATCAAACGAAAGTATACTTTCGCGTGTTTTAAACTTGACGAATTCGACTATTTTGTCCTAATTCGACGGTCATTCAACGTCCAGCTTTTCTCAATGGGCTTGTTGCGTGAGAGGAACTATTTTATCGTCTCGGAACACGTGTTGGACACGAAAATGGAGGGTCTAACCCGATTTACAGTATAAAGCTTGTTTTATAAGCCGCCGAGGTTTTTCAACCTCTTCGAAATAACCGCATTACCATTCGTACGATTTCTGTGGATTGGAAATAGTGCTTTACGATTGTATCGAAGAGTTGTAATCGTTTAATGGAAAGAGTTTTGGCTTCCTTCAAATTGACGTGGAATTTCTAAGCGCGATCGAGTTGCAGAATTCAATCTATCAAACTTCAACGTGGAAATTACGATTTACGGTTTGGTCGATTTTAAGCGATCGACGTATCGACTGTTGATACCTTTCAAGCGAAATTAGATTTTAGCGGCTGGTATTTGGAGGGTGCAGAAGTGACCGATAAATTTACGGTGATGGGATTTATTACTGAAGTTTCTAGTTTGCAAGTGCTTCTCAAATATTTAGTACCAATTACCTAGTACTTCGTAGTTCCTACTGTAAGTATATACAAGTGTTGCTAAATAAATATTAATTATAATATGCTTCTATAATGATACCAAATTAAATATAAACGATACTAACGGATTAAAATTCTGAACCTCAAACTTTTCAAGCCTCAAAATGCGTTTATGATAATTGTAGTATTTTGACGAGTCTGACGCACCGATGACGAACTTAGTGACTCATTTTAATCAATTTTTTAATACACATTTGGAGTCCAATAACTTGCTCGATTAATACCGAAATAACATAACATTTGAACTTTAAAGTCAACTAAAATTCAGAACCTCAAACTTTCCCTAAATCTTCTCAAGATGTGAAACGCATTTAACCCCTCGTATTTTAAGCAGAATAAGGTTAACCTCAACACTTCATGTTAAAGTTAACATAGCCAGTAAGATTTTATTTTGTAGACACGAAGAAGGAATTAAAATGGAACTCGTACCAGTCACCGTACTCCATTTCTCCCATGACAATTTAACACCTCTATTGACGAGTCTGACTCCTGACGCACTCGTGACGCACTCGTACTTCGTGATCAATTTCACCCGAATTTTTAATACGCATTTCAAGTCCAATTGCACAGTCGTTTGATACTAAATTGACATAACATTTCAACTTTCTTTCCCTGTTTTAATATTGTGATTAGTTCTGAGACACCTGACAAATCATAGTACAAGAGGGTAACTTCCAGTCAAATTTTTATGTCACGGTGGCTCGAGTTTTGATAAACCAGAAAAGATGAAATTTTTTGTTAAGTATGAGGAATAGTGGAATAGAAGGGTAGTACAGTGAAATAGTTATATAGTGTCGGAGAGAAATAGAACAGTTGTATATTAGTGTAACCTTGCGCTACAATATCGTGACGCACTCGTGACGCACACTATAGTTGGAACGTGATAAACCAGACTCGTATTTTCACTGCATTTCTGTTTTTGGTTCAATTCTAATAATCTGTACAATCAGGGATCGCTGAAGGCAAAATGTACTTAACATTCTAATTTTCTTTGTTGCCTCAACGTTGTAGCAATTAGCCAGCTGTGAATGACGCGGCTGTCTAAAAAATTGTAGGTTAAGGACTTAAAGAAATAGGTAGATGTATAGACTAGAATATAGAATAGATTTAGTAGAATAGTAAAATAGAACAGCACAGTAAAGTACTGTAAGTAGTGGTATAGTAAAGTTGTAGATATCTGGCTTAAGATTGTAATGATTAATTCCGTCGCACCTGGCAAATCACATTACAAGGATCTAACAATCACCCAAACGATAACATCGTTCCCAGGTGTATCACAATGCCTAAGGGGCAAATTATTCGTGGTAAATTAGATTGACGCGATTAATTTTACAGGTAGCTCGTCACGAGGCTCAAAGGTGTCTAGACAAAGCTTCATCCGCGAACAATGAATACAATAGACGATGCCCGTACAGTCGAATACCCCTCACTTGGAGCCTAAATTGCCGTCTAATTTTGAACAGGACCAACAGCGTTGCAGTATTATGGTATCCTTCATAGGAGGGCTACCTCCTTCGCTGCGTTTCTAATTTTATTTTCCGCTGCATTGCCTTCTGTCTCGAGAGTGACGCAGACCGTTCTTTTCTAATTTCGTGCACTATCGCAGCTGCGCTTGCAATTAGGACGCGTCTATATTATGCTGGTACGGGTAGCTTTGACGTAGATAGTCGAATTTTTGTGTTCCTTGTCTGTGTTGTTGGAGAAGATTAGGAAGGAAATTAGGTACTCTTGTTAGTGACAGATCTGGTACGGGTGTATGGATATGCATAAATTCAGTTACGTATTGATAAGGTTAATAGTAAGAGTTACTGGTGTAGTGTGGACTGTAGTATAGTGCAGGGGTGTCGTTAGGAAAATGAGGGAGGAGAGGACAGTCGTAATGGTTTTTTCGAAATTAACAAAACCTTGCATCCACATGTCTCTTCATCCACAGACACCATATTGTTGTATTCCTAAATTCCTAGTGTTCCAAATTTCTACGTCTCTAAATTCCCACATTCCCCAATTTCTATATTTCCAAATTCCCACATTCTCAAATTCCTACATCCATAAATTTCCACATCCTCAAGTTCCTACATCCCCAAATTCTCAATTTCCTAAATCCCTACCCCTTCAAATACCAAAATACCGAAATTTTCAAATTCCTAAACCTCTACATCCTTACATCCCCAAATGCTTAACATCCCAAAACCCTAAACCCCCAAATGTCCAAATTCCCACATCCCCAATAACAAATTACCTTCCGCACATTTACCCTCTAAAATAACAATATTTTTAAAGAATGAACTATTTTCTCCTTTTCCATAGTCACCAGTAACAGAGATAAGGGGCAAACGAATGAGGCTGACAAACGGATAAAGTTAGGTGCATCTGGATTTCGTTTGTTGTCGAACGGCTCGTTTATAATTGGCGCCAGAGTGCTGGCTTCTATTTTAAATACACCCTCATAATTCGCCGAGACTCGGTGTCGTCCAAGCATGAATATTCCTCCGGACGCTTGTTCATCATCCTTTCATTTATATTTGTGAAAAAAACAGTCGTTCAAGCATCGTCTACGAAGCAAACGATCGGTCGTAGGCGGTGAGGAGCAATAAACGGCCTTTCGCTTCGGGAATGTAAATTATCTCCTTGTCGGACTTTTAGTGTTCATTTTGAACTACTTATTCGCTGTATAAACTATTTATTACGAATTTAAATATTGGGACGTTTATTTCATCGATGAATGTTTCGTCGATCAACACATGGAAGTGTTGAGAAAATATATTTGAT
The DNA here is from genome assembly GCA_963576845.1 of Megachile leachella. Taxonomy (NCBI): domain Eukaryota; kingdom Metazoa; phylum Arthropoda; class Insecta; order Hymenoptera; family Megachilidae; genus Megachile; species Megachile leachella. The sequence goes on along the minus strand of OY756262.1, from coordinate 5,801,673 downwards.
ACTAAAATATTGAATAAAAAATTTGTAATAATAAATATATCCGGCATTTTACAATTAATACCTTGATTCAAAAATTTCAAATAAATTCGAGGCCTGATTTTACTTTTGTTTTAATAAAACCCGAGGCTATAATGGAACACCTGAATAAATGATAAATCGTTATACGCAAAGTGGACATAATGGAATTTGTTCCCGAAACCGTTTCATATTATATTTCAAAACTTTGCGTAGCCAATTTATACCGTGTTTTACTTGAAACGCAAGTTAAACAAAACAACGAGGCTGATGGAGGCTTTCGTTCTACCTGGAAATGTTCCCTGTAAAAACAACATTCGTTTCAGTTTGGGGACGTAAGTTCAGAAAAATGTTTTCTTGAAACGTCTGCAAACATTTTGTTTCATAATTTTAAAGAGCTAATCTAAAACGCTGTTTGAAAAAAAAATTGCGATTACAGTGACTTTAAGTGAAATTCAATTTCATATCAATTTGTATTTTTCTGTGTACTAATATTGGCTTCCGAAGAGTTCAGTGAAAAGTTGAAAGACATAAAATTACTGTACACAATATATTTTAAGCATACTGATTGTTATAAATCACTTATAAAGAAATGAGAAACTATCAGAAGAAAATACAGATGTTACAGAGAAATGACAAAATATTTATTACAAATACTGGTGCAGGTTTGGACCGTTCGCCGGCCGCCATACTTGCGCTGTGCGCATGCGCAGTTCGAAGTACCACGTCAAAATGGCGCTCTCGCTCAATTCTTTTGGCTTGAATACTTAAATTGTCTCTCTCCAAGTTTCCTTATAACGTTTCGCTTCTTCAGTATTCAAATTAATTATCTCTCTAAAAAGTAGTTCTCTTGTAACCTTATGATATAGTAAAAGTTTAAAATAATTCTAAAAATGATAAAACCTTAACATTCTACAAATTTAACTTCTCGTAACTATTATAATAGCGAAGAGTAATACCTAATAATACCATACCTCCAAGAATTGCAAAACCTGAACCTAACCCAACCCATCGAACGCACTGCCAAATGTACCAAACATTTCTCATCAGTCCATAAAGCATAAATCTTGCCTCCCTAATTTATTGATCCATGAAGAATCAAAGAAACATCGAGAGACCCGAAATTTCGGTATAAAGCTCTTATAAATAGGGATAGGTTATGTTACGTGTTCCGCCAAGGAAATATGCCAGTCCTAAAATTCTTTCTCCGACCTTTACCGATTTCACGCTTTAAGAAGTAGGAAAACGCCCACGAGCGTCGTTTAGCAACGTCACGATTTATCGTGGCGTGTGTTGCGACACGGGAACGATCGTAGGATCCCCGCGAAATACTGTTCTCCTACACGCTTTGATTTACGAGGGTCATTTACGGTGTTCGATGGTTATTCTTCCTCGTATCATGAGAAATCGGATGGACGGTATCATACGTTGGTATTATGGTGGCAATTCACCGTTCCTTTGCTACATTTTATTGCTTTCGGTTTATCCCTCGCGAAATCGCTTTTCGGTTAACAGCGTTTCATGTATATTAAGTGCACGGTGGCATCCTTGCAATTTATTTCGAAGTTCTCGTTTGACTTCGAACGTAGTTTAGGATCCTAAGATTTAATGACGTGAAATGCAAACAGAAAATGTACGCAATCGCATAGTTAACTGTACTTGGTTAATCTAAATTTCACCTAAAGTTTCCTAAAACTTGGTAAAACCAGTGACTGTCACATCCAAATTATCCTTAAGATTAATACATTTATACATTTCTTGTATATGTTAGGTCTAACGCAGGACCTAACCTAAACAAAACCTCTCAGAGGACTCCTAATCATTTTCAACCTAACGTTCAATTGAATGTACCAAACCCAACCTAATCTGGCCTAAGCTAGCCTAAAATATTCAAAACCGTGATAATATAAATAACAAATAAGAGAAATGTAGTAAATTTGATCCTCGAAGGAAATTAATAAATTTCCGCTAAATCGATCTGCACAGAAATTGAAGTCAACACACTTAACCCGATTGGAAGGACTCGAACGCGAGACGATTAAAGAAGCCTCGAATCAGGAAAATTGGATTAGTTTTGCGGGGGGCTCGAAAATTCTAAAGCATCCTCACGTAAATGGTTCGAGTTAGCACGACCTTTATCGTTAAAGGCCCGTTTTCCACGCGAAGCTCCTTGCTGGAAGCCGTTTCCGGATGATTTAGAGGTTTCATAGAATAGGCCAAAACGGCAACTGGTTCACCCAGATTCGCCAAAGTTCTAGGTCAATCGACGCGAGTGCTCGCTTCGCCAACTGGAATCGTCGCGATAACACGCGACGATGCCTATGTGACTGCGAACAGCTGCAGAGATCGATCAAGCCTTCGGAAATCTGTTTGCTGCATGGCTTAATCATACACGTTTCATAATTTCCACGCGGCTTTCCGAACTTGCCGGAATTGTGCCAAACGTGTTTTCATAGAAATGACGTCCCTTCGATGTCGCTCGATTTGACTTTAAAATACAATTTCGTAACGCGAGGCAACGAACTCGTTTACATATTTAATTACTTTCATTACGAATCGATGCAAATGCAACAACGTGTGTCAATATTGGTATTAGTGTTTGAACATGTATTTGAAGTGGCAATATTTAGTTTTGCTGTTGGTATTTTGTGTTTAATAATTTTGGTGCCAAGAATTTGGTATTTTGTATTTTAGTTTGGTAGATTTAGTTTGTACTGATTCCTGTATTGAAGAATACTATAGGACTTTCTACTGTAGGTACATATAGGAACGTGGTACTTGGTGTTAGTCTGGTGAATGATGTGTAGAACTTGATATCTTGCGTTAAGAACTTAGTACTTGACACTCAATACCTGATAACTAGCATTAGTTACTTGATACTTGATAATTCGTATTTCAAACTTGATATCAGGAACCTGGCACCTGGTGTCTGATATCTGATACTTGGCAAATGATATATGATACCTGACATCTGACACCTGACACTCGATATTTGACATCTGACACTTGATATCTGACACTTGATACTTGAAACCCAGTATCTGATACCTGATACATGTAACGTGACACCTGACACTTGATATCTGACACCTGACACTCGACATCTGACACCTGATACTTGCAACCCAATATGTGACATCTTATACCTGAAAGCTGATATCTGACACCTGATACCTGACACCTGGCACCTGGTACATGTAACGTGACACCTGACACTTGATATCTGACACCTGACACTCGATATCTGACACCTGATACTTGCAACCCAATATCTGACATCTTATACCTGAAAGCTGATATCTGACACCTGATACCTGACACCTGGCACCTGGTACATGTAACGTGACACCTGACACTTGATATCTGACATCTGACACTCGATATCTGACACCTGATACTTGGAACCCAATATCTGACATCTTATACCTGACACCTGGCACCTGGTACATGTAACGTGATACTTGATGCTTGATAATTGACACATGATACTTACATTTGATATCTAATATTTGATACCTGATATCTGACACCCAACATCTGGTACCTGAAACCCGATACCTGACACCTGGTACTCGCTACCTGACATCCGATACCCAACACTGAATACCTGATACTTGACACATGGTATTTCACATCAATATTAATACCAAAGCCAAGTACCAGTAGAAACACGAATAGTATTAAAATTGACTAAAGCAACATAACAAAATTCGAGCGAGCGCAATAAAATATCGTCACACGAATCTATCCTCTCTCAAGTTTCGATATCTAGTTTCCAGTTTTTTGCTTTTCAGACTGCACTTCGATCGCCGTATTTCACCAAAAGAGGAAATTTGAAACGCAAACAAGCTTTGGTAGAAGGTGAATCGTTTCCTATTTCGGTTATTCGAAAGCGTTTTTTATTCACAAAATATTTCTTTGACGAATGCAATAAAAGGGACTACCGTCCAAACGAAATGCGTTCGAAACTCGATTATGCAAAGCTTGTTATAAATTTCCTCATTTATTTCGGCCCGTATAATATAATATTTGAATGTGGCTCTTTTTCATCGGTTCGCCAATGCGGAAAGTTGAATTCAACTGGCATAATTTTAAATTTAATTTAAACGGGACAGAATTTCGAATTCATTTGACATGACTAAATAAACATTGAATTCCGCTAATTTACGCGAGTCGGATGGTCCAATCAAGAATACAGAGCCGCCTCGAGCTCTATAGTAATTAATTGCAACCTTTCGTGATATTAAACTTTAAATTGCCAGAGAAGCTGCCTCGGTAACTTTGGTTTCGGTAAACTTTGTCTCGAGAGCTACTAGCATGTTGTAATTATGCTTCTTACAAGTTCACGGTTCCTGAGTTTCAGGAGAAACACTCGACAATTTTCCTTCTATAATTAGCATCTTTGAAAATTTTACCAAAATTAGTCATTGAAAATTATTCTCACGTTACAAAATTCTGACGTTCATCGACTCCGTGGACTTCAACTTAACATTGTCTCCAAATTACAGCATATTATCTTTTACTGAAATTACACGTTTTAAAATCATAGAGATCAATTTTTCTCCAAAGTTGGTCAAACGATAAAACTGATATACTGCCTCATGTATAACAGAGGCGTTACGATGCAGTGACCACAGGAAGCAAAGATGGCCGCAGAGGGCTGTGACACCAACGCTGCGACTTCAGGGCTGGAATTTGAAATTCATACTCCCTGATGGCCAACGGAAGTCCACACTGTTCGTCTCGCTGCTATTTACAGTTTCCAGTCACTGGGGACAGGTTAGGTCAACCACGGTGACACGATTCAATTATCGAGGACCATATCTGATCGAAGGTTCACGTCAGTTTCTCCGTCAAAGGATTTAATTGGAATTTTTCTAACCATCTGGTGTTTGACAAACTTTATCAGTAAATCTTGAGATGTTATTTACAGACGTGCTAAGTGGCTTCGAATTTATATTAGATTCGGTTTGAATTTGTGGGCAAGAGTTAGGTTAGATTTGGATTTGTTTGCAAGAGTTAGGTTAGTTTTGGGTTTCTGAGCAAATGTAAGCTTAGATTTGGATTCTTAGGCAAAAGTTAGATTAGATTTGGATTTATTTGCAAGAGTTAGGTTAGATTTGGGTTTCTGAGCAAATGTTAGGTTAGATTTGGATTCTTAGGCAAAAGTTAGATTAGATTTGGATTTATTTGCAAGAGTTAGGTTAGATTTGGGTTTCTAGGCAAGAGTTAGGTTAGATTTGGATTTGTTTGCAAGAGTTAGGTTAGTTTTGGATTTATTTGCAAGAGTTAGGTTAGATTTGGATTTGTTTGCAAGAGTTAGGTTAGTTTTGGGTTTCTAGGCAAGAGTTAGGTTAGATTTGGGTTTCTAGGCAAGAGTTAGGTTAGATTTGGATTTGTTTGCAAGAGTTAGGTTAGATTTGGGTTTCTAGGCAAGAGTTAGGTTAGATTTGAAGTTCTGGCCAGGAGTTAGGTTAGGTTTGAAGTTATGATAGAAGGTTCTGTTAAGTTTTTAACAGAACCATAATTAGTATGGTTAATATCAGAGTTTCAAAAATAGAATAATTATACTTGAATGTATAGGAACATAAATTTGAATCAAGTGTACAGTGTGTAAAGAACGTACAATTACACAAAGCACAGAATAAATAATTAAAAAAGTTAAAAAGCTGAGATTGCACAAAGTAAGGTTAAGCCGAACAGTGCACAGAAGCAGCAAGATTTCAATAAAAGACGTTCGCACTCAATTTCAGACTAAAACAACGAGAAGTTGCTTTCGACACAATGAAAAATGCTACCGGTATGTCTTAATTTGTATTCCCGAAGCACAAAGAACGGAAGAAGTTGGAAATTGCCTTTGATAATCAAGTCGAAATCTCGTTCAACCGTAACTCTCTTCCCGATAAAATTACGTAGAAATCGTGCAAAGAAACAATAATTTCCAATCGCGACCGCTTCACCTCGGCAAACTTTTCAGTCGAAAATTCCCACAGGAGAAGAATTCATTTCTACCGGAAGCGTTCAACCTTCCCGAGGGGACTCTTCCTGGAGATTGAACTCAAGCTGCTCGTTTCGCTTATTTATGGGAGATTTCTATGCATCTTTCGACTTGCGTAATGACGACTCTTACGGTGCCTCTATTTTCTCTCGCGATAAAGAAATCTTTTAACCTCGCTTCTAGTCCTATTATATTTTATATCTTAAAAAAACCAGAACCATACAAACTTAAAAACACGAAGATTCTACGTTTCATCACAAAATGGATGAAGTGTGGCTTAAATGGCGTTTAAAGTTTCGTTATACAAAATGGCGACATTCAAACTTAATAAATGCCATGTCTTTAGTTCATCTATTTTTTACACGTTTAAAAAATAACAATTCGGAAACACGAAGTGTATGTGACATGAAAGCATCACAAAATGGCGACGCGTCAATCTAAAGTTCGACGGTTATAGAAAATGGCGGCATCAACGATCCATCAACGTCCTTAATGGCTGTCACAGCTCGCAAATAACAAAACTGCGAAATTTTCGATTTCAGAGTCCGTCAAACTGTCGTGAACACAAAATGGCTTATGGTTTTAAAAAATGTATCTTCAATATTACAATAAACAGTGATTCAATAAACAAAAGTTAGAATAAACTTTATAATTAAAATGTGTACAGGGTGTTTCGAACGAGGAACCTCAATGACGTAAGAAGTGCAATAGGAAATGTGGGTTACGTTCTACAGGCAGTAATTGGAGTATGTCAACAGATAGCGAGTCTACGAAATGAAAGAACTTTCCCCAAAATGGAGGAACAAATGCAGACCTCAATAAGGTCATCTTGTTTTTCAGCGGCTACAAAATTAACATATCAAACAGAGTTGCACTCGTTTCACGTAACTCGGGCCAATTCTCAACAAAGTCATCGCTAACTTACGTGGAAAGCACACGCGCAGCACAGACATAGCGTTTTGCATAATTTAAAACGCGAAGCCTCCAGTTGTTTTGCCTAGAGCCGTTCCATTGTTCCCTTTTCGTTCACTTGTCTGTCGTTCCGACTGTTTGCTCTCGTTTGACGTCCATCGTCGTTAAAGACGGAAAAATATTTCGCGAAAAATGCATGGAACGCAGGGACTGGGTATTCGGGAGATAACGACGCTTAATTAATTCAAACAACTCTATCGCCGGTGATAGATGGAGGAGCGAGTAAATCTCGAGATTATGGCCAATAAATTTCACGTCTTACTCGACAAGGAGCGTAAAACCCGTTCTGCTAACGTTTTTGAATTGATTAAGCGAGCAACTCGAACAGCGGGATTATTGAATACGTTTATATCAGGGATTTTCGATAAAAACAAGCTGTCGGATGGAACGATATTAAAAGATTTCTGTTATTATTTGATCATTGCGAAATTGTTTATTCTGTTGGGAACTCAATTCTTTCCTGGCGTTGGTTATTGTAAATATCAAATAATGCAATCGTCAAATGTTGCAGGCGTCAAATGTCGTGAGCGTCAAATGCCGTAAGCGTCAAATGTCGTGAGCGTCAAATATTGCAATCGTCAAATATTGCAATCGTCAAATGTTGCAAGCGTCAAATATTGCAGGCGTCAAATGTCGCAAGCGTCAAATGTTGTAAGCGCCAAATGTCGTAAGCGTCAAATGTCGCGAGCGTCAAATGTCGTGAGCCTCAAATTTTGCAATCGTCGAATGTTGCAAGCGTCAAATATTGCAATCGTCAAATATTGCAGGCGTCAAATGTCGCAAGCGTCAAATATCGCAAGCGTCAAATGTCGCGAGCGTCAAATGTCATAAGCGTCAAATATTACAATCGTCAAATGTCGTGAACGTCAAATATTGCAATCGTCAAATATCATAAGCGTCAAATGTCGTAAACGTCAAATGTCGCAAGTGTCAACTGTCGCGATCGTCAAATGCTTCACGCATTATATCTTTAGTGCGTCAAATGTTTCGTATATCGAATGTCTCACACTTTATGTCGTATCTGCTAAATGTTGTGGACATAGAATGCTTCACTTATGAATTGTTCTACACATCAGATGTTTTACATGTCTCATATGTTCATTGTCTCACGCGTTAAATGTCTTGTGTACTTTATGTTCGGCGCATAGAATGATTCATTCATGAAGTCTTCTACACTTCTACAACTCATGCTTCACTTGTCAATTTTCTTATGCTTTGAATGACGCGTCAAATCGCTTGTGAGTTGAATATCTCATGTGTCAAATATCTTACGCGTCAAATGTTGCATGCGTCAAATACGGTATACATCAAATTTCTTATATGTTAAATATTTCATATGTCAAATATTTTACGCACCAAACGTCTCACGCGTCAAATGTTGCTCGTATCAAATATCTCACGCGTCAAATATCTCACGCGTCAAATATCGCACGCGACGAATGTCGCACGCATCAGATATCTTACGCATCAAATATCTCACGCGTCAAAGGTGACACGCGTCAATATCTCACGCGTCCAATGTCACACGCGTCAAATATCTCACGTGTCAAATATCTCACGCGTCAAATGTCGCACGCGTCAAATATCTCACGCGTCAAATATCTCACGCGTCAAATGTCGCACGCGTCAAATATCTCACGCGTCAAATATCTCACGCGTCAAATATCTCACGCGTCAAATATCTCACGCGTCAAATATCTCACGCGTCAAATGTAGCACGCGTCAAATATCGCACGCGTCAAATATCTCACGCGTCAAATATCTCACGCGTCAAATATCTCACGTGTCAAATATCTCACGCGTCAAATGTCGCACGCGTCAAATATCTCACGCGTCAAATATCTCACGCGTCGAATCTCTCGTACATTAAATATCTCACATGTCAAATATCTTACGCGTCAAATGTCGCCCACGTCAAATGCCGCTTACGTCAAATATCTCACGCATAGAGTAACTAATTCTTAGACTCTCTCACGCACTGTATCACCTGAAGTCTAACGGGTGGAATACTGACGCACTGCAATCTAACGGGTGAAAATCTAAAGCGTTGAAATCTAACGGGTGAAAAACTAACGCGTTATAATCCAACGGGTGGAAAACTAATGCGTTGTAATCCAACGGGTGGAAAACTAACTCGTGGCACTATAACGTGATGCAAACTATCATAAACCACTCTAACGTCCCTACACAACACATCGAAAGCATCTAAACAACATCACTGTACCTACAAATCTAAATATACATAACCTAAATATTAGCATATTCCCAGAACAAGGTAAGGTTAAGCTTCGCCTAAAAAAATCTGTGTCTGAACCCCAGCGATTTCATTAGCCTATAACTCTCAGAATTCTCGTTCAACAAGTTAAAATGGCTACGAGAAGGCTGGCTAATGGCTTGTTCGCGACTGCCATTATTCAGTTACGTTGAAAGGTAATTAGTTTCACCCAGGCCCTTCCTGCTAATTAGGCCTACACTGCAAAGTAGATTCTTCTCTGAAAAATTGCTGTTTGATACAAATTCACGTAGATCAGTACACGGTGCGTAATTTTTTGCTCGCAAAACGGTGGCGGAAACGATTGAATCGTTTTTGCCAATTGGCAGAAATTTGTCGGGAATGTGGATGAATGCCAGAGGCTGTCAGGCGTAGGAATAATTAATCGGCCTTGGGCGAACCTTGCAATTTTGCTACGCCATTTTCACTGACTCCGATATTTTTTCTCGGTGGAATATGTTGCAAAATGGTCGGTTTGAAATAACTCGGTAACAGTGTCTTCGAATTTTATTCTTTTCTATTTTTTCAAAGCTGTTGAATTTAAAAGTATTATTCAACGTCGAATTTGTTCTAATTATTTATAAATCAACGATACTTTCGGAATCGATGGCGAGCACTTGACCCATCCGTCAACGAGACAGATAAGACAACCGAAATAAAATAATACGAAGCTTTTCAAACGACAATTTCATTCGTACGAAAAAGGAAAATGAAATTAACAAGCTACCTCCATTATACAGTTTCCGTTAATTCATTCCGCTGACCTCGTTTCCAATTAAACCGTAGAAACTGAAAAGTAATTTTAAAAAACGAAGAAGCAGATTTGATTCCTGGGCTGGAGAGTTCTTGTTAAAAAAGAAGCGCCCCCGAAGAGATTCATTGTGATTCCGTTCGTTTACGCAGAGAGACGTGTTCCATTGTGATTTAAAAGTCAAAGATCCGTGGTGGGTGGAGTTTTTCAAGCGCATCGAACGAATTCCGCCACGGGAACGTGATTCCGTTCCGTTAGAACACGCGTGCTCACTTTTAATTCACTTAATCGATGAAGCATGCTCAGCTTTACTTCCTTTTTTTCACTTTCTATAGCTTTTAAATCGCTCCGAGAGACGACTCTATAGTCATTCTACTATGACCAAACGAGCTTTTTCACATTTTCTTTTCGTTTTCTATCGAGTGGCGGGTAATTGCACTGAAATTACTTTCAGGAAGTGATTTCTGATCGTCCCTGGTGAATTTATGAGGACGTCACTTGTGTTTCTTGCTTCTCTTAAATTTAGGGGAGGCATTTGGGAAGAATTCGGTATTAGGGTATTAGGTAGGAAGGAATTAGGAAATTAGTATTATTTTTCGTTTACTACATGCTAGATTAAGGCGCATCAGATTCTTTCACGCTTGTTGGCCACCTATTAGAATACAACTCACTAGTTTATTAGTCTAATAATTTACTAGTTTACTAGTTTCACTAGTTTACTAGTTTACTAGTTTCACTAGTTTACTAGTTTCACTAGTTTACTAGTTTCACTAATATACTAGTTTCACTAGTTTAGTAGTTTCACTAGTTTACTAGTTTCACTAGTGTCACTAGCTTACTAGTTTCACTAGTTTACTAGTATCACTAGCTTACTAGTTTCACTAGTTTACTAGTTTCACTAGTTTAGTAGTTTCACTAGTTTACTAGTTTCACTAGTTTACTAGTTTCACTAGTTTACTAGTTTCACTAATATACTAGTTTCACTAGTGTCACTAGCTTACTAGTTTCACTAGTTTACTAATTTCACTAGTTTACTAGTTTACTAGTTTACTAGTTTAATAGTTTACTAGCTTACTAGTTTACGAGTTTCACTAGTTTAGTAGTTTACTAGTTTACTAGTTTCACTAGTTTAGTAGTTTATTAGTCCACTAGCTTACTAGTTTAGTAGTTTACCAGCTTAATAGTTTCACTAGTTTAGTAGTTTACTAGTCCACTAGCTTACTAGTTTAGTAGTTTACCAGCTTAATAGTTTCACTAGTTTAGTAGTTTTTTTAGTTCACTAGCTTACTAGTTTAGTACTTGACTAGCTTACAAGTTTCACTAGCTTACTAGTTTCACTAGTTTTCTAGTTTAATAGTTTAATAGTTTACCAGCTTACTAGTTTCACTAGTTTAATAGTTTAATAGTTTAATAGTTTAATAGTTTAATAGTTTAATAGTTTAATAGTTTAATAGTTTAATAGTTTAATAGTTTAATAGTTTAATAGTTTAATAGTTTAATAGTTTAATAGTTTAATAGTTTAATAGTTTAATAGTTTAATAGTTTAATAGTTTAATAGTTTAATAGTTTAATAGTTTAATAGTTTAATAGTTTAATAGTTTAATAGTTTAATAGTTTAATAGTTTAATAGTTTAATAGTTTAATAGTTTAATAGTTTAATAGTTTAATAGTTTAATAGTTTAATAGTTTAATAGTTTAATAGTTTAATAGTTTAATAGTTTAATAGTTTAATAGTTTAATAGTTTAATAGTTTACTAGCTTAGTTTAATAGTTTACTAGTTTACTAGTTTCACTAGTTTCTTAATTTCACTAGTTTACTAGTTTACTGGTTTACTAGTTTAATAGTTTAATAGTTTAGTAGTTAATCTTAATGCATTAGTTCATCACGCGTTCATTTATCGCCCACTACTTCACCACGCGTTACTTTATCACGCACTACTTTCCCACATATTAGTTTCCCACCCGTTACATAATGACACATCTGTTTGCCACGCGTTAGAGTTCACAGCATCGCGTAACCCTCCGGTTAAATCTCGTCCATTTCCACCGCAGCCGAATAGTGTGGTCCCAGCCTCAGTCTCCAACGCGTTAGTCCTCCGTTTCATCGCCACGCGTTATATAAACACTCTCACATACCTCATCACCTAACATTTCATCCATGTTGTGTTACGTGACATTTTACAAAGCCAAAAATATAGCCAACCAACAAATTTATCACAAAATTAACCTTTTTAGTAGGGTTAACCTGACTCAACATTACTCTTGATAGGTATGACGCACCGGGTGCGTCATTCAATTTTATTCACATGAGTGCTTCAATTTGAAATTCCAGTTTTGGAAATTTAATGACAATGTGAAAGAGGGATAAAAAGTAAAGATTCCATAATTTTTCGTTCTTTATCCGTTTTAATATTGTAGTAACTAGTTCAAAGTTCAAACTAGTTCAAACAAATGACAGTACAAAGACAGAAATATATCTAACCAACAAATTTATTACAAAATCAACTTTTTTGACAGATGAGGTTAATTTTTCTACCTAACACTATTTTGACAGCCATGACGCACCCGGTGCGTCATTCAATTTTACTCCAATGAGTGTACTTCAATTTGAAATTCCAGTTTTCTAATTTCAAGGTGGAAGAGGGATAATAAGTAAAGATTGCATAATATTTCGTTCTTCATCCGTTTTAATATTGTACTGACTAGATCCGACGCACCCGACAAACAAATCCTAGCGCCAGGGATTAATTAGTTCTGAGCGACGGAGTTATAATATTTACCCGAAAATGACAACAGCCGCATATCTACAATATTACTTGTCATAATGTTGATCAAAAACAATGTTCAGTGGAGTAACACAGTGACAGACATTTAGACGTACACTCGAATCCATTACGGAAGAGATGGCAAACTTGGCACCAGCCACCAGATCCTCCATCGCAATTTTCGCAAATTCTGTGGTCGTCTTGCCAACTTGTCGAGACACTGAACTCTCCGAAGCTTGATTAAACATTCGCGAGTATATCAGAGAGTATTCTTGTTCGATGGAATTTGCGAGCACCTGTTACGCATTTGGTGGACACCAAACAAGACATATGGGGCCTCGTTTGGTTAAATTTAAACTGGAAAGTATCGAAATAGTTGTGCGGTTATCTAGAACGTTAAGACTTCAGAATTGTGGTAATTTAATATCGACTCAGTGTATTATCTGTTGTTTCATTTTATTTCGTATAATGGAAAGTTGAGAAATTGCGTCCGTATCAAAATTTCTTTCATAATACCATTTCGCGATTGTACGTCCTGCGAAATCACAGAAGAAAGCGGGTCTCCGGTAACTTCGTCAAAGAAACCATTTCCTTCGGTTTCTTATCGTGTATCCTGTTTGCACAGCTGGTTTGTGTCTCCATAAAGCATGTTGTTTTGTTTCGAATTTCAAAGCTTGTTTGTTACGGGTTCGATAGAGGAAAGGAATGAAACACTCAACCGATTTTTCTGAGGGAGATGATATTCTTATGGATTTTTCTTCAAGGACTTACAATTTTCCTCGTTTAATTCGTGTTCAATACAAATTATGAATCATCGTAGGAAGGACTATAAATATTCGAAGTCTCAATGTTGCTGCCAACTCGATTCATCAATGTTAATTTAGGATTTCGAAATACTATTCAAATTGGTGGACTAGAATCATGACGTCACAATCTAACTGCTAAGTTAAGTCATGTTAGTCCGAGTTACGTAAGTGTTTATGTATTATTAGAGTTATGGTTGAGTTGTGAATTTCAATAAGAACATGAGACCTAACCATATATTTAAATGGACTAGGATTATACAGTACTTATCTGACGTTACAATTGATCTAACTAACTTAAGCATTAATGTTAGTCCAAGTTATGTAAGTGTTTATGTGTTTTCAACTAAAGTTACAGCTGAGTTATGAATTTTAATAAGAACATGGAACCTAACCATGTATCTCAATATGGTATCATACTTATCTGACGTCGCAACTGACCTAACTGCTAACTCAAGTGTTCATATGAGTCCTAGTTACGTTAGTATCAAGTTAAGATGTGAATTTCAGTGAGAACGTAAGATCTAACTATGCATCTCAATATTCTGATACAAGACATTGTTAAGTGTCTAACGTAGACTAACCTAACTTAATCTAACCTAATCCTAGCCTAACTTAATCTATATAAATGTCACTTCAACTATGAAAAAATTCTACCTGAATCCACAAATTTGAGTCTGAACTCAGCACAAATCCTTAAGTCAAACTCTAACTCTAACTAGTCTAATCTAACTTAATTTGACCCAACTTCAGTTTTACCTAACTCAATCCACTTAAGTGCATTTATTCTCCCCAAATTGGGCATCAAATATCACTTGAACTAAGAAATAATTCCACTTGAATCCACAAATTTGAGTCTGAACTCAGCTCAAATGCATAAGTCAACCTCTAACTCTAACGAGTCTAACCTAACTCAGTCTAACTCAACTCTAGTTTAACCTAACTCAATCCATAAGTATATTTATTCTCCCCAAATTGTACATCAAATATCACTTGAACTATGAAATAATTCCACTTGAATCCACAAATTTGAGTCTGAACTCAGTTCAAATCCTCAAGTGTTAACTCTAACCCTAATCAGTCCTGTCTAATCTAACTAACCTAACCTAACTCTCGCAAGTATATTTACTCTCCCCAAATTACTCTATAACTTCAACAATCAAATAATCCCATCTGAATCCACAAATCCGTATCTGAATCTTAAATCCTCAAGTCAGTTCAATCATCATAAACTAGTCAACATCTCAAACTAAGCGTTCGTGTCTCAGCTCATAAATCCCTAAACATCAAACATTAGAACCAAATGATCCACAAGTAACCAAATAACCGAAAGAAAACGTGACATCGCAATAAATCTTAGAAAGCAGCGAAATGTAAATTTATTTATCAACTGTTCTACTTAAACGTGTATATCTACCGCTTCAGCAACTCAACAGTATAAATTGCCGAAGCGCTAACTCAAACAACGGTCAGAACGGTCCAGAAATAGCTGGGAGCCACTATCCTAGTTCGACTTCCGCGCTTCCCTCAAACAATACCGAAAATATTTCCTCGCGGTGAACACGTCCGCCCGAGGCTGAGCAAACACTCATAAATTCCCGGGATCGATATACCGGGAAGCCTAATACTCTCTTTCGAATCGATGACTCGTCACGATTTGTTTGACGCGGCCAACGCGTGCTGTTCCTCGGAATCGATCCATCACGGTTATGACGATCAGGGTGTAAGAGCCTCCGGAAGAGGGCTCTTAACCTTTCCGACAGCTGACCGACACGACACGGTAACCGCAGGTACTCCAAATGGGTCGTTTACGGCTTAACTACCTCGCGAGTCAAACTGATCAACTTCTGGTCAATACTCGTTTTCGCGTTACACAATTATGAAAATTATATTGTTATTGGCTATTCTTGTGAGAGTAGGAGAGAAACTAATTAGTATGTTACTCGATAATTACCTTGATTGCAACAGTAATGGAGTCTCAACAAGGAAGTCTAGTATCCCTAGGGATTATGGGGTTTGCTAAGTAGGTACTGTGATTTCCTGAGCATTAACATTCCTGTTATAGGGGTCTTATAGGTCCCCACGGACTGTGGGTTCATTACCACTTGCATTGAGGACTAACTGAAGGTTCACGGTGTAAGGACTACCTCTGTAAGATTCACAATATTCTGGGTAGACCTCAGAATATTTTAGGACTCTCAAATTTTGACTCTATTACTTCTGACTCTAGGATCACTGTACATAAGTCTAAGATCTTCACTACTTTGATTAGAAGCCTATAACTCATTAGTTTTCCTAGGGATTAGGATCTTTACTTTATGATGGAAAAAATTCTAATATGGGATTATTATATTCTCTAGGTGGGTCTAGGTGACTATTGTATTTGTGGACCCTCTATTTCTTTAGGGACTCAAGGATTTTGACTGAGGTCCATAGACACTAGGATATGATGCATATTCATTCAGGAACCTAGAGTACCTATTAGTCTTCTTAGGGATAATAGAATCCCAAGACTGTTCATAGGTAGGTTAGTGCCTTCATGACTATCCATAGGTAGATTAGGATGTCCAACAATGTTCATAGGTGGTTTAGGATCTCCATAATTCTTCATAGGTAGATTAGGATCTCCATAACTCTTCATAGATAGGTTAGGAAGACTACATCTGCTCTTAGGTAGCTTTGGAGCTTCAAGACTGTTCATAGGTAGCTTAGGACCTCCATGACTGTTCATAGGTAGACTAGGATATCAAACCCTGTTCATAGGTAGTTCAGGATCTCCATGACTATCCATGGGCAGCTTAGGATCTCCATAACTCTTCATAGGTAGGTTAGGAATACTACATTTGCTCTTAGGTAGCTTTGGAACTTCAGGACTGTTCATAGGTAGCTTAGGACCTCCATGACTATCCATAGGTAGACTAGGATATCAAACACTGTTCATAGGTAGTTTAGGATCTCTATGACTGTTCATAGATAACTTAGGATCTCCATAACTCTTCATAGGTAGATTAGAAAGACTACATCTGCTCTTAGGTAGCTTAGGTACTTCAGAATTGTTCGTAGGTAGCTTAGGACCTCCATAACTGTTCATAGGTAGCTTAGGATGTCCAACACTATTCATAGATAGCTTAGTATCTCCATAACTCTTCATAGGTATATTAAAAACATCACATCTGTTCATAGGTAGCTTAGGACCTCCATAACTGTTCATACCCAGCTTCTAATGTCCATAACTGTTCACAGGCACCTCAAAAACTGCACTGTCCACAAGTGACCCAGTATCCCAATCACCTTCTCTAAAGGACAGTAGACTCCTCACCACTACAATAACCATAGGAGTCTCACCTTTAATAGAAACTCTAAAATAAATCTTAACAGCCTCACCAAGTTTTTGAAAAGCAGTCTACCACTTTCCCTAGAGATCGTAAGCTACCTATTCTCTCTATGTATCCCAGAATCCTCACAACTAGAATACTACACAGTCCACTACTCCTAGATACCCACAGTCCCCTAGGGATCCTAGAATCCTCACTCTGAGAACTCCACTACTTCCACACAAAAAGAACGTAAACACAAATACAAATTTGTTTTCAAATACAAATTTTATAAATTAAAATGCACATCTATAAATTATTACAATAATTGAATCCAATGAATGTTGAAATATTTCAACAATGAAATATGCTTAACATTGTTAAATAAATATTAAAATAACAATGGAATACAAATGAAGGCCAATAAAATATCGTACAAACGAGTAATTAGTTTAGCAGAGGAATTTTGGGAATGTTAACCGCCTTTGAAACAAATGCAACAGAAAATAAATTCCTCTTTGAGCAGGCCAATTTTATCCCATTATTTCCCGTGGATATTGGAGAGGGAATTCCAGCACTTTTATCTTTGCATCCAAGTGCGTAATTTATAATACGACGCATTAACCACACCCGTATTCTGTTTACAAACACTTGTCAAAAAACGCGGAACTGTTGACCCACTTCTCCATTATTGTTTCAGACGCAGAATTGCTTATCAACCTCGTAGAGATTTTCCTTCGAAGTTCATCAGTTTGACTTTCGAGACTTATTATGCTAATCTAAGAGAGCTCTTTCGTCGTGCATTTGCGTCGTGATTTTTTAATTCGAATTAATTATACTGCAAACTTTAATAGCTTACAAAGGAATATTTAAATCGGAAGGTGAGATAAATGTCAATGAGATGCATCTAACGTTTCCTACGCAGTTTGAACTTGTCAACCTTCAAAATGGCGGGCCTTACTAAATGTTCCGATAGCGTTCAATTTTATTTGACCGCGGCAATCGATCTTTACCAAACACAAAATGTCTTCCGTTCCCGTTATTCAAGCAATGTATTTTAATACGAAATAATCTCTAACGATGGGAAAAGCGTTACTCGTTGCACTTTTAAAGACCCGATATTACACTGCTGGCTGTAAAAATAGGAAAATCTGTAGGTGTCAGGTCTTTTCTTCTGAGTTAATTATAAGGATGACCATCGATGCAGCTTTATCACTCGTCTTAAACGTCTTATATGGAAGATCCTTCGACAATGTTAAAGGACCTTTGTTTCACATTCGATTGCCTCATCGCTGACCAAAATATTCGAGACCTCCTATTATTCAATTTCTCTGCCAATTTCTATTCTGTTGAAACACTTATTTTTACAATGTTATTCTGTAATTACAATGACTTCGTTATTTTGAAAAATTAGCAAACTTAATTATTTTGAGAATTAGCTTTCAGAAATATCAATGTGAAGACATATTGGTTTGGACAAAATTTTGGATTCAAAAACTTATTACAAATACACAGTTCAAAATTTTAGTATGAAGAAAATATTTATACGAACTTTTATATAATCTAGACTTTATTATTGTCCATAACGTACTTTCAGAAAAAAACATGGTTCACTTTTCTTGTCTCTGTTAAACCATTACGTTCCTTTGTCCAAAGTTTCCAAAGAAAGCCACAACAGCCATTATCTTCGCATTAGCCCGCTTTAAATTGCGGCATTCTTGCAAAAGTGTTTCAACCGACTTCAAAACTAATCCGTCGATTAACGAATGATAAGCAGTATCGCAAATTGTAAGAATGTAAGTGCGAAACAATGCGTGACCATAGTCAAACTTTGCACGAAACATGGGGTCGAATGATGCTAAACTCGGTCCGCTGACCAAGATCCTCCTTGAACTCCAAATGAACTCTCCTGACGCAAATGTTACGGTTTAAAGAACTCTCTCGGTCTCTCACCAGGTTTGGAAAGTTCTCAGGAGCTCCGAAGAAACACGTAACACATGACACTGAAACGCGACATTCTCGCGATAGAATGGCGATATAACGAGCCGAACCGAGGTACACGCGAAACGAGTGACGGATCAGCTGTCGCGATCCGCTCGAGGTCGCGTGTGCTGTCGTACTGAGAGAACGGCAATCGAGCCGCCCTCCTACGACCCCAGGCCCCTCGTGCTCACCCACTGCTGCGAGCATGCTCTCTCTATCCTTCACGCTTTCTTTCGCTTCCTCTAAGCTCGACATGTGCATCGTACTGCAGCCTCGAATTCCCTAAGATTCGATCGCGGACAGTGGGACACTTTTCTGCTCTGGATTTTACCTTCGATTTACTTGTACGGAGTTTCTGATGGACTTAGGAGGCGGATTTTGATATCTGCTTATTGCGCTCTTTAAGTAGTTTTGAATTTATTAGCAATGGTAGTTTGGACGTCTTCAGACTTTGTCAGATTTTACTACTGTACAACGCAAGTTTCCTGGTTTAAATTCTTCAGAATGGGTTTAGTTCAAGTTTATAGGATTGTCTGACTGTGGCAAGTTTGAGTTTTCAACCTGTGACTAGTTGGGATCTTCAAATTATGTTAAGATTGAGTTTTAAACCTATCACTACTTAAGGTCTTCAGACTATGTCAAATTTTGCAATTTACTTTGATATAGAGCTACTCATACCTCATTGGTTTTTTTAAATAGTTTCGAATCTACTGGCAATGGTGGTCTAATGGTAGTCTGAAGGTTTGAGGTCTTCAGACTATATCAAATTTTGCAATCTGCTGTGACATAGAGCTATGTATACTACGTGGACTGAGTTTAGTTCAAGTTTATAGGATTGTCAGACTGTGGCAAGTTTGAGTCTTCAACCTCTGACTAGTTGGGGTCTTCAAATTATGTCAAGATTGGGTCTTAAACCTATCACTACTTAAGGTCTTTAGACTATGTCAAATTTTGCAATTTACTGTGATATAGAGCTACTCACTCATTGGTTTTTTTAAATAGTCTCGAATCTACTGGCAGTGGCAGTGTAATGGTATTTTTAATGTAACAGTATTGCAGATGTGATGTATACTGAAGAATAAAGGTACTGTACAATGCAAGTTTTCCTGTTTAAATTCTTCAGACTGTATTTAGTTCAAGTTTATAGGATTTTTATACTGTGGCAAGTTTGAGTCTTCAACCTGTGACTAGTTAGGATCTTCAAATTATGTCAAGTTTGGGTCTTCAACCCATCACTACTTAAGGTCTTCAGACTTTGTCAGATTATGCAATCTACTGTGATATAAAGCTACTCATACCTTACTAGTTCTTCGAAATAGTTTAGAATCTACAAAAAATAGAAATTCACAGTGACAGTTTAAATGTGATAGTATTTGAGATCTACTCAACTACTGATGGGTATCGACTCTAAAATAAAGCAACCACACATCACACCTTATATTTTCTTACTTAAGGTGCTCACATTGTGTTAAGTTCAAGTTTATAGAATTGTTACACTATGTCAAGTTTGAGACTTCAACCTGTGTCCACTTTAGGTCATCAGACTACGTCAAATTCAAGTCTTCAGTATTGTTGCAATATATCAAGTTTGAGTATTCAGTCTGTGTCCAGTTGAGATCTTCACACTATATCAAGTTCAAGTTATCAGAATTGTTACAATATGTCAAGTTTGAGACTTCAGTCTGTGTCCAGTTAAGGTCCTCAGACTATGTCAAGTTGAAGTTATCAGAATTATCACACTATGTCAAGTTTGAGTCTTCAGTCTGGGTCTAGTTAAGGTCTTCTCACTATGTCAAGTTCAAATTATCAAAATTGTCATACTACATCAAGTTTGAGTATTCAGTATGTGTCCAGTTAAGGTCCTCAGACTATGTCAAGTTCAAGTTATCAGAATTGTCACACTATGTCAAGTTTGAGTCTTCAGTCTGGGTCTAGTTAAGTTCTTCTCACTATGTCAAGTGCAAGTTATCAAAATTGTCATACTACATCAAGTTTGAGTATTCAGTATGTGTCCAGTTAAGGTCTTCAGACTATGTTAAGTTCAAGTTATCAGAATTATCACACTATGTCAAGTTTGAGTCTTCAGTCTGGGTCTAGTTAAGGTCTTCTCACTATGTCAAGTTCAAATTATCAAAATTGTCATACTACATCAAGTTTGAGTATTCAGTATGTGTCCAGTTAAGGTCCTCAGACTATGTCAAGTTCAAGTTATCAGAATTGTCACACTATGTCAAGTTTGAGTCTTCAGTCTGGGTCTAGTTAAGTTCTTCTCACTATGTCAAGTTCAAGTTATCAAAATTGTCATACTACATCAAGTTTGAGTATTCAGTATGTGTCCAGTTAAGGTCTTCAGACTATGTTAAGTTCAAGTTATCAGAATTATCACACTATGTCAAGTTTGAGTCTTCAGTCTGGGTCTAGTTAAGGTCTTCTCACTATGTCAAGTTCAAATTATCAAAATTGTCATACTACATCAAGTTTGAATATTCAGTATGTGTCCAGTTAAGGTCTTCAGACTATGTCAAGTTCAAGTTATCATAATTCTAACTCTGAATCAAGTTTGACTTCAGTTTGTGTTTAACTAAGGTTCTCAGACTACGTTAAGTTCAAGTTATCAGAAGTAACACATGTTTATGTCAAGTTTGAGTCTTCAGCTCTTGAATCCTCACACTATGAGTCCAGTTTAAGTCTCCAAATACACATTGCATCTTAATAAAAAGTCTGATCACACTAGACAACTATCTACACCAGATAACATGTATTAAGAGTAATACAGAGTAACTATGCATAGAGTGTCTACATCACTGCCACATATCATAAACTTAATTCCACAATGAACATTAATTTGATCCTCTGGCAATCTCTCACTCGTCTCCCCTCTATACACGCATAATTAATACTTTCCACATGAATCTCCACCGAACAATTCAAAAGTTTGAACAGCCTTCTAAAACATAATGAGTGAAACAACCCAGGTATAATCTTAACAAACTTTTGGTAGCTGATAACGAGTGTAGTAAAGAATTTCACGAGGAAGCAAAGTTTCGGAAGTTTGCGTGTTTGATGCCGGTACTTGGGGTGAAACTGGAGTCTCGAAGAATAGAGAAGTTCTTGAAGCTTGAGAAGAGTTGAGAATGATGGACCTCGGTCAATTTTCGGCCTAAGTCCTTGACGTTAATGCGCGATGAGATTACAGGGGTATTTGGGATTTGGAGATGGGAATTATGGGAGAAAATCGATTGGAAGTCCTTGATGAAGTATTAGGATGCAGGTATTTCGAAGCGAGTTAGAAACCGAGAATTGTTGGGTGGAAGTTTCTTCGCTTGCAGAATACTGAACTTTGAACTTCTGCTCTCAGTTTTTGGATCGATGTTTACACCTTTGGTCACGGATTCGATGAGGTTACTTGTGGTTTGTCCTCCGTTTCTGATAAGGAGTTTGCAGTATTAAGATTTGAACACTGCAAGTTTTAAAATAATTTCATACTTAAAAATAAGGGCTTCATATCAGATATCATATGAGATAACCCTGCACTCTGACTGAAAGTTTGCTTAGTCTGGAAACACTGAAAATTTCAGGAAGGAGATAAAAAGACCATAACTTCTGAGAGTGGTGGATTTAATAACAACCCTAAGCCATCGACTCCACATACATGTAGAATAACCACCCGTTAAAAATTCAGAGATAGTCGACTGCCATCAGCATAAAAAGCTGCATCTTCCATAAACCTGCGAACGATCTATAAATCTATTGGAACTATCTTAATCTCTCCAACCATCGAACAAAACGACCAACGAAAAACTGACGGGGAATTAACTCAATTTCAGACAAGTTTCTCTAACGAGGCGTCTCTTCTACGGGACAAAGGGACAGCTTGACCTTTCTAGCTTTCGAGCTTTCTTAGATCCAGCTCTTTCTGATTCTTAATATAGTAGCTGGGTGGTTGCCCTCTGTGCGAGTGACATTGCAACGCGGAGAGGAGAGTTACTCTGAAAGGAGTCAGTCAGCCTTGAACGACACTCATCCGCGCCATCTGGCCGGAAACTCGATGGTACTGTCGTGGAAATGGCGGGGATCTGGATAAAAATCCGATTCTCGTTCAATCCTTTTTGAAGAGTGACGTTTTTGGGATACACTTTGTTTTATGGGGTTTGTGATAAAATTGAATTGTTTGTCTGATAAATACATTTAGAGGTGCTTATTGGTGTAATTCGTTTAGTTTATATCTCTTGTTATATTGCCGTATTCGTGGATTTTATAATACTATGTCGAAGACGATAGTTTTTGAAATTTAACAGAGGTAGGTTAAGTTAGAATTAAGGTGAGTTAAAGTTAGTTTAAGGTAGAGTTAGTTTAGATTAAAGTTAGATTAAGATTAGAGTTAATTTAAGTTAGAGTTAGGTGATGTTTTAGATGTCAGGGTTAGGTTAGATTAGAGTTTAGTTACGTTAGGGTTAGGTTAGATTAGACTTTAGTTACGTTAGGGTTAGGTTAGATTAGAGTTTAATTACGTTAGGGTTAGGTTAGATTAGAGTTTAATTACGTTAGGGTTAGGTTAGATTAGACTTTAGTTACGTTAGGGTTAGGTTATATTAGAGCTCAGTTACGTTAGGGTTAGGTTAAATTAGAGTTCAGTTACGTTAGGGTTAGGTTAGAATAGACTTTAGTTACGTTAGGGTTAGGTTAGATTAGAGTTCAATTACGTTAGGGTTAGGTTAGATTAGATGAAAGTTTAGTTACGTTAGCCTTATTGTAGATTACATTAAAGTTAAGTTACGCTAGGGTTAGGTTATATTAGAGTTAAGTTACGTTAGGGTTAGGTTTGATTAGAGTTAAATTACTTTGATGTTGAGTTAGATTATAGTCAGCTTAGTATTAGGTTAAGTTAGAATTAGAGTCAGGTTAGTTTAGAGTTAGAGTTACAGTTGTACTAGTTTAAAGTTAGAATTACAGTTATACTAGTTCAGAATTACAGTTAGAGTTATGTCAGCTTAGAGTTACATTTTACTGTTGTCCATTTTATTTCTGTTAAAATGTTTCTTGTCATCTGCTTTCTTACGTCAATATTTCTTTACGTCATATGCACTGCATATATGTATGACATTTACGTAAAATACCTGTTTCGTGCCAGTAGTAATGTATTAAACCGAATAGTGAGTGTGAATCACCGTTTGAATGCAAAAATCATGTTGACCGTAACATGATGTCATCTTCTTGCGCTTAAATCAAACACCTTTACAATTACAATACTTATTGTATGATAATCGAACACTTTTGCAATTACAATAATTACTGTATAATCACAGAACCCATACATTACCTCTTTCTATAGAAATGTCAAATTTTAATGAAATACAGAAATGTTTTTTTAATGAGAAGTTTTGAGAATGGGGTTAAAAGTATAGTTCATTAAAATTCCAGTTAAAAAATTGTGAAATATAATTATTTTCCAGCATGGTTCAAACTTTCCTCAGTTTTCATTTTCTTAAGTAAATTCGTAGGCAGATTTTGTTAAAGTAAAGATACTGATTGAAGTACCTGGAAACAAAAGTTTTTCTTGTTTTTTCGTTCGGAAAAGTAAACTGACATTTCAGAGATGTCTGACAGGTAAATATATTGATGCAATTGAAACTCGAGAACTGAAAATAAAATACAGAAAGGTACTCGGTTGGAGCGCGATATTTACAAAATGTGCACAAAATCTCGGATAAACTTGAACGAAATATTCGTGAAATGTTATTTCCCCTGTGTTTTTGTTGTTTTTTGTCGCATCGCCATTTCAAAAAATCGGAATTTCATACGGGTATTTCATACTGGATATTATTCTGCGCATGAAATGCCATATACCAGTCTGTTTTTCTACATAAGCTTTATATAACGATAAATGAACATTCAATCGTTCCATTTTTAATTCACACAACCTCTATTATTCCACGTTCTATTTTCTTCTATTGTCTCACCAATAATATTGTATAGAATTTCTCGCACGAATATTATTGCTTTTTACTCGAATTTTATTATTCGATAACTTTCGATAAAGCGAACGTTACTTTTATTAAATAAAATAAAGTGAATGTTTTTCTGTCAAGTTACGTTTCATACCTTTTACAAATTGCTGTTGCAGAAACTTGTTAAAGTTCACTGAATTTTATTCGCGATTTTTATCAAAAAGCATTGTTCATTTCTATTTAAATTGCCCGCCAAAGTGAATGTCTTTTTTATATGTTTTACAAATTGTTGTTAGAGTTTGTTAAACTTTAATGATTTTTATTTTAATTCAGCAAACTCATTACTCTCCACAATTTAAATTTCCCGTCAAATGTGATTTCCTATTAAGATATATTTTGTACATTTTATAAATCATTGTTAAACTTCAGTTTGTTTGACTACATCACTGTTGAACTTCACTGAATTTTATTCACGAATTTTCTTTTTAATATCAAGTTTATTACCGACCGCGATTCAAACTTCCCGCCAAAGGTTCTCGAAAGAGGAGGCGTGATCGAAGCCGCTGCAAGTGTTACGAAATTAATATTTCACGAAGTCAAAATGAGTTTACAACAGCTCGACCATCTTGCTTCCGTGAAAACGACGTTCTTTCTCGTTTTATCTCAACGACGTCGATTCTTCGGGAAAAAAATTCAAAACGACGCCGTTGATGTTTGAAAGTTTCATTAAACGCACGACAAAGCCCTTCAGAGCTGATGAAAAATTTAATAGCCCATCTTTGAGCAAATGTCACGCGCAACCCGTCGCTCAGTTCATCGTGAAACTTGAATTAATTCGGAAAAATATCAAGTCCGTGATATTGGCATAAAAAGAGGTAACGAAACAGTTCCCTGTATTAGTCATCTTACACCCTTATTTCATTAGCATAAAAACTCGTTAATTAACGGACAATACGGGCAGTTCATTCTCGTTAAAAGTTTTCTCATAAATTAACCCATAAAAAACGATGCAGTGCTGTTAAAAATTTCATGGTGACAAGTTAATTAAATTCTCGTGGAATATTGATGGAGTCTGCACTTCCGTATTATGAACTGCTGGTAACAAATTTGTGAACAGACATGTATTTTACAGTACCACTACTGTTCTATTTTACTGTTATACTAAATCTATTCTATACATCTACCTATTTCTTTAAGTCCTTAACCTACAATTTTTTAGACAGCGTCATTCACAGCTGACTAATTGCTACAACGTTGAGGCAACAAAGAAAATTAGAATGTTAAGTACATTTTGCCTTCAGCGATCCTTGATTGTACAGATTATTAGAATTGAACCAAAAACAGAAATGCAGTGAAAATACGAGTCTGGTTTATCACGTTCCAACTGTAGTGTGCGTCACGAGTGCGTCATGATATTGTAGCGCAAGGTTACACTAATATACAACTGTTCTATTTCTCTTCGACACCATACAACTATTTCACTGTACCCTTTTATTCCACTATTCCTCATACTCAACAAAAAATTTCATCTTTTCTGGTTTATCAAAACTCGAGCAACCGTGACATAAAAATTTGACTGGAAGTTAACCTCTTGTACTATGATTTGTCAGGTGTCTCAGAACTAATCACAATATTGAAACAGGGAAAGAAAGTTGAAATGTTATGTCAGTTTAGTATCAAACGACTGTGCAATTGGACTTGAACTGCAAATGCGTATTAAAAATTCGGGTGAAATTGATCACGAAGTACGAGTCCGTCACGAGTGCGTCAGGAGTCAGACTCGTCAAAGGAGGGGTTAAATTGTCAGGGGAGAGATGGAGTACGGGTACGAGTTCCATTTTAATTCCTTCTTCATGTTTACAAAATGAAATCTTACTGGCTATGTTAACTTTGACATGAAGTGTTGAGATTATTTTCCTCAAAATAGTGCGAGGGGTTAAAGACATTTTGTGGCTTGAAGAGATTTAGGGAAAGTTTGAGGTTCCAAATTTTAATCGATTTTAAGGTTGAAATGTTCTGTCAATTTGGAATCGATTGCCTATGCAATTTATTGAGCTTGAAATGCATAATAAAAATTGTACTAAAATTCACAGCCGAAGTCACAAGTTAGATTCAAAACCAATATTTAATAAATATCTTTGACTTCAGAAAAATTCAGTGTAAAGAGTTCAAGAGAATATTATTCCAAAATTGATATAAAATTAGTAACGCAAATACCTACCTAAAATTAGTAACGCAAAAACCTAACTGAAATTAGTAACACAAAAACCTAACTAAAATTAGTAATGCAAATACCCGACCAAAACTGTTCACTCAATACTAAAGTAATAACTGTGTCCGTGAATTAACGGTGACAAAATGAATACGTGACAGGAGCAATGGCGACGATTTAACAGACGGTAACGGCCACGCTTCCATTAATTCGTACTCGAAATTTTGAGAATGCAGGGAACCCATTCCTCGTCGAAATTTACAACCCCGTAAAATTCAACCTGTCCGTGTAAATTTTGGCGAAACGGCGCAGCACCAGAGAGGGATGATAAAATGGTTGCGATGACGCCTTAATTTCGTTAAGGCCGCTGAAACGAGTTTCGTCGCAAAATTGAAAATAGGTTGTAATAATGCTATTCAAAGTATGTGGCTTTTGCATAACATCATAATTAATATTCATGGAAGCTTCAACTACGGTGATAAACTTTGCTTGACATCAAACTTTTAGAGTCTCATTTTTATTAGTATAATGCTTTTCAGTGTAATTTATCAAAAATATAATGTAGATTAATTTATATATATTAGATTAGTTATTAAGTTAACTTTGATAATAGCAGTGATAACGTTTTAGTGATACTAGTAAGTTGTAATGGTCTCCATTTTCTAAGCGCTGAAATATTTGGCAAAAGATGGCGGTTCATCAGCCGCGATATTGATCTACGCGTTACTCTACGAGGTTGCTAACATTCAAAGAGCTTTCGAAAAGCAGCTAAAGGTGGCAGCGCCGTCCAACTCGAAAGTTGACCAACTAGGTAGAAATCCCATTACCGACGTTCTAACCTTCCACTCTTTCAAACGCACCCTCAGTTACTTTGAATACACATTTTTAGCTGATCCAGCACCCTAACCATTTGACTTCTATCACTCGTGACGTACATTACACTTCAAATCAAAATTATGTTCATTAGGACTGAGTCTGGAGTGTAATGGAGGATTTCAAATTTAAAATATAATAATACTTCAATTTTCATTATTTATCTTAACTGTATAGCAATAATTAGACCTCTCTGACTTCTTCTAAGGTTTTCGCAATTTTTAACAAATTTTTAGGTTACAGGTTTACTATCAACTTCTGTCAATTTCTCCTCAACTTCAAATTCTAACCTTGCTTAAAACCAACACCCAAATTCGTACTTCCACAAAAAATTCACAAGTACAAATAATAAAAAATTACCAATGCAAGTAATTTTATAATATCAGTACGAGATTGGTTCCAAAATAATTAAAGCTAAAAATTCGCAAGCACCACTTTTTAATTCAGTCAGAATTCGTAGCTTAAAAAGAGAGATGAGAGGTAAAAGAGGACGACTTATTTTCATGAAAGCCCTTTCAGATGAAGATGGTGTCGGTCCCCTGTGAAGTATTCATGATTTACTCACCGTACTTCATGGCCGACCACCACCGTCCAACCCCTGCGTCTTCTCCTATCTTTCCGACGCAATGTTTCCGCGACGCTGAGCCTCTCCATCGTCACAGCACGTGTCCTCAACAAATCTTCCAAGTTGCCGTTAAAGTGGCCTTGCTTCTTGGACCATTGCCTCATTCGTCATATCGCTGTTATGCCTCATGGCGTAGCGTCATGGGGCAGAAATAACGGACCTTTGGGTTCGATGAGTTTCTGATACCTCTTTCGACTGCTTCCAATATCTCGATAACGAACATGGGTTCCAACTTGAGTGAAAAGTTCTTTTATAAGTAGGACGCGTTAATTAGAAACTTTTGGTTCGGCAACTTTTTACTTTGGAGACTGTTTCGAATTTTTCTTTGATGCTACTTGAAGTTGCTGCGAGGTTTTGGTAATAACGGGTGTCGAATATTTGTCCAATATTTATGGAGAAGTTTATGAACACTTAATAATGTGGTTTGTGAATGTTTAGTTTATGTTGAAGTTTGTAGACGTTTTACTTAATGTAGTTGGTGAATATTTACTTAATGTTGAAGTTTGTAGACACTTTACTTAATGTTGAAGCTTATAGACATTTTACTTAATGTAGTTGGTGAATGTTTACTTAATGTTGAAGTTTGAAGACACTTTACTTAATGTAGTTTGTGAATATGTACTTAATGTTCAAGTTTGTAGACACTTTACTTAATGTTGAAGCTTGTAGACATTTTACTTAATGTAACTTGTGAATATGTACTTAATGTTCAAGTTTGTAGACACTTTACTTAATTATGAAGCTTGTAGACATTTCACTTAATGTAGTTTGTGAATATTTACTTAATGTTGAAGTTTGAAGACACTTTACTGAATGTAGTTTGTGAACTTTTATTTAATGTTGAAGTTTGTAGACATTTACTTAATGTTGAAGTTTGTGAAAATTTACTTAATATTGAAGTTTGTAGACATCTACTTAATGTTGAACTTTGTGAAAATTTACTTAATGTTGAAGTTTGTGAATCTTTACTTAATGTTGAAGTTTATGAAACTTTACTTAATGTAAAAATTTGTGAACACTTGCACCAATAATATAGTCAAACAGTCACCATATGATACAGTCACTTATGGACTCGATCGCAGAAGACTTATCCAGCACCTACTTGCAGTCACTCTTCAAACACAATCAGTAATCAAATAGTCCTTGAATGCCATAACACACTGAACACTTTATCCAAACATACAATGACTCATATCTACATAGACACTCAGTAGTTTAAGTTCATGCTCAAGTTCCAATCCTAAAACATCAACCAAATTGTGAAACTACTTGAAGAACCACTTGAACCCCCAAATTTTCTAATATTTCTGTCTGAAATATTTCTAAATAGTTGAAAGTATCTGAACCTAGAGACATCAGGTTCAATGATCCTACATGTACATTATATCATCAAGTCTTCAGTATTTCCGTGTCAGATATGCCTTCCGGCAATCACCTTATCAGCAAGGAATCGCCGGGCGGGAAATAAAGACGAGAGCACGCGTCAGATAAGCATCCGATCTTCGCGACGAACCGCACAAGACTGAATGCCGTATTGTATTTATAGAGCGACTCGGATTATTTTCAACGACGTCGCTTTTCTCACGTACACACTGTTTGTCCAAGCGGCTCTAGGACCTGTTTCCTCGTGGAAATGCCTTTGCCTTGCCAGGATACCGGGATCTTCGAATCGGGTCACGATCTGCTCTGAACGTTTTGCCAATTGCGACGTTAACAGGTTGTGGTCTTTGTATCTGAGACGGTTTCTTGTTAGTTGGACACGTTTTGCAATCCGTTTAGTTTTATCGGGTTTATAGTTTAGGAGTATGGAGGGTGGAGGTGAAGATCAGGAGTTGATCAGAGCAGTTTCAGATTTAGGAGACTTGTAAATTGGGTTTATAATAGTAAGAGTATGATGACACTTTTTAGTGTTTACGAATCAGAATTATTTGTAACGTGGTTTTTGAAACGACCTGTAGATTCATCTGTGTAACATAGTCTCATACTTCTTCCATTTGAATTTAAATACATTCACAGACTAGTCAAACATAATATGATTCTAACTTAAAATTATTTGTAACGTGTGGTTTTTGAAACGACCTGTAGATCCATCTGTGTAACATAGATACCTAGTCTCATACTTCTTCCATTTGAATTTAAATGCATTCACAATCTAGTCAAACATAACATGACTAACTTAAAATTATTTGTAACGTGTGGTTTTTGAAACGACCTGTAGATCCATCTGTGTAACATACTCTCATACTTCTTCCATTTGAATTTAAATGCATTCAGACTAGTCAGACATAACATGACTAATTATTCAAAACCATTTGATCCACCTTTCGTGTTCTTTGTTACTTTATAACGTACCTCCTTTGTGAGAGAACCTGTACCTCTAAACTTGCCTACTTGCTCTCACAGTTCTTCCATTCAAACTTATCTGCATTCATAAACTTCAGTAATCTCCAGATATGACTCTAATTACTGAGAACTATTTGATACATCTAGTCATGTTCTTTTTGTGAGACAACCTGTAGCCAACTTGGCTACTTAGTCTCATAATTCTTCCGTTCAAATATATCCAACCTCATAAACGTAAATAATTGCTAGACATAACACGGCGCCAATTATTCAAAACAATTAGATGCAGTCATCAATCATAATCTTTGAGTTTTTTGTTAGAATTTACTGTGTACCTTGATCTGTTCTATACAACTTGGCTAATAACTCTTCCATTCAAGCTTGCAAACGTAAATAATTGCTGGGCTTAACATGACGGTGCTCTGTCTAATTAGATCCAAATCGTTTATCATGGTAGTTCCCTTCTTTGTAATATTTCATAATCCTCTTTTGTAACAACCTGTAGATTCGTCTATGGAACTTGGCAAGATTTGTTCAAATTCATTCGAAGTGTAAATCTAAATTGCCAAACATAATATTGAAGAGATGACGTTTGGGTGATTATTCCGATTTTGAGATTTGAGGAACAGTGTTACTTTAAATTATGCAAAGGAGCAAAAAATCAAGTAAATTCCCTTTAATTAGAAATTCAATTTACATTTAAATTTAATTAGAAATTTACCGTAATTAGACATTTTACCTTTAATTAGAAATTTCTATTAAATTTTCTGTGTGTTAATATTAGCTTTCGAAGTGTTCAATTTTACAGGATTGAAAAGTTGAAAGACATACAATTACTGTACACACTATATTTTAAGCGTACTGAAATGATTATTACAACTTATAAAGAAATGAGAAACTATTGGAAAAAAATACAGATGTTACGGAGAAATGACAAAATATTTATTAGAAATACTGGTGCAGGTTTGGTCCGTTCTTGCCGGCCGCCATACTTGCGCTGTGCGCATGCGCAGTTCGAAGTACCACGTCAAAATGGCGCTCTCGCTCAATTCTTTTGGCTTGCGTACTTAAATCGTCTCTCTCCAAGTTTCCTTATAACGTTTCGCTTCTTGTTATACCTCTACTCCTTGATTTAGTAATTTATTGTTAAAAGTTCTACAAAATCTTCAAAATCCTACAGAAATCTTGAAGAATACTCGCAGTATTCAATGCTTGATTAAGAAACTTATACTTGAACTTGTACTAACACTATACTCAACTGTACTATACTTAAACTTGTACTGAAACTACTTAAGGAAACTTAAACTTGTATCCCTATTTTTTTACACGATTTGAATTACTTAAATCTCCTTTGTTTCGCAATGTAGAAGTTTTGAGACAACCTGTAGCTGTAGAACTTGGCTCCCAAGCTCCATAACTCATGCGTTCAAGAACACCAAAGCTCATAAACCTCAATAATTGCCAGAGAGTACTTAAATTACTCATAACAAGTCAGCGAACGTTATAGTTCTTCGATTTAGAACTAATAGAGCAGCCGGATGTGTCCCGAGGTAACCAGGTGTCCTCTTCCGGCGATATACCGTCGCCAACGACACGTGATGTAGCCGTTATTTGGCCGGCGTCCCGGGCTTCGAAATTATAACAGCTTTATGATTCACGTACCTCGTGTTGCATCACGCCAGAACCACGTGGTTGCCAAGTTTTCGCGCGACTCGCGAGAAAAATCGTGCCGCTCCCGAAATACGGACCATTATAATTCGGACCCCTTCGCGCCTCTACACCCACGATTTATGTACGTCGCGACGCAAAATTTTCTTGTTTACGATAAATAATCGAGGCGACCTTTCGACGATCAAGGCGATCTAAACATAACCACTTGACGAATCGTTTTCATTCCTCTCGCGCCAGGACGTGTCTCGTTGTTCTGGAACGCGGGATTTTTGTTTCTGTCGCGAATTCCTTACACTCTTTTTTGTCCTCGATCACTTTTATACCGCGTGTAAATCACCTTCGGGTTTTGTACACGCGATAAATAATGGACCTGTATTTCACTTTAAAATACGGTGACACTACATATTTCTTGTCTAAACTTTTTTATAATTTTGCAGTGCTATTTTTACGCTGCTAAAAATTAAATACTAATGAGCTTTGATGTATTCGGAATTTTAAATGTGGAGATATGAACAGAACTTTTGAACGACGCTGTATATTTCATAAGCTTGCAATTAAAGGTAAATTGAATGGAAGTAAAATTTTCTTACAAAGCAATAAAGCTAATTATAATTATGAAGTTGGAGCTACGAAGGGATGTGTAGTTCCAAACTCAGTAATAAATGCTCGAAACATGATTCAGTTGTACCCAAATAATTAAAGCAGGTTTCTTGTAAATTTGCAAATAATTCAGAATATCGAGGATGTTTCTCTGGTTTACAATTATGTTTTGAGAGAAACAATTCTGAAATATTGAGAATGGTGGATGGTATGTGGAGCACAGCCTTGTCACAAACTGCGACTGAAATTTTGTAATGTCGCTGCGAAATCGCAAGATGCATGGACATGTTGAGACTGACCCCTTTCCGAAATAACGAACAAAGCTAAAATTACTCTCTAACTTTTACCAAAAATCTGCGTTATATTTTGTAGAAAAATTATGTAAACGAACATTTAATTTTAAATTTTAATTTTAATTTTGGAATTGAAAGTTCTTCAACTTTAAATTATAGTAAATCGTATAATTTTGTGACAAAGAAAAATTTTTTAAACAAAAATTCCTGGCATGAATGTATGAATGTACAAACATTTAATTTTAAAATCAAATGACTCTTCAATTTTAAAATCAAATGACTCTTCAATTTTAAATTACAGTAAATCCTGCAATTTTATAACAAAGAAAAATTTGTTAAAAAGAAATTCCTGACATGAATGTATCTGTGTTTGTTATGAATTATAAAACGAATATTAGGTTCGAATTCAAACATTTAATTTTAAAATCAAATAAAAACTCTTCCATTTTAAATTACAGTAAATCATATAATTTTGTAGCAAAGAAAAATGTTTTAAACAAAAATTCCTGGCATGAATGTATCTGTGTTTGTTACGAATTATACAACGAATATTAGGTTCGAATTCAAACATTTAATTTTAAAATCAAATAATAACTCTTCAATGTTAAATTACAGTAAATCATGTCATTTTGTAGCAAAGAAAAATTTTTTAAATAAAAATTCCTGTTAAAAATGTATCTGTATTTGTTAGGAAGCCTAAAACGAATATTAATTTAAAATACAAACATTTAATTTTTAAATCAAACAACTCTTCAATTTTAAGTTATAGTCCTGTATATTTTATATAATCCTGTAATTTTATAATAAAAGAAAATTTCTGTAACAAACTGCATCTGTAAAACTTGTAAAACTTTTTTAAAATTAAAACAAAGAATTCTGTAATGAACTGCATTTATAAAACTCATTATTCCTATTTAACGAACAGATTGAAAAGAAAATTACAGAGGGAGTATACAATTAAATGAAGTTAAAAGAAAGAGTTACGTCTCGTGACGTACGGTAACTATAAATATTTCTATTGTTAGAGAGTCATTGTAAAAAAAGAACGGAATTCGTAGGTGGTTCCAAATGTCGCGGTTTTCTAAACGCACCCTCGTACTCTCTTGTTACTCTAAGGTCGATAATCGTGGGTTGAACTGGTGGCGCCATCGGTAGTCCAAGAACGAACATGTTCTCGATTTTACTTCTGCGATAACTGACTTTTAGAATGTATTCAATTTTAGGATGTTCTAGGTTTGTTAGATACAATTTATCAAATAAGGTTTGTAGGTTTGGAATATTTAATGGAAGAAAACGAAAAATGTTAGCAAGTAGTTTCGTGTCTGAGTCTTGTGAATGCAAGAAAAATGGCGGTGCTATCGAAAAAGACCTTGCTACCTTGCAATAAAATGTAGCATCATAAATAACTCATTTAATGGAAGAAAAAGAAAAACATTTTTGACTAGTTTATGTCACTGAGTCTTGTGAATGTAAGAAAAATGGCGGTGCAACCAAAAGCCTTGCAACCAAATAGTACCATAAATAATTCATTTAACACTAAAACTACCAAACCGATCAAATGACCGCTCCACAAATTTCTTATAATAAGGTACACATTTTATTAAAGTACACTCCTTGAAATCAGCATTGATTTTCATCAAGGTAAAGAATAAATGTGTGTACTAATTTATGCTTTTTTATTTATTTATTTTTTAACTTCATTTTTAATTTCAAATTGAATACACATTATATATCGTTAGGTTTAGTGTTAATAAAGCAAACGAAGAATAATTTCGACTCTTGAATTTCGCGTCACTGAATCTCCGAACCTAAGAAAATGGCGGTGCAGAGCCTCCCAACCAAATAAGCTAAAATAAAGGAAGTTAAAGAAAATATGAAAAGACGTCCACCTTATTATCAGCAAGAGTCAGTAGCCCAACAAAAGAAGACATGATGCATCTCCTCCAACAAAGAAAACACGAATCGACCTGGATGATCATTCAAAGTACTCCAGCAACAGAAAAACAAACAGCAGCGTTACATAGAAGTTGACCTCGTTACCGTCGGAAAATCGTCATTTTCCAACCGCGATTCCTGCGGCGAAACCAAGCGGAAACTTGTTCGGAAGCCACGTGGACGCGAAGAGGAAACGCAAAGCGCGCCGGTTCAAGCACTTCGCGACTGTTCGCGAACATTAAAATGCAAATGAAGGTCGTCCAGGTGGCAGAGAAGGAAGGGTCGATGTTTGCACGATTCGCTTCCACGAACGAGTGAAGCGTCGCTAACGCGGCGAACAAATAGTGCAATCGTAATGGCGGGCATGTCTGCCCGGGTTGCCGTTTCCCAGGGGCTTCGAGCGCCAACGCACGGATAATTATGCGTGAATATTCGTTAGCTCTTCAGGGTATTTCGGGAACGATGTTTAGGCGCTTGCGGATGCGCTTTTAAGCACTCTGAGTGCACTCGTGAAACATTAACCCTGTTGAAATTATTACATGAGAAATTCAGATGCATCTCGCTATATTGCCGCCTATGCGGAACTCGAGCAATTTTTGTTTACAGAGTCAAACGCATGTAAATCAACAGTCACGTGACTTGAATGCTACGCATTGTTCCACATGTCACGTTCCCACGCGTTCCATTGTCACGCATATTACAGTCTACGTGTGTGATTTTAATGAACGTAATTATAGCGATCCACGAAAACAGTGATGATCGAAAGGTTTACACAATTTAAAGAATATCACAATTATCAAGATATAAAAATACGAGTACGATTACAATGGACTAACCTACCTAACGTACCTAACCTACCTAACCCACCTAACCTACCTAACATACCTAACACTCCTAACCTACCTAACCTAACATACATAACACGCCTAACACATCTAACGAACCTAACCTACCTAACCTAACATACATAACACACCTAACATATCTAACGAACCTAACTTACCTAACCTAACATTAGAAACTTGAGTGTTCAGAAATTTTTAAATTTGACAATTTTGTTTATAAAAATATTTATGTAATAATATTTATGTAGTAGTAGATATACCTAACCTACCTAACCCACCTAACCTACTTAATTCTCCTAATTTACCTAACCTAACATACCTGACACACCTAACATATCTAACTAACTTAACTTACCTTACCTAACTTACAATCCATGAAAACAGAAATGATCGTAAGTTTTCCATAATTTAAAGAAATGTTTGAGCATTTCCCAGGATGGCCATATAACGAGAATTTATTTGACAGAGCTAAACGAGTGTAAGTTGAGCGATGACCCTTCGGAGTATAATCTACTTCGAAAAGGCACTATCTTCCAGACGAAAAGTCCACAAATCCAAGAACACCCTACCAAAGGGACGTTCAACGGGCGTCAGAGCGTGAATAACGCTTCGTATGCAGCCCGACTCGATTATGATTCTACAGAGCAGAGGGGTGCACAGATAGGGGGAATTTGCATAATAGCCCGGGCAACTGAGAGAGTGGTTTCTCTGGTAGAACCTCGACCAGTCTGTGAACCATGGAAATTTCCGTGGAACAGCGTGGGTTGGTTCATTTCTTCAACCCCATTGCATTCGAATGCATCGTTGATAAGGGGATGCTTCTTCAGTCATGAAATCGTGGGAAATTCGATGTAGCAGAATGGGGTAAAAAGGAGTGTCTTTCTTGTTTGATACGTAGTTTTCTGTAAGTCAACCTTGACACCCGAGGAAACCCTTGATCGATGTTGGCGAGATCGACTGTGTGGGGGTTATTTGATCGAACCATTTGATAAGATTAACTGGTTCTGCCTTAGCTTGGGTCAGTGACGTCTTCTGTCGACGTGAAATATTACGTCTGATTATCGGGACCATGGAAGTTACGGTTCATTCGTCACATAGTTTCAGAATGTTTATTGGTTTTATTTTTTGGAGGAAGATTGGTATGCTGGTTTAAGGGTTTGGAGGGATCTTTAGGGATATTGAATTCTGGGTTCCCTTTATGTGGGCAGTAGATGTAGAATCTTATAGTACTAGGTCCACATACTGATGGATGTCTATACTACCAGAATGTATTAATAACAGGTCCTTGTACTCTTAGATTGCTGTAATTATGGATTGCTATGCTATCAGATTCCTAGCTTTAGGTATCTACATCTCTAGGTCTATATATCATCAGATACATAAACTCAAGGTGTAACGCTAGGTAACTACACCTCCAGGTCCATATACTCTCAGATTCTTCAACTCCAGACATCACCTTAGGTACCTAAATCCTCAGGTCCATATACTCCCAGATTCCTCAACTTCAGGTGTTACCATGGGTACCTAAATCCTCAAGTCTATATACTGCCAGATTCCTAAACTCCAGATGTTACCTTAAGTAGGTTCATGTAGCACCAGATTTCTAAAGATCAGATCCAAGCTTATGTGTCTAATATTCCAGGTCTATGTACCCTCAGATATAAACTCAGGTCCACCATCTCTTAGGTCCGTTATCACCACATTCTTAATCCTCAGATATATCCTAGAGTACCTAAACCACTTGGTTCTTATATACCCATATCTAAGCTGAGGTCCCTAATCTCTCAGGTCCTTAATGCCACAGATCCCTAATACCTCAAGTTCGTAATTCCTCAGGTCCCTAATGCCACAGGTCCCTAATCACTTAAGTTCGTAATTCCTCAGGTCCCTAATCTCTCAGGTGTCTAATTCTTCAGGTTCCTAATCTCTCAGGTGTCTAATTCCTCAGGTCCCTAATCTCTCAGGTCCCTAATCTCTCAGGTCCCTAATTCCTCAGGTTCCTAATCTCTCAGGTCCCTAATTCCTCAGGTTTCTAATCTCTTAGGTTCCTAATCTCTCAGGTCCTTAACTCCTCAGGTCCCTAATTTCTCAGGTCCCTAATTCTTCAGGTCCCTAATTCCTCAGGTTTCTAATCTCTCAGGTCCCTAATTCCTCAGGTTCCTAATCTCTCAGGTCCCTAATTTCTCAGGTCCCTAATTCCTCAGGTTCCTAATCTCTCAGGTTCCTAATCTCTCAGGTCCCTAATTTCTCAGGTCCCTAATTCCTCAGGTTTCTAATCTCTCAGGTTCCTAATTCCTCAGGTCCCTAATTCCTCAGGTCCCTAATTCCTCAGGTTTCTAATCTCTCAGGTCCCTAATCTCTCAGGTCCCTAATTCCTTAGGTCCCTAATCCCTCAAGTCCTTAATCTCTCAGGTCCCTAATTCAACCCAAGTCCCTATACTGCCACGTCCATATAGCTCCAGGTCCCTATAGCCCCAGATTCCTTAACCCCATATCTAATCTCAAATTCCCAATCTTCCAGGTGCCAATACTCCCAGATTCCTATAAGGTCACTACCATACTTCCCCAAATTCACCCTCAGACGCTCCTAACCCTTATATCCACTTATTCCAAAGCCCACACCTCAGATCCCTTTGATTATCCTCTGATCCTCACATTCCGTTCTCCTTTGTCTCCACATCCGATGACTTTGATAATCCCGGGTTTCTGTATCCTCAGATTTCCGAAATTCCTAAATTGCCTCTAGATCCACTTATCCCAAAGCCCTACAGCCCAATCCCTTTGATTATCTGATCACATTCCTGCATACTCTTGCTAGATATACTCCATTCTTGCATTTCTCTTACACTTTCTCCATCTTTGTAAATTTCTGAAATTCTAATTTTGCAGGTCTCTGAATTACTGAACTTGTAAATCGCCAATTGCCCCAGTTCACAATTTCCTTATTGTTGTATTGCTATGGGCAATCGGGGAATTATGGGATTGGCGGGTGCAAATTTTCGATTTAAGAGGTGGGCGAGTATCGTGGGTGGTTGAGCAAGGGATGTAGGTATTCGATGGGAAGGGGATGGGGCCAGGACAGGTTTCGGGGGCGGTCGATATCACCGGTCGTCAAAGCGCCACCACGCAGTGGTACACAATCAAATTTTGGCCGGCTCGAATTGCATTTTGATTCGCAATCAATAGTTGCAGTTTGTGCTACAGTTCAACGTTTGGATTATCTCGAAAATGTTACCTTTATAATCGTCCAACCAGTTTGATACAACGAACAATTATTAAACGGAATTGTCTCTGTGTTTTCTGACCGGAGATAAAAGAAGACTCGCAATTCCTCTCTTAAAAGCTCATAGTCATTTTCGTGAGCCAGCTGGAATTATTTAATTTCCACCCTGACAGGATTACTATTAATTCCTGAAATTGTCTGTTTTCCTCTCGGAATATCGTTTAAAAGAAATTCATTACGATCACTCTGTACATTCTGTCGGTTTGCTAGTTAATTATCTTTTAATGAAACAATTTGAATTTAATGTCGCAATTTGCAAATGTTGGAAATAGTCGCGAGCGAGGCTCCTCGATCGAGAAAAATGAACTTTTCGTCTTTATGAATTACCTCTTAGGTTATTAAGCAAATTGAATTCGTTCAATTTCCCTCGAGATTCCAGACGTTTAACCTTAGATAGATTGATTCCTTTCAAATAACGTTTTTTAATTACCCATAAGAGGATGCCCTATTTCTCGACTTTTAACATTCTGCTGCATTCTTATTTTTACACTTACTAACGTGTGTTGGGTTAAGTTAGGTTAGCATATGAGAGGATGACTTATTTCTCTAGTTTCAATATTTTGGTGCATTCGAGTTTTTAGATTTACATGCGTTATGTTGGGTTGGGAGTTGAGATTAAATGTTTGGATACATGTGTCCATATAGGGGGACATAGGTACACATAGGTGGACGTATAGATGGACACATAGGTGGACACATAGGTAGACTCATAGGTGGACGTATAGATGGACACATAGGTGGATAGATAGGTTACCACATAGGTCGACATAGGTAGACATAGGTGGACACATGAGTGCACATATAGGCAGACACATAGGTGGACACATAGGTGGATAGATAGGTTACCACATAGGTCGACATAGGTAGACATAGGTGGACACATGAGTGCACATATAGGCAGACACATAGGTGGACACATAGGTGGATACATAGTTGTCCACATAGGTGGACATATGTAGACATAGATGGATATATAGGTGGAGATATAGATGGACACATATGTGGATACATAGTTGTCCACATAGGTGGACATAGATAGACATAGGTGAATATATAGATGGACATATAAATGGACACATATGTGGATACATAGTTGTCAACATAGGTGGACATAGGTAGACATAGGTGAGTATATAGGTGGACATATAGATGGACATATAGGTGGACACATATGTGGATACATAGTTGTCCACATAGGTGGACATAGGTAGATATAGGTGGACACATAGATGGACACATATGTGGACATATATGTGGACATATGAATATATAGGGATTTGGAGACTTGGATCTTGTGAGACTTGGAAGATGATCTTGTAATTTTGAGGAATCATCCAAAACCTTCAGAAATCCAACTACTACAACGTCCACGTCATCATGGGCGTATCTCGATAGCAGAAACAAAAGTTCCTCGCCGAGCTACGTTTACAAAGAAAATCGATTATCTTCCTCAGTGTCCTTTTTCAACACCTTGTATAAAATTTCTGGCACTAGCTTTGATTCTCACCTGGAATCGCGAGATCGCGTGCCTGAACGTATCCAAGGTTCATCGTTGAGCTTTAATAGGTCAAGTTCTCGTTTCGTCTCGTTCGTGGGTGGCACAACGAAAGCTCGAAAGCTTGCAGTGTGCGTGGACGTGTGTGTGTGGGTGGGTTAACGGGTGCGACTTGGCCTAGGCCTAGACCCGGCCTACTATTTCCTGCTATGCGATAACTCGAAGGTTACTAGCCGTCTGCTCTCGTGAATAGAGCGTCGAGTCACGGCCCAATTATACCCTGGGTAAAATTAGTCCACCGAGATATAATCGTACGTTGGAACAAGTTGGAAATCGGAATGATCGATGGCGAGTGAATTGGCATGTATAATCGCTTTTATCGGGATAGGCATCTTTCAATACTATTTATGCATTTTTTACCAAAAGTGATTAAAACGTTTATAGGTGACATTTATAAAAAAAAAGTGATAAATAATGTGAAACAGCATGCAACATAAATTTAAATAGAATTAAAAAATGACATCAGATAATTGGAAACTTGGAAGTTAATTTCATTGTTCAACTTTTCATGAGTTTTTTCTTTCACCAGTACCACTTGACAGCACAAAGCAGTTCGCGTAAAAATTGTTTATAACAAGAGTCGCAATAACTTTTACGTAGGTCGCCATTCATCGATGCAAATCGGTGATAATGAATACTGAACAGCGATACTCGGTTTTGCAATGCAAACGCAACGGTCAGTCATCGAAACGAGTTTTTCGCGACAAACTGCGAAATTATCTTAATTATAGTTACCGGAGAACGCCGAGGTTGTAAAAACTATTTGTTGCAAGCAGTAATGATGCAACATGACCGCAAGAAGATTGCGGTTGACGAGGACCACGAAAAATGAATCTACCTGTAGATTATTCGAAGCGTAGAGCCTTAATCAATTTCGTATATCAAATCACAAATCATTTTCTGAAGTTTCAGCAAAGATATGCATCAGAATTTGCATCTGAAAGGATCTCTGTATTTATGTATAGTAACGTAGGAATTTTTTACAATGGATATGTTAAATAAAAATAGTTGGACAATGTATTAACATGTATGTGAAACAATGGATTATACTATAGACTCATAAAAAGATCAGGAGCAGAAAATGTTAGATAGAAGACATATCAGATAGTGAAGTAAAAAATGAAACACCCTGTAGAGAAAACATGTACATGAAATATTAATATGTACAGGAAACAATGGATTATCTTAGAGATTCATGAAAACAGTAGGAGC
Organism: Megachile leachella; assembly: GCA_963576845.1. NCBI lineage: Eukaryota > Metazoa > Arthropoda > Insecta > Hymenoptera > Megachilidae > Megachile > Megachile leachella. The sequence goes on along the minus strand of OY756262.1, from coordinate 5,759,405 downwards.
ACATAGTTAGCTTGAAGACATATCAGATAATGAAGTAAAAAATGAAACACCCTGTAGAGAGAACATGTACATGAAATATTAATATGTACAGGAAACAGTGAATTACCCTACATGCTACCTATATGCTACAGACTCATAAAAACATCAGAAGCATAAGGTATTAGTTTGAAGACATATGTGATAATCAAGTAAAAAATGAAACACCCTGTAGAGACAGTATCCAACCTTGAAACCAAATTATTTTCTAAAGTGAAGTGTCAGTTAAGTACTATTGTTCCACATTAATCTGAAGGAGCTTGTGTATATCTACCTATAACGTAAAGACGAATAACACTAAAAATGAAACACCCTGTAGACAAATTATTTTCTTTAGTAAAGAGTCAGTAAAGTACATATGCTACATGCATCTGAGCCTGTAGATATCCACTTATAACTTGACTATGAATAAAATAATTCAGCAAAAATGAAACACCCTGTATAGAGATTAAGTAAAAAACACCCTGTATTCAAACTTGAAAACAATCTATTTTCTGAAGCATCCGTAAAGTACATCTAATGCACATGTCTCTGAAAAAACCTGTAGCTATCCGCCTGTAACTGAAAGACGAATGACACAAAAAATGAAACACCCTGTAGACAGCATCCCAAACTACATCCTAAAGAAGTACGAGTAAAATAAATTTAAAAGACCCTAAACTTGAAGACATTAACGAGATAAAAAGTGAAACACCCTATACAGAAAGCATCGTAGAAGACAAACGCCGCGATGATAAGGGATCTCTTTATTAGGAAGGCTAGAACGGTGTTACAAGACCGAGGATCAACGTCTTCCCCCGGAAACTCGTGTTTCATTAGCTGGTAGCTGTTTCCTGCATCCAGCACCCGGTGTGTCCCAGGATTCCGTAGATCTTGCAACCGACGAAACTGGGCGAGAGCCCATTGGTGAACGTGTAACCCTGTGCAGCAGTAGTAGGCGACGGTTCGTATCGATCCCTCAGGACCACGAACCTCCTCTCTCTGCTAGCCTTGCACTCTGTTTTCATCCACAGACTGGATACATTTTGAATAAGTGTCCCTTTCGTTGCTCTTCAAACCGCTTACACTTTCCACAGCGTTGTTCAGCGATTTCTTTCTTCTTCGCGATTTAGTTTCAAAGAGGCACTTTGGCTCGATTAATCGGATACTTCAGATACTAGTTTATTAGACACTAGAATTTGCTAGTTGTTGATATATTAATAGGAGTGTTTGTTCTTTGGATTTTATGTGGAACTTTGTTAGGATAAGTTTTGGAGAGTTTGTGGATTTGTTCAGACTTGCATCTGGAGTTTCAGGGTTTGATAGGATTTGGGTTGACCAGGATTTGACTGCTTCAAATCTTAGTTATCTTTCAGGTTACGAATCGAAATATATCTGAATTCTTGTGTGAGATACTGGGTCCATGGAGTACTGAATTTGTGTGAGGGATGATTATGTGGACTTCTGATTATATGCAATATTTCCATGTGTAAGGTGGACTTGGATCTGGAGTCAAATCCCAGAATTGGTCCAAATCTAGGATTGATCCAAATCTCAGAAATGATCCAAATCCTAGGATTGATCCAAATCCCAGAATGATTAAAATTCTAGAATTGATCCAAATCCCAGAAATGGTCCAAATCCCAGAATGATTCAAATCCCAGAATCATCCAAATCCCAGAATCATCCAAATCCCAGAATCATCCAAATCTCAGAATCATCCAAATCCCAGAATCATCCAAATCCCAGAAATTGTCCAAATCCCAGAATCATCCAAATCTCAGAAATGGTCCAAATCCCAGAATTGATCCAAATCCCAGAATCATCCAAATCCCAAAATCATCCAAATCCCAGAAATGGTCCAAATCCCACAATTGATCCAAATCCCAAAATCATCCAAATCCCACAATTAATCCAAATCCCACGTACCCTCCACCTGAATCTTTCTATGAACTCCAACAGTACTAAACCTGAACGAGGAGCATTTTATTTGATATCACATCTGCCAGAGTATTGAACCCTTGTTGTGATACTGAACTTCCAAAGCCACTGTTTACGGGATATTGGATCTTGCTCTGAACTTACGTCGGAATATTAATCTCCTCATTATACAGTGTATAACCTGTGTTAAGGTATTAGACCGGAGGTATTAGACTTCTCAGTCTGAGGGTTATAGAGCCTGCATTAGAACAGTGGAGCTATGTTACGATGTCAGGGTACTCATACGTGGTATTAGACTGTATGGTCTGTGGACCTATTGGCTATTGGACTTGGTACTAAATGTTGTATGGCATCTAGATTAGGATATGTAGTGTTATGTGGACACTTGACTTCTGTTTATATGGAGTATTATCGTGTGTTATGTGGAGTATTTTTATAGAGTGTCATTTTCATTTGTTATGTGGAATTGTAGGTACATGGTGTGTTATCTGAATGTGTTATGTGGAGTTGTATATATATGATGTGTCACTCACATATGATATATGTTCTTGTTTATACAAGGTGTGTCACTTACATATGTTATGTTATCTTGCACATATGTGGTGTGTCACTTACATATGTTATGTGGACTTGCACACATATGGTGTGTCACTTACATATGTTATATTTTCTTGCATATACAAGGTGTGTTACTTACATATGTTATGTGGACTTGCATATACAAGGTGTGTCACTTACATATGTTATGTAGACTTGAACATATATGACGTGACATTTACATATGTTATTTGGAGTTGCACATATGTGGTGTGTCACTTACATATGTTATGTGTTCTTGCATATATAAGGCGTGTCACTTACATATGCTATATGGACTTGCACACATATGGTGTGTCATCTGCATATGTTATGTGGACTTGCACATATGTGGTGTGTCACTCACACATGTTATGTGTTAATATGTACATATGTTATGACATTCAATTCATAAAAAATCATTATCAAACTCGATCCTTTATTTCCAAATTTATATGAAGTGCCTAAGACAAACACCCAAGTCCCCAAATTCCCTAAATCTCCTCATCCCAGTCCCTAAATCTCTCCAAATGTCTAAGTCCCAAATTATTTCCCTGCCCGCGAGTTAACCTAACCACCCGCTATATAACGCAGCGTTCCGGAGGTCAAGAACACCCGCCGTGGTTTTATTAACTTCTTATTTATAGTCGTCGGGTGGTTCGTTGCTTTCGAGCCTCGTCTTTCACTGGTAAAGTGATAAGATAAAGAAGTCCTGGCACGAGATTCGCGTTCCATCGAATTTTATTCACGTCGTCGATCGAAATAACAAATGGTCTCATGGTAATGCGAGCTCGCTGCTCGGCGACCGGGAAAATCGAGCGATTTTTCCGAATTTAAAATAGAATACCGACACTAGCTAGGACGTGCTACCAAATTTTTCGACGCAAAAAAATTTCGGTGTTTTCGAGCTCTGTATTACGTTAATAAAAATGTAAATTGCGGCCGGTGTTTCGGTATCCAGCTTTCCCGTGAGGATTTTCGGAAAGCTTAATATAGCAGAAGCTCAATGGCTAATCCGAGATTACTACTAAATAGAATACTGAGCTGAGCTTCCTAAAGTGCTTAATACTATGGAACACTAACTAAAGTTCAATTTTCATTTTTGCCCCTTAACGTTAAACGTGTCTGTGTAGTTCAGGTTGATCAGGTATTAATTACTGATAAATAATCAAAATGATGTTAATTATTTATAATTAATCAAAACATATCAATGTGATATTCAAAATGGATCCAGAAAATGTTTGATACAACATAGAAACAAATTGTATACTGTAGGAATTGTTCAATTGCAGAATTATGAAATTTGGGAATCGAGGATTCAGAATATGTTTAACACAAAATAGAAATAAATAGTGAACTTTGGGAATTGTGGAATTGTAGAATTGCGAAACTAGGAAATCGCGGAATTGCTTAATTGTACAATTTGGGAATTGTGAAATTATGGAATTGTAGAAAGATGGAATTACGGAATTGTAAAGTTTAAGAATTGTGGAATTGTGAAATTACAGAATTATGGAGTTGTTGAATTGCGAAATTTGGGAATTGCGGAATAGTGAAATTTGGGAATCGCGGAATTGCAGAATTGTGAAATTTGGGAATCGTTGGAATTGCCGAATTGTGAAATTTGGAATTGCAGAATTGTGAAATGGAGAATTATGGAATTGCAGAACTGTGAAATTATGGAATTGCAGAAATGTGGAATTGCGGTATTGTATAATTTGGGAATGGCGGAATTGTGAACTTTGAAAATCGCGGAATTGCAGAATTTTGAAATTTGGGAATTGTGAAATTATGGAGTTGCAGAAATGTGGAATTTCGGAATTATGGAGTTTTGGAATTGAAAAATGTGGGAGTTGTTGAATTGCAGAATTGTGAAATTCAGATATCGTGGAATTGGGAAAATGTGAAATTCCGGAATCATGGAATTGCAGAAATGTGAAATTTTGAAAACGTAGAATGCAGAATTGTGAAAATTAACAATTATGGAATTGTGGAGTTGTCGAACTTAGTAATTTGAAAATGCAGAAATTTGGAAATTTGAAAATATGGAACTAAAAGAATTTGAAAGTGGATTTGGAATTTTAAAACATGTAGCTTATAACAAATTTGCAAATTCATGAATATATTAACAGAATTCCCTATAAAGCCGCGATCTTAAAAATGGCAAAATTTCAGAGTTCCAAAATTAAAAATGCTAAAAAGAATCGAGCGCCAGAAAAAGTATCAACCTTCGCAAATTTAATTAATTCAACTATTTCCTATCGTTAAATTATTTCCAACGAACGAAATCAGAGGTGAAAATATATCGCATCCCAGCAGCTGCTAAGCGAAAAATGATTAAAACGAAGTAATTGGATATCGTGGAACTGATAAAGAACGAGCAAGCTGTTGGTGCATAAAACGAAATTGAATTTTTCTAAGTCGCCGACGTGTGAACGTAAGAGAAACTCGTTTCAGGTATTCTCAGTGGGTAAGGATTAACCTAGAATGTGAAGGGCTTTTCACCCTTTGTAAATTCGTTTAGCTGTCAGCCAGCTTAGCAATCTAGATATATTATAAACGTAGAATGTCGTATTTTACTCACGTGACGTCTCGTTGCGTATCGCGGAATATCAAATGAACTTACCTGTAACAAAAAACAAACATTCACGTTTAAAATTCATTTTATCAACATCCTCGAAATTTTCCACTCCATAAAATTAATTTTGTATCTTAGCATTTTAATAAACGCTGTTTACCATTTTAATTTCCGTTCTCGTTCCGCGCCGCGATATAAAACAGATTGTTATTAAAATTAAATAAACAAATTGAGATAATTACGATTTTAATGAGTCCGCAACATCCCCGAGTTATATTTGCAAATAACGGTAATTTACGAGCTTCGCATAAAACTTTAATAATCGTATGTTAATAGCCCGCGTATTTTATATTAAAATCGGGAATGATAAACGAAGGTCTTTTAATTATAATCGAAGATAAAAATTGGGTTTCCCTTTGAATTCGCTTTCAAAAGATCGCATTCTTCGGGTCTTTGAAAAGGCTGAAGAACTCGAATCCGAATGGCCTTGAAAGCCGTTCCGATTTCTAGGTGCAGGATAAATAGAAGAGGAAAAGTAGAGCTGAAAACGCGAAAGCCTAGGCCACCTGAAATCGATATTCCCGGATTTCATCATCGCCGACACGAAGACGCTCGATTTCCCGGCTCTTGCTCGTTTTATGAGAAATTCTACCCCGAACAAATTTTCATCCGGCCGAAAAAAAAAATATTCATCTCGACGGTATTTTATTAACAATGGTTAATGGAGACGTTGCTTTCAACAATTTCTATTTCTTCCTCATACCGAGTTGAAAGACAAGATAACAAATGAGGTTTCACTCGGGCTACACGCAGAAAACCAGCTCCATGTGGTTTGACGCGTGATACCAGCCGGATAAACAGGCTGGAAACGAGTCCTCCATCTTCATTTAAGAAGAAGGATTGAGGACAAGTGTGTCCTCCTACTTTCCGTCGTTCAACAGTCTAAAACTCTCTCGACTTCTATTCTCAGCGCTGTTCAACATTCTCGATCATGTCCAAGAAACTTGAACATCCTAACCGCGAATAAGAATGAAACGATACTGGGGACTACTTAAGTGTCTTCCTCATGTTACTAGCTGCCTATTTGTACAGGCATTTGCAAATTTTAGACACGTTGATGGTTCGTAAGGGAATTTGTAAGAGGGTTGTTATTGTGTGATTGATAATTTATCATAGTGTTATCGTGATGAAGACTATCATATGATACGGATGATTATTATAAGAATTATTAACATTAGTATAATAATAATGACGTTCGTAATGATAAGAATGATGAAGGTGACCATTAGAAGAATGATAAGGACGATTATCATAAAAGTTACTAGATTAGTTTAAGAACGATAAGGATAATTATCATAAGAAGTGATGAGCATTACAAGAACGATAAGGATGATTATCATAAGAATTATTGACATTAGTATAATAATAATGACGTTCGTTATGATAAGAATGATAAAGGTAATCATTACAAGAATGATAAGGCCGATTATCATAAGAGTTGCTAGACTAGTTTAAGAACGATAAGGATAATTATCATAAAATGTGACAAGTATTACAAGAATGATAAGGGTGATTATCAGAAGAATAATAGTGACGACAATTACAAGAACGATAAGGGTGATTATCATAAGAATGATAGTGACGACAATTACAAGAACGATAAGATGGTTATCATAAGAATAATAGTGACGACAATTACAAGAACGATAAGGATGATTATCATAAGAGACATTAATAAAAGCAAAGGAGAACGTGGTTGCTTGATAGTGTGTTGTATTGTCAGGGATTGTAGTACTACATGTAGAATTTCCTACTATGTGTAGTATGTGTCGTACTACCACGCATCAGAATATCAACCGTCAAAATATAATAAATGTAGTGCCATGCATTTAAATACCACGCTTTGAAATTTAATGCGTTGAATTAGCACGCGTAGGAATTTGATATGTAGTACTACCACGCGTTGAAATACGATATGTGGTACTACCACGTATTGAAATTGGATACGTAGCACTACCACGCGTTGAAATACGATATGTGATATTACCACGCCTTGAAATACGATACGTGGAACCACCACGCCTTTAAATACGATACGTGGGATCACCACGCGTTGAAATACGATGCGTGGAGCCACCACGCGTTGAAATACGATGCGTGGAACCACCACGCCTTGAAATACGGTGTGTGGAGACACCACGCGTTGAAATACGGTGCGTGGAGACACCACGCGTTGAAATATGATGCGTGGAACCACCATGCGTTGAAATACGATGCGTGGAATTGCCACGCGTTGAAATACGATGCGTGGAACCACCATGCCTTGAAATACGATGCGTGGAGACACCACGCGTTGAAATACGATGCATGGAGACACCACGCGTGGAAATACGATACGCGGAGCCACCACGCGTTGAAATACGATACGTGGAACCACCACGCGTTGAAATACGATACGTGGTACCATCACGCACCGAATTACCACGCGTTGCATTACCACGCGTCGAAATAACACGTGCTATAATACAACATATCAAAATACCACGCGTTAAACTACTACTCGCTCAAATACCAAGTGTACCTCACATCACATGTTACCACGCAGTATATTATCAACTGTAAAGCTATCCAGTATATTTCCATCTCAAACTTACAAGCATAATAAGGACGTTAATACTCGCAAAAAAGCGAAAAAATTTAAAGCAAATATTTTACAATTAACCCTTTGGCGCTCAACGATCCGATCGAACGCATAAAACAAAGAAGCCATTGTTGCTGAAGAACGCACGTGCAGTTTAATAAAATAAAAATAATAAAAAGTAGCCGTTACTTGAATAACCCTGCAAGGGTTCTTTGTGCAACCAGCTCTCGCTAACCGAGAGTTCGTGCGATAAAAATAAGAATATCTTATGTAACGAGTTTAATATATTCGTTGAAAGAATACCACAATTAATTTTTACCGATGTAATATCGATAATTAGCGGTGATCGCTGTACAATTACCCAGTTCGATGGCAAAATGATCTCGTGGTAATTGTTTTTCAAATCAGCCCCGTTAAATCCTCATTAGCAAGCGAACGAGCGAGGCAATTAATTTCGATTAGTCGCCAGCTCGATTCATCGATGTTAATGAAATTGTCGGTGAATCTGTCGCGTCCCGTCAAAATCCATGAACTTAATGGCTAACAATTTGATAGGCGATAAAACCTGGGTGATCAACAGGATTCAAAAACATTTGTTCATCGAGTCTATTAATTGTTTTTGATCGAACGACGGGAGACTTTCAATACTCCGTTCTGCAGAAATTCGACGAGCAAATATTTGAAAAGCGTTCGAATCGAAACATTTATTAATTTATCACAATCGTTCGATTTTTATTAAAAAAGAGACATGTGTTACGATATTACCAAAGGTATTTTATACTAAAGGTTGCAATCAGCGACAAAGTAAATTTTTCTACAATAGCTCGACATAATTTTCCACCTGCCTTGCCGTCGATAATAAAATTATCGATTTTCCTTCTGTACAAGATACCCCACTCACAGTTCATGGACTCGTGCGTCCTTAAAGGGATACATTGGCGGTATCCGATAAAATGAATATTGAAAAGGCGGGAAATAAGAAACACTTACCCGCAGATCCACGAATGCCTCCTCCTTGGCACGCTACTTTGAGGAACGAGCAGTAAAGGGGCTGTGCCCTTCCCGCCGCTTCCGCCTCCGTCCCCGGCCGGAAGCCGAAGCTCCGGTACCTGAAGGCTGCTCATCTTCCAGGGTGTCGTTCGTTAGGTCAGCAAAACGACACATTTAACCCTCCCTCCTCGACTCCAATTGCTCTTCGATCGTGCATCACTCACCCTTTCTCGCTCTCGATCGATCAGCGAGAATATCGAGCCACCTTCCCGTCTCTTCAACTATGAAACGGACATTCTTCATTCGTGCTTGATTTGGAAGATCGTCGATTCGAACATCCGGTGAGACTACGCAGGAGAAACCGGCTTTGGAATGCGGAAGGTTAGGATCCCTTTTGTAAAGTAGCAGTTGGCAACCTCTTTCTCATTCACTTTTCCTTACTTTTGGAGTTTTTTAAATTATTTTATATTTTTTCTGATATTTATGACAAATGGTGGCAAGTTTCAGAAAGTAGGTAAGCTTCAAAATACGATAAAATGTATAGAAATTATTATTACGACTTTACTTATGTGGAATAATAAAAACAGTCAATATTTCGTTTGACAATAAGATTTGACTGTATATATAATCATAAAGTATAATAAGTTTAAAATTGATCTGGGCCCGTTCTGATGCGTACATGAGCACTGGTGAGTCGTATTGAGGCTCGGACCTCGGTGAGCGCAGCCTTTACTGAGTCTACGCATGCGCAGATCGACGCGTAGAGCCTGTACTGAGCTCACGCATGCGCAGATCGGTGCGCAGAGCCTGTACTGAGTTTACGCATGCGCAGATTGGTGCGCAGAGCCTGTACTGAGTTTACGCATGCGCAGATCGGTGCGCAGAGCCTGTACTGAGCTCACGCATGCGCAGACCAATGCACCTACTAAACATTTGTATTCTACAGCTAATCTACTAAGTTCTCCCGCATTTATGTATTCCTTCACACATTTCTATATAGTTACTCTATAACAAACGTACTCAAACAGTAATATTAGCAATAATTTACCACCTGTCGTTACATTTATGTATTATTTCAAACATTTCAAGATATTTACTCTATAACAAACGTACTCAAACAGTAACATTAGCAATAATTCACCACCTGTCGTTATATTTATGTATTATTTCAAACATTTCAAGATATTTACTCTATAACAAACGTACTCAAACAGTAATATAAGGAATAATTTACCACCTGTCGTTACATTTATGTATTATTTCAAATATTTCAAGATAGTTACTCTATAACAAACGTACTCAAACAGTAATATAAGCAATAATTCACCACCTGTCGTTACATTTATGTATTGTTTCAAACATTTCAAGATAGTTACTCTATAACAAACGTACTCAAGCAGCAATATAAGCTATAATTTACCACTTATCGTTACAGATATTTGCAAACATAAAATATTCAGGCGTAATTGGCATGAGACTAGCATGATCTCAGTATTTATACTGGTATCAAGCCAAAGTGTGGAATTTTCAGTTCTAGCCTAACCAAATGCATTTTAACACAGTCTAACTGTATCATAACTGACTTAAATAACTATTTTGAATTGAATCGACTTTACTAAAATCTTCGACTTCACTAAAAAATTTTATTTAAAATAAATAGAATTGTATAAGTTGACTCTTTCGGAATGTTTCGTATAGATGGAAATCGAAGCTTTAAACTTCTTATGCCCGTCAATTTCTTTCGAACTCCGAAAGTTTCTTTGGGAATAGTTCGGCTTTACTGCGCAGTGCTACCTTACAAAAGGTTAAATAGGGCTCCATTTGAAGTACGGAGACCCCCTCAATCCCGTAGAATTTATGCGGATCCTTTCTACCCAGATTGTAACAGTGCCGTGTGAATTTTTGGGTTAAATTGCTCGGAAGAAACAATTTGTACGAAGCGGAGCGTGTTTTTTATTCGTCGCAAATAACATTCGTTCTTCCGTAAATCGTGTTTACGGTTCTCGATATATTATCGGGAATTAAATTATACGCAGCAGCGAAACGACCGGTTTTAGGAAAATTATTAAACATTTATTAACTAACTTCCATTAACTTCTCTGTATTATTTAATAAATACCTGAACTCGAGTATCAAAATTTGTACCTCCAATTTTACAATTACCGCTTGAATCGGTAACGTTACGTAAGAAGCAACTTCTTTCCCTCCTTCATTTAAATATTCAAAACTGGAATGTATTCAAAGAACATTAACGTTTGTTAATGATGTATCCGAGGAAGATCGTGGAATCACGGTTCGATGTCCAAGGTTTCCATGAAAGCATCATAATTTTTCATATCGATCGTTTTTTATCGCTCGAAAAACGTCAATTCAAATTGAACGGATAAGTATCGTGCAATAAGCGATCACACCCGATAGTTTCAACGGGGATAAAAAATGGAACGCAATCCACTGATCATATGTATTGAACACGCATCGTTTATTTTTCCTCGCGTTTCATTCATTACGAGACAAATAAAATATCTTGTTCTACATTGTTCGTCACTTTTTTTCCTTTAATTGCCGCTACATTTTTCACGACTTGAGGTATCATTATCTTGATGACAAAAAACAGGAAATGATTTGCTCTATGAATTATTAACTACATGCCTAATACACTTGACTTTAAAAATTCAAACACTTCTTTAATTTAATTTTTTTTTTAATATTTACATTTTTTAAATTGTTCACATTTTTGAAATTATTTACATTTTTGAAATTATTGACATTTTTTAAATCGTTTACATTTTTTAAATTGTTTACATTTTAATCGAAAAAAAATGTTTTTAAATTTTGGATGAAATTCGAAAGTGTCGAATGATTATTTCAGAGAATTATTTTATAACAAGTTGTTTTTAGATAAAAAGGTTACGTGTATTCTGCAGTATAGGCCGCTGTCGAAATATCGATTTAATTGTGTGGAAGTTAGAGTGTGATAATCGATAATCGATTATCGATCGTCTTTGTACCCTTTAGCTCGAAAGCTTATTAATAATAATGCAATAAGGGCAGCTGCACCATTGTGCAACGTTAATCACGCAGGCTTTTCGCCGATCGCTGGCATAAACACCTCGATGATTAGATGGTTTTATGGAAATTTATTGGTTGTCGCTACAATTTAAGTTTTCAAACTATTAACGATTTTTTAACTGTTTAACATTTAATAACTTCATCTGTAAAAAATTTGCAGAAAGTGGAAGTTACAAAAATTGATATTTATGAAAATTAAAAATGACGAAAATTAAAATTTATAAAAATTAAAAATGACTAAAACTAAAAATAACAAAAATTAAAAACGACGAAAATTAAAAATGGCAAAAATTAAAAATGACGAAAATGAAAAATAACAAAAATTAAAAATGAAAAAAACTAAAAATAACAAAAACTAAAAATGACGAAAACTAAAAATAACGAAAATTAAAATTTTCAAAAATTAAAATTTACGAAAACTAAAAATGCCAAAAACTAAAAATGACAAAAGTAAAAATACCAAAACCCAAAAATTACAAAAATAAAAAATGACAAAAACTAAAATTTAAAAAACAGCAAATTTTCAAATTAACTTCAAAATCTCGACACGATATTTTTGCACAAAGTACATTTTATTTCTGTACACTCTCAACAAAATAAAATTCTTCAATCATGTTTTCGCGATCCGTGATTTTTACGATGTAGAAGTTTCAATGTCAGCCCGTTAAATATAAAACGATATAAAATGCGAACAAAAGACGTTATTGAATTGGTGAAAAAATTCGTAGAAAGTCTCTGAAATTCGTCAACGTAAATCACGTTCCAAAATGAGTTGAATTTTGACGGTGTGTAACACGAGACCTCGACAAAATAAGCTATTAAAATTCTTCTCGTGGATCGCGACGTTCATGTGTCTCTTTTTGGCCATTTTTGCTTGCGAATTCCGACAAACTTTTCTCGTTACAGGAATACAAATGAGAAAAATTATCGAATTTCCCAGGATCCAAAGCAACAGGCTACGAAATTTATTTTCGGGCATAATGGATACGGTCTACTGTTTTAAAATTGCAATTAATGCGGATGACGTTGACAAATAGCACACGTACATCTATGTATATTATTAACTCTTGATAATCATTAATTATAATAACCATCAAGGGTTGAATTAGGGTCTAAATACTGTGAGAATGATTTTTATGGGATTTTGGGAATTTTTAGGAGTCAATGGAAATTTTTAGGTGTCAATGTAAAATTAATACGTTTCGGTCCTCATTTGAATTATGTTGTTTAGAAATCTTCAAAATTATGCTCTGAATGATTATTATTTGATTCTGATCTTTGAAACAAACCTAACAATTTATTAATAAAATCACTACTGCATGCGTCACTAGCGCCCCCATAGCGAGCGAAACATAACCTAAAACTAACCTAAACGAGTATACTCGCATAATAATTGTTCCGCATTAATTAGGTAAAATAACAGACGAAAATGTTAGACCGAAAACGATAGTACTCTGAATGGTTGCAATTTAGATGCACTCTTGAGAGAAGGAGGGACGTTTTGATATCTTTAATGAAATATCTAGAAACAGCTGTTGCGTCTTGAATATCATTCGCTTGGCAGATACTGCATTTCAGATTGCAAGGAATATGATAACACGTGCCAAACATATTCTTATTTCTATTTAGGGGAGTTTAAATTACTTGAAACATGCAATATCAAAATCCTTGGAGATCAAATTTTATTTTCTTTCGAAATACTTCGAACCTTAGATTCGACTTTAAGTGATTAGAGTCGATGATGGATTAAAAGATTTCGATCCATGGTCCAAATTGCAGAAATCCAATATCTCGTATTTTTGGAACTGCTCCAACCATTATCCTGACGAATACGTTTTGTTGCACCTTGAAATCTCCGCGAAGAATTAAAAACTTATACCATGCAAACTTTGTTGAAAACTGTTTTCAAAGTCACGAAGAGCCACTCTTTGAATACAGCAAATCCCCGATATTTTTCTCCTAGATAAATCGTTGATTGAGAACACTTATTCATTGTGAACGTTTGTATCACATTGTCCCGCCCCTAAGCCCCTAACGCAGGGAAATACGAGGAGCTAAACCTCAGATAATAAATTTCAAAGTATAACAAATGCGATACACGACATAAAAGCATCACGAAATGAAACTTACATGAATTTGAAGATAAAGCTTCGCCTAAAATTGCTGTGCAAACGTTTCGCCGAAAATTCCCAGATAAATCGAGTATTTTCTCAGGCACAAAAACGTTGTAAAGGTTTTTGCTCGTTCGGGAAACAAGGATTGTGGTCAAGGATTCCGAAGGTTTGGAAAACAGTTACGACGATAGGTCGATTCGAGGATTCACGAGGGTCGTGTTATCGACGGAAGCTGAAGAATGGAGAAACTCATTCCGTCTGGTTGCACGGATCGCGGAAAAAACCTATGCAATCGATGCTCCCGGGTTCTGCGGGTGACGTTCCCTTCGGTACCGGCACGTTTCCACGTTCTAAACTAGATTCCTCGATAATCAGAAATGCTGAGAATTTCGATTCTGTCGCCGTGAAATGATTGGAATTCCCCTGTACACGCAGACCAATCAGCGATTCATGCAGTCCATCGATTGTTTGTTAATTATCGGATTTTTCTTGGAACTGTTTTTCTTTAATATACATTTTCTCGGTTTACACTCGAAACTTTTACATTTCAATAAAATATTTATTTTTAGTTTTCACGGTTAGGTTTTTCACGGATAATTTATTTTCACGATGTTTGAAAAACAAACGTTCTGAAATATTCGAAAATCGTGTAGAATGAACTTTAAATACGAATTTTAAAGTGAGCTATAATTTATGTAAAATATGTGTGAAGAATATATAAAAAGAAGTGAAATATGCTGCAAGAAATTATATAAAAAGAAGTGAAATATATTTCGAAAGACGTACAAAAAGAAATGATGTATATTCAAAAGACATATAAAAAGAAATGATGTATATTTAAAAAGACATACAAAAATATACAGGGTGCCTCACAACAAGTGTAGCTCCTGGAAAGAAGTGATAGAGGACAGTTATAAATTTATGAAAGAAAAGTAATTGTAAATTTATTAAAAAAAGTGAAATAAAGGATCTTCCTTCGTTCGCAACGATCGAAATTTTGGTGGAAATGAATAATAATGACTGGGTTAATGACGATAAATTTCAGTGGAAAGTTTAATTAGGACTTAATGAATGTTCGGAAGTCAATTAAACATATCTGGACAGTAATTCATTAAGTGACAATGAGGAATTGTTCTCGGAATTTATCGCAGTCGGTTTAAGTAGGAGAGTTCGGTGATCAGACGCGGTTAATAGAAACGGGCTTAAGGAACCAGACACCGTTTTCCACTTTAAGTAGATTCAGACAATAACCAGACGCTCTTAACGTTGTCGTTCTCAGACTGGAAAATTTTCTACCTCGACTTGCCAAAACAGTATTACAATTTGTGACGTGCGTTTTTCCGGGAATTTCGATAAAAATTTTTACAGTCGGAAAAAATTTGGTGAAAATACATAAATATCGCTTCGGGGTCTGTTTCATGTTTTTATTCGTCGAAATTGAAGCTTGGAATTTCAGGAACACGGAAACGATTAATAAACGTTTCGAGCGGTGAGAGTTTGGAATTTCGGATATTTTAATTTGGCAAATAATTTGTAATTTGCTTAGAAAATGTGGAATTTATGTTGGTTGAAAATTAAAAGTTTTTATTGTTGCAAAAGCGTTTGATTTATTTTTAAATGAGTTTGGAGTGGAGATCTCGGCGATATAAGGAGGGTCTATCGTATCGTGACACTCATCGAAATTTATACCAGCATTTTATATGTCCGTCGAAAGTATATTACGGTAGAAAATATATTATTGCCTCATAAATATCCTGTATTATCGAGATCTACTTCAAATTGTTTCCACTCATCGAAATTGCACTTTACGAAATATTTAAATTTGGAGTATGAAATAATGGTCAATAAATATATCAACTATTGAAAATTTATAGCATACACAATTTTACTTTTGCAAATTAATGCAAATTAATAAATTTTGATTATTTTGGTAGCAATGTTTATGGTTCCACTTATTTTTAAAGGACTCAAGCAAAATCGGCAATATAACGAGAGGCAATTAATAACCCCATAAAAATTGGTATATAATGAAATTTCAAGAAAACTAAAATAATAAGCAATTAATATATCAAACATTAAAAGTTTGTAACACACAAAATTTTATTTTTGTAAATTTAACTCAAATTACCTAATTAATTAATTTAATTTAAAATTTACTTAAAATTCAAATTTACTCTGTTCTAAATTTTTTAATTTTGATTATTGGTGCAATCTCTATCATTTCTATCTTCAAGTGTGTACAATCGGCAATATAACGAGAGTCAAAAACGACGTGAGCCCAATCGGCAATATATCGAGAGTCACACCGCACAAAAATTGATAGCAACTTCCTACGTTTTACGATCGAAATCTTGCAATTCGTGTCGAAAGCAATAATCACGTGTACATAAAAACATGTGTGCTGATATTAGTGATCGATCGAATAAGTGTTATCGATGATGATGCAAGAGGAAATCGTACGACTCTTCGGACGAGTATCGTGCATACGATTATTGGAAAGCAATTTGCGTGCCAAACGTAAATTTAGAGACTTTATTCGCCGATCGCATAATTTATTTCGATCTCACCTGTTTACTTGGCTTCGTGTCATTCCGTTAAATATACCCACGTATCATAATTTTAACAATTAAAAATATTTCGAAGGTTGCATTATTGCACGCGTGATCGAATCACACGTAATATGCTAATCAGTCTTAACGGTCACTAAACAAATTTGCAGTCCCGTGCTGATTAACATAAAATTTAATAATTGAAATTATCTTTAATAATTTCATGAGAGTTCCTTAATTTTCTCGCTCTCTACAGGTCGACTCAAAATAAATGAGTTTTTCAAGGAGTAAGGTTTTGCGCGCTTCCGTAAAGACTTTGAACAAAGAGAAATTCTTTTCGCATTTCTCGGTATTTTTCTTTCAAGAAAACTCTGCTCTTGACACGGAGTTATGATAGTGAAGTATGATGGCTCGAGTTAAGTGCACATGCACCTTGTAAATCTTCGAAGCCGTGTTTCAAGGAAATAAACCGCGAAGAACGAAGATTCATTCGACAATTTTAACCTATTTTTTTTAATCTCCCTGTCACCGGCTCGATCACGTTTTAATTTATCGAGTCTTATAATTTTCGAGATTCTCCATTATCTGAAAATTCGCGAGAGCTTCCATCGTTGAACCGTGGCCAATCTTCCATGTTTTCGTTTACAGAAAATGCGAAGAATTTTGCAAAGCCAAAATTTAGTCAACAATTCATTTATTTGTGCAATATTTACCCATCTTTATTCTGAAGAACGTTACTTTGTTAATTCAGGAAGAACGATTTCCGAAACGTCTGAGTCCAAAGATCCAATAGCGAAGTATCTGTTCTTAATTACACGGCAAACGCTTTGGAACAATGCAGTCCGTCGCCATTGAATCCGCAGACGATGGTTGTTGGTGTCCTGAACCGTGTTCAACCGTGATATGCCCTGGCATTGTGTCGGTAAACCACATGTCATCCTCTCCAGTTAGATATCGATCAAACGGATACACGATACGCCAGCTTTTGGGCTTCAATTCTGCTAAAGGACACCATTTTTTGTCGCGGACAAATGAAACTGTCTCGAAGAAGACATAAAACGGTTTGGTCAGCTAATGGCTCGAAAAGGGTGCTTCTTAAACCAAATCCTCGACCAAATGATGCTCACAGATCGATAGGTATGACATAAATATGTGGCATCATATCAAACATCATTATACTGATCGACAGCGTCCATCTATTCTATTTTTCAACGCTAAACCCTTGAGTACACATGCAATGTATACTTAACTTGGAATGAATTTAATGAAATTGAAAAATAAAAATTTAAATGAAGTTGAAATTGTATCAATGTTTCGTCGACACAAACGACGAAATATAAGTTAGTACACTTATTCAGTTAGTCAATTCAGAAAGTCAATTCTGATTTCAAGTAATGAGTTTTCAAAATGTGTTTGTTATAATAAGAAGCTTGTGTAGTGATCATTTGACCAGTTTGGTAGTTTTACTGTTAATTATTATAAAATATCACATGTGTCTTGCTAAGAAAAATTAAGAGGAGACACTCATATTTGCTGTTAGTTTCAGAAGCACACATCGTTTGCTCTTAGTTTCAGAAGCACACATCGTTTGCTATTGGTTTTAGAACAATTCAGAGGATTTAGGGACAGTGTTTGAAGCAAAGAGTCTAGGAATCCTTGGAGCTTATGGTAATCTTGGAACTCGTACAAAAATCTTGAGGGAGTTTTGGAAGCCTAAGAGCCATTTAGGGTAGCTAGGCTCTGCCCTAGGGCGTGCAAGGAAACAATACCTCTTGAAAACTTGATGTATCACTCAAGGTTCATATAGGGAGACCATAAGAAGAGTTTGAGACCTAAGGAGTACACTAGAAAGCACTAGAACCTTAGAAACCTTGAAGTCCTAAGAGCCATGCTTTGGGAGGGCGTCCATGGGACATGCTGACTTTCGACTGCTACAACAAATCTTCTTCTTCCATTAGAGTGTATTTTCACCAGAAAGGGTTATCTAGCTGGACTATATACTTGGTAATCGTATACAAGTTGAAATTTCCGAAATTTGAAGAAATATGTCTAGGGCCATAACAGATGTGGGTGTACTGACGATGTGAAGTTCTAGCTTTACAAGATTTGAAGCAATCCATCTATGTCTAGTTCACATGTGAACGTACCAACTATGTGAAGTTCTACCTTCCAAAATTTTAAGAAATCCGTCCATGACCACATCACATGTGAATGTACTAACTATGTGAAGTTCTACCTACTAAAATTTGAAGGAATGCGTCCATGACCACATCACATATGACCCTACTACCGACATAAAGTTCTACCTTCCAAAATTTGAAGAAATCCATCAGTGTCCACATGTTAGCATACTACCAACATAAAGTTCTACCTTCCAAAATTTAAAGAAATCCATCAATGTCCACAAGTGACTCTACCAACATGAACTTCTACATTACCTCCCTCCCCAAATTCACTACACCTCCACATCGAAATGTGTTAGGCTACTTACTGCCAAGAGAATAGCCCCCGGGTGTGGCATATTTAATTCAGAAAGACATAGGCAACAGACGATTCCGACACTTTGAAACCTAATTTCCGATCGAGCAATATCTTGTCGCGTATTTTATTTTCAATCGATCATAAGCTACGCTGTCCCTGAACTATGGACTTTAATTGCAACTTCGAAGCGAATGCACAACAAACTTTCTGCAACGGCAAAGTAGATATTTTTACGACCCTATCCCTCCGGTGTCGGCCATCGTTTCAAAAGTTTTGCGGCCTCTTTGACAGGCATTTTTTAGACACAGGATGACAACAGGACCTTTTTGAGAGACCTGAAGGGTCGCGTGCATAATTATTGTATAATTATGCACTTTTTGTTTGGGTTTTATTGTCGGGAATTACACCTTTTTCGAAAAGTTTCCATGTTTGATCAGTTGAGTGCTGCTGAATAGAGGGGTATATAACAGGAAATTGCAACGGAGCTCCGAAACCGACGAAAGGCTAACGAAATCGTTTCACATCCCACGGGAATGTGTGTAAGATTGATTTCTCGCTTTTCGGCGAAACGGGACTCTTCCTGAGTGTATCCTGGGAGTTTCGTGTCAAAGGTAGTTCTATCCGTTCTATTCGCCGAGGGTTTTTAACGAGCAAGTTTCAATTAGCATGCTTAAATTTCTCAATATTCAATGAGTCGCCTTGAATGCATAAATTACTATTCATATTCTAATCGGAGATGTCGAAGTTTACAGAACTTGAAAAGGCGACGAAACATGGCTTTCTCGGTTGTGTAATAAATCGACCAGCGGAGTCACGAATTCACATTTTTTCTAATTCGCCGGAGTTCAAGTTATATAATTTGCGTTTCGATCGAGTAACCATGCAGGGAAAGATTACAAAACGTCTGTGTTGTAATATTATTATGGCACCTCTGAGAATAAAAATATTCTTTTAATCCTGTAAATCTGAATCGCCCTTAAATCCTCGGTCGTTTTCGCTGCGGCAATAAATAAACCTTTCGCTAATAAAACTGACAAATGGCGCTGATAAAAATATTAGAAACGTGAAAAATTGATCTGCGTCGCCATTTGTTTCGAATAATTTTCATGTAAATCGAAAAGGAAGAAAGTGGTGTTTACTTTGTTACGGTTCTACGCACGCCTGCATTATTTAAGCGACTTCCGGGTTCGTAGCGCAGATAAAAACGCTCGCGCTGCGAAATTTTCACTTCCTCTTCGCGCGATTTCGTCGACGATTCTCACAGGGCACTGATACCGTTATTCCCGCTCACGAATTCCAACAAAATCTTTCTTACGAGAGACACGCACGAGACACGGGACTTGATCCGCAGTCCAATCAAATATTCAAACGACATAAATTTCGTTGGATTACATTTGCATAAGTGAATACGCATTTTTCTCGACGGCTGGAACAATACGTGTCTGTTTATCGAATGGTTGTAACTCTTTCTGTTATTGATAATGTCGGTTCGATATTTGACACTTGTTGTACGGCTGTCAACGGTGACGAATCGAAACGCTCCGGAAATCGTAATGGCGTGCATAATGACTTGTGTCATGCTCTAAAGTGATATATAAGCGATGCTCGCATTGTCTGGATCCATTCCAACCCTTAACACCCTTGTTCGATTATATTCTTCGGTGATAGATTTGTACCGTCACGGTAATTTATGGTTACCTTAAAATCTGGACGTAATCATGAAAAAGTCTCACGCAATTTTATAATTATGATACGGACAGTCTATGAAATGAGGTGGTACTTCAATGCAAATATTGATGATGCTTAGACTAACCTAATCTAACGTTATGTTAATGGATATGATCGAGCCTAACCTGGTGTGAGTAGGTTTAGTTTGATCTCATTATGACAGGACTTAATTTGGTCTAACTTCGTGTGAATAGGTTTAACCTAACCTAAAATGAGTTAGTCTGGAATTATATGAACAGGCATGATCTGCTCTAACCTCATGTGAATGGGTTTAATTTAGTCTAACCTTATGTGAGTAGACATAGTCTGATCTCATCTTGTGTGAGTAAGTCTAATTTAATCTAACATTAAGTCCATAGGCATAATTTAATCTAACCTCACGTGAATAGGCTTAATTTAACCTAACCTTATATCAATAGCTATAATGTGATCTAACCTCACATGAATAGGCTTAATTTAACCTAACCTTATGTGATTAATCATAATTTGATCTAACCTCATATGAATGAGTATAATCTGATCTAACCTCATGTGAATAGGCCTAATTTAACCTAACCTTAAGTCAATAGCTGTAATCTAACCTAACCTCATATGAATAGGCTTAATTTAACCTAACCTCATGTGAATAACCCTAATCTGATCTAACCTTATGTGAATAAGTATAATTTGATCTAACCTCATCTGAATTAGTATAACCTGACCTAACCTCAAATGAATAGGCCTAATTTAACCTAACCTCATATGAATAGGCCTAATACAACCTAACCTTATGTGAATAACCATAATCTGATGTAACCTCACGTGAATAAGTATAATCTGACCTAACCTCATGTGAATAGACCTAATGTAGCCTAACATCATATAAATAAGTCTAATCTAATCTAACCTGTGTGACCTGTGTGAATCTAACCTAAGTAACTCAACCTAACCTAATTCAATAAATAGTCTAAACCTAACTCTACCATTAAATTAAGTTAGAATTAGACTTAACTCAAAATTAGATTAGGTTCTCTAACCTTAAGTTAAAGTTAGGTTGCATTAACTTACAATTGAATTAACCTTAATTAATTTAAATTGTAGTTATGACAAAGTTATATTTAATTTGATTCTAATAGAATTAAGGTTCTTTAGGTGGGTTAGAATCAAGTTAAAGTTATGTCACTGTTAATGTTAAGTTAGATCAGGTCAAATTATTCTACCTTAGATCACAATTCAGGTTAGGTTAGAATAACAACGAGGAACATCTTCCTTACTAAATACTACAGTTCAAGGGTCGTAAGGGTCAAAATGGAATACATCACAAAAAATATATTTAACAATATAATCGCCTCATTTTTATTACATAATTTTATGCTTGTCAACCAGAAAGGAAGATTTAACGAGGCTGTCAAAATTCGCCATTTCTTTGAACCATGGTGCGAAAAGCGTTCGACGGTACAAGTGCACATTCGCGCGCGTAATTTCGAAAAAAGGAAAGCGCGGATCTCGTGCGTGTCCCGTGTCGACCAGAAGCTGACAAATTTTTTTCTACTCACGGTTTAATTAATCGTGCGTAGCGTTGTGTCAACGCACTCTCGTCGGCGGCGAAAAAAAAGGGGCAGGGCACGTACAGAGCTTCGTTCGCGATACGCACGTATATTTACACACACAACACCAGGCACGAGCACACCAGTCGCGACTGAAGTGGCCGCTGGAAATGTCCGCGACATAAACGGATCACGGCACGGCCCACTTCGTGGCGGTCTTCATTTTCGATGGCGAAAAAAAACAACGTTTTGGAACGCGGCACGCGACGAACAGACGCAACAGCGCACGATGCGCGCACCAGCCGGCACCGTACACGACTGACTGACTGACTGACTGACTAGCCGCCCGAGGCACTACACGGAAGGACACGGAGAAACACGAAGGAGCACGTTTCGCCGGCCGATCTCATCATAAAACATCGAGCGTTTTCATCGAGCGTTAACGATCGTTTAACGGACCTTTCGATTCAACGCCTTGTCCGGGCGATCGCTTTTCGCGCGAATTCAACCGAACAAGTAGATCAGCCGACTAACACCATAGTGAGCAGCCACGAAACTACCCGCGCTGCGGCGCTGCTGGATATCTCGGCCCGCGAACGAACCCACCCGAACGAGCGCGGACAAGCACGAAGACTAATGTCTTGCTTCAATTTATCGGCCGCGCTTAACCCTACCTATTTTCCGTTTTTTTTTTTTTCAATGAAGTTTCTTTATCACTGTCAGAATTGGGGAAAATAAAGAAAGGGAGAGAATATAGCTGAAAATTTCTGATTTTGAAACGTGAAGTTTGAAAATTTGAAAAATTGTTTGGTTTTATTTCGGAGAGAATGATTTGTTAGAGAACGGAGATGTAATCTCGTAGAAATACAAAGGGTCCGATATTTTCCATTTCATCCAATTTGTCAACAACGACCTCAAAATATAGCTTTTACGTGCTCCGCGTTTAAAACATATCCGCGACAAAGGGAAAGGAGAATGAGACTTAATATTTTCGCTCCCCGGAATAATTGAAGCGATGTGTCCATTTTTTACAAACTGAATTTTAATGGTCTATCTTCATTTAAGATCGTAGGAAAATTTGAAGAGCCCTGAATTTTTTCTCGATCGGAAAATTATGAGACATTTTCTCAAAGCGAGCAAAACATGTTTTGCAATATTTCATACGCAAGTAATGATTATGCTGATTGTAAACCGATCGTATACATTTTAATTACTAATTATTTCTAGTAATGAACCTGTCAGTCAGAAAATTATGTACCGCATGTGATCAATCATATTGCAGTCTATATTTATCTTAACTATTATTTAAAAAAAAAGGTAATGCAGGTTCTATTTCGTATTCATAAAGTTTCGCGTAGGTTATTAATTTTAAAAATGTACATGATAACTCTTAGTACTAATTATTTTGTACGACCTTGTCTATTGTTTCTCCGCATTTCCGAACTGTAACGAGTGGGAATATTTTTAATAAAGGCATTCAATAATGTGTGAACATCGAGCTACGTCGTGTGACGTTGATGAATCCTGACGTCTGCCTTCATTTAACGGGGACACAGTCGATGAGAAACACGTGTTTCTAACGCCTCGAGCATTCCTAGCGATCCAATAATTGGCGTTGCACATTTATGGTTCATTACGTGGTCATTACATCAACAGAAATACATCGTTAGGACGCAGGCAATAACGAAAGATTGAATGCAGCCGCAAGATATTAACATCGATTCTCGAGAAATCTATGAATAATGAAGCGATGAAGGAATATTCGAGGCCCAAACACGATTTATATTGATGGTTGCTTCGGATTTCTTCTTGATATGTTTGCAAAACGATTGTCAAAACTGTTTAGACGACTTCAGTATTATACTTTTGTGGTGGAGAGTTGCAAATCGTGTAACGTATGATTAACATGTGAGTGACATATGAATAACATGTAAGTAACATGTATGTAACATATGAGTATTATATGAGTAACATATCAGTGACATATGATTAACATATGAGGAATATATGATGAACATATGAGGAACATATGTGAGTAACATATGAGGGACGTATGTGAGTAATATACGAATAACACATGAGTAGCATTTGAGTAACATATGAGTAACATATAAGTAACATGTAACTAACATATGATTAACATGTAAGTAACATATGAGTAGCATATGAGTAACATGATTAACATATGAGTAGCATAACAGTAACATGATTAACATATAAGTAACATATGGTTAACATATGAGAAACATGTGAGTAATATATGAATAACATATGAGTAACATATAAGTAACATATGAATAACGTATGACTAATATATGAGCAACATGTAAGTAACATATGAGTAGTATATGAGTAACATGTAAATAACATATGAGTAGCATATGTGTAACATATGAGTTACATATGAGTAACATATGAGTAACATATGATATGAATGAGACGATGATCATATCATATCATCAGAAACTACCAAACATCACAAGCCAGAAACCTTCAAAACACAAAAGAGTTGGAGATTCATTCACTTCATCTTGTATTAACACATGTCACATTTTTTTCCTTGTTTCCAAATTTAAGTTTTCTTAAGAAGGAAAGTTAAGAATTATTAACCAGTGACTTCCCCATGGGAATCAATTGTGATAATTTTTCACATGGTCCAATTTTGTTACTACCTTACCCAAAATTTTTTAATTTTTAGCATGATAATACATCCATATCTACAGACTCGTCCATGTCTATTTATTCAGATTTATTTATACAATTTGCGTGTTCCAATTCGTTAAACTATTTGATCGAATTAAATTCGCACTGTGACGTCGAAGGCAAACATGTCGACCGCGAGTAAATTAGCTCTAAATAACTTTGATTAATATTACCTATAAACGAATTAGCGAAATTAGCTAAACGAGTTAAATATGTATAATTAATTCCGTAACATTTGTATTTACATGAAGCTACACAACAAACGTACATTACGTAAATCCGAACTGTTCGATTAAAGTCGTCGATAACCAATATATTTTTCGACTAGGCACAGATGAAGCATTCCAACGAGCGCGAATAAATTATGCAAATTTCGAATTGCGTGCTCCCACATGGTCTTTCCACGGTATACATTCGCATACGCACATTAATTATTCGTTTGCCTTAATTAAAATTTCCTCTGATTTCATAAAAAGCATTGTATTTTAAGCGTTACATCAAGCTCGACTCATCTTCCTGTAAAAAGCATAATTAGCATCGGGGTTACAAAAAATTAATTAGTTTTAAAATATCAGGTTAAATTACGAAATCGATAGTGGTACTTTCTTGTGTCATACATCACCAAATAACTACTTTACACAGTTACATTAATTTTATCTACAATGTAGTAAGAAAGAAGATATATTGTTCGAAATCGGAAATAATAGATATTGCAAAGTTTTCCGGATACAATGGCCAAGTTTCCGTTCAAACTGAGATTCGCACGTCTCGCGGGCAAACAGGGGAAAAAAGACTTCGGAAATAAGTAGATTTCAAACTGTCGCTCGAAACTTTTTAGTTCGAATCTGCATCGAAGCTCGCACCCTGCAGCTATTTCTCCAGAAATACTTTCCTGGGAACAAAAATCTTCGGATATTCCCACGATTTGCTACCCGAATGACAATGGTCAACAGAACGTTTCCTTCTACTTTCTGTCAATCAAATTGATAATTCTTTTACAAAACACTTGTGCGAAATTGTGTTTCTTTAAATACAGTTGTTTAATTAAAAGATGTTTATCCTGTGTAATAAGAAGTTGGACAATCGAGAGCGTAACATTTTTGTCGTAAAAGTTGAACATCTTTCAAAGAGTTAGAGCTATAAGATTTCCCTGATTGAAATTTTTGCGACTTCAAATTAAGCTCCGCTGAATGGCGGATTTAACGCATTCAATTCGTCCTGATTCATCAGTAAATCATATTACTTTCAGTAGTAGTTTGATAATTGCCCGCCTCTGGGGCCGGCGAGATGAAAATGGAGGATTATCGAGCTTCAATAGCGCACGTGACAACACTTCATCGGTTATTTAGAGTGGATTACACTCGCGCGTCTAAACATGAAGCGTTCCAAACGTGGAATTACGTAACATCCAATTAACGAACGCATTCTTAACGTGACATATATTTCCGTCAAATAAAGATATCTTAAAACAGTCATTGCACGATCTATAAAGCATTAATTATTCTGCATATAATATATAATGAACACAGTGATTATTATGTGAATATAGTAATATTATGTGAATATCATTTACTTTATATATTGTAATAAATATTATGGCGCTTATATGAGAATGTTCATGATCATTTATTACAATGGTACACTTGAGAAGGACAATAATCATAACAGTATTTCAGTCGCGAGTTAAGGAAAAGGAAAGAGATTGAGAGCGTGTCGTAGACATTAAGATTCCATCGACGACAAGAAAAATTCTAAAAACGTACGAGCTACGAACGAGCCGTGAATTACGTGACTGGAGTGCGAATATATACGGCGGTGCGTGTAAGCGACACTTCTCGATGCGTGATGCCGAATTTATCGTAGAAACTTCTGTCCCCCTGTGAACTATCGTCACGGTGCTCGAACGTGTCCGTTAATCGCCGCGATAATGCCGCTTCCATGCGATAAATTTGCATAGCATTGTACGCGATGCATGTTTCGCCGAGACGCCACCGAGTGCCTCTCCGCGAGACACGGACCGTCAATATTTTACGAGCATACTTTTCATCCTCTGTACCGGATAACACGCTTTGATCTACCGATGACAAACCACGAGTGCGAGACTCAAGTTAGAGTTCGTTAGAGACTCAAGTTTTATTATTGGAATATGGACGCCATTTTTGGTATATTGGCGCACTAATTAGACCAAAAATAACAGTCGGCAAACGTCTCGAGACAACGCGAATTTAGAAGTTATGATTATTCTTACTTGCCGAAATGTAACTGTAAGTGTTCACGGTGTATAGGTGGAGCGAGTGGCTTCTACTCTGGCTCGACCTACGCGCCAACTCCTGGCTTGTCTACAGTAGAGACTGTGATGATCCGAGGGAACGTAGGATTCTGGTAGCTAGGAAATATGGCGATTCCGAGGACTGTGAGAATCTGGGGAATTCAGGAACTGTAGAGAATGTGGGGATGTGGGACCTGGGGATCCGAGGACTGTGGACTGTGGAGGTCCTAGCGAACTTGGCACTGGACTGAAACTGTGGATATATAGGGAATCTAGGGGTCTGGAACTGTGGAGACTCTGGGGACTATGGCGAAGCATAGGTGTACTACACTAGTATATCAAGTATGCGTCAGGAGTGCGTCACTAGTATATCAAGGGTGGGTTATGAGTGCGTCACTAGTGTATCACTAGTATATTAAGGGGGCGTCAGGAGTGCGTCATGAGTACATCAATTAGTGCATCACCAGTGTGTTACTAGTATATGAAGAGGACGTCACCAGTGCGTCAATAGTACATCAAGAATGTGTCACTAATATGTCAAGAGTGCGTCGTCAGTGTGTCACTAGTATGTCCAGAGTGCGTTACCAGTGCGTCTCTAATACGTCAGGAGTGCATGACTAGTACGTCACTAATATGTCAAGAGTGCGTCACCAGTGCGTCACTAATATGTCGAAAATGCATTGTCAATATGTCACTAGTATGTCGATATTGCATCACCAGTGCGTGACTAATATGTCAGGAATGCATCACTAGTACGTCACTAGTATGTCGATAGTGCGTCACCAGTGCGTCTCTAGTATGTCAAGAATGCATCGTCAGTACGTCACTAGTATGTCGACAGTGCGTCACCAGTGCGTCTCTAGTATGTCAAGAATGCATCGTCAGTACGTCACTAGTATGTCGACAGTGCGTCACCAGTGCGTCACTAATATGTCAGGAATGTGTCGCCAGTACCTCACTAGTATGTCAAGAGTGCGTCACCAGTGCGTCGCTAATATGTCAAGAATGCATTGTCAATACGTCACTAGTATGTCGATAGTGCGTCGCCAGTGCGTCTCCAGTGCGTTACTGGTATATTAAGAGTGCGTCGTGGGTGCGTCACTAGTGTATCCTAACCTATAGTTCCCAGAGAATATAGATATCGAATATCGGAATATTAGTACCTAGAGATCCAAGGTGCTGTGGACGTCCCAGCAAACTTAGAGAACCTTGCAAACTTAGGGGGTCTGGAACTGTGGAGACTATGGAATCTTGAGAATGTGAAGACTCTATGTACTATGCGATCCTAACTTACAATTCTTCCTACCTTCCTACCTTCTAATATAAATATTGGAAGAATCCTAAAATCCTACTCATACTTCACAACCCAGCAACCTACCTATGCTTTTCCTATAGAAACCCACTCCTGAATACATATATTCTACATTTTATTTTATGTCCATCCCATGCGACAACTCATGGGTTGACACCTGTACAGCAACTTCCATACATAATAATCTCGTTGACTCCATTTCAGAATTTTTCCTTGCTTTCAGTTATCTCGGAGTGACGGCTATAAGCACCATTTTGTTGTTCGCATGAGATGAATTATTGATGCACAGATTCTATCGGACTCGAAAATTATGTGTTGAAGTAGCTAACTTTGCCAACTACTCTGTTTCGTTTGCATTGTATGTACTAGGCTGGCAACTCATTAATCGTGTCTTATGTTTGGAGTTTAATTCGAATTCTGTAGTTTGAAAATTGTGAACAAAGAGCTGTTATTATAATTCAAGCCGAACATGACAGAAATCTCTTGCGATGATTCAAACACGAACACAACAAAAGATCATTTAGATTCATCACTCTTTGTTTTAGAGTTCATTAAAGAACTTTTAAGAGAAATTTTTATGGAGAAAAGATGAATACCTTGAAACCCGATAAAGTTAAAAATACGCGGTTTAACGCATCACGGTAGAACAATTGGGTTTTAATTTAATCCAACACTTCCACGTCGAGCGAAACAGAACAAAGCAGTAATCTTTATTCCACACTGCAAGTGTCAATTTCCTCTCGAACGAGCTCGATCGTTTCCCGACGATGCGCAATTAAAAGCGATTTCAATTCCCGTCGCCTGGCTCGTATCAATCTTTTAATTCGCGGTTGCGACGCGTGCTGTGTCGGATTCCGTTGACACACACATACACCAACCTGGCATTAATTATTTAATTGACGTCACACCTTTACACGCGTTGTAACACCTGTTCGACTCGTCAGCGTTTAAATGTTCCTTTAATGGGGAACCTCGATATTTGCTTTGTAAATAATGTCCCGTATGGCGCCACTTGCGCATGCGTGGAGGAGCCATTTGTGCATGCGTGGAGGCGCCACTTACGCCGTGTGTTGACGGTGCAGCTATTAGAGCCCCCAACGCAGGAAAATATCTGTGTGACACTGCGTTAAATAAGCAAAAATAATAAAATACCATAGTGATGTATCATTTTAATCATTTTTACTTATTGTTACGAATATATAATTATAAGAGTAAAGTGATGATAAAATAATAAAGTAAGAATAGTAGTGAACTAATAAAACATCTTTAATCCCCAGAATAATTAACAAATACAAATTGCGCAATTTGAAATTAAAAAAATGTTAACTCCTACACGGACAAAGTAATTTATCTCCATACGCAAATATCCTGCAACAGAGCACCGACGTTCATTGATATAAATCCAACCATCTGTCCATTCGTTCCCCAAACATTTTTGACTTTCAAAACAAATGGGATTGACTACAATGTACTTTTACTCCACTTGGAAGTTAATTCTGAACGACACGAACATTACAGAAGCGCAGCTCGCGGCCAAACGTCCGAAAGCGTAAAATTAAGCAAACTGTGTGAAACATTTTGCGTTTCAATTATATTTGCCTTGGACCGCGGAATTTTAACGTTGATGACCATGACGCGCGATTTCATTCTGTGTCACACTCGATCACTCACGATCCATGTCGTTTCTAATTTCTGCAAATATCTTCTAGTTGGCAAACGCGATGATCGAACCATTTTGGAAGTCTATAAATACATTCTGTAAATTCAGCCACTGGTTTCCTTGAAATTTACGATTTGTCTGTGTACTCGAGTACTCCCATCAAAGAGTTTCACCAAAATAATAAGCACACAATCGTATTATTTTAGAACACAAATAGGAACAGATCTAATTTTACCTGGATAATGACGCAATACTAAGTGGCGTTCTCGACGAGTTAATTCCGGGCCATAAATCAATTGGTACCGCTTCCTGTACGCGGTAAAAATTTCAGAAGAAGCGTCCTTTATCAGCGACCAATGGCCCGGAAGAGGATGCAAGGAAATTACATGACGGTAACCACAGAGTCCTTTACGTGCAAACGGCCTCGGAAAGGATCCGTAATCCAGTTCGCTAAAGGATTTTAATGATTCACTCTATCTGGTCGTGCTTCGTGTTCCCGCTGAACAGATGGCTCTGTGATCGTGGCGTCTCGTTAAAGGCTTCGCGATCGTAAAAAGCTCCAAACTAACTACGTTCGTTTTAAGTTTTCGCACGGGATAATGAGGTCGTTTTGTGTCTGAGTTTGCGCAACTGTGCTTCCTAGCTTTGCAGTTTTATTGCTTCCTCAACAATTTGGACGTCGGATACTGCCTTTTAGTTGGACGATAGCTTACGTCGTTAGAAGAGCTCAATTGTTCAGATTTTGCAACCGAATGTACCTTACTGTGGGTTGTATGGGGGCATTGTAGGAAAGGGAATTTGGGATGTGTATTGAGCAGAAATTGGATTTGAAGTGTGGTGTGGAGGGACGTATTTGAAGGTGGATTGTTGAGAGAGGTATTTGGAGCACGTGGTATAGAGGGACGTGGAGTATTTGGCAGGTGGCATTTAGGGGTATTAGCACGGAGGGACGTTTAGGACTGATTGCATTTGGGACAGGTGACATTTAGGACTGATTGCATTTGGGACAGGTGACATTTAGGGCTGATTGCAGTTGGGACATGTCGGATTTGGGATATGTAGCATTTAGGGCTGAATACACTTGGGGATCAAGCTCTTAGGACATGTGGCATGTGGAAGTATTATGTTGGAGGGACTCTGCATTTAGAGTCAATTGCACTTGGGACAGGTGACATTTAGGACCAATTGCAATTGGGACATGTCAGATTTGGGGTATGTGACATTTAGGACCGATTACATTTGGAACATGTAGTATTTGGGACATGTAGCATTTAGGGACGATTACACTTGGGACGTCAAGCTCTTAAGACATGTGGCATGTGGGAGCTTTACGTTCGAGGGACTCTGCATTTAGAGTCAATTGCACTTGGGATGTGTTGTATTTGGGGCGTATGACATATGGGAGTTATTGTGTCTATGGTACATTGCACTTGGGATGCACTGCACTTGGAATGCATTGCACTTGGGATGCATTGCAATTGGGATGCATTGGAATTGGGATGCATTGCACTTGGGATGCATTACACTTGGGATGCATTGCACTCGGGATGCATTGCACTCGGGATGCATTGCATTTGGAATGCATTACAATTGGGATGCATTGCACTTGGGATGCATTGCACTTGGGATGCATTGGAATTGGGATGCATTGCACTTGGGATGCATTGTACTTGGGATGCATTGCACTTGGGATGCATTGCAATTGGAATGCATTGTACTTGGGATGCAGTGCAGTTGGGATGCATTGCACTTGGGATGCATTGCACTCAGGATGCACTGCAATTGGGATGCATTGTACTTGGGATGCATTGCATTTAGAACACATTGCACTTGGGACCCCTTGCATTATGATGCATAGCACTATGACACGCTGTATTTGGGACTCGTGGCACTTGACTGACATTGCATCTATGACACACTGCATCCAGAGCGCATTGTATCTCTCCCACATTACATTTAGGGCTGCTTGCACTTGTAACGCGCTGCATTTCTGCTAGATGGCACTTGTGACGTGTCGTAGCAGCACTTGGAAAATTTTGACAGGGACTTTGAATTTGATTGAACTTTAGATCCATTTAGGACATGTGACACCTGATGGGTATTGTACCCCATGTACGTTACATTCTGTGTGCGTTACACTTGCATGCCACTATGTATGCATGTGTTGAATTTGAAACGCCTTATACTCCAGTCATATAGCTAAACATGCTGCGCTCTATCCACATGAAGGTGCTCTATTTTTGAGTACCATAAAGTAGTATAACCCTCCCACTTTCTAAAAAAGAACCCAAAGGTCACACTATGATTGGAATAAAAAATGTTTCCAAGCAAAATATGACAATGAAAATATTGATGAAGCGATTCTCATCAATCGATTATTCAGCCCACGAGAAGTAGATCAGAGTTAAAGTGTGCACTTGTCTACTCTACAGCTCGGATAATCGTGTTTTAACGTTTTCCCCATTGACGTGAGATTAATCGAGCAATTCCAGGTCTAATTGAATTTCGTGCATCGCAACCGTTCGAATTCAATAACTACGGAATAAACTGTTTTCAATGGAGCACCGTGTGCCAGAGGATTGCCGATACATCAGCTTCCTGTAACCCTTCTTCGGCCCTGTGTTCGCTGGCAACGTGCTAATCTACCCATTTACTGTTCCTACGAAAAGGGAGAGACAAATTGCAGCCCGTAAGTTCGAACGTCCTATAATGGCCTCCATATTTCGTTTTTAATCCAATTTGCAATGTTGTATGGGCGATAACGGGTCATCGATTTTTAATAAACGTGAAGAGGATTAGCGGCTGGAATATTCGGGGATATTAATTAGTTTGATGTCCACAGTTCCGAGGATTAATTATGGCTCCAGAATGACGGAGATCGAATTTAAACACTCTTCGAAATGATGTCGGATTTCTTGATATTCTTCAAACTTTTAAAATGCAGCTCCTTTATAATCACGTTGACAACAATTTTTCCCGCCAAAACTCGCAGCAAGTTTCTTAATTAAATTCCAGAAGTTTGCATAACGCAAAGTTTCACACAATTTCGCTAACAGCTCACGAAAAGAAATCGTTGACCTTGTACATAACAGCTGTTACATCACGAAGCTAGAATTTAAATTTTCCGCCAAAAATGTCCAAATAATACGAACCGCGATCCCGCAAACAAATCACGTCTTCCGTTCGAATAACAAGAGCATCCACCTCGAGTTCAAATTTCCCGCCAAAAACTGTGCGCTCGAAAGACGTCACCCGTTCAAATAACACTTTTCTCGATCGACACGTTTTATGCCACCTCACGTAGCGACAAAAACAAGATCAGACAATAGCATCGGTATGTATGTGTAACGAAGGAGAAGCATGTCGGCTGCATTGTAATGCAGAGCAAGGCACGGCACGTGTCACTGTCAGCGTCGCGTCGAAAGTTGGTGTCTGCGAGTGATCGAGCGTCGTTTATGCATCATGCGAGCGAACAACCGGACAATGACGCTTTGATATTGTAAATACACGGCCGAAGTGCCACTGACAAGACAAATTATTGGGAGCCTGGCCAACCACGCGTTTGCCGGCGTATTCTTGCGAGGATATCGACCAAGTGACCATCGACTCGCTTTCGTCATCGATTTTCGCCCTTTCACGCGACCTGACACGTTTTTGAACATTATTGATTCATCATTGGATGTAGCGCTCTTTTGTAGCCTTGTCCAAATCGTACGTGACGTAGCCTTAGCTTAGGGGTTAGGGCTATGAGAATTCTTGATGGGAAGAGTAAAAAATGTATGACAGGAAAAGTGAAATGTAAAGGGTTAAAGCAATTTAATTTTGAATGTAAACTGCAGTTTTATGCGTTAACCTTGAGTGTATGGCTCGTAATGTATCTTTTTATGAGGGAGGGAGAATATAACCTCAGATAAATGCTGAGAAATGGCACTCGTTGAGTGTAAACATTGATAGAGGCATTGGAAGATGAAAAGTGGACATCTGCAAACGATGAAACTTAACTTCATCTAATTTAATTTAGAACATAACCTATAGTCTTTGATCAAATGGCTCGTAATGTATCTAAGACCAATGACGTATAACCTAACCTCAAATAAGTGTTGAGAAATGACACTCGTCAACTATAAAAATTCTTGATAGAAGCAGTGGAAGATAAAAGGTGGACATCTGCAAACGATGAAACTTAACTTCATCTAATTTAATTTAGAACATAACCTATACTCTTTGATAAAATAACTCGTAATGTATCTTTATACGAACGACGTAGAACATAGCCTCAAATAAGCGTTGAGAAATAACTCTCATTAACTATAAAAATTCTTGATAGAGGCATTAGAAGATGAAAGGTGGACATCTGTAAACGATGAAACCTAACCTAGCTTAGTCTCAAACATAACCTTTCTACGTTAACCTTGTCCAAGCTATCCTTGCCACTAACGTACCTTCACACAAATAAAATAGAACCATACCTCAAATAAGTGTTCCGTAACCATATTCTTGAATTATTATCAGATGAAAATTTGACATCCCCCAAAATAAATATTTCATATATACTTCCTAAAAGATACAGTGAAGTCATAAGTGAAATGTTACGAAACTTAACATAATAATTAGAATTCAAATAAGCATTTAAGGAGACGATCCGTCAGAAAATGAGTTCCACTGACATTTATCAAAGAAATTCTTAATTCCGAGCGAAGGCCCTCAAAGGTTATTGAAATATAAACGATGAAAGCTGATGAATTATTAGATAATTTCCGAGAGCTGCTTTTTAGCTCATCTTTCCATTAATTACAGTCTCATTAAAAGCCTCTTCCACTACTTCTAAAACGTATCCTAACAAGGATCTTACTGAAGCGTAGGAGGTTTACATTAACGGTCGAAGATGCCAGCGATGCAAATTTCAAAATCTAGTCTGTAGTATAACATTATCCTATTAATATATTACATAAAACAACTCAATCTTAGGTACTGAGAATAGAAGAGATCTTGGGCATCAGTACAATGTATAAAATATACACTATTATATAATCTAGTAAAAAATAAAATCTAGTAAACATTTTCATATTAATATATAATACAAAATAAAAAGAAATTAATCTTGAAAGCGTCCATAAATAAGATACGCATCCACCATTTTATGCAGGAACAGTATGACACAATTCCAGCGCCCTCTACGTTATTCAAACAACCTAACCCCAAAATTCAAAACAGGAACTTCCATTTGCACATATTTCGGCGTATATTAATGGCGCTCTTCTATTGGATGCTGAACAATAGCTATGCGATATGTATCAAAGTGTTAAATCTTCGTGCGTTGCCAGGCTGCATTCTATAGGGGACGTATATGTGGCATTTGGGGTGGGTATTTATGGAAATGTATTTGGAGAGGGTTGCACTTGAAGTATGTTGCATTTGTGGCATAATACAGTTGTAGGGAATTACATTTGCTATGTATAATAGTTTTTCTGTGACGCGTTACATTTGTTGTGCACTGTATTTGCGAGCAGCGACATTTGCAGCGCACTGTTATAGTGGTGCGCTGCATTTTTTTGGGATGCATATTTGTTACGTGCACTTGGAACGTGGTACATTTGTCTTGCACTGTATTTGCGAGGAGCGACAATTGCAGTGTGTTGTAATGATGGCGCGCTGCATTTGATACGCACTGTAATAGTGGCGAGCTACATTTGCGGTGTGCTGCGTGTATGACGCATTGTATTTGTGCTCCACATTTGTGGCGCGCTGCATTTGCTACGTGCTACATTTACTAAGCACTGTATTAGTGACGCGCTGCAGTTGCTACGCGCTGTAATAGTGGGACGCTGCAATCCTAAAGCGCTACATTTGTCACGCGCTACATTTGCTACGCGCTACATTTACCACGCACTACCATAGTGACGCGCTGCATTTGCTACGCGCTACATTTACCACGCACTGTAATAGTGACGCGCTGCAGTTGCTACGCGGTGCATTTACCACGCACTACAATAGTGGCGCGCTGCAGTTGCTACGCGCTACATTTACCACGCACTGTAATAGTGGCGCGCTGCAGTTGCGACGCGCTACATCTGTCACGCACTGCATTTGCTACGCGCTGTATAGGTGGCGCGCTGCATTCGCTACGCACTGTAATAGTAACGCGTCGTATTAGCTGCGCACTGTATAGGTGGCGTGTTGGATTTGCTATGCACTGCAATAGTGACGCGCTACATTTGTAACGCCCTGTATACGTACCACATTACACTTCTATAGCGCTGCATTTTCCACATACTGTATCTTGCCCGTCCATTCGTAACGTGCTGCACCAGTTACGCAGTATATTCCAGACACACTACATACATCAGAACCTACAACTACAGCAGACCGCACATG
Source organism: Megachile leachella (assembly GCA_963576845.1). Classification (NCBI taxonomy): domain Eukaryota; kingdom Metazoa; phylum Arthropoda; class Insecta; order Hymenoptera; family Megachilidae; genus Megachile; species Megachile leachella. Next base: position 5,722,878 of record OY756262.1, on the reverse strand, counting down.
TGCCAACCTACAATTATGACCTCACCCTGCAAGTTATATCCCCATATCACCAGAAAATACCCCTGAGCCTATTTCAGTAATAACCAATCCCACAACCAAGATAAATGGAAATGACTAGCCCAAATTGAAGTCAAACAGACGCAACGAAGTATTCATACAATGAAGGCTATGCAACAGTTGTCCGATCCATGATCATCCTGGATTTATGACTGGTGGTCAGGTTGCGCGCACGAGTTAGCGGTGATCCGCCAAACGTGGTGTCAAACAGATTTCCTTGGACGGAAAACCGGTTTAAAACGAGGATTCAATGGCTTCTGGATTATCCGCAGCCACTTATCACTCCTACGTCACTGACACCGTTCGTGTAATGAGATTCGTTTGAACGTTAGTGTGTTTGCTTGAAATGCACGAAGAAACTGCAACTGTGCAAATTAGACACGATCGAGGACGGTTTTCTTGCGGTTCTCTGCCGACTTCGGAAGATCAACTTTGTCATACTTGTTCTTGTACTCTGTACATACAATGCTTCGTTTAACTTCAAGCTATTGATCAACCGAAAGACTTGATTTCCATTGACGTGCCTTATTTATTAACAATAGTATAACGGAGCATTTCTGGCAATAATTAAATGTATCTTAAAAACTGCGTACAAAAGACGTCACATTATTTACAATAATTAGTATAAAAAGTGTCCGAAATTCCTGCTCGAATACCCAGTCTGATTCCAAGTATTAAATACATAGAACCTTTCCCACCAAGGAAAGGTTCAAATTGACCCCAAAAGTGCATGACCGTGCTGATGGCTGCATCAGCAAGGTCCTGAATCTTGGGGCCAGCTTCACGTCAGTTTGCAAAACGAGTTACCCCGATACCCCTGGAACGACGTATCTCACGTGTCCAGGTCAGCTGTTCAGGTGTCAAAAGCAAAATCCTCAGGCGAACTCCTCATTCCATACATGATCTTCTTCATGGCCTTCTTGGTGGGTTCAGAGTGCGCCTTAGTGGACTGCGAGTACCCAGACGCCATGCTCATCTGCTTATCCGACCTGCGATGACCCGACAGAGTTTTCACGGTGTTCACGTGGGACGGTCGACAGGACACCGACATCTTACTGCGATCTTTCAGAGATCTCTTGTACGACTCGCTGTTCACCGAGGTCAGACTGCTCTGAGTCACGGAGGACATTTCCTTTTTGACGTTCATCACGTGGCACTTGACGTTCTGCAGATGGGTCCTTGACCTGGCGACAGCGAACATGGGAAGTTTCGGCTCGGGGACCCCGTCGGTGAAGATGATGGGGACAACGACCACCTTCTCGTCCGTTGCCACCTGTATGCTCTTCGATTTTTGGGAACTTGTGGATACATTACTCTCTTCAGATGGCGAAGGCTTCAGGAGACTCTCCATCGATTGCCTGAGGACAATTTCCTTTTGATGGCGCTTCAAGTTCAGCCCAGAGCATTGCACGTCCAAATCCTTGACTGCCTTATCTTCCTTGCGCTTACGCTTCGTCACACGACTCGAATGTCCTTCTTTATGCTCCTTTTTTGAGGTCACTTGGCTGTTTACGAAGTGCGTTTTGCTGAGTCTACTTATGTCCGACACGATGCTCTTCAAGGATGAGAAGCTGCGTTCCGGAGGACAACGGAAGCTGATATTCGAGTACCTCGAATTGCTAGAACGAGGCTTTTCAGATTGTTTAGCATCAGCCGAAGTATGATTAGGTGACCACGCTGCAGTCTCTGACGAATCAGGTTCCAACGTCCTCTCAGCAACTTTACTCGGTTGGTGCATCATGTCGCTGAAAGCTGACAGTATCAGGTCCTCTCTGTTACTAGTGCTGCATCCAGCAGCGTCGTAATGCGGGAAAGTGTGGGTCCTATTTCTGTGGCACCTGTAACATGAGCTGCTCACCGACGGAATGAGCGACCCCGATGGGTCCTTTCCGACGAACTGTCCAAATTGAAAGTGGAAATTGTTCAGTGTGATCTGGCTCTCGTTTTCCTCGGTCCAGTTGCTCATCTCACTGGGCCTCTCAACGCACCTGGAGGAGCTAGCCCTATTCTCTGCATAGAAACTAGGTGTGACCATCTGATTCGATGGATAGAATGACCCTCTATCTTGGGATTCTATTTGTCTGCGAATCAGGTCATCTTGGTCAAACGTTTCCGTCCGATGAAAATAATAACTGGGTGTACACTGGGTAGAATGACTCTGGCTCAACATGGTGGGGTTCGCCAGACTGAGGGCACGAAACTGGCCCAATATCTCGTTCAGTTGATACTGCAGGGGATGTAGCTCGTCGATGATTCTAAGAGCGGTGTCCAAATCTTTGACCCTCGATTGCGTTCTCAAAGACGCGGAGGATACCCCTTTCTCCGGACTTGGGGGGAAGTAGAAGGATTTAATGGACGGATGTGGATTTTCCGCGATGTCTATCAGGTCGCCGTTCTCTTGTTGCTCGGTGTCCCTTGTGGCTAACCGAGGTGATTTGATTCTCTTTCTTTCCGACGACTGGCTGGAGAAATCTTTATCTTCGGGCGGTTCGTGAAACGTTACCTCCTTCAGACGGTGTGACGTGTCGCAGGCTGTATCCTGGAGGATTCAGGAAAATGTTAGGATTTTAGAATTTTTAGATAGTAATTGGACTTTTGCTTTAGGTTCTTTAAGCAGCAGTTTAGTATGCTGAAGGTCTAATTACTTTGGGAAGTTTCGTAAATTTGAAAAAACATTAAAAGCGCGGTGCGCCAGACACAAATTGACCAGGCTGTAATCAATAGCGCAGCCCACAGGAAAGATACAGCCACGCTAATTAGAGTCCGCACAAAGGAAGAGCGGATCAAAGGGAAGTCCAATTAGAAAGAAACCAGGCCACCGGTGTTAAGGACCTATTTATCGCACGACTCGAACACAGGCTCAGCTCATTAATCCTTCACGAGATAATCACCTGGAGCACAGGTAGCGCGGTTCTCGACTCCAGCTTCTTAGCCTGGTAATTTTCTTCCGTCAACTCCGTCCTGGAACCACCTGAAACCGTGGCCAACGACTGACTGGACCCCGAGGAGAGAAGTGGATCGATTCTGGCCACTATCATCTTCATTTTCCTCTGACGAGCCAACGAGGACTCTGAAGTGATGACTATAGTATCCTCCATGGTGTCCTCCAAAGAGAACGTGCTCTTCAGCACTGGCATAGATTCCGATTTCGTTGGAATATTCGAGTTGAAGGGGGTGAAGGACATCTTTGATGACATTTCCTCTTTCTCGGGGTCTTCTTGCTGCGTACTCACTTTTGAGGTGGAAGCGGTGGAATTTTTGCTGGCTCCTTTGCGAATTGGGCCTTCACTGGACGTCTCGTAATCTCCGTCTGTATTTCGATTTTGATGAGTTGATGTACATTATCTTTATATATGCAGAAAACTTGCAGAACATATGTACTCTACATATGTGGAGTACGTGAACTATACGTATGTGGAGGACATGATTTCAACATATGTGAAGGGCTACATAGCTTCTACGTGTGAAGAGTACTTAATGTACCTTTACATATGTAGGATATTTGTAGGACATAACATCTACATATGTAGAACAGTTGTTATACATACCCTCTACATATGTAGCATATGTGGAGGACATAATCTCTACATATGTGAAGTGCATGGACTACATAGATTCTATATATGAAGAGTACTTAGTGTACCTCTACATATGTAGGATATATGTAGGACATAACCTCTGCATATGTAGAACAGTTGTTATGTATAACCTCTACATATGTAGCATATGTGGAGGACATAATCTCTACATATGTGAAGTGCATGGACTACATAGTTTCTATGTATGAAGAGTACTTGGAGTACCTCTTGTAGGACATGTGTAAAGTAGTTCTTGCACATAACCTCTACATATGTAGTATATGTGAAGGACATGATCTCTACATATGCTGAGTACTTGTAAGACGTAACCTCTACATATGTGGAGTACTTGTAAGACCCCTACATATGTAGAGCAGTTGAAATACATAACCTCTACATACGTAACGTATGTGATCCACATATGATGAGTACTTGTAAGACATAACCTCTACATATGTAATGTATGTCGTCCACATATGACGAGTACTTGTAGGACATAACCTCCTCATACGTGGAGTGCCTAGAACATAATCTCTACATACAGTATGTCCGCGGCTAAGTGTGACAGCTTGATATTTTCTAAACTATTGATGTCACGAAAAAGTGCTTATATGGAAATTGCAGGGTAAAAGAGGCCCGATGTTTTGGCCGAAGCGAAATTTTTTTATTGTTATTAATGTAAAAGATATGATAGTGAAGTTTCGATTTATACGTGGAATTTCAATTTTTTTTTCGATCAGGCGATAGTGCTTTTCAAGACGAATTCATCAAGGTTTTATGTACCTACCCGATTTTTAGTAGTTTTCAAGATATAACGCTTAGAAATTTACTGATTTTCAGCAGTGACGTCTCGGTTTGACGAGTAAGTCATAAAAACGATCTTATTGTTACGGTAAGTGCCGTAGGTTAGACCCTGCCTGCCGAAACAGATAGGCGGGGTCTATGGTCAAAAATGGCAGTTCCGAAGAGTAAGAAACGTGAAAAAAATTATCCATTACAGTCTAAGATGTCCCAAACTCCCAAACTATTAATATAATCTTCGATACGGAAATCTTAAACTGTAATGGATAATTCTTTTCACGTTTCTTACTTTTCGGAACTGCCATTTTTTACCATAGACCCCGCCTATCTGTTTCGGCAGGCAGGGTCTAACCTACGGCACTTACCGTAACAATAAGATCGTTTTTATGACTTACTCGTCAAACCGAGACGTCACTGCTGAAAATCAGTAAATTTCTAAGCGTTATATCTTGAAAACTACTAAAAATCGGGTAGGTACATAAAACCTTGATGAATTCGTCTTGAAAAGCACTATCGCCTGATCGAAAAAAAAATTGAAATTCCACGTATAAATCGAAACTTCACTATCATATCTTTTACATTAATAACAATAAAAAAATTTCGCTTCGGCCAAAACATCGGGCCTCTTTTACCCTGCAATTTCCATATAAGCACTTTTTCGTGACATCAATAGTTCAGGAGATATCAAGCTGTCACACTTAGCCGCGGACATACTGTATGTAGAGTACTTAGAGTACATAATCTCTACATATGTAGAGTATTTAAACTACATGATCTCTACATACGAGATCACTACATATGAGGACAGTCTGTACATAAAGGACCAGCTTCATACATATCTGTTAGCATATCATTTCAATAAAATATTCAGAAGCAAGTATCTCAGATGTAACGCTTCCTATTCGATTTATTAAAGTAATAAGGTAGAAAACGAACCATCGGTCTCTGAAGCGCAAGTGGTCGCGCAGCTGATTTTAGCCTCGACTGACATCGCACTCGGGAAGGTTAGTTATCGGTATTGCTGCATTTCCGTTCTTCCTTGCCTTCTAACGCCGTCGTGGAGAGGGAGCCGTGTTCTCACGGTCCTCTGTTAACATAATTCAACAGGATCGCGATCAAAACGCGAAATTCATCGACGGCCACGAGCCTCACGAAGACAGCGACATTCGCGTGTTGCTGAACGTCACGATCGAATCGAACGATTGTTTTCTCGCGATTGGCGCTGTTCGATCGCTGCTCGTTCAAGAGGATTCGATTTCGTTTGTGTTTCCGTGGAATTCGGTCTTTGAACGTTATTGGATCGCTTGTTCAAATATATTCGTTGCCGATGGCTTACTCGATGGGCCATTGATGAACGTACGATACTTGAAAATATTTTGATCATGAAATTCACAGTTTACATGAAATATTCGCGTTTTATTCTGAAAGTTTGGAGAGCAACTTTGGATCTGAAATTTCTGTTATTTAAAAAAATTTAATTTTGTTGCAATTTATATAATTTCCAGTTTATCTAATTTAAAATTATTATATTCTTTAAAATCGTCGAAGTAAATAATTAAAATTATTATATTCTTTAAAATCGTCAAAATAAATAATTAAAATTATTATATTCTTTAAAATCGTCGAAGTAACCTTAACATTTGGAGATGAAGTTATGTATTATTCATAGACGTAACAAATGAAACACCTTTTCATTATTCACAGTGATCTTGATATTTAATGCACAAAGGAAAGCTGTAATTCAAATTCGAGACTCGAAAGGGCACTTAAACGTAGGGATTTCGAAAAATTCATTTCGCAGGAATACAATTGCGAGCGTGATCGATGAACCCTCCATTTGAATGGAATTACGTATACGGGTTTCGTGCAGCAGCGACAAAATCGTCGACGAGATAAATCGAATGGCGGTTTCGATCGGTTTTCAGATTCCAATCCTCGAAAAGGTTTTATTATGCATCGTGCCCAATCAAAATGCATAACCGACTGCATTCGATGTAACAACAAAAGCGCCCAGAGGCTTTAACACACGAACGGACGGGAGCGGAAATTTATTCGTGACGATATTTCACGTCGGATGGATGCATTTTGCGCGATATCGTTATTGAAAATTCCTGTTTCATGCATCGACAGTAATCGAAATGAATTCGATTGCTTTAATTGACACGGTTGACGAATTCTTCCGGTGTATAAAATTATTTCGAAAATTCGAAAATCGCCTACTATCAACTATCTAAGCAAACAAAATGTATTTCTAAATTGGCGAATGAGACAAAATCAAGTAAAAATTACAAATTTATTGTAAGTTTTCTCTGTACCAATGTTGGCTTTCGAAGTTTTCAATTTTACAAGATAGAAAAGTTGAAAGACATATAATTACTCTACACAATATATTTTAAGCATACTGAATGATTATTACTACTTATAAAGAAATGAGAAACTATCAGAAGAAAATACAGGTGTTACGGAGAAATGACAAAATATTTATTACAAATACTGGTGCAGGTTTGGACCGTTCGCCGGCCGCCATACTTGCGCGCTGTGCGCATGCGCAGTTCGAAGTACCACATCAAAATGGCGCCCTCGCCGAATTCTTTTGGCTTGCCTACTTAAATTGTCTCTCTCCAAGTTTCCTTATAACGTTTCGCTGCTTGTTATACCTTTACTCCTTGATTTAGTAATTTATTGTTAAAAGTTCTACGAAATCTTGAAGAATACTCGGAGTATTCGGTGTTTGACCCTTTAACAAACTTGTTTCACTAAAATCTGTATTGACACTGAAACCGAAAGTAGAGTACTAAATCTTTCGTTTAAGAACCGTCGTTAAACAGGGAATCGATCAAAGCAACCTGAAACGATCGACTGTGTTAATATTTTTCGACATAAATTCCGAACGATGGTTATTACAGGCGTAACTGCGCATCGACTATCTTTGTAGAGCAAGTTGGCAGATGTCCACCATGTATACTGATGCACAAGCCATCGTAAATATGAATAATGATCCTGATACTGTAGATTATACATGTCTGGTCGCTCTAAAATAATCACAGCGAACGTGTTCCATACATGCAGTTAGTGATGCACGTTCGAAGGTTTGCAGAATTTCAAGTTTAAGTTTGGATTTGATACAAAGTGTTAGAGGACTAAAATTTGTATGCTCTGCAGTTTTAATATTTTGAAGTTGACAAGGTTGAAAATTCCAAAATTACGGAGACCCATGTTTTGCAAGATTAGAATATTCTCAAATTCCAAAGTTCTCAAATTCCAAAATTCTCAAATTCCAAAATTCTCAAATTCCAAAATTCTCAAATTCCAAAACTCTCAAATTTCAAAATTCTCAAATTCCCAAATTTCCAAACATAAAACTTGAGATATTCGAAGTTTCTCAACATCCCAGCAAAAGTGTCAAAGGAAATCGCAGTCCGAGACGCGTCGAACAATTCCTCGAAGCGCAACACGTTCGCGCAATATTTCGATAATAAAAAAAAGGTGTTGATAATTCGTCGAGAGAAATATTGAATATACCCGTTGTTTTCTCTTTCCTTTGTCAATGTTTTCCTCGACCCACATCTTCGACATTCGAGTGCATTTATACGAGATATGCAATCTTTCAGACACCTATATCCAAGTATTATATAACATTCCACTGCTTTTCACGGTTGCTTTTATTCAGAAATTTCCTGGGGAACGTATCGCGACAGAATCGATAGCGTGTTACGTGTCGTCGAACGAGGTCCATTCTTTCGAGAATTCTCTTGAAGAGGCAAATATTCTGTCGGGGATATTTGCATGGAATATATCGAGGCGGACAAAAGGAAGCTCGTTTTCAGAACGTTTAGGAATTTGTTTTCCGTCTTTTGTTACCGACTTCTTGTGATATAACTGCTGTTTCTATACTTCGATGTTTCCTTTAAAACGTTCGACGACCTTTAATACATTTCGGTCTTTATTTTGAAATGATTGACATTAATTAACTTTACTTGATAAATTATAAATGAGTGCACTCTTATTCATAATATTTTGCAATTATAGATGATTGTTTGGGGTTTGTTGTTTTGAGGGTTTATTGGAGATGGAGGCATTGGAACAATTTTCTTCTTGATGTACGAATGAGGTATTCGAGACGCACTTTTGATAGGGTGGTGACACACTCTTGATATACTAACTAAGACTATCGAGAGTTCCCACAGTTTCAGATTACCAAATTCCCTATATATCCCTAGTTTCCAGCGTCGAATTACCACGCGTCGAATTACCAAGCGTCGAATTACTACGCGTCGAATTACCACATATCGAATTACCACGCGCCGAATTACCATGCGCCGAATTACCAAGCTCCGAATTACTACGCGTCGAATTACTACGCGCTGAGTAGCCAAGCGTCAAATTACCACGCGTCGAATACCCACGCGCCGAATTACCACGCGTCGAATTACTACGCGTCGAATTACCACATATCGAATTACCACGCGCCGAATTACCATGCGCCGAATTACCAAGCTCCGAATTACTACGCGTCGAATTACTACGCGTTGAGTAGCCAAGCGTCGAATTACTACGCGTCGAATACCCACGCGCCGAATTACCACGCGTCGAATTACTACGCGTCGAATTACCACATATCGAATTACCACGCGCCGAATTACCATGCGCCGAATTACCAAGCTCCGAATTACTACGCGTCGAATTACTACGCGCTGAGTAGCCAAGCGTCGAATTACTACGCGTCGAATACCCACGCGCCGAATTACCACGCGTCGAATTACTACGCGTCGAATTACCACATATCGAATTACCACGCGCCGAATTACCAAGCTCCGAATTACTACGCGTCGAATTACCACGCGCTGAGTACCCAAGCGTCAAATTACCACAATATACCGAAAATGGCGTCCATTTTCCTATTCAAAAGTACCTCTAAACAACTGAAACTCACGCCAACTCGAGGATTGACATCGGTACAAATTACTACTTATAAGTTACAGTTAAGATTAAGGTTATTAAATAAATAGAATTAAGGTTATTAAATAAATGAATTTAATTATTATATTAGTATGATTTAGAATAATCAGATGTAATAGCTATAATTGTATGTCACAAGAAAGGAGATTTAATGCACCTTTTATCAACGCCTTTCGAGTTTACATCAGATACGATTCGATTTTGTACCTGTCACGTCCGCGCCTTTTGATATCTCGTTCGACCTGCCTTTTATTCCGATCGCTCTTTTATTCAGCGTACAATCATCGATGATCATCATACACTGAACCGTTTAATACGCCTTTTGCCGGAACCGACGATTCGTGATCAACTTCGATAGTCAAGGTTCACTGCACCTATTACTTACGCTCTTTAATTAAAGAACAAAAATGATCGACACAAAGATTTTTCTCTGTCATACTACAAAAGTCAGAGAAAAATACCGCGTACACTTTTTAATATTCTTTCTATAAATATTTGACCTCCATGCGATTCCTATGAAGTATCTTACGTTAAGATAACCCTCTCTGTTTTCGTTCAATTTTTCTTTCATATCTTTCTCTAGAACCCTCAATATATTTGTCATTTCACAACACGTCGTTCACACGTCTCTGATGAACTAATCTCCATAAATGAATTCTCAGGTTCACCTCCGTCGCGCAGCGAATATTCATCGTATTCTAAGCCAGGACATCTATCTCCCCTACGCATTCAATCTTTGTCTTACGACCTATGTTTGCTATAATTAAGCAGCGAGTTATTTCCATTTCGCAACATCTTGTAGAATGTTTCCTTGCTTGAGGAATTGCGCAAAAGATTAATTTAGTTAGCTATTTTGAAACAAGTTTGCTTAGATTTACCTGGTTATTAAGTTAGATGAATGGGGGATCAACGATGATTAAATACTTTGTTACTATTTTATAAGACGAAATAATTATACAATCATTGGTAGAGTTGCAATATCAGTGAGTTGCAATAGCATGTCATGTGGCGTAAGTGTGTAATGCATCACTGATATAATACTGTAGAGGTACAATATTACGACGGTGCCATGTTTGTAATATGGCGCGCGTGGTACAGTGCATTTCGGGTACGACGCATGCGCGGTACAACTCATGCGCGGTTCGACGCATGCGCGGTACAACGCATTTTTGATACTGTGCTCCCCAGGTACAATATTCTCCCGATACAACACGTTTGTAATATGATGCACTCCTAATACAACGTGTCCCTAGTACAACACACTCCTAATACAACGCTTCTCCACGGTGCATTCCTAATACCATTCACCCCTAATTCGAATGGCATTCATAATACCATTCACTTCCAATACAACGCACCCCCAAAACAATGCATTCCTAATAAAATTCACTCCTAATACAGTACACGCCCCATACAATTCACCTCCAATGCAACACACCCCCAAAACAATACATCCTTAATAAAATTCATCCCCAATACAATACTCTAAAACCACGCGACCCAAAACCACCCATCAACACCGTATACCATAATTCCCAACAGCCTACTCTGTCAAATCGCAAGAACCACTCATGCGACCACCATGAAACTCGCTGCAACTCATCACATGTCCATGTGCCAAGATGTACATGCCCCAGAACGCGGAATCGGCCTATTTCCATCGATTGCGGTTACATCACGGACTGATGAAGCTGGATCGAATGAAGCCTGTCGATGAAAAATCGGAAGCAGGCCATCCACACAGGGCGTGTACTATCATTCAGTGAAAGTCATCTAGGACTCTAGGTATATAACCGCCCTGTGAAACTGAGGATGGCACACTCTTAGTTCAAGTCGGAAGAGGAGCAACAATGAGGATCTTGGGAGTAAGTAGATCAGTGTGACAGTGTCGATTTGTTGGAGTTGTGAGATTGTGAGTTGGGGTCGTGATTTAGGAAGTTTGCATTTTTTGAAATGCGGGAAATGGAGTTAGGAAAGGAGTTAAACGGAGTTAGGGAATGTGGAGTTAATGTGAAGTTTTGTAAAAGTGCAATGCAATATTGAAACTCAATTTTATGGTAAATTGAGGGGTGGTAAGAACTGCGTTAAATTTAGGAGGTTCATAAGCAAGTTCATTCGTTTGAAAGATCAAAGTCACATTCGGTAAAAGATTTTGAACTTTCAAGGGTAGTTTTACTGCAATATCATTTACATACATTCACATGTCATCAGTTACATAGAATGTAACTCAGTTCCCTTACATTCTAAAAATACTAGAAGTACATGAAACCTTGAATCTCCATTTAACCACATCGAACGTTCCTCTCGAAGTGTCCGTCAACATTCGCTGTAACAACCGAAGTGTTTTTTAAAGAGACTAATATTTGTCTTTCCCGCCAACCCTCTCAAACCACTCCAACAACAATGTTCCAATTTGTCCGTCCAACGCAAGGTCACGTTTCCCCGTAATTCCACTCAACGCACACAAGAGACTGCTAATATCCGAAACTCAATTTCGCAGCTCTACCTTTTGGCAACGGCGGTATTCGCGTCCGCAGCGAGTCCACAAAAGCAGCACAAGGCGAAGCGGGGTGTGCTACTGGGTTCGGGAGGACTGGGAGGATCATCGTTCGGACTGGACCTCAACAGTCTCGAATCAGCCGGAATTTCTGGAGGATACACGAGTGCGCTGTCCATCGGAGCATCTGGAGGACTCTCGAACGGAATTTCCGGGCTTACTGGAGGATACGGTTCAAATATCGGTGCGGGAATAAATGGAGGGCTCTCGGGTCTTGCTGGAGGAATTTCTGGAGCGTTGAGCACCGCTAACGTTCAATCCGTGGCGCAGCAGGTCCCGATGCTACAGTACCCGTCCAAACCCGTGTCTGGCCCTTACTATGTCAGACAGTCGCCCGAGTTTCAGTTGCGAGTGTCCCAGCAACCAGTGAGACCCCCACCTATCATCCAGCAGACTCAACCTATGTTGCTGTCTGGCAACAACAACCTGGCTACCTTTGCACCTAACAGTTTAGGATCAGTCCACTCCGGTGGACTCACTGCAGGTCTGGGATCGGGATTCGTTCCGGGGTCGGGTCTACATTCTGGCATCAGTCAAGGACTAACATCTGCACCTACAGTTAGCTCCGGAAATGGTCCCACTTTTAGTGGACTGCCCTCCGGTATGGTACATGGTTCGCTCCTAAATTACAGATCTGTGGATCTGAACTCTGGGTACAACTCGGGACTGGGCTCCGGAGAAGGTGGATTCAGCACTGGGTATGGCTCCGGACTTGGTTGGACGCTTGGAAGCGGTCTGGAGTCCTACGGAACGGGTCTGACTGGCAACCTGGCGTCTGGATACGGAGCTGGTTATGGATACACGTCTGGTCTCGGCCAGAGTATCATTGGAAAGTACTAAGCTGAAGAATTATCCTTCTTTCTCAAGACTGTACATGTTAATAAAGATATATGTTTGTCTATTAAATTTGCGAGGGAAGCTTTATTCGGGATGCATTAAGACATAGGGAACAATGGTAGTTTTTCATGCCGATTGGTCAATATGAAGCTCACGTGGGGTGGAATTGCGTCAGCAAAGATCCTTCCGCGTCACACAAATTAAACGAATCAGGTCATGATCTCGAAACTGGGTTCCCTCTGAACGAAGGACCAGAAATTCGATGGTCGCGATTCTGGTAACTCTTGACGGTATCTTGTGTCGGGAATTCTTTCCGGCTGATGGAGATATGATTTCTTATCGGTAAGGCACGATCGATAAAGTGTTATCATGGATAGAGTATGTCTAGCCACGTGTAATAATTATTTCATGATCGGATGGTTCCTTTAATTATGTGGCAAATGTATAGTTAGAAATCCTTATTTTTCGCTTCAATTTTATGTAAAATTGAACTGCGTTTTGGAAAGATGGGTGATGCCATCTTGCAGTGGGAGGTAACATGAGGTAGAATTATATTTATCGACGTATACGATCTGCAGTATCTACATTTGGTACAGTTCTAGCAATCGATTTTATTGATGGATGGTAAGAGAGAAGTTACCCTACGTCGGTAATGCAGATCACGTACAGATTTACAGGGAGTTGGTCTACTTACCGGTTGCGAATAAATCATACACGGTCGGTACATACATTCACACCGTCGGTAATTTAGGTCTCTTCTTTATCAACCGATGATAAATTACCGTACGATATAAATTAAAATATACAGATGACTATGAAATATTGCATGAGTAGAACAAATGAAGTACTCCTCAAGTATTATTGAAGAAACTAGTAGAATTTGCCTCTAGCTAGTGCCATGCTTGTATCACTAGAAGCATATCAGTTAATTTTTCTAATTTTCTTTTTATGTAATTCTATAATTCTTAGAATTCAAAATCACATTTTTGCTGAAGTTTTTTTGCTTTCAAGTCTCTTCAATTTTGCTTTGAAGTCTCTTATTTTATAGATACAACATTGTATTCAAATAGTGTGGCTCTTAGTCCATAGATGGCATAAGAATGCCTCTTTTCAAATAACGCAACAACAAAATGAATCATGCAATATACTAAACAGAAATTAACTTACTGCCCCATAGTATGTCCAAGAAACTCACCTGAAACAAACGAAAAACAATAATTAAAATTGATTATAAATTCAATTAAATAAATGAACTAAACTTAAGTTCATTTTAATAATTAAAAAAAATTACTAAATATAATTGTATAAATTTTCCTGGATCCATAAGAGAAATATGAAGTCACATTTCATAAAATGTGTAACCATCAAACTGGTACATAAATTTCACGAGACATTTCCTTGAAAGTAGTCTTACAAAAGGAATCTTCCGCTTTTTAAGTGACAGGAGAAACAATTATTTTATGCTGGTACACCTGCGACCTCGCAAACAATATCTCCTTAATACCATCGCAGTCACAAAGAAAACTGACGTGCAATGCTACAATCTGGTTGCACAAAGTTGGCTCTGTTTCCTTTTGTCAGCCGCCATTACCGCGTTAATTACCGTCAAAGAGTCTCGACGATATTAACTCGTCTCAGTTTATGACATTTTCTCGTCGTGATACAGTTCCTTTGGAGGTCTTTACATTTTTATTATTGAAATGTGGGATTTTTCTGCATTCTACATTTTCAGATTTTTTTATTTTTAGATTATTAGGTGGTTAGATTTTTAGATTGTTTGGTTGTCAGATTTTTAGATTTTTAGATTTTTAGATTTTTAGATTCTTTGGTTGTTAGATTTTTAGATTTTTAGATTTTTAGATTTTTAGATTTTTAAACTTGCAGGTTTTTAGATTTGCAGGTTTTTAGATTTTTAGATTTTTTATTATTTGAATTTAAAAATTTTTAAATTCCTTCTTTTCTAAATTAAAAAATTTTTTCTTCTGTTCAAAATTAAAAAATTTATTCTTTATAACACTATTTTCCTAATAATATTTATTAAGCATAGTATTACAGGTTAACAATATTAAAACAGAGTTTTGATACTACTCTTTTACCTCCGGTAATATAACAAGACTATACACAACGTCAACCCGCAGTATCCCTATTAACATAATTAACAAGTTTGAAATACAAATTCTTCCAAATCGAGTTACAGCGTTTCCACAATTTTTTTCATCACCAATTAAAGTTTCCCCAGAGGTTTTAATAATGCAAAACAGTCTGTCAGTTAAGGAAGTTTTTCATGAGCGCAACGAAAAATAAGAAGGGTGAAATTTTCAAGCTCGTTTTACCAGGATACCGTGGACTGTAATGAAACTGCTAATGAGAAATGTTCATCCTTCAAGAAATGTTACTTCTTCGTGTAACGTTACCTTGAAAATTATTTCCGTGGTAATACGTGCATTAACGAGTAAAGTGGAATTAAAGCGAAATATAATTAATCCGTGGAGTCGGACAGGTGGTGATGTAAGTGAAATAAGGAGAAACAGGTGGTTGGTCAGACACATTTACGTTTTGGTGTAATTTCCGGGCTGCGAAGTATTCCGAAATGTAAGTGGAACCTTTGTTTAATAGCGATGTAATATTTGTTATTTGGTGATGATTTGTGATGGGGGGAAGATTACTTGTTCACTAGGGTGTTGGGGTGCATGGGGTTGAAGTGTTAGGGAGTGGAGAGTGAACATTTGTGATTTGAGTGGCTGCGGGTTTAGGAATTTGAGGAAATGGAAAATTATATGTTTGGAAATTTAAAGATTTGAATATTTGGTAATTTTTTAATTTGGGGATGTGGAAAGTAAGGGACTTAGAAATTTGGTAATTTAGGAACTTGGAAATTTAGAAATCTAGGAATCTAGAAATCTAAAAATCTAAAAATCTAAAAATCTAAAAATCTAAAAATCTAAAAATCTAAAAATCTAAAAATCTAAAAATCTAAAAATCTAAAAATCTAAAAATCTAAAAATCTAAAAATCTAAAAATCTAAAAATCTAAAAATCTAAAAATCTAAAAATCTAAAAATCTAAAAATCTAAAAATCTAAAAATCTAAAAATCTAAAAATCTAAGAATCTAAGAATTTAGAAGTCTAGGAATTTGGGAATGTAAGAATGTAGGAATCTAGTAATAAGGAATAAAGAAATTTGTACTCTCTCGTTATATCGCCAAAAGTCCAAAGTCATCAAAACTCCCCTCTAACATTCTTATATCATTAACTTGTGGCACCTCACTAATTTTTTACTAACAAACATTAAAAAAACAGTAAAATAAATAAATTTTTCTATCAAAAAACAAATTTTCAATATACATCTGATTTTTCAATATCGAAATATTTTTGGAAGGTATTTTCAAAGCATTGAACCTCTCCGTCCCATGAAAACACGAAAGAAAAATGCAGCCAATGCTATGAAAACGCGATTCAACTTCAGCTAATATAAGCCGGAGATTCCTTACTTTGACCGGCGAACAAAGTTTTCTGCAGAAAGTGTCGGTCGATGGATTTGCATATTTCATGTTCGGTTACGGTTGTGAAAGCTCGTGTACAAACTCGGTATAAATTTGCAGCACAATATTGACTCTCTAATCTACGGTCGACTATACGGTGATATTTATCTACATTTTTCACTCAATTATTTTTTTTCATTACAATTTAATTCTTGATGTTGCCCAGGTGAAGCTTGACACTTTTAATTTTACTTATGGGGAAGAATTTATGGACATGTAACTTCTGATTAAAAGCTTTAGAACTTTATTACAAATTTTGATTAGAAATTTTAGAATTTTCTTATTACACAAATTGTGATTAGAAATTTTAGAACTTTCTTAGAAATTTTGTTAGAAATTTTGCGATTTGAAATGTGGACTATTGGGACAAATTATTATCGGTGGTAACACTTTGTCATCGTATTCGATACTTTTGCACGACCCAAGATTTCCAAATATGAAATAACGGCAATAAAAGTGCTAATGACAATAAAATTTTCGTGGTGATTCGCCAGGGACTGCATTTGGACGTTAAATGCAGAGTTCGAGCCCAATGGCGATAACCACGGTTAACAGTCGATTACGCTCGTAGTTAACGGATGAATAGAGGTTGTTTCGCTCACCTTATCTCACGTAGATCGCATGAGAGTTTAATTGATACTCGTAGATAGTTTATCGGGCTGCACGAGAGACAAAGGCAGCTTCGAGAGACCCTCGAATTATTTCAGAATAACTACATTCCAATTTCGCGTTTTCGAACGATAATCCAGCGGATAATGTCAAATTATGAACTTTGAAATTTAACTGATAATACGAGAACGTTCTTTAAAAATACATGGAAAATTGATTTGACATACATTTTCGATTAAAATGAATTAACTCTGACATTTTCTAGCCTCGCCATCTTGTGTAACGTATTTAGGTTAACTGCCGCATGCAAAATTTCAGGATTTATTACGGTGACATATTAGGGAGGCAAGATTATCTGCATAACGTTTATGTTTCATTTTAGGTGGAACTTTTGTTGGAGAACTTCATCGTGAACCTAACCTCAAATTTGCATATGCAAAGTTCTTTATTAGATGTCTTCCGTGGTGTGATGTGTTTGTCAATTTTTGTTTACTTTTCATTTCAAGATTGTTGGGAAACCTGAGCTGCTGGGTAGAAAATTTATGTATAAAGTTATGGAAGTATGATAAAGAAGCATTTTTGTGGAAACCGTGTCATTGGGGTGTTCAAACCATTTTGTGTTTTGGGACATGGTAACGTATGGACCTAGTGACGTATAAGGAACATAGGGACATAGGAACATATGGATGTATTGACATAGGAACACAGTGACACATGTGTGATGTAGTCATATAGGGGCATAGTACTATTGGGACATAGTGACACATACACGATATGGTGACATAGGAATACAATGACACATACATGTTGTAATGACACAGGGACATAATTACATAGGGACATAGTGACGTAGGAATACATTGACACATGCATGATACACTGACATACATAGGAACATAGTAACATATGGTCACAGTGGTACATACATGTTATAATGACATAGGGACACAATGACATATACATGATATAGTGACACATATGTATATAATGCCATAGGATCATAGTGACATAAGGATAGAATGATACATGCATGATGTAGGGACATAGAGGATATATTGATATGTGGACGTCGTAACACATGCACTACATAATGACATATGGACATGGCGATATAGAGGATACAATGATATGTGGACATCGTGACACATGCACTATATAGTTACATATGGATATGGTTACATAGAGGACATAATGATATGTGGACATCGTAACACATGCACTACATAGTAACATATGAACATGGAGTTATAGAGGACATAATGATATGTGGACATTATGACACATGCACTACATAGTGACATATGAACATAATGACATAGAGGACATAATGATATGTGGACATCATAACACATGCACTACATAGTGACATATGAACATAATGATATAGAGGACATAATGATATGTGGACATTATCACACATGCTCTACATAGTGACATATGAATATAATAACCAATACATGAATACAGAGATCTTCATTACAGATATAAAGACACAAGAGCTCACACATCCAGTCCTACAAAGTTACTGTCATATGTGAACGTATGATCACATGGTCCTGCTACAATGACATAAGTATACTTCTCCTATTTACCAAGATCAACTAACTCCTTACAAAAGTCGCCTAAAATCTCAAAACTCCTATAAACCTCCCTAATTCTCCACCAATCATTTTCTACAATTAATGAGAAACAAATCCCAGATTCAAACAATGTAGCTTCTACCAGCTGTTCACTTCGAATTACAACCTTCGCCTTGACAGCTTAATTGCCTCGAACCGGGAAAAAGGCCTCGTTCAGGGATGGTTTAGGCACCAGGGGTGGGTTAGGTATCCCACGCCCTGTGCATAAGACCGTGATCGACCATGCGTGCGAGTGTCCGTCTGATTTAAAAGAACGTCCAACAAGCGAGTCCAATCAGTCACGGTTGATGAACCCTTCAACGGTATTTTCCCTCGCGTGTATGGTGCACCAGGCGTTCCATGATGGCCAGTGACACGGGCTAGGGTGGTTTGTGCCGGTGCTCCATTGACAGTGATCAAAGGCTGTTACGGTGAACAGACGCAGCGAGTAACCTTGCCTCCTCGAGGACAAGAAGCTGGCAGATGGCGTTGCGAAGCTGCAGGAGTCAGAAGAGGGTGAATAAAGGAAAAGCAGTGTTTAACCTCTTAGGTGCGACGCTACAGTGACTCGTGGAGATCTCTCTCTACCGCTATAATGGAAATGTAGATTGGCCATCTACTCATTTCAATTGAACGAATATATTTTAATTCACAATTTTTTCTTGCCACGAAAATAATATTAAATAGCACAAAAATTTATAAATATATTTAGTATATATTTACGTGTCTATGTCAACTAAGAAGCAAAACGAAAAGTTAACAATGGAAGTCGCATTTCTGCCATTTGAAACGTAAACGAACTATCGCGTTCAAAGGGTACAAATAATCTCTACGTGTTTTCATCAAGGAACTTCGTATCGAGATTGTTCACCCACACGACAAACAATGATGTATGTACGACGCGTGGGTAGAACAAGATGGACGATTGTTTTCCATCGATGATGAAAAGGTCCATAGTCTCCTTGTCCATGAAACTCGGACATGGCGAGAAACGTGTGGTTATTATCGATGGCGGCTTTCGTTCGGTTTATTATCGGTTCGCACAAAATGGCTGCTAATAACTTCTTACAAAATAACTTCGGTTCAACAAAAATCGATACGGATTCTCGGTACAGTTTGGGTAGTTCAAAAATTACTTTCAGATTGGTTAATGGCTTATAAGACTGGATTCATAAATTGTTAGAAATTATACCTTGGGAAATTCTGCTGCTTATGGCTTCTACATGTTGATTCAAAAGTTATGCAAAATTATTACAAATTATAAAATTCAACTGGTTAATGACTTCTACACATTGATTCAAAAGTTGCTCAAAACTATTAAACCTTGTAAAATTTTTCTGATTAATAGGCTTATATACGTTGATTCAAAAGTTGTACAAAATTATTACAAGTTATGAAACTCAACTGGTTAATGACTTCTACATGTTGATTCAAAAGTTATGCAAAATTATTACAAATTATAAAATTCAACTCGATAATGACTTCTACATATTGATTGAAAAGTTGTTCAAAACTATTATACCTTGTAAAGTTCTGCTGGTTAATAGGCTTATATACGTTGATTCAAAAGTTGTGCAAAATTATTACAAGTTATAAAATTCAACTGGTTAATGGCTTCTACATGTTGATTCAAAAGTTGTGCAAAATTATTACAAGTTATAAAGTTCAACTGGTTAATGGCTTCTACATGTTGATTCAAAAGTTGCTCAAAACTATTATGCCTTGTAAAATTCTGCTAGTTAATAGGTTTATATACGTTGATTCAAAAGTTATGCAAAATTATAACAAGTTATGAAACTCAACTGGATAATGGCTTCTACATGTTGATTCAAAAGTTGTGCAAATTTATTACAACCTATAAAATTATACTAAAAATTGTCTGAAGCTATTCACAATGCCATAATGTTATTAATATTCTCTCTTACTCTGACATAATACTACTACCTTCATAAATTCAAATCGAAGAAATATAAACGAAAAATGTTCCTCTCAAATAAATTTTTCTAAAATCATCAGAAAGCTATATCTCACGATCGAATCTGTCCAGACTTGAAATTTCCCAGAAGAACAGGTCCAATTTGAGTTTCCGTGTGAATCACAGCCTCCAAAGGCCAGAGTCGCAGAACTTAGACAGAACTTGTAAAACACCTAACAGACAAGACATTCTGACAGCAGTTTTTCAATGAATCGTACAAAATACGCAAGCCGTGATTTCCCTGGGGTATCGATAGCGCGGATGTCGATATTAAAGAGTTACGTGCCGAAACTGCGAAACAATTCTAGAGAAAAATCGCTTTGGTTTTATTTCGGTTGGAATTTTCTTTCATGTTCGTGTATTTACCTTGCAGCAGCGGTTTTGAGTCGTTAACTAGGGCGCGAGCAATAATTAATGAAGAGCAATCGAATGAAGCAAGAATTTCAGAGAAGATTTGCAGCCACGAAATCAGGAGAGCGTGTGAAAAAGAAGTAGAAGAAACGGGAAGCAAATTGAATGACGAGGATTTCTTAGAGCAACGTGACACGTCAGCTATTTATCTCGTGGCAAGATAAATTGCAGGTTTCTTTATATCGGAAGAATGTATGTTAAAAATGAGTAACGAGAGTTTTTATCCGTAAATCTTGTACATTCCGATTTTGCGAAAATCCCGGAAAAATATTTAAAATGCAAACGTAGAAATCTGTAGTGAGATGGAAAGAGGATTTGAAATAATTGAAAAATAACAGAAAAATCCCCGATTGAACACTTTCAAGTGTAAACAAGAATCCGGCTACTTCCGAAGGAAATTAATTTTTCCATTAAAGGAGGAGCCGTTCATCTCCGAGGACTTTCAGGAAAGAATTTGTCCTGCAATTTTCTGCCGGTATCTGTGAAACTGGGAACACGCTTGGTCGCTTTGGAACTCTATCAACACGATGGAAGATCGAGTTCTAAATATATACGGAAGTCTGTTGGACCAAGGATTCCGCTCAGTTTCCGCGTTCGAGGAGATAATCGATCGGATTGCAACCCTTTCCGGGACGGCTGATAAGAAACCGGTGACGTATGTAACCGGGAAAGTGAATCTCTGATAGCTTCAGACTTTGGCTCTGATTAAGTTTAGAATTCTAATCGGAATATTTAATGGTACAAGTGCGACTGGAAAGGCTATATTCTTCATTTTTTGTTAAGAAAATAAATTTTGAAATTGTAACAAAACCATTGGAAAAATGACCAAAATCTCCCAATGGGGAAGAAATTAATAATTCTAGCTGTTAATTTTTAGTGACTGAGGTTTTAAACGTCTCAGTGTGTCAGATTCTGATGAAGTACGGGTCAAAGTTAGCGAGGTGATTAGGGGAATTTGTGTGGAGGGTAGAATGTTTGTATATGTATCGAATGGTACTTTCTGTTGATGTTTGAAGAGGAAGACTATCATGTGATATGTGTCAATACAAAATGAAGTGAATGAAGTTACACCTCTTTTGTGTCTTGTGTTTGGTAGTTTTTGATCGTATCATATGAAGGAGATGATGATCATATTATGTTACTCATATGTTACTCATACGTTACTCATATGTTAGTCATATGTTGCTCATATGTTACTCGTATGTTACTTATAGTGCTACTCATATGGTACTCATATATTACTCATATGTTACTCGTATGTTACTTATAATGTTACTCATATGTTACTCATATGTTACTCGTATGTTACTTATAATGTTACTCATATGTTACTCATATGGTACTCATATATTACTCATATGTTACTCGTATGTTACTTATAATGTTACTCATATGTTCCTCATATGTTAATCCTATATTATTCATATGTTACTCATATGTTACATATAAGTTACTCATATGTTCTTCATATATTAATCCTATATTGCTCATACGTTCCTCATATGTTAATCCTATATCACTCATACGTTACTAATATATTAATCACATGTTACAATGAATTTTTGCTACATTACATAGAACTTATCCAGTATTGCTCTTCTCATCTATCCAACTTATACCCTAGAACCATTTTACCACACACGACACACGAACCATTTCATCATATAAATTTTCATGGAACTGTAAAACAATATGCAAGCTATTCCCAGAAACGATATCAATTTGTGTAAAATATGTAAAATAACTTTGCAGAAACGGTACCGGTTAAAGCAACAGTGAAGCATAGACCTAAAGTAGAACGTGAACTAGTACACGTAGAGAACCATGAACGCAAAGTATAGAATTAAAATATGAATAGTTAAATGCGGAATGCGAGAGCTTTAGAACTCCCATACTAAGAAATATCGCCTATGCAATATCAGCAGAAATATTAAATACAGAATACGTCGGATATTCACCGGATTGAGAAGCGAAATTCGCATAGAGACGTATAAATTCTACGTGAATTGCCGGCAAAGTGGTCGGCCCATTACTAAGTCGTTCGCCTCTTTAAATTCAGAACGGAGCGGACCGAAGGGGAAGCACCTGTTACTTTAATTCGGGAATATGTGTTATTTTCTAGAATGGAATTTTAGTGAGCGGGAAATCTTGCGGCGAAAGTTTGGGGAAAATCGAGGGGTAAATAAAAAGACATGGATGGGAGAGAAAGCGTTTTATGATGATTGAAAATCCTCTTTCAACCCCTTCGACAAACTGCGATGTCTTCAAACCACAGTTTCAGAAAGGATATCATTTTTTACCAAACATACGAAAAGGTAATGGACTTCGATATTGGAAATTGTCAAATAAAAAATTATTGAAAATTTTAGTACAAACTATAAAATGTATGTTGTCAATGGACACAATAACTCCATAATAATGTAAGCTGTCAAATAAAAAATTAATTCAAAAAAATATTGTTAATATAAACTAGCATACCTAACTTACCTAACCTACCTAACCCACCTAACCCACCTAACCCACCCAACCTACCGAACACACCTAATCTACCTAACCTACCTAACCCACCTAACCTAACATACCTAACACACCTAACTTACCTAACCTAACATTAGAAACTTGAGTGTTCAGAGACTTTTGTATTTATATAGTGTAGTATATTATGCAATGTATGTTAACACAGAATTTGTCAATATTAAATTAGAATAAACTAGAAATTTAAAATCAACAACTAACATGAATCTTCCAAGACCAGAAAGGTGATTTCAGTGTTAAACCCCGATCATCCCCTGAATCAGTGTAATAGAATTCAGGTTCAATTTCGAAATCTTCCAGACGAGAACAGTCGCAACATCCATAATGCAACCCCATTTTTCCAACGATTGGCTCTAAATCGAACTATAA
The DNA here is from genome assembly GCA_963576845.1 of Megachile leachella. NCBI lineage: Eukaryota > Metazoa > Arthropoda > Insecta > Hymenoptera > Megachilidae > Megachile > Megachile leachella. The sequence goes on along the minus strand of OY756262.1, from coordinate 5,699,030 downwards.
ACCCGCAGCACCCCTGCAAAAGGGACGTAAGGGTGGTCCTCAACTTGTTGGACACGAAGGGTAAAAGAGAGGGCATAGACACCTGATGATACGCCACTGCGGCATCGATCCCCCAAACTACCCCTCCAACGGTAACCATGGTGACCAGCCACCCCGTCTGCGTCCAAGGAACCACGAGCCTCGTTTTCATCCCTTCTGTACTCACGGAGCCAAGTGACGTCAGGTGATAAACATTAACCATGCCGTGAACCTGCACCGAACATCCCCCAATACGGTGGACGAACACGCTCCCCGTTTGTAAGCTGGTGATTTTTGATCAATTGGCCCTTTGTCGGGAGGGGGTAGGAGACAGTTCGAGGGTTGAGGGTACGTAGGCTCGTTACGACGGCTGGTTTATGGTGGTGGGTTTTTCGTGTTTTGTAGCGATTAGGGGAGGAGGTGGCCCGAAGGGATGTTTTATTATACCGACTGGTGAAAAGAGGCTTTATGTTCGGGGTTGGACTTGAAGTGAAAATTTTAGAAAATTGATATTTGATGGACGATGGATGTTCTTTGGTTGGGTCTTGTAGCGAATGTTCATAAATCTTGCATGAAATACAACAGCAGCTTCTATATATATTCAATATACATTGTATTAATCGTCAATAAATATTGTATCAAGTATTAATCAAACTGGTATGAACTATCACTAAATCTTGTATCAATTATCAATAAGTCTTGCGTCAACTATCAATGAATCTTGTATGTACTATCAATAAATCTTGTATTAACTATCAATAAACCTTGTACAAACTATCAATGAACCTAGTATGAAATATCAATAAATCTTGTACCAGCTATTAAAATAAGTCTTGCATCCACTATCAATGAACCTTGTATGTACTATTAATAAATCTTGCACCAAATATCAATAAACCTTGTACAAACTATCAATGAACCTTGTATGAAGTATCAATAAATCTTGTACCAGCTATTAAAATAAGTCTTGCATCAACTATCATTGAATCTTGTATGTACCATTAATAAATCTTGTATCAACTATCAATAAATCTTTTATCAATTATCAATAAACAATGTAGCAATTGTTCATAAATCTTACATCAAGTACTAGTGAAACTTGTATAAACTGTAAATTAATGTTGTATCAGCTATCAATAAATTTTGTATCATTTATCAATGAACTTTGTATTAATTGTCTATAAATCTTGTATCAAGTATTACTGAATCTTGTATCAACCACCAATAAACCTTGTATGAAATATCAATATATCTTTCATCAACTTTCAATAAACCTTGTATCAACTATCAATGAATCTTGTATGAACCACCAATAAATCTTGTATCAACCACCAATAAACCTTGCATGAAATATCAATATATCCTTCATCAACTGTAAAACCTTGTATGAAATATCAATGAATCTTGTATGAACCACCAATAAATCTTGTATCAACCCCTAATAAACCTTGTATGAAATATCAATAAATCTTTCTTCATCTATCAATAAACCTTGTATCAACAATCAATAAATCTCACGAACATATTTTCTCATTTTTTCTCAACAGAATGCACGTAGCACTATCAATAAAAGGAAACAAGTATTTTATTTACAAAAGAACAGAATTTTAAAGCATCTTAGAATCGAAGTGTCTCTAACGAGATCTTCCCCGTTTCACAGACAAGATCATACTTTCAAATACCGGATAAAGTAGATCTTGTTTCCAGCTTACAGGAAGCTTTTTCATGTAAATGTCTCTCCTCGCATTTATAAAATTCTTTTGAGTGTACCCTACGAATTTAAGTAAATGATCCTTCCTGACGGTAAGAAATTTCAAAGGTTACAGTTCCAGAAAATGTACTCCGTTTTCCCGTGTTTAAAGTGAAAATTACTTTTTCATTCGTTTAACCACTCGATTTCGTTTCGTCCTCATAAAATTCTTGCGGTTCAAATAAAAATACTAATAAAGTCAAAAATGAGAATTTGAAAAATTCCTTGAAATATTTCAGTACGTTAAACAAATGACTGAAACTGGTTCGTTGCAGAACACCGGTGCAAATAATAGTGAACATTCGAAAAGTACGCGGATAAATAAGCAGCGTGGTTTACAACACTTTCAGTAGTAAAGATCGATGTAAAAGCCGGTGTTGTAAAAGTTACAACTCTCGGAGCAGATGCAAAGCGTTCATCGTAAATCGCGGTTTCTAGCTGCACCGTGAACGATAAAAGTGGTGATCCTCTTTTATGGTGCCACCATAACTAATGGCGGTAGTTCGACGTCGAATTCACTCTTCACGGAACTTCAATGCTGCAAACATTGAAATGGACGGTCGCCGGTTTCTCGTAAATAAAGATTTCATAAAAAAAAAATCAATAGGATTCTATCTTGTAAGAATTAAATTGCAACGTTATAATAACTAAGTTTTAACACTTTATTTAATTACATTTTCGTTTTGGTTTATAATTTTATAAAATGTTTTTGTAACATGATAAAATTTCAAGCGAACAGGTAAATAAATCAGGCATTCATTCAGTTAGATTATTTTCGAAAATTAATTAATGTAATTCCATCGAACATATGAATTTTCAAGTGAAATAGGTAAATGAATAATGAGACGTTCATTCAGTTGGATTATTTTTAATAATCAATTAATGTAATTCCATCAAACATAATGTATTTATAATAATGAAATTTCGAGTGAAATAGGTAAATGATCAATGAGGCATTCATGCAAGCAAATTATTTTTAATAATCAATTAATGTAATTCCATCAAACATAATGTATTTGTACTAATGAAATTTCGAGTGAAATAGGTAAATACGTAATCAGACATTCACCCAATTTAATTATTTTTAAAAATCAATCAATGTAACACCATCAAACATACTATATTTATAATAATGACTCATCAAGTGAAATAGGTAAATAATCAGACATTCACCCAATTTAATTATTTTTAAAAATCAATCAATGTAACACCATCAAACGTACTATATTTATAATAATGACTTATCAAATGAAATAGGTAAGTAATCAGACATTCACCCAATTTAATTATTTTTAAAAATCAATCAATGTAACACCATCAAACGTACTATATTTATAATAATGACTTATCAAGTGAAATAGGTAAGTAATCAGACATTCACCCAATTTAATTATTTTTAAAAATCAATCAATGTAACACCATCAAACATACTATATTTATAATAATGACTTGTCAAGTGAAATAGGTAAGTAAATAATCGGACATTCATCCAATCAAACTACTTTCGCAATCAATGTACCATCGAACATCTATAAGTTATCGAGTGAAACAGGTAAATAGACATCGTGTGCGTCACAGCGTCGGTAGTGACGATTAAACGACGGAATCCTTAGGATTAACAAGTGAATAGTGGACTCCAAGAAACGAATTTGACTTCGAACGACTAGTTTATTTTGCCATGTGACTGTTCGTGTCCTCGAAGAATTTTTACGTTTTACAAAGGCGGGAGTACAATTTTGGTGACATTGATGAGGGGAACAGTTTCTTTTCTATTGGTTTAGGTAAAATTGGAGATGGAAATGAGTGACGTATGAAGTGGGTCTTTTATCGAAGTGAGTAAGTAATAAAACGCAGTACCTCGACTCGTGGAAACTGCAAACTAGACTCTGAGGTTAAGGTTTCAGATGTGATTAACAACAACTCGCTAGAATGCAGTGACTCCTGTGTGTTGATTTGAAAATACAAATGGAAAAATCATTAAAGCATGAAAAATCAAAGCTGAGAACTTGTACCGAGGTCCTCTCGCTGTGATGTTCTACTCCCTTTGTACCAAATTAATATTATGTTACAAACTGCATCAACGATGTGATAAATTTACAAGTCCAGCTGAACACGATCAGACATCGAATCGAGTTTCACGCTTCGAAATACAGTCGCAACAAGGTGATCGCTATTTCAATTGTTGAAAAAAGTCAAGTAGAACCTATGATCTCTCGTTACCAGTGAAATGAAACGAAAACAACGAGAAATTCACCCTTAACTTCGGTAAACTTTCCGTTAGAGCTCACCGACTAATAAAAATCCGATCCCTTATTTGAACGTTCAAACGAATATTAGCTTTCCTTTCAAAGTTTCCTTCATCTGCCCGCATAATCCGAATAATTGCGTTACGTTTTATCAAACTTTTCTACAAACGTCGCATTTCCTGTAATTTATGAACGCATCCAGAATTTTAGTGCAATGGAATTTTGTGGATCGAAATTATGAGCGTAACGAGAAATTTCCAGATTGAATCGCTCCGAAACGTTCGTCAAATTCGATTGGAGCGAAGGATATCGATAGCTTTCACTCTTGCGCGATAAATTTTAAAAGCCTTCAACCAGTTAACGGATATTACTGAAAAAACACGAAATTTATAAAATTACTTTATGGTAATTATTCTCAACACGTATGAAATCGTATCTGTGATTTTATACTGCGTCACATTTAAAATAAATATTGAAAAATTTCATTAGCTTCATTTAAAAAATTTAATTTGTTAGATATTTTTTTAAGGTAACTTCGTTTTCAATGACACTTCTTAAAAAATTAAAAACAAAAATGTAGTCTATTTTGTTTATTTTATGCTTTTAAAAGAACATAAATATTTAGGAATAATAAAAATGTCTCAAACAAAAAAAAAATGAAATGTTAATTTTAATAACTTTGTCATCAACAAAGCTTCCCAAAAAATTAAAAACAAAAATTGAGTATCTTTCAGCTTTCAAAGTATCACAAATAATTAAGAATAATAAAAATGTCTCAAAAAAAATGAAATCATTTTAAAAACTTTCTCAAATATTCTTTAAACATTTTCCCTCCAACAACTCTTCCCAAAAAATTAAAAATAAAAATAGACCTTCTTTCATCCCTCAAAGCATCATAAACAATAAACAATAATAAAAGTGTCACAAACATAAAAAAAAAAAATAATAATTTTGCAAGTTAGCAGAAAATGTGAATTCATTTATCGACAGTTTAAAAGCCTGCCGAATGTTTGCGTATAGTTCAATAAGGGGAATGCAGAAACCAATACACGTAGGTTCCATAGGATATAAAGCTGTCTGAACGGTCGACCGGACCTGCATCCTGTTCGAAGTAGCATCGACGGCCACGCCATTGAAATGTTTCCTTCTCTTAAAGTATGTAGGTTAACGGTGACGTCACGAGGCGACCAGTGACGTATGTACGGTGAAATGTGCATCGTTGCTGGTCGTTGACGTGGATAAGGAATCTGCTTGTACGAGGTCGACGCCTAACTTTTCGTTACACCCTTTGCTAAATGGGTTAGATGAAATTGTGGCGGTGATATTAATAGAATTCTCATTCGTATGTGGAAATTTGCATTTCGTAGGGATTCTTTGGTTCAAACTTTTGATATGAAATTTTTTTATTTTTTATGGTATGAATTTTGGAGTAATGAAATTTTGGAAGAGTTTGAAGATCAAAATTTGTTGGGTTTTTAAGATTTTATGGTCGAAATTTTTGAGGAATTGGATTTTGGGATTTTGAGGATTAATAGGGTTCAATAAAGATATCAAATTTTGAAATTAGTAGATTTATATGTTCTTAAAGTCATATGTAGCAAGATTTCCAAATTTCCAAGTTTCCAAGTTTTCAAGTTTCCAAATTTCCAAATTTTCAAATTTTCAAATTTCCAAGTTTCTTAATTTCCAAATAATCAAATTTCCAAATTTTTAAATTTTCAAATTTCCAAATTTTCAAATTTTCAAATTTTCAAATTTTCAAATTTCCAAGTTTCCAAGTTTCCAAATTTCCAAACTTCCAACTTTCCAAGTTTCTAAATTTTCAAATTTCCAACTTTCCACGTATCTAAATTTCCAAATTTCCAAATTTTCAGATTTCCAACTTTCCAAGTTTCTAAATTTCCAAATTTCCAAGTTTTCAAATTTTCAAATCTCCAAGTTTCCAAGTTTCCAAGTTTCCAGGTTTTCAAGTTTCCAAGTTTCCAAATTTCCAAATTTCCAAATTTCTAAATTTCCAACTTTCCAAGTTTCTAAATTTCCAAATTCTCAAATTCCTTAATTTTCCAATTCCCCAATTTTCCACTTCCCTAATTTCCCAATTCCTTAATTCACCAATTCCCTAATTTCCCAATTCCCTAATTTCCCAATTCCCTAATTTCCCAATTCCCTAATTTCCCAATTCCCTAATTTCCCAATTCCCTAATTTTCCAATTCCTTAATTTACCAACTCCCTAATATCGCAGTTCATTAAGTTTTTAATTCCTTAATTTCCCAACTCCCTAATTTCCCAATTCTCTAATTTCCCAATTCCCTAGTTTCGCAATTCCTAAATTTCCTAATTCCCTAATTTTGCAATTCCTCAATTTTCCAATTCCCCAAATTCGAATAACCCTAAAAACTTGAAATCCTACACCTTCAAATCCTCCAACCCCAAAATCCCCAAATCTCTATACTCCTAAATCCCCAAATCGATAATTCCTCGAATCTCCAAATCTCCAGATTTGAAAGTCCCCAAATCCCCATACGAGTATCTCCCACACTCCTAACTTCCTCAAACCTCAAAACCCCAAATCCCCAAACTCTTAACATCCCAATTCCCAAAATCCCCAACTCCCAAGCCTCTCAATTTCCAAATCCCTCACCACATCACCCATTCCCCAAAATCATCTCGTCAAAGCCTCCCCAAGTGCACTAACAACAATAATCCCCCAAACGAACGCTCCAAAGGCCTTCTTTCCACCCGATCGGTACAGCATCCTCTCCAAGTAGATAAGGACCGAGTCAGACCGGTTCGACGCTTTATAAATAATCCGTCCGCGCAGCTACCCGCAGTAATGCACCCAAGCGCCATTAACTTCGCTAGTCTTATCAAATATTACCACGACTTCACTGTGGTAACGTACTCGCACACGACCGTGCATCCACACCTATGCGCACGCGTGCAAGCGTTCTCGTCTTCGGGGAAAGTTTTGGATATTAACCTCGGGGGTACGAGAACGTGTCTAGAGTCGATCCCATTTGCAATGCAAGTTTAAATGGCGGCAAACCGTGTCTGGCTGCATTCATATGCAGTCGTACAGGCATTCATACTAATACAGCGGCAAAAGCACAAGAAACAACGTGGGGATGAATTTTTGATGGGGTGTCTCGGTGTTCGCTGATTTTTGAAAATTGTTTATGAATCTTTAACCCACAAGTTTTTTGGTTGTGTCATTAAGTTGGGTAGAAATAGCATTTAGATGACAGGAGATTTTAGTAAATTTGAGAAATATTGGGGACTGAGGGGACAATTTGAGGACTGAGAGAGGAATTATGAGAAATGTAGTCCTTACTGAATTAACACATCTTTCTTCTGTTAAGACATTTTAATTTCGCAGATATATTAATTGACATCAAGCTTCCTGCGACCGAGAACGAACGAGCGCCTAAAAGCAAAATCCTGTCGGTATCAATCATTCCGTAAACGGCTCTAATTAATCAACCGACACGACCCAACTAATTACTAATCAAAACGCAGACATCCTGAATCATTTAAATTACACTCAAACCGATTGGTCTCGCTTGTTACGATATAATTAAACCTCCATTTCCAGTCGATCTTAAATTAACCGGTACAAGACCCGTGAAAAGCAACCGAAATTACGAATTTTCACTTTCGGTTCGAATCTGATACACGTAGAACGTTTCCAACGCGCTAATAGCAGAAATTAATTGAAACGTGCGTAACTTCGTTGATGAAAAACTCAACCACGAGCCGGTGAATCCAGAATTTCAACGCAACTTACTACACGCTACCGGAACGAACTTTCAAACAAGATTAAGCAACTAATCGTACAGGAAAACCTCGTTTACCGTCGAAGACGAAAGTTCAACGGAATCAATCTCGAACTTGTAATTGCGTGTCTCGTTTCACGTGGGACACATGGTGTTTCTGCTACTGGAAAAAAATTTAATGTCTTATTTTAGTTATTTGGGGAGGTGGATGTGCAGGTTTGAGTTGGAAGTAGGCTTGTTAGGGTTCAAATGTGATTAATTTATATTTTCGATATTTTGTATTGATGTACTAGTGGCGCAATGGTGACGCACTCTTGGTATACTAGTGACGCACTGGTGACGCACTCTTGATATACTAGACAAGATTATAGAGAGTCCACACAGTTCAAGACTACCAAATTCTCTATATATCCCTACTTTCGCTCTCCAGCGTAGAATTACCACGCGTCGAATTACTACGCGTCGAATTACCAAGCGTCGAATTACTACGCGTCGAATTACCACGCGCTGAGTACTCAAGCGTCTAATTACCACGCGTCGAATACTCACGCGCCGAATTACCAAGCGTCGAATTACTATGCGTCGAATTACCACGCGCTGAGTACTCAAGCGTCAAATTACCACGTGTCGAATACCAACGCGCCAAATTACCAAGCGTCGAATTACTACGCGTCGAATTACCACGCGCTGAGTACTCAAGCATCAAATTACCACGCGTCGAATACCCAAGCGTCGAATTACCAAGCGTCGAATTACTACACGTCGAATTACCACATATCGAATTACCACGCGCCGAATACCCAAGCGTCAAATTACCACGTCGAATTACTATTCGTCGAATCACCACATATTAAATTACCACTTGGATCCCTAAGACCCACATCCCCACATTCAATATTCCCTGAAAACTATAGCTTGCCATACCGATGACTTATACTACTTAAAATTACCCTTTTACTTAACTTTCTGAAACCCTCCCTAATAACATCAGAATAACATATACAATTATTTGAAGAATACAAAACGTTTAACTAATGACACAAAATTAATAAAATACACAATTACTATTAATACTCAATTATAATTAGTACACACAATTAATACACAATTATTTATAGAATACAGGAAGTCGAGTTAATGAAATTGTTCTATCGCATATACGAATTTAATGACATGGTCATATACTAAATTAATGACTTCGTGCAGGAAATTTATTTGTCAATAATATCAGTCCTCAATTACGTACCTCTACAATCTTCAGCAATTAGAATTTATTTTTAAAGCATTTTTCTCGTGTTCCCAAATAACTGGGTTACCACTGAAAATCGATGAAATGACGAGTTCAAATTAGACAAACGAACGACTACAAATTAAACGTGGCTGTCGCTGAAGTATCACTCGAATTGAATGCGATTAAACAAAAATTTATCGCTTTCCATTAAGCAATCTTTTACTCAGTGTACGATCGCTTGTTACGCGAACAGCAAAGCACACGTAACAATCCTTTTCCGATATAACAAATTAATATTATCCAACCGGTTTAACGGAATTAGCTCTTGTTTAAGCAGGCAAAGAAGTAAAATTACTGTTCAATTAAAATTCGATTACGGTCTTGTACAAAGGTCTCTTTTTTCCAAGAAAGTTATGTCACTCTTCACTTTCAACTTCGAAGATAAGTACAAACAATTTACAGGGACATTAGAGACCCAGAGCCTCCAATTACCTGGCAATAATAACGTTCTTTGTCGAGTCTGGAATCGGCAAAAAGCTCGCAGAAGCCACTTAGCGGAGGCGAGATATCGATAAATTGAACAGAAAAGGTGCTCAAAAATTAATGAGAATCGGTATTAAAAAATTAGCGGAACTTTCCATTAGTGCAAATCGAATTATTTCCAATATACGAAAGTAGTTTCAAGAACCGAGTACAAGTTATGTTCAGTATTTGTTACTGGAAATAGGAGAATATTTCAGGTCCGCCTCTCAAGGTAACTTAGTCATCACGGTAATCGTAGACAAGTTTCGAATTTGTAATTAAACAAGTTGATTCGATGAAAGGACCTTCCACGAAGTTATGGCACTAATTATATTTTGCTATGGCCTGCTACGTCCTCTTTTCCTTGATCCATAGTGGAGATAGTTAAATGGATCACGTATCTTTTGCAATCTCATTTGTGAAATATTGTAAGGACATCTTGTTTAAAAAGATTTTATGTATTAGTACAATGTATCTTTATATGCTGATCCAAACATCATATCTTTTATGAACAAAGTTAGGTCAACATTTGAAATACTGTCTATCTAATGGTATGTAGTAATGTCCACTTCAAATGAATTTTGAATCACAATTTTATTCATAAGTACAACCTATCAATTCTAATTGTCTCATCGAGACATCATACTTCCTTTATGATTAAAAATGACACTGCATATGAAACAGTATCTAGCTCAAATGAGTCTTAAAACACAATTGTATTTATTAGTACAACATATCAATTTTTATATACTGACCAAAACATTATATGTCCTATAAGATCAGAAGTGACGCTGTATCTCAAACATTAGCCAGCTCAAACAAGTGTCAAATTACAATCTTATCTACAAGGTATAGTGTTGCAACTAAGGCACAATCTTGCTCAGACGAATATCAAGTTACAATCTTATCTACAAGGTGTAATGTTCCAACTGAGATACAATTTTGCTCAGACGAGTGTCAAGTTACAATCTTATCTGCAAGGTATAACGTTGCAACTGAGACACCATCCAGCTCAAACGAGTATCAAATTACAATCTTATCTACAAGGTATAACCTTTCAGTCTTAATACCATCACCCAAAACATCCTATCTCCTTTGTGACTAAAAACAACCTTGCAACTCGACACCATTCAGCTTAAATAAGTATGAAATTACAATCTTATCTACTGGTATCTCCTTTCAGTCCTAATATCATCACCCAAAACATCGTACCTCCTTTGTGACTAAAAACAACCTTGCAACTCGACACCATCCAGCTTAAATAAGTATGAAATTACAATCTTATCTACTGGTATCTCCTTTCAGTCTTAATACCATCACCCAAAGCATTATATCTTCTTTGTGATTAAAAATAACCTTGCAACTGAGACACAATCTTGCTCAAACGACTCTCAAATTTCATCCACTAGTATAAACAATCTTAACGTCCATACCTGAACAGTCTATCTCCTTTATGATCAGAAATGTACTGCAACTGTAACATCATCTAGCTCAAGTGAGTCTTAAGTTTCAGTCGTATCTACTAGCATAAGCTAATAATACTATCCTCATCAAAGCATCGTATCTCCTTTATGACTAGAAATAACCGTGTATCTGGAACAGTATCTAGTTTAAATGAGTCTTAAATCACAATTTTATCTATTGGTACAGGCTATCAATTCTAATACCCTCGCTAAGATATTATAGCTTATTTATGATCTTAAATGACCCTGTATCTTGAAATATCCAGCTCAAAGGAGTCTTAAATCACAATTTTATCTATTGGTACAGGCTATCAATTCTAATATCCTCACCAAAGTACCATATCTTCTTTATGAGTAGAAGTAAATCTACACCTAAAATATCCATCTCAAATGATTCTTGAATCTCAATTTGATTTATTGGTGCAACCTGTCAATTCTGAAATCCTCATCAAAGTGTCACATCTCCTTTATGAGTGGAAATAAACCTACACCTAAAATATTCACCTCAAACGATTCTTAAATCTTAATTTCTTCTACTAGCACAACCTGTCAATTCTAAAATCCTCATTAAAGTACCATATCTCCTTTATGACTAGAAATAAACCTACATCTAAAATATCATCCCCTCAAACGATTCTTAAATCTCAATTTCATCTACTAGCACAACCTGTCAATTCTAAAATCCTCACTAAAGCACCATATCTCCTTTATGACTAGAAATAAACCTATACCTAAAATACCATCCCCCTCAAACGATTCTTAAATCTTAATTTCTTCTACTAGCACAACCTGTCAATTCTAAAATCCTCACCAAAGCATATCTCCTTTATGACTAGAAATAAACCTACACCTAAAATACCACCCCTCAAACGATTCTTAAATCTTAATTTCTTCTACTAGCACAACCTGTCAATTCTAAAATCCTCACCAAAGCATATCTCCTTTATGACTAGTAATAAACCTACACCTAAAATACCCACCCCAAATGGTTCTTAAATCTCAATTTAATCTATTAATGCAACCTATCAATCCCGACATCCTCACCGAAGCATATCTCCTTTACGACCAAAAATAAACGTACACCTAAAACACCATCCACAAATGATTCTTAAATCTAAATTTTATCTATTAGATCAACCTCCCCAAAATATCTCCCATAAATCCAAAATTAACCCCATATCTCAAACAGCAGCCAAATGAATCCTAAACCGGAATTTTATCTACTTTTCAATCCTGAGCGGAACATCCTATCGCCTTTATGACCAGAATAACGCTGCACCCGAAGCACCGCTCAGACGAGTTCGAAACTCAGAATTCTATCTACCGCAAGACTTAAACTCGGAAATTCATGGAAGCAATAACTGTCCGGAAACGTTCTGAAATTCCCGTCCGTAATCAACGTATCTGGCACGTTTCATGCTCAAAATAACAACCGGCAGAGACGCGTATCTTGGAAATTGATCCCGGAGTACAATCGTCGCAAATTAGCGTTAAGTCGAAAGTTGGGAGGCCTGCAGCTATTTCGTGCTAAGCTGTCGACGTTCGGCTGGTCCGTAACGCGGGATAAACGCGGTACACCGATACTATTGATTTTGCGAGAGGTGCAGAAAGAAGGGTGGCAGAGAAAGTGGAGGGTGAGCGAGGTCAACCCCCTTTTCAGGCTGGCCCGACATAAAACAGGGTTTTTCCGGGCTTAGGCCGGTTTATCCTTCAACGTTGTTCCTCTGCGGTAAACCGAACTGGAAAAAATTGATATTTAACTCTGTACCTGGATGATGCTCGTGCTTTTGTTCCTATTTTTGCCGCTGCTATTTTAAAACTGCTACCCCGTTTCAAAAATTTCTCCGTAATTTACGTCGTTCCAACTGCCTACAAGAATGTTACGCATTTTATCGAATTTCAAAGATGGATCGGGAAATTAATCGCTACCTGCAACGGTCAATACATCAATGTAACTTTTCTTCGTATCCAATCCTTTATGCTTCAATGCAACACGTCAAATTATTATGCGGAGACATGATTTATGGACACAAAAGTTGCGGCTTCGATCGACGATAATGCAACAGGGATACAATGGATATACAGGACGTGTCAAAAGTTACGGCTTCGGTGACGTTGACATTACATGACTTAATCTTTCATGACTTTTGAACGTTACGTGCTTCAAATGTAATTTACTACACTATAATTATTTTTATAAACTCAATTGTCAAATTTAAAAATCTCTGAGCACTCAAGTTTCTAATGTTAGGTTAGGTAAGTTAGGTAGGTTAAGTTAGGTAAGTTAGGTTGATTAGGTAAGTTAGGTATGCTAAGTTAGCTAAGTTAGGTGGGTTAGGCACGTTAGGTAAGTTAGGTAAGTTAGGTGGGTTAGGCACGTTAGGTAAGTTAGGTCGGTTAGGTAAGTTAGGTAAGTTAGTGGTGTTAGGTATGTTAGGTAGGTTAGGTAGGTCAGGTAGGTTAGGTATGCTAGTCTAATTTAATAATATTCGTTACTGAATATCACATTCATATTTTAACAATAATATTCATAACATTTGAATTTACTATATCAAGCTTTAACTGTAATTCTACCTCCATGTATAAATATAGGATTGACATCAAGCACTCACTCAATAAAAATAGAATACAATTGTTCATTTCAACTCTTCAGAATTTTAATGTCATTAATTTTTTTTTATTTTAAAAACAACTCCAAACCTAACTAAACTTCATGAATCTTAGAATACCCAAAATTAAAGAAGTAACCAACAGCGTCATCTTATGTTTAATATTGCTTGTTTTATCAACACATTATCCAGCAATTAATCATCTTTACCGACTCGCAGTTCAAGTAATTATTTCGAAGAAAGCAACGGATGTTATCGATCGGCACACAACGAAGTTGCTCGTATCTCGGCTACGTTCAAATCGAATTACAAAATTGACAGAGTAGACAGGATTCAATCGTGCTTTTCCGACAAACCTGCCAAAACTAGAGTGATGGTGAACTAAAGCGCAAGCAACAGCCCAAATTGGACCGCGTCCAACATCAGAATCGCTTCTTTTACGAACATGTAACTCGAATTAACCAAACACAACCTCTCGCTGACGGGTTGCGTGGACATTTCTATGGCAATCGAAATTAAAACTAGGTATTTTCACTGTTCTTGAGGATATTCGCATGAGATTCGTAACTTTCTAACGAAATGCAGGAGTGACGAGAAATTTAGCATCGTTTCGCATCGACATGGCGGACGAGGAGCCTCAAACCGAGGAATCGGACTACGAGATTCCGGGGATTCCTGACGAGTCTGAATCGACTACCGCAGCAGCCAAGGCGTCCAAGATGTCCAAGCTACAGTCCCTGGTTTCCACCATCATGCAAAATGGGTCACCTTCGGGCTCGCAGGTAGTGCAGCCATTAGAACTGCAACCCAGCAAGACTCCATCAGCAGCCAGCAAGACTCCGTCTGCACCCAGCAAGACTCCATCTGCACCTAGCAAGACTCCCTCTGCAGTCAGCAAGACTCCATCAGCACCCAGCAAGACCCCCTCCGTTCCCAGCAAACAGGCCTCGCAAGAGTCGCCAGAAGAAATCACCAAAGAAGAGTCCAAGTCCCAAGACCTTTCCTTAAAAAAGTCCTCCCTGGACCAACTAAGCAAGGAAATGTCCCAGATGACTCAAAAACCCCGACTGCACTGTCACCGCCGCTTCCGAGAGCTGATCGGCAAGCGAGAGATGAAGAAGGAGGAGCTGACGAAGCAGCAATGCGTCCTCAAGCAGCGTCTGGACATCCTAGAGTGCTCCATGCCGGCGGTGATGGTGTGGAACATATGGCGTATGAGCCAGGGAGCGTGCGTGCCCAACCTGAAGCAGGTGCTGGAGAAGCAGTTCATGGGGCCAGCGTCTGGGGAGGTGTACTGTCCTAGCACACCTAGTCGACATTTCGACTGCAGGGTCAGGGAGGTTGAGGCTGAAAGGAAGCTGGCACAGAAGAGAGTGGAGGAGGCGAGGGCGCTTTGGGCAGAGAAGGAGGCGGCTTTGGAGGAGAAGACTAGGAGGCTGGAGGAGGCTAAGAAGACGCAGGTGCAGATCAAGGAGAATATTGAGAACTTGAAGCTGGAGGCGCAGAGGCTGAGGGAGGCTGCCAGTAAGGCGGTTGAGGATGGAGCCTGCGAGGCCGGTGAGTCTTCTGTTTCACATTTAATCAAATTCCATAAGACACATTGAGTTTCCTGAGTTTCTAAGACCTCACCTAACACCTGACCTTAGCTCAGGCCGGTGGGTCTTCCTCCTGTCCCACACTTAACCAACTTCCACAAGAAAAATAGTTTCCCAAATTCCTAAAACCTGACCTCAGCTTATCGACACAGGTGAGTGCCGCGTGACAGAGTGCAAGAAGAAGTGGCTGGAGAAGGTGCCCAGCGGTGCATCCATCAAGTCAACGGACATCGAGTGCCTGGAGGAGCTCCAGCATCTGGCGCAGAGCGAGCTGAGCATGAAAAGGCAGATCGCGGAGCTGGAACGTCGAGAGGAGGCCTATATGAGGACCCTCCAGCAGGCTGACGAGCTGTGGGCGAAGCTGCAATGCGATGCGACTAGCACTATGAGCACTCTTCAGGAACAGTTGGATGTGAAGACGGCCGCGAATCAACAGATGGCGGATCGAATCGTTCAGCTGGAGGACGTGCTGGAGGATCTCAGGTCGAGGCTGGCAACTTGTAGGAGCCACCTGGAGAAGTTCATGAGCATAGACAAGATAGAGGCGCTGATTGGTAGAGACAGCGACTTCGCCGGCGTCTTCGACCGGGATACTTTAGCTAAACCTGACATGGACGACGCGGAGTCGGAGATCAAACCCGAAGTTGGCGACGCGGCGCTGAGTATCAGTCCGGAGGACTTCGAGCTGGAGAAGCAGAGAGCAGAGGAGGCCATGGACTACCTAGCCAGTTACGGATCCCTTTCCGAGCTGTTTGTGGACGACGACTACGTGTGCGCTCCGGACTTCATCTGCAACGATGTGGTGCTCACGGAAACTGGACTGACGGAGGAGGAGATGGCTGCTCTGAAGGAAGGACGCGTTACAGCACAGATGCTGCTGCAGAAGATCCAGCCCGACGTGCCGATTACCGCCATTTCAGAAAGGACAATCAAACGATCCATGAAAGAGGAAGAGGAAGATGCTGATGAGATGACGCTTGAAAGCGAGAGAATTGAGGATGAACAGATCATCGTCAGTGAACTAGACGCGGAATCTTCGGTTGCTGAGTCTTTCGCAGAAGCGGAGGAATCCGTTGCTGAGTCTTTGGCTGAAGCGGAGGAACCTTTCGTTGCGGCGGAGTTGGATGCAGAGGAGCCGTTTGCTGCGGAGTCTGCCGCTGAACCTTCGGAAGCCTCCGCGTTTGAAGGCGAATTTGTGGAGCATAGTATTAAGACTGAACCTGAAGATTATGTGTCGGCTGACGAGGAAGCTAACATACTGGTCCCGTTGGATGAGCTGGTAACGTGGCAGGATAATGTGGACAACATACGCGAGACAATAGCGGTGTGTATCTAAATTTTAGCTGATAGTTGATTTAAATATTATTTTCATGTGTATGTATCTAAACTGATGGCTGATACATAGAACTTGAGTTTAATATTATTTTCATATATACTAGCATACCTAACCTACCTAATCTGCCTAACCTACCTAGCCTACCTAACCCACCTAACCTACCTAATCTGCCTGACATATCTAACCTATCTAGCCTACCTAACCTACCTAACCTACCTAACCTACCTAACCTACCTAACCTACCTAATATACCTAACACATCTAACTTACCCAACCAACCTAACTTACCTAACTTAAGCTACCTAACCAACATTAGAAACTTGTTATAAAACTTGCTATAAAAATATTTATATACTGTAGTAGATATGGAGGGCCTTCACATAGACACACACCGAAATATGACATTTGTATTTATATAGTGCAGTAGACGTATCTAAATTGAAATTTTAGCTGATATATAGAACTTAACTTAAACATTATTTTCATATGAATCCAAATTGAAATTTTAGCTAAAACTTGACTTAAACAAATTCTTCTTATTTAGAAATGTCCTGACTGCGTGGTCGTCAAGAACAGTGCTGACATGATGGCTGAGGAGATCTCCAGATATACAAGAGTGAGTACCAATAACTTATCTCTTCAAGTACACATAAAGACATCAATCGTTCTTGCAGAGAGAAGTTAGAGAAATTATTGGACCCATAACCGAAGCAGCAATTGTGGAGACAGAAGTATCGATAAAAGAAGAAATTGAAGACTTCATAGAACCAGGAAAAGAAATTGAAGACTTCGTACAACCAGAAAAAGAAATTGAAGACTTCATAGAACCATCGAAAGAAGTCGAAGTCGAAGCTCCACCGATAGTGACGGATGTGAGCAAGGAACCTGATATACCTCTCCTGTCGGAAGCGATACCTTCCGCTGAAGATGAAGTACGTCTCACTGAAGAAGTGACACCTCCATCTGCAGAGGCACCTGTTGCCGAAGAAGCGAAAAAAGCAGATGTAGATATTCCAGGAATTGTTGAAGAAAAACCGATAGAAGCAGAGGCAGCTGCAGTATCACCGGTTGAAAAAGTAGCGCCATTAGCAGAACCAACGGTAATAGAACAGGTGCCAGAAGCGGAGAAAAGAGAAGACGTAACGAAAGAGAAGGAGGTAGAAATGATCACGGAGGAACGGAAGGAAGAGACAGGATCGCAGATACTACCGGAGAAGGTTGGAGAGGCAGTTACGGCGGAGAGGAAAGAGATCGAGGCTGATTTACTACCGGAGAAGGAACCTGCGAAAGAAGGTGTAGAAGTGCTGGTGGAAGAAGGAAGAGAACCAGCGACAGTAGAAGATGTACTTGAAGAGGAGAAGATAGGCGCAGAAGAGAGGATTGTGGTAGCAGCGCCGGAGGCAGGAGAAAAAGGAGAAGTACTGGAAATGAGAGAAGAAATAGCAGTGGAAGAAGTGGTGGCAGAAGCAGCAGCAGAAGAAGTGGTAGAAGCTGCTGCAGAGAGAGAAGAAGTAGTTGCAGAAAGAGAAGAAGAAGAAGTAGTTGCAGAAAGAGAAGAAGAAGCAGTTGCAGAAAGAGAAGAAGAAGAGGTAGTTGCAGAGAAGGAAGAAGAAGCAGTTGCAGAGAGAGAAGCTGTGGAAGCAGTTGAAGAGAGAGAAGAAGAAACTGTGGAAGCAATTGAAGAGAAAGAAGAAGAAGCTGTAGAAGCAGCTGAAGAGAAAGAAGAAGAAGCAGTTGAAGAGAAAGAAGAAGAAGCTGTGGAAGTAGTAGCAGAGAAGGAAGAAGAAGCTGTGGAAGTAGTAGAAGAGAAAGAAGAAGAAGTAGCTGTGGAAGTAGTAGAAGAGGAAGAAGAAGAAACTCTAGAGTCAGTTCCAGAGCAAATAGAAGAAGAAGTCGTAATGGAACCAGTTCCAGAAGAAGAAGAACCCGAAGCTCCACCCGAAGAGAAAGAACCCGAAGCCCCAGAAGAGCCAACCGAACTGCCAGACGAAGTAGAAAAAGTAGTAATACTCTCAGTAGAGGTTCTCCCAGAAGCCGAAGAAGAAGTTGAAGAAGAAGAAGAAGAAATAATACCCGAAGCGATATTACCAGAAGAAGTGGAAGTAGAGATGATCCCAGAAGAAGTCGCAGTCTGTGAACTGGAAGTAACTATAGAAGTGCAAGTAGAAGAAGTGTGCGTCCTAGAAAAACCGGAGGAGGTGATTTCAGAGGAGTCGGTTGCAGAAGTCTGTGTTTGCGAGCCACTAGAAGAATCTGAAGCCGAACCATTATTTCCTGATGATACCTTTAGACTTCCTTGCGTCTGTTCTGAAGAGAAGCTCGAAGTGCCGAAGGTAGAGAGTTCTAAGGTGGTGGAAGTTCCATGCGTTTGCTGTGAAGAGCCTCCTGCACAGGAAACGAAGGCTACGGTCACGGATGAGATATGTGAACTTCCGTGCACCTGTTTTGAACCTCCGAAAAAATCGGATGATGTCTGCACTTGCTCTGGCAAGGAGGAAGAAATTTCGCAAACGGACGTGTGTAAACTTCCCAGCGTTCGTTCCTACAGATCGGGAATATCGAAAGCCATAGGCTCAGATATGTATAAGCTTCCCTGCAGTCATTCTTTGAAGTCCGGAATGTCGAAAGCTACGGGTTCGGAAATGAGTAAGGTTCCTTGCACTCATTCCTTGAAATCGGGACCGTCAAGAATGTCTGAAGAACCACGTAAAGCTACTTGCGTCTGTTCCTCCATACCGGAGGAGTCTGCACCAGAAGAACCAGAACAAAGTAAACCTTGCACATGTAAACCAGAATCAGAGATGGCGGGAGTTGAGGCAGAATCTATGATGTATTCCATTCCTGTGGTCGGTGGCCAGTCACATGTAATTATCCCAAAAACTTATATGATGTCTCCCATGTACCAATATTTACAATATCTCAAATATTAATATTAACCCCTTGCACTTGTGACTTATTTGGCAGGAGAGTCAGAACTGCCTAATTACAGCTGCAATATTAAAACAGACAGAAACATTGAAATATATGTTATCATTCAACTGTTGACTATGTAAATTATAATTGGACTTAAACTCCAAATTGAAGTGTATTAATTTGAGTGAAATTGATTATAGCCGAAGTACAAGTGTCACTCTTCAAAATAGTGCAAGGGGTTAAAACTACTAAACGGATCAAATAACTGCCCCACAAGTTTCTTATTACAACATACACATTTTGTTAAACATTCCTTAAAATTAGCATTGATTTCCAAGAAGTGTGTTCTAATTTATGTTTCGAGGTTTACTTTATTTTTAACTTCAAATTAAGTACGTACACTACCGTCCTTGACAAACACAAGATGGCCGCTGGACGTCACGTGACTCCCGCGCGCTCAGCTCAAATATATATCGTACAATAGAACTAAGAGCCTTCTTTATTTTAATTACGTAATATAACGGTATGAAAATTCAGTAGTGAAGAAATATAACCATATCAAAATTTATTAATGAGACCATAAGGTTAACAAAGACAATATGGTTAATACAAGATGGCCGCTGACGTCACGTGACTTCCTCGCGCGCTCAGCTCGAATATATATCGTACAATAGAACTAAGAGCTTTCTTTATTTTAACTACGTAATATAAGGGTATGAAAATTCAGCAGTGAAGAAATATAATCGTATCACTTGTATCTGGACAGTAGTGTATGTCGGTAGGTTTACGAATGTCTAATTAATGTCTCTTAGGAGCCATCGACGAAGATCGAAGTCACACAGACGGAATTAAGCAGGGCGTTCAACACCATGCAGGTGGTCACCCAGACAGTGTCGGACACAGGAACCCAGACTCCAGTGCACCGACTGCTAAGACGGTCTCAGCAGCCCAAAATTATAGCCGTGACCGGCCCAGTAGTTCCAGAAATGGAGGTGCTGAGCCACCTATCGCAGAGGCTGAAGCCCATAACGCAGACCCTGATGACCACCACCGCGAGCAGCCAGACAGAGAAGGTTTACCAAAGCACGAGTGTCAGCAGGAAGGCCAGCCCGAGTCTTCGCATCTCCGAGATTCTGCAGAGTCTTCGTACGGGAGTTCATCTGAAGTCCGGGCCCGAGGAGGAACTGAAGTCCATCAACTACCGGAAACCGCAGGAATCCTTCGCGAAGTGCAACTGCTGCGTCTGCGGGAAGGACATGGACCCTAGGATGCGAGGTTCGACGTCGGCCTTCAGGTTTCCGCGGAAGAACGCGATTCCGGGAGTCGATCAAGGAGTGCAATACGACACCATGTGCCCGAAGTGCAAGATCACCAAGCTGCAGGAGACCTTGAAGTCACGGGAGTCGCTCAGGTGTAAAACGGAGACGTGTGATCGCCAGGTACATACGTCCGTGGCGTCCTTCACTCCGAAGGGTGTACCATTCAATCGGCTGAAGAAGAAAGTCGATCAGGGTGTTACCGCGAAAATTCCCAAGAGCGGTCGCAAGTCGAAGAAGAAGACTCCTGAGGTGCAGGAGATTCTGCCTGCCAAGCCGGCGGACAAGGAGTCGGTGATGCACTGCATGTGTGAAGATGACGTGTGTGGAACGGAGAGGACGCGATGCGCGTGTGGGGATCCTGATTGATCTACTTGGCTCAAAGTAACTGGGGTATGTTTATCAGTCTCTTTGGGACTTGTGGCTGAAAGATGGCTTTTGTGAACTTAGTTGATATACTGCTGTGGAGAATGTAAAAGTTTGCACCCCGGAGTGGTTTCAGTGGAAGGTTCTTACTTTGAACCTTTTTAAAGTCTACGTAAGTTATACTCAAGGTTCTGTGTACGTTCTGGGGGATTCAAGGGTCTCTTCAAAGCCTCTGGTTCTGTAATATAGGGACTAGATCCTATTTAGAATTCTAAAACAGGGTTTAAAATCTTTGTGGGGTCTGTCGACTTAAAGACCCCAAAGTGATCGATCACTTTAGAACCATCTGCGATTTTGCTCTAATCATATATTTTCCATGTGAAATTAGGGGGGGTTTAAGTCATCATTTTGCAAAATTCGAATTTGTTAAAAAATAACTAGCCTTCAAAGTTTGCAATTTTTGCCCTTTCTTAATAAAATAGGCTTCACTTACGAATTTTTTTCTCGGAAAGCACAAAACGAATTTAACTAAATTCTTTTTTGTTTTATTAAAGAAAGATGGGGCTATTTTAAAATATTTTTTTTAATTCCCTAAATTTGTTATGGAACGTCGCAAAAATTTATAATGCCCTCCACTGCAAAGAAACGCAGAAAACGACTTTGTTAAAATTTTTCGGTATTTCATAACAAATTAAGGGAATTAAAAAAATATTTTAAAATAGTCCAATTCTTTGTGAATAATACAAAAAAGAATTTAATTAAATTCGTTCAGTAGTTTTCGAGAAAAAAATTCGTGAGTGAAACCTGTCTTCGCAAAAGTGAGCAAAAATTGCAAACTTTGAAAGCTCGTTATTGTTTAAAAAATTCAAATTCTGCAAAATGATGACTTAAACCCCCCCTAATTTCACGTGAATAATATATTTTGATCAGAGCACAATGGCAACGTCCAATTGCAAATTCCAGTAAGAAAATATTACGAATCGAATAAAAGTTTGTGTCGCTCCCGAACTTTTAAAAGAGCAAATTCCTCTCGCAGATATTCACAGGATGAATGAAGAAAGTAGCCTTGGAGTAACAGTAAAGGCTTCTGAGTGGGTGAACGCGAAGATAGAATCAAAGATGGCCGCGACAAAGAGAACGGTATGTAATTTCCAATAATGTGGCCTTCTGAATGGTACTCTTTTAAAATCAATAGCACAGAACCATTGTGCAGGTCCTTTTCTTCGGGCTGACATAATAGGATTAACAGTGAGTTTGAAATTAAATTTCGGCTTATCGTCCATTTTTGATGAAGAAACATTTCAAGTGTCACGTGCATCGTGTTCGTTTACGTGGATCGTAAATTTGTAAGTTCGACAATGAATAATAAAGGACTGCTATTAATTGTGTGCCTTTGAATTATGTAACATTGAACTCTAGGAACAATGAATTATTGTTACGGAATAACTCTTCGGATGACGTTAATTGTAGCGTGATTATTATAATATCATACATTAAATTGACCAATATGACGTAAACGGGGTTTAAATTTGAACGGAGCTTCTCATTGTGTTTAATTTAAGACGACAGAATTTCGATCGGACTGAAATAAGATACAGCATCGCAATCAGATTCGTGAGACGCTTGATTTAAATAGATCAAACCGTAATCACATTTGGATTATTAAACACGTTCGGCTAATCTTCGAGTCATTTAAAATCGATAGCTTAAATTTTCATTAAAAACAAATTAAACTCCAGTTAACTAGACAAGCTTTTAATTGAAATTAGGTTCCGAATCGAAACCTAATTAAACTCTTAAGACAATCAGAAGTGCTCTAAACTTGCGTCGAGCTGAAATTGCGTTTGTCAACATCCAAACTGTTTAAACGTTGATTGAAATTTTTATATTCAGAATTTCATCGTTCATTCATTTCACTTAGACGGCGCATGAATATTCTTCTGTGGGGTGCATTGTGAAAAAACGCGTCCATTAGTCAGACGCATATTCTTGAACAATGTTCCGTTGAGGTAGCCTCAGTAATTTGCATATTAATAGAACTGAAAATGTTGAAAGGAACGTTGTCGAAATTTCAATGCCTCCGTGACTAACGAGATTTCGTTACTTCATAAATCAGACAGTCGGCACTTGGCACGGAGGGATTACAATTTGTCGCCAAACTGAAGTGACCCCAGACGAAACGCAGTTCGACCATTTTGTCTCTCCGATAATCGAGTGATTCATTCGAAATGGAGACGTTCTTATGACTCATACAAGGTTTATTATGCGAAGTAAGAGAATATTATATTGAAACGCGGACAGAATTGTAATCACTGGAGTTTATGCAAATCGGGTAATATACTGAAAAGCTTCGGATCTTTATTCTTTGACGTCGTTGATAGTGCGTAGCAAACGCAAGGACTTCAATTTAGAGATGTACCTAGGAGATGCGAATAGTAAACATAATATTAGGAAACTATGAAACCGTTGAATGAAAATAAAATTCGAAAAGCGCAATTTTTCACATTGTTTATAATATTCAATTGACATAATTTCCATTGGCATTTACGACTTTTTGCCAACGATTGGGTACATTATATATACCTTCATGAAAAAGACTTTTATTTTTAGAGTTAGTAAAGAATTCGAAGAAGACAGATTGAACAAAAAACGCCTGTTTCATAGTTTCCAATTTAATACGTGGCAAATTTAACCCAGACGAATTTGATTACAACGTACGGAGAACAGAGCACGAACCGTACACAGTGCATAGAGTTACTGGACGTAGCATATATAACGTGCAGAATTGTTGCGCGTAACAGAAACAATGCGTGGAGTTGCAGTGCGCAGCGAATACAACGCGTGGAGTTACAATGCGTAGCAAATAGAGCGCGTGGAATTTCAGTGGGCAGAATATTCAACGCAAAGAATCGCGGCGCAGAGAACTCAACGCATGGAACTGCAACGCGTAGTAAACTTAATGCGTGGAATTGCAACGCACAGCGAACTCAACGCGTAGAATTTCAACGCACAGGAAACTTAACGTGTGCTATATCAGCGCGCAGAATATTCAATGCGTGGAATTTCAGCGCGTAGAACACTCAATCCGGGGAATTTCAGAGCGTAGAGTACACAACGCATGGAATTGCAACGCATAGCGAACTCAACACGTGGAATTTCAAGGAGTAGAAATATTAACGCGTGGAATATCAGCGCGTGGTGTACACAGAGCGTGAAATTTCAATACGTAGAATAGTCAAGCCGTGGAATTGCAACGCTCACAATACTCAACGCATGCAATATCAGCGCGTGGAGTACTCAGAGCGTGCAATTTCAACGCCTAGAATAGTCAAAGTGTGGAATTGCAGAGGGCAGAATACTCAACGCGTGGAATTTCAGCGCGTAGAATAGTCAACGAGTGGAATTGCTACGCATAGCGAACTCCACGCGTGGAATTTCAGTGCCCAGAAATATCAACGTGTGTAATTTCAGAGCGTGGAGTACTCAGAGCGTGGAATTTCAACGCATAGAATAGCCAAGGTGTGGAATTGCAACGCGTAGAATAGTCAACGCGTGGAATTTCAGCACGTAAATTACTCAATGCGTGGAATTGCAACGCATAGCGAACTCAACGCGTGGAATTTCAGTGCCTAGAAATATCACCGTGTGGAATTTCAGAGCGTGGAGTACTCAGAGCGTGGAATTTCAACGCATAGAATAGCCAAGGTGTGAAATTGCAACGCGTAGAATAGTCAACGCGTGGAATTTCAGCACGTAGATTACTCAATGCGTGGAATTGCAACGCATAACGAACTCAACGCGTGGAATTTCAGTGCCTAGAAATATCACCGTGTGGAATTTCAGAGCATGGAGTACTCAGAGCGTGGAATTTCAACGCATAGAATAGCCAAGGTGTGGAATTGCGACGCGCATAATAGTCAGCGCGTGGAATTTCAGCACGTAGATTACTCAATGCGTGGAACTGCAACGCAAAGCGAACTCAACGCGTGGAGTTGCAACACATAACGAACTAATAGCGTGGAATTTCAGGGCGTAAAATTCTCAACGCGTGGAATTTCAGGGCGTAGAATTCTCAACGCGTGGAATTTCAGGGCGTAGAATTCTCAACGCGTGGAATAGTCAAGGTGTGGAATTTCAGAACGTAAAAAACTTAACGCGTAACGTACACAACGCGTCAAGTTATAACGCGTGGAATTACAGCGCGTGGAATTACGAGGCATGGAGTTGCAGCACGTTGGTATCCCACGATTATAATTACAACACAACAGTACCACTCGCAACGTCACACCACTCCATAAAAAACTCGTGATATTAAACCGCGTGACGATATAACACTGGACATTAAAACGCGTGACGATATAACCCTTGATATTAAAACGCGTGACACTATATCGCGTGATATTAAAACGCGTGACGATATAACCCTCGATATTAAAACGCGTGACACTATATCGCGTGATATTAAAACGCGTGACGATATAACCCTTGATATTAAACCGCGTGCCACTATATCGCGTGATATTAAAAAACATGACGATATACCGCGCGATATTAAAACACGACAATACCATTTACCGCGTTGCATTCTAATATCTTTCAATAAAATTTATCCATTACTCACCGAACGTTGGCCAAAGTATGCCTCCTGGACCTGAGGTTATGGTATCCCCTTAGTTCCCCGATGCTGCCATGTTCCGCCTGCATCCTGGCCTGTGCGGTCGCGGCTGCACTGGCGATCACGTGATGTTGATGTGCCGGTGCACCTGCCGTCGTGATGCTCCTTCGTGATCGCCAGCCAGTTCTACTGCTACCACCGCCGCTCGGAGTCGGTGATTTCTTCTGGTACGGTCTGCAAGATCACCGAACGCCCGCCAATTGTCAGACTAGCCGTTTGGCTACCTCGCGTGTAACTCTCGTTCTCGCGATCGAGACACCACTTTGCGTTACTGGCCGAGACATCCCCTTTTGGTTTAATGCGAATCGATTCAGGGTATTCAAGGAACCTGCGGTATTGTGGAAGGTTGTCTTCTGAGTGGGGATCCGATGGCGCGAAGTGGGGACATTTCAAACGTGAACATGTCTTGCGCGTGGGCGTTCATTGATAGCCTGATGGAATCGAGGGTCGTTATTTCATTTATTTAAGGATGACAATTATAGACCTACAAATACTACGAACGTAGTAACCTCAGATACAAATTTACAGTTCAAAGATATTTCGGTACGATTCGGTTAAATAAATCGTTCGATAATGAAAGGAAGATAGGGTGTACCGAAACGTGACGATCACGGGTCACAACGAAAACAAAGAGAGAGTGAACGCAATTTGCAACAGCGACTAAATCGATTCCCGGTGTTAATGCAACCGAGGTCCTCGTTGATTAAAGGATGGTACTCCAGGATGCATCGATAGGTCCCACGATCCCATGAAATATTCATGAACCGCGGGAAAACTATGTTGGCGCACCTTCGGCGTTACAAAGGCTCCTGATAAAAAGTGCGGGTGAATTCTGACGCAAGGTGTCGGATTCAAAACGTGGAATTTCAACGCATAGGGAACTCAACGAATGGTATTTTAGCACGAGGAATACACAAGTCATGGAATTTCAGAGTGTAAGATACTTAACTCGTGGAATTTCAACGAATAGCAAATATAACGCATGGAATTGCAGCGCGTAAAATACTAAACGAGTGGAATTTCAACGCATAGCGAAATCAACCCGTGGAATTTCAACGCATAGCAAGCACAACGCGTGGAATTGCAGGGCGTAGAATACACATCCCGTGGAATTCCAACGGATAGGGAACTCAACGCGTAATATTTCAGCATGTAGAATACTCAACATGTAGTATTTCAGATTCTAGAATACCCAACATATGGAATTTCAGTGCGTAGAATAATCAACGCGAGA
This sequence comes from Megachile leachella, assembly GCA_963576845.1. Classification (NCBI taxonomy): domain Eukaryota; kingdom Metazoa; phylum Arthropoda; class Insecta; order Hymenoptera; family Megachilidae; genus Megachile; species Megachile leachella. The sequence goes on along the minus strand of OY756262.1, from coordinate 5,671,982 downwards.
AATTTCAACGCATCGATAACACAACGCGTGGAATTTCAACGCAATGCATATATAACACGTGGAATTGCAGCGCGTCGAATACTCAACACGAGGAATTTTAACGCATGGCAAGTATAATGCAAGGAATTGCAGCGCGTAGAATACTCAACGCGTGGAATTTGGACGCATAGCAAACACAACGCTTGGAATTTCAACACGTGGCGAGTACGACGCTTGGAATTGCAGAGCGTAGAATACTCAACGCGTTGAATTTCAACGCATGGCGAACTCAACGCGTGGAATTTCGACGCACAGCGATCTCAACCCGTGGAATTGCAACGCATAGCAAATACAACGCCTGGAATTGCAGAGCGTAGAATACTCAACGCGCGGAATTTCAACGCATTGCAAATATAACGCTTGGAATTGCCGAGCATAAAATACCCAACGCGTGGAATTTCAACGCATTGCAAATATAACGCTTGGAATTGCAGCGCGTAGAATACTGAACGCGTGGAATTTCAGCGCATGGCGAACTCAAAGAATGGAATTTCGTCGCACAGCGAGCTCAACCCGTGGAATTGCAACACATAGCAAATATAACGCGAGGAATTGCAGCACGTAGAATACTCAACGCGTGGAATTTCATCGCATGGAATTTCAGCGCATAGCGAACGAACTCAACGAGTATATTTTCAACGTGTAGAAATATCAGTGCTTAGAGTACTCAGAGCGTGGAATTGCAGCTCTTTAGTTCAAAGGAATATGCGACATCTGAAATTATTTTTCCATTTAAATCTCAAATACCTACTAAAAATACCTATGCAGTCTATCAAAAGCAACATAACCCAATTTCATAAATAACCTACTTTTTAGGTAACTAACCTCGCAGGGTCATTTATCGTCATAATTCTGTTAATAGAAATCGAGTATCATTCGATCGAATATACGATCAAATGACCCGACATGAACGGCATCCACCAAACGTCAGAACATTTAAAGCGATAACATTAGGCAGTCAAGTAAACACCATAAACCGTATAGCGGGAATTACAACGCTAACGCGGTACAGCTCGAGCCTGAAATCGAATTCACGGTGCAAGCGTTTCATATGTTCTGAATAAACATGCGATGCCAGTGCCTGGGCGAGGGTAAATATTTCCATTACGTTCCTGACCCCTTCTCTCTTCAACGTCTGTTGTGCACAATGGAGAATGGAGGCCTAATGAGCGACAGAAAAGTTCTGGCAGCCGGCCAAGAAGCTTTGATTCGTTCGGATCTGTGTAATTTGCTCTTCGACTTCTGGGGAGCTTGGGATTATCATATCAACGGTTATTCGAGTGATTAGTGAAAGTTAGGTGGTTCGAACTTCAAAGGTGAATTTGTGGATTGTTCTGTATGATGAGTTAAAAGGACTTTGACTTTGAAGTTGGAAAGGTAATTTGACTTAACCTAACACGAGATGGACTTGGAACTTGAAGCTAAATAGATAGCTTAACTGTATAGTAACTAACCTAACTTAACAGAAGATGAACTTAATACTAAACTGCTAGAATTAATTTGTTGAATAACAAATTAAAAGGAACTTCCACCCTGAAGTTACAAAGCTAACTTGACCTAACCTAAGACACGATGAACTTGAACCTTGAAGCTAAGTAGGTAGCTCAAGTGTACAGTGACTGACCTGACCTAACAGAAGGAGAATTTAACGTCAAACTAATAGATGCAACTTTTTCTGTGTAATAAATTACAGGAGACATGGATCTTGAAGTTAAATAGGTAACTCAAGTGTATACTAACTGACCTAACGTAACAGAAAATGAATTGAATTAATTTCAAGCTTAAGTAGCTGAGTGATTAGAAAGCACTACACATAACGTAACACCTCAAAAATAAGTATACAATTTTAGATGAACGATAAAGAGTAGACTGACTGACTACTCCTCAAATATTATACAAGGTGTCTCAAAACGAGTGTAGGTCTCCGAAATGGGAGGCGACTGAAGTGATTCTGAATAATATTTGCCATTGTAAAAATGGAATTTGTAGCTTAATTTGTGAATTATTAAAGAAAAATAATAAATAGCAATGTAAGTATATTGAAGTAGTCAGTGGTTGGTATTGAACTAACCTCAGAATCAAACTCAATTTCAAGGCACAGCAAACTCCACGTGTAAAAATTCAGAGCATGGAAGTTCAGTGCATAGAGTACTCCACGCGAGGAATTTCAGCGCACTGAGTACTCCACGCGTGGAATTTCAGGGCATAGAGTACTCCACGGGTGGAATTTCAGGGCATAGAGTACTCCACGCGTGGAATTTCAGCGCATAGAGCACTCCAGGCGTGGAATTTCAGCGCATTGAGTACTCCACGCGTGGAATTTCAGGGCATAGAGAACTCCACGCGTGGAATTTCAGCGCATAGAGCACAACAGGCGTGGAATTTCAACGCGTAGAGTACCCCACGCGTGGAATTTCAGCGCATAGAGTACTCAACGCGTGGAATTTCAGCGCGTAGAATATTCCACGCGTAGAATTTCAGCGCGTAAACTACTCAGCGCTTGGAATTTCAGCGTGTAAAATACCCCACGCGTGGAATTTCAGCGCGTAGAATATTGCACGCGTGGAATTTCAGCGCGTAGAATATTCCACGCGTGGAATTTCAGCGCGTAGATTACTCAACGCGTGGAATTTCAGCGCGTAGACTACTCAACGCTTGGAATTTCAGCGCGTAGATTACTCGACACGTGGAATTTCAACGCGTAGACTACTCAACGCTTGGAATTTTAGCGCGTAGATTACTCAACGCGTGGAATTTCAACGCGTAGACTACTCAGCGCTTGGAATTTCAGCGCGTAGATTACTCGACACGTGGAATTTCAACGCGTAGACTACTCAACGCTTGGAATTTCAGCGCGTGGAATTTCAGCGCGTAGATTACTCGACACGTGGAATTTCAACGTGTGGAATTTCAACGCGTAGAATATTGCACTCGTGGAAATTCAGCACATAGCGAACTTAACGCTTGGAATTTCAACGTGTGAAATTTTACCAAATAGAGTACTCAACGCTTGAAATTAATACTCTGATACAACTCTCTACTATAACCACACACATAATCACATTAACCTCAAAATGAACTCCGTAATAAATAATATAGTATGACCTATCCTTCACAAGTGCAAAAGTGCAAATACATAAATATTTAAATTAAACATCTAAATTAGACTTATATTTATTTACATCACAGTCAAAACTCCGTAAATCCTCTTTTTGCCCCCAAAAAAGAAGTAAACGACATCGATCACGCACTCAAGTCAATCCAACGTCAAGTTCACCTCGTTTTTCCTAACCCTCAAATTGAATAGCGAATGGAAATGACATGAAGCTTGCGAAATCAACGTGTATCGAGCAGGTCTCGTAAATTAAAGACCAGCTTCAACCCCGTATCGAACGTTCCTTTTTAAAATCCCGCGTCGATGAAACACGAGGCAAGGAAAAACAACGTCAACCGAGTGTAGAATGTTTTCTAGCTTCAGAACAATGCACACAGGAAGAGCTGAAAGAGTAGATCGTTGTGAGCCGGGTGAAGCTGTACCAAAACCAGCCGGAGATGTAACGAAGTCAAAGCGGATAGATTTTTGACGAGTTTTAAAGCTTTATTGTTCGAGAGGATTGGAAATTCTCTGTAGTGCGTTCGAGAGGTGCGGTGGCTGACTTTTGCGGCTCTCGTTCGGGTATTTTTGAACAATTTTGATGGAAACGAGATTATAGATACTCTTGTGCTCGAGATTTTGTACAAACATGGGAGGCAACTTTTTTTAAGACTGATTTGAGGAAGGCTACGGTTAGATTTTAGTTATGGTAGGGATTTGGGGGTGTAGAGATTAGGGGATGCAAGAATTTAGGGGTGTAGACATTTGGGGATGCAAGGATTTAGGGAATGTAGGAATTTGGGGATCTAGAAATTTGAGGATGAGGGAATAAGGGGTTCTAGAGATTTAGGGTTGTAGAGATTTAGGGATGCAAGGATTTAGGGGTGTAGAGGTTTGGGGATGCAAGTATTTGAGGATGCAAGGATTTAGGGGATGCAAGGATTTAAGAGATGTAGGAATTTGAGGATGTGAGAATTTGGAAATGTAGAAATTTGGGGGTATAGAAATTTAGGCATGCAAGAGTTTGGGGGTGTGGAGATTTGGGGATGCAAGGATTTAGGGGATATAAGAATTTGGGAATCTAGAAATTTGGGGATGAGGGAATTTGGGAACGTAGGAATTTGGGGGTGTAAAGATTTGGGGAAGCAAGGATTTGGGGGTGTGGAGATTTAGGGATGCAAGGATTTGGGGGTGTAGAAATTTGGGAACGCAAGAATTTAGAGGGTGTAAAGATTTGGGAATGTAAGGATCTAGGGATGCAAGGATTTGCAAATGTGAGAATTTGGGAATGTAGGAATTTTGAAGCATAGAGTAGCTTATAGTAGTATACAGAAGGATATAGTAGGATATAATAAGATATAGTAAGATCTAGTAGTATTGTAGTATAGCAATGTAATAGTCTAGAGTAACATATAATAGCATATAGTAGTATATGGTAGTGTAGTTGTATAGTAATATAGCAGAATATAGTAGTATAGCAGTACTGTGGTATAGTAGTAGAGTAGTACAGCAGTGTCATAGTCTAGAGTAACATATAGTAGCATATAGTAGTATATAGTAGTATAGCAATAGAATAGTATAGCAGTGTAATAGTCTAGAGTCACATATAGTAACATATAGTGGTATAGTAATATAGCAGTATAGTAGTATAGCAGTCTAGTAGTGTAGTAGTGTAGTAGTGTACTAGTGTAGTAATATAGCAATATACTAGCATATAATGGTTTAGGAATTTAGCTACACAACAATTTTACACATAAATAAAATTTTCCCTGCAAAGAACCATTTAGAAATCTCTCTACCAATACCCTGTTTCAACCGTTTCAATTTTATTATTCCCGACTGCCATAAACTTCCGTTACCGCCAGCAGCGCCAAATAAAATGGCGTACCTCAGAAGTTTCATAACCCGGCTGAAAATTAAATTCCACCCAAAAAACGTCCATTTCAATTTGTTGTACAAATAAACCATTATTCCGTCCGTTCATTCAACAAACACTTTATTCGTCGAAATACCACGAAGCGGGGGTATTTCGTTTAATATTCAACGTAGTCCCTATTTTTCTGATAATTCGAGTGGTACAATAAAAGCAACACGGTACTTTTAATTTAGGGGCTTCATCCCGTGGCGGGATGTTTAATTTCCGTGTAACTTGATTTCGTCAAGCGAAACACCGGCGTTATTTTTAATTGCAATTTCGTACGGAGCTTTGCATAAACACCGTGGCTTGCGTTCATAAAATAACCGGGTAGCAGCAATGTCCTCTCAGTTTGCCGAGGCGCATGAACGTTGTTTGTTCAGCGCGTTTGTCGAGCATAAAATGTATGGAGCAAATTGCCGCACCACGGACACGATAAACGTTAACGACTAATTACAAAAATAACAGTAATTTCACGGCAACGTGGCAGGGACAATCATTTATATCCAACTTTAAGTTCGAAACATTTCACGTGAAACATGGTTTCTGCAGAGCTCAATACAGTTGATACGCGTAGCGAACATAACACGTAGAATTATTACTCATAAGAGAAACAGCGCGTGGAATTTTATCGCTTGGAATTTCAACGCGGGGAGAGAGAGCGCGTAGCGAACACAACGCGTGGATTTCGAATGCGTAGAGTTAGAGCGCGTAGAATATTCAATGCGTGGAATTTCAGCGTTCGGAGAACTCAACGCATCGAATATGAGGCATTGAGTATCCTACGCGCTGAAATTCCACGCGAGGAGTATTCTACGCGCTGAAATTCCACGCGTTGAGTACTCTATGCGCTGAAATTCCACGCATGGAGTATTCTACGCTCTGAAATTTAATGCGTGGAGTATTCTACGCACTGAAATTCCACGCGTCGAGTAGTCTACGCGCTGAAATTCCACGCGCTGAGTACTCTATGCGTTGAAATTCCACGCATGGAGTATTCTACGCTCTGAAATTTAATGCGTGGAGTATTCTACGCACTGAAATTCCACGCGTCGAGTGGTCTACGCGCTGAAATTCCACGCGTTGAGTACTCTATGCGCTGAAATTCCACGCATGGAGTATTCTACGCTCTGAAATTTAATGCGTGGAGTATACTACGCACTGAAATTCCACGCGTCGAGTAGTCTAGGCGCTGAAATTCCACGCGTTGAGTACTCTATGCGCTGGAATTCCACGCATGGAGTATTCTACGCTCTGAAATTTAATGCGTGGAGTATTCTACGCACTGAAATTCCACGCGTCGAGTAGTCGACGCACTGAAATTCCACGCGTTGAGTACTCTATGCGCTGAAATTCCACGCATGGAGTATTCTACGCTCTGAAATTTAATGCGTGGAGTATACTACGCACTGAAATTCGACGCGTTGAGTAGTCTACGCGCCGAAATTACACGCGTGGAGTATTCTACGCGCTGATATTCCACGTGTTGAGTACTCTACGCGCTGAAGTTCCACGCATTAAATATCCTACGCGCTGAAATTCCACGCGTTGAGTAACCTACACGCTGAAATTCCAAGCGTTGAGTTCGCTATGGGCTGAAATTCCACGTGTGGAGTATTCTACGCGCTGAAATTCCATGCGTTAAATATCCTACGCGCTGAAATTCCATGAGTTGAGTTCCCTATGCGTTGAAATTCCACACAATGAGATTCCCGTGACATGAAACAACCGATCATAATAGCTCACCCTTCTGTAAAAAGTGATTTAACCTTTTGTAGAGCCAGCATAAGTGACTTTTAGAACTCAAAGAAAATTAAAATAAATTTCTGCCCATAATTCTGCACATCATCCCCACTTCATCCCTAATTTGCGGTTTCTATCCCCACACAATTCGACCGTCGTAAATCACTTAAGAAACGTCTATCACGACTTCAATATTCCATTTGCGTTTTCCTGGTGGCCAGAATCCGTGATATCATTTCCGTGCCGTTTCCCTGATCCCACGTCACAGGCCGACATTTAATACAGAATTGAATACAGAGAGGCAGCGGCATTTAGGTCACACTCAGCTCGCTGGAAATCCACGCAACTCGCAGCGATATTAGCTTAGCGTCAATCTAATAAACCTTCAGGTCCCGACCTAACTCCAGCGATACCAGTCGCCTGCAGACGCATCGAGTTTTCTCGTCATTGTCTCGCCGAGCGTCGTGGAACAACCTGTTGATGTTGCTTCGGTGTTGAGCTTGCGTCAGAAACATCGTCGACCAAGATCGATCGCGGACGGATAAGGGCATATGCTGTGGCGATGCTCATCCTTTTATGCTGCAGGATGTAACGGGATGAACGGTTGCCACTTTTGCGATCAGGTGCTTTAGGTGCAGGACTGTAGATTAGTTACTGTATATATTGTTGGATTATGTCTCTTTGATAGTTGTTTGATACTTCACTTGTTTGATACGTTAGCTCGATGGTGTTAGGGAGTGTCACATGGAAATATCGGATTTGGGGATTTGGGAAGTTGGTGATCCTTTGATTTGGGGATTTAGGGATTTAGGTATTTGAGAGTTTGGAGATTTGGAATTTTTTGAGTTAGCCGCTGACATCCTATGCTATGAACTTCAAGTTCGCAACTCCACATTTTACCCAAAATTTAATGATGCAAATTTTCAATGACCGTAGAGAAACGAGATCGGGTAATTTCGAAAGCATTCTCCAGTTTCAACGGTGAACACGATCGTCTACATGAACGGAACTAACACGCTGCCGGCTTCAATGCTGCCTCGCTTTTCGACGCCATTATCGTGCAGTTGCACCTGACACGTTCCATCTCCTCGGAACTGGGAATGTCTTTGTTAGAGGGAGGCGAGATAACATCGACGCTAAACGCGAACAACGGCGCTAGGAGCGTGTAAAACGTACTTCATTCGATGATTAGCCGGCTAACGCGGTTACGGGCTTCTGGGAATGGAGATGTCTTAGGAAGTAATATCTAGATCTGAATGTTCTGGGAGTTGCTAGTATGGGAAATATAATGGGAGAAAGTTTAGAGGTCTTCCTGGAAGTTGAGGATAGTTTAGTAAAAATCAACTATTATATTTTGCAAAAGAGCCCAACTACTACAATATTTAATGTACTACAATATCTAAAATTTGGAAAATGAAACAAAATATTGAAAATTTACTCCAAATTGTTGAAACACACAAGAGTCCTTAAGCCGCCATTTTGTCACAAACTGAAGTAGTTGCACATTTCATTATAAATCCGTATAATTTACAAAGCCTAAGAATGTCAGATCAAACACAGAAGAAATTTGGGAGCAACGAATGTAACAAAGGTTAGATTCCCCTTTCACAGCACAATACCCATCAATAATTTGCGACCGCTTGAAAAGATGGCGTCCCAACCTTACAATTTCTCGATTGAAGGCCGAAGACACAATTCGGGCAAACTTCCTTCGAAATTGCTTTCGATCCTTAACCTAACATTTGATCTCTTCAAAGTGCACGCCTCGAAATTGGCGACGAAGAATCGTCCACAAATTAAACTGTCACCAAATAACTCAGGAATTTTGCGAGCATGAAACATGTGACGCAACGACGAAGGAAATAGTCGCTTTACGTCTCATTCACGCGTCCTCTCATTCGCTGTTTCGATCATACAGACTAATTATACGCGTTCCGTTTCAAAATTAGACGAACCGTTTGTAACAGCCGGATAATAATAAGCGTCATTTTATTTATAAATGATCAGGAGCTCATCGATGCCTCCTTTCACTCAAGCTAAATGCGGATCGGTTTCTATTCTCAGCGGCAGATGGAATTGTTTTCGATATTATTATCGTTTTCTAATTACGTTCCTTTGATAGGTCGTTCCCTTCCGGGAAACAAAAACAGAGCCTTTGTGCTGAATTGATTCCAATTAGGGTTCGAAATAAAGCCTGAGATTAAATTAGTGGACTGTCAAATTCGGAAGGTTGCTATTTTAGGATGGAGTTCAAATTTATTACTAGGAACATAACCTCAAATTTTATGTAAAAGAGGGGTAGATGTGGAAAAATATTTTGGGTGAAAATTCCATGCCACAGAACTTAAAAAATTGAGTTAACAACCTTTTTTATGAAGCTTACAAATTAAAATTTATCATAGTAAACAGCTACAACTATCCTCTAATTGCGAGATACTCCATCTTGTTTGCAACATGGCGTCCCTAATGGCGGCCCTAATGGCGGACGCCTAACCTAATTTATCTCGAGATTAATTTCGAGCCAGTCTGATAAAATATCTCCGTACAAAAATAAATAGAATGTCATGAATAAAATCTCATTAGTTAAATACGATTTGAATGGAACTATCAGAATGTAATAAATTCGAGTACCCTCAAACGCTGAATTAACACTCTTTTCCATCAGATGAAAGACACGTTCCGCGTAAAAGCGACGAGTTTTTAAGAATTTATAAAAGCATGCACAACGGAATTTAATAATCATGGTCAAAGAGGTAAATGCCAACGTATCAAAAGGAATTTTCCAGCGAAAAGGATGCAGGTTACATGCACAGAGGGCTCTTTTATTTCTTTTAACAAAGCAATTTTACACGGAAAAGGGAGATGAAAATGAATCGCGTATAAACTTGTTCAAAGGAAATAATGTAACGCAGCTTAGGTGTTACGATTAAAAAAAAATCTCTCAGCAAGACTTCAAGATATAAAACGGTAAAGAAAAAGACACGCCTCATTTTAAATCCTGCGAACCGTATTATTATCTCATAAAGCAGAAACGTTGAAAAGGATTTCATTTGCACGGTCCCATCGACGTTTTAAATTTAAAAGTTTTTAAGAAATAGAAATGTCAAGTTTCCGAATAACAGTTTTTGTGAGGAAATAATTTCTTTCGGAATGCAGACAATGCGGCGTTGGAGTGTTGGCTACAATAATGTGGTATTGCGTCGAAATTCTCCGTTTCGCTTGTTCGAGACAAAGGACCTGGTCAGACGCGAGGGCGCCACTGTTTCACCACGTGTACCATTGTTATGGTCACGTTGCGCGAATAAAAGCACGAATGCATTAAAAGAACGATCGCATATTTTTTCCCTGTGAAAACATTTGCTGTGCAGGAAAAATTTTCTCGTGATACACAAATTATTCTATTGCTGATTTTGTGCTGCGTTTCTGTAGTTGCTGATTTATAGGTTACTTTGTGTACATCAAGTTTAAATATTCGTCAAATGATCTACTACACTATAGAAATATTTTTATAAACTAAATTGTCAAATTTAAAAAACTCTGAACACTCAAGTTTCTAATGTTAGGTTAGGTAAGTTAGGTTGGTTAGGTAAGTTAGGTGTGTTACGTATTTTAGGTTAGGTAGGTTAGGTAGGTTAGGTTTGTTAGGTAGGTTAGGTTTGTTAGGTTTGTTAGGTTTGTTAGGTTTGTTAGGTAGGTTAAGTAGGTTAGGTAGGTTAGGTAGGTTAGGTAGGTTAGGTAGGTTAGGTAGGTTAGATAGGTTAGGTAGGTTAGGTAGGTACTCTTGTTTAGAGTCTTTCATGATTTGTGATTTTTGTGAGTCGTAATGTTAGGTTAGCTGCAGGGATTGGTTAGGTAGCCATTTAGGGACTTGTCGCAAAACACTAACCTCACAAGACATTGAAGAAACGAATAACGACTTAATTCGATAAGTTATCAAATAAAGAAACCCACTGATTTAAAAATCGGCAGTACCCAATATATCTACGTACATTTCTAAGAAAACATCCAATAAAGTCCTCCCTTTCGTTGTTAGACCTATATCGAAGACGTCTCGGTAATCCAATCCGTTCTACAGGATATCCGTTGCCGATAACCATTAACGTAAAACCGATACCGGATCATCGTTAATGTCAGATCGATACGAGCAGTACGAGGAGCTCTGTAATCATGGCTAAGCAAGCAATATGTACAGACCATTTCCTTTTGGACACACGTGCCTGACACACGTGTGTGCACACGAAGATGGCATTCGCGAGTACGATCAAAGGCTAGTCGAGGAGGTCAATGAAAAGGAGCCACAATGTGATTACCATATTGCATCTTGGATGATCCTGTTACAGGTCGTTTCAAAAGAGGTACCTCGAATTTTTATATCAGGAATGCATCCTTATGGAGACTGATTCATGAGTCACTTGTGAATACGACTCAAAAGGGGATGTCTCGGTCTAGAAAGATTTCTTTCTCCAACGAAAGTTTCGCCAATTACAATTATACAGGTATTACAATTATCTCAAGTTGCCGGAAGCTTAATCTCTCGAAAGCGAATTACTTGACTTTCAAATTTAAATCGCGAACAGTGGATTTAATTAATCCTTTGAATCGGCAAAGTCGATTAAAACTTTCTATACATGAATTTTGTTATTGGATAACTTTCGCCGGAAGTGTTCTACCGTACAAAATTATAAAAATTAACATATCAACCGAACACTAACCTCTCCTTCGTGTTTCTGCCGTCCTCATCGTCCTCCTCCTCGATGTCGTGCAGCCTGGGGCTCAAGCGATGCTGTGTGTTGCCCTCCTTCGAGAAGTCCTCCTCTTCGACCCTCTGTTCGGGCTCCTTCTCGTCCTCGAAGTCGTCCAGGTCTTCGTCAAGGTTACTCAAAGGCGCCAGCTCCTTCGTTTGCACCACGGGTATCTTCTTCGGTTGCTGCTCCTTTTCCTGCTTCTGCAACAGTTGCTGTTGCTGTTGCTGCTGGCTAGGTTGCTGTTGCTGCTGATATTTGTGGCCGGTGGAGCCCTTCTTGGCCTCGGGGGTGGCCCCCGAGACAGCTGCACCACCCCCACCCCCGCCGCCACTGGCGCACGGCAGGCAGCAAGACCACGCGCCCCCCACCTCGACACCCTAGCGCCACTCAGCGTCGAAACATCCAGGGCCGGCTGCACCAGGCTCTCCAGGACCCCCAACGACCAACGACTGATTTACCCAGATCTCTAGTACAAATAGCGGGCTACATTGCCCTGTTAGAATGGTACCTCAGGGCGAACTGGTCCAAGTGAGCTTCTCGGGTACGTGAGGCTCCTTGGGTATGTGAGCTTCACTTAGGTATGTGAGCTTCTTCACTTGGGTATGTGAGGCTACTCACTTGGGTATGTGAGCTTCACCTAGGTATATGAGGTTCTTCACTTAGATATGTGAGCTTCTTTACTCAGATGAGGTTCTTCACGTGAATATGTGAGTTTCTTCACTCGGATGAGGTTCTTCACTCGGGTATGATGCTACTGTGCCTTAGATGACTTAGGTCTTCTGATCACTTGAAGAACATCTGGAACTCTGAAGCCTAACTCAGACATACCTCATCGAGAATTCAGACCTTGTATCTTCCAGTTAACCTTGTGTCTAGGTGTCTAAGTGTCACTTCACTTTTGAAGATCACAGGTATCTTGCCATGTGAACTGATTTATACCACACAGATCTTGTGGTCTAAGTATTTAAACTCAAGATCCTATTTGTTTTGAAGGTGGGTACTCAGCAGTCTTAGATTTTGTTCTACAGCTTATGTAAAAGTTTGTGGTCTCCAGGTTTGATCGAGCCCTAAGAATTCTTCTCAGACCATACTTTCTAGATCTGTTGTTCTCATAACTTGTTATTCTTAAGTTACGTTATCAAAATTGTAGTCAATCTTGAATATAGATGAAGATGAAGTTATAGGCCCTTCTAAACACGTAAAAAAGAGATTGGAATGAAGAGGTGAGTATTTCTACAGGTTGTCTTCAGGTTCTAATAATAGAGTTTGACACGAGAACACGAGGTAAGCACATCAGAACACCGAATGCACTATGAAGGTCTACACCAGCACAATTTATGACCCCATCTCTGATTTCATCACCAAATAGCAGCTAAACACTGATCTCACAAGCGAATACACACCACTCACACCTCCAATTATCTCCCAACGAACTCACGTTACAGGTGAAAATAGAGCAGCAGTTAGTTGAAGCAATTAACCGTCATATACTTCGATAGTATCGATTCCCAGGATCCTTTGCCGGCTCTCGTTAATCGCTCTTCTCTTCGCGTCCAGACTAATTAAACTCCTCGACTTGTTACCTGACCTCCTGATTTTTCCCTTAATTAGGATACTAGTCCTCCGAGAATCGATTGAAACTTGCGCGTTCCTCTAGAACAGCTCGATAGTGTAGTTTGGCACTGGGTTGCGTAGAAAACGTGCGTAGAAAGAGGATGATTCCCGCGTGGAGCGGAACACAAAATTGATTGTCGTTGGTGATAGGACGTCTTCGTCAACGACGCGAAAGCATTGCCTCTGCAAGAGTCATCTTGTCAAATTACTGTTTTTATGTGGAGAGAGACAGAGCCGAGATTTTATCTGCTACCATTTTTCAAACTTTCAAATCTAGTTCAATTGAAGTAGATTATACTGGGTGTCCATATTGACAGCAGGCAATTTGTTACTTCAAGCTTTTTTGTTCTCTATAATTTTTCAAAATGAAGTCCTGGACCAAATGATACACTTATCGAAGTAGGAACATACCGGGTGTCCATATTGACAACAATAATCTTTCAAATTTGTTATTTCAAGTTTTAATTTTCTAAAATCGTTCAGAGTGAGGAACTTGCAAACTCAACCTAGATCAAATGATACGTTCAATTATTGAAGTAAGTTCATACCAGGTGTATGGACAAAGGAGTCATTTTTCAAGTTTGTTACCTCAAGCTTTTGTGTTCTATAATTTTTCAAAATGAACTTATCAACCTGGATCAAATGATACTTTTAATTATTAGAAGAGTATAATCAATACACCGGGTGTCCATACTGTCAGTTCTATTTAGCAATCGTTTACCTTTGTCACTTCAAATATTTGTCCTAAAATTTTTCCAAAATGAATCGAATGAAACTAAAATCAATAAACTATATTGGCATTTACAAATAATTTTTCAATTTTGTTACTTCAGGCAGAATTGAATTATGTAAGGTACAATATCGAGAGCTACGGGGAAAATGTCACGGGGGTAATCGTCCGGTGACATTTCCAGCCGGATTTATTTCGTTCTCGTTTCAATAGCAATCTTCATCTGTCACAATTTTATTTATAATCTTGACTTCCGTCGTCGTAACTTTTATAACAATTTCCGGCGGGTTTAATTGAAAATAGTGTCGAACGTCGTTCCGTTCTCGTTTGCGCGGTTAAAGTGATTTATTTTTCTCTTGAGCGCAAAGATTCTCTTTTCCAATTTTCATCGAAGCGCTGGCATGAAATAATCAGGAAAAATGGCATAAACCCGTTAGGAGAAGCCGAGGCAATCAAGCGGTACGAGGCTGGAATTTTTAATTTTCTCGCAATCTACGCTGGTTTTTATTAACCATTAGCCGGGAGATTGCCGGGACGGAGACTCCTCGGCCATCGAAGTTCCCCAATTTTATAATAAATTTCAAATACAAAAACGATCAAGGTTCAAAAATTGTATAAGCCTCGAAAAAGTAATATTTCATTACAAAATTTTAATAACACGAAAATTACAAGTACGCAACTAAAATTCAGGTACGAAGATGAAAATTGCAAGTGGAGTCGCGCAATCCCGATAAGAGAATCACGGTAAAATCTCCGAATTAAAAAGCTGCAAACAACGCGTACAATTGCGAGCGAAGATATTCTCCCGAAAGGAAAAAGCAATCCCGAGTTTCCAGCATTTTCCACGTTGCATGGTTACGCGATTCACTAAGCGTGAAAACGGATGAAAGTAAATAAAGGAGCATCCACAGGATTCTGCAATTTTTCTCTTCGACGATCCTTTAGGGTGTGGGACATTCCATTTTCTTGGGAATTCGATTAACGGCATCCGCGTATCGAATAAACAGGAAATTAGGTTATGTCATTAGCTGACACTTTCTTCGTCCCTTTTCGTAGCCAATAATCCGGCAGACAAGCCGGTCGCTGATTAATTTCTCTTTAAATGAAAGCCGTCGCCCGGTCGACTGGCAAACAGGGATCGATTTCTCTGTCCTTCGTTGCTATCGATAACCGTGTTAAGCAGTGATTAGCGTGAACGTAATTAGCCTCGACAAATATCATCTCGTGATAACAGCTTCTTTCTTCAATTTATTCGTATGATTTTCTTGCGGAGACTATATGGATTTTGTGGGACGTAGTTTTATTTTCTTTTTTACGTGGGAGCGTTAGAGAAAATGAAGAGATTATAACTTGACGGAGAAAATTAAAGTGGACTCTTGTTATATTGCCATAAGTGGGAAATGGAGTTGAACAATTTTTGAACATTTACAATCTATTATGCTTCTAAGCGTTCTGATGAGAGTACATTACTTTCGTCCAATATTGTCATAAATGGTAATATTGTGAGGTACAATGTGGTGGGAGAGAGTTTAGACCATTACAATACATGATGTGACAATATAACGTGGGAAAATATAGAGCGTAGTGTTATAGAACGTGATAATATAGAGCGGAGCATTACACAGCTTGGCATAATAGAGCGGAGCATTATCTAGCAGAGTATTATGGAACGTGTAATTATGGAATGTAACAGTATGAAGCATGACACTATAAAGATGGACAGTATGAAACATGACATTATGAAGTGTAACAGTATGAAGCATGACATTATGAAGTGTAACAGTATGAAGCACGACAATATGAAATAGAACAATATGAAGCATATTATTACATAGTACACTGTTATGGAACATGATAATATGAAACTTGATAGCATAAAACGTGACGATATGAAAAGTACTATTATGGAACACGTTTTGATACAGCGTGGTATCATGGAGTATGGCGATATGAAACGTGAGAATATGGAGTAGAACAATGTTGAGAATAGTATTATGAAGTGTAGTGTTATGGAATGTGGAGTAATGGTGGGTGAAAATAAGCAGCATGGTAATATGGAACGTAACAGTATGAAAAATAGCATTATGGAGCGTTATTACGGATTATGACAATATGGAGCGTGACAATACCAAGTGTAGTATTATCGAGCGTGGTATTATGGAGCGTGGTATTATAGAGCGTGGTGTTACGGTGCGTGACAATATGCAGAATGACAGTATGGAGCGTGGTATCACGGATTATGACACTATGGAGCGTGACAATACCAAGCGTAATATTATCGAGCGTGGTACTATGAAGCGTGGTATTATGGAGCGTGGTGTTACGGTGCGTGACGATACCAAGCGTAATATTATCAAGCGTGATATTATGAAGCATAGTATTATAGAGCGTAGTGTTATAGATCGTAAAAGTATGGAGCATAACAATATGTAGTATAGTATTACGGAGCGTGACAGTGTGGTACGTGGCAATATGAAGCGTGGCATTATGAAGCGTACTGCTATGGAACGTGGTGTTACAGAACGTGAAAATATGCAATTTAACAACATACAGCGTGGCGTTATGAAGCATACTGCTATGGAACGTGGTATTACGCAACGTGAAAATATGCAACTTGACAATATGCAGCGTGAAAATATGCAGCAACAATACGAAGTATGACAATAAATCCCATGGCAATATAAAAGTCCCCTAAAATAATACCCGACAATATCTACCTCAAAACCCATGTTATCAATTACTAAATATTAAAATAGAAATAAAAATAAAACATATTAAATATAACAATATAAAACTTAAATAAACATTTTCAACTCGATCCAAAGTATGTCACGTACATCTCAATAACTTCAACGCTATTATATTCCCTTAAAAATGTAGCCTTTCATCAAAAACATCACAGGCCCGGAAGAAACGAACATCTTTAGGAAACGCACGTTTCTCGTTCAATTTACCAACAACACTTACGGTATATCCACTAGCTTAACAGCGAGTGGCTCTTTCATCGCGAACCGAGCAGCAACCGAGGCTTAATTAAGCAACCTCTGAATAGGAATCGCCCTTTTATCAGCCTCTTTCATCCGGATGAACGTAACACAACGAGAAACAGCAAACAACAACAACGATTCTGGATCCGCTCGAGGCATGCACGTTACGCGAATTAAAACACTTTCGAGTTGATTTCGACCGATAAGATTCTACTTTTTTCGCCGGAATTTCAGAGCTTCGACTTTCTTTTCTTTATTCTTTTTAGAATTCTCTTTGTTTTGCGTTTTTCTGGAGTATTTGAAGTGGAAGCGAAATGGAAGACAAATATGGAGTTCGTTTGAAGAATTTATTAAATTCTCTTAAAATAAAGTTGAAATAAATTAGGTAACTTTGAGTAAATTATGTAAAAACAAGTTCTACATAAATTATCTAAAAATCAATTTGAAATAAATCATCTAAAAATCAATTTAAAATAAATTTGAAATAAATTGGATAACTTGAAACAAATTATCTAACAATAAATTTGAAATAAATCATCTAAAAACAAGTTCGAAATAAATTATCTAAAAATCAATTTAAAATAAATCATCTAAAAATAAATTTAAAATAAATTGGATAACTTGAAACAAATTATCTAAAGATAAATTTGAAATAAATTATCTATAAACAAGTTCGAAATAAATTATCTAAAAATCAATTTAAAATAAATCATCTAAAAATAAATTTTAAATAAATTGGATAACTTGAAACAAATTATCTAAAGATAAATTTGAAATAAATTATCTATAAACAAGTTCGAAATAAATTATCTAAAAATCAATTTAAAATAAATCATCTAAAAATAAATTTGAAATAAATTATCTAAAAATAAATTTTAAATAAATCATCCAAAAATAAATTTGAAACAAATCAGACCACTTTAAGCAAATTATCTATAAATAAATTTAATAAAATGTAATATTTAACATTGCAAAAAATTTGTCGATTGTTGAAATTGAGTACATAACCGACTAATTCCATCAAATAAATCAATATTTGGAATTTTTAATACAGTAATATTCGGTTTGTGTAATTAACTTTATAAATTTTGCCAGGGTAATCGAATCGAGGAAAAAAAGCACGGTAGAAATTTTAAATATTGAATATCAGATAGAGTATAATAGAGTGAAGTTCATTGAGCCTACGATCGATAATTTTATTTTGCAAGCGGTTATTAACCATCCACTGCAATTAATTGACACATGCTAAGGGGTCTTGGCTGACAATCGATGGCTGCCCCTGGACGTAATCATCGAACCCCTCCGTAATTGATGACACTAACCGCGTCTAATAATGCAGTCATTCGGCCGTAATGACTGGGTTTAAAACACTCTTCCCTTTCAGAACATTGAACTCTATTTTTTCCTGTAATTGCTGATTTTCGATATTCCCGTATTCGTTTTAAAAACCGTCAACTCGGAGGATTCCTGCTAAAAAATATCGGAATTGTGGTCGCGGCGATAAATCTCATTTATGGCCGGCGGGCGAAAGGTACGTCGATAAAAAAGATCGAACCGGAAACTAAACGCTGGCGAACTTCCTATTCAAAATTTCCTACCGTTCATAAAACTTGCGAAACTCATCTGTCTTCGAAGTTTAAAAATGGCTGCCGTGTAGAAAATATCAGCCCTGTAAACTGTTATCCGAAGAAGGAATGTTTTCGAACGGTGAAAAATGTGGAAATAAAAGTTGGAGTTTATATTGCCGTGACAAAGGAGTCCACGTACAAAATTGAATTATTATCTTGCAGGAATCATCCCTCAATAAAAGAAGATAATAAATTCGAAAAAAAGATAGGAACAAAAGCCTCCAGCAGCCCGTGAAGTATCTCGGCTACGGTGAAGCATAAAAGAAAGCAATTAAAACTCGGCTCTGCCTCTCTCTTTATCTTTGTTAAATCGCCCGATGCGTGGCACGGTTCGAGTCGAACGATTGTCTTCGATTCAAACACGAAGGAGCGGTGTTTTTTTTCTAAACTCCGATCTCTATCGGAGCAGGCTGAGAAAGGGCGCCATTGTCGAGTTTCCGCTATTTGTGCCGCGCTCTTCGTCTTTGTCCGGGCGCCATGACACTATGGGATACGTTCAATTGATTCGCTGACAATTTACTCTTCAGCTCGAAGAAACGCTTTGACGATGTTGCGCAATCTGATGAACAATGCCAACTGTTTGTAATCCAGAATGATATTCACAGAACCGAAAGGCACTTTTGCTACGATTGTGTTGTTCACAGAAATCGACTTTGGGATTGAGAGGATATTAATAGAGCTTTTGATGCTTGGACTATTGATTGGTTCGTTTCATTACCAATTATTTTAATGCATAAATATTATTTATGTGTATGTCTTTTATAAAACGAGATTTACTTAACTATTAGTACTTCGTACCTAACCTTCATTATCTGATATGTAACATATAATACAATTTGTGTATGCAATATATTTAATGCTTAATACTACATCAATATAAAATATAAATATAATAAAGATGAATTACATACTTCATGTCTAAAAACATTTACCTAACAGCCAGTACCTAACCTTCAATATGTAATACATAATCTTTAATACAGTTTATGTATTCAATATATCTAATGTTTGATACTACATCAATATAAAATATAAATATAATATAGATGTATTACATACTTCATATCCAAAAACATTTACCTAACAGCCACTAACTAACCTTCAATATATGATACCTAATATAAATAGAATTTGTGTATGCAATATATTTAATGTTTGATACTACATCAATATAAAATATAAATATAATAAAGATGTATTATATACTTCATATCCAAGAACATTTACCTAACAGCCACTACCTAACCTTCAATAAGTGATACTTAATATATAATACAATTTGTGTACGCAATATATTTAATGTTCAGTACTATATCAATAAGAAGTACAAATATGTTTTATGTAAATATAATTAAGATGTATTACATACTTTTTACCTAACAAGATTTAGGCACCTCACACTTAGGACCTGCAACTAACCTTCAATATCTGACCTAACATATAATAGAATTTCTGTATGTAACACACTCAATATGTGGTACTGTACAAATATGAGATATGAATATAATTTAGGTATACTACACATGCTTCACCTAACAAGGTTCAGGTACCTGGTACCTAACCCACAATATCTGATACCTAACGTATAATAGAATATAAGTATGCAAATACTATCTGGTACCAAATACCTTAGATTTGGAATTGGTACAGATTTGGAATTTTCACCTAACAGAATTTAGGTATATATGTATCTAATAAAGTATGTCATATCAAATCTAGTTAGCCTACATAGTGGACATCTACCAAAATGTCTCTACCATCTACCAGCTACCTATTATCCAATCACAGAAATACTACCTAAATAACACCTAATACCCAATAGAATTCAGGTACACTAAATAACAATTTACATCAAATAACATTTATCGAATCAAACCTGCTACTCTATGTCTCGAAAATACCTTATGTCCACCCACATACCGTCTACCTACGTCTACCTTAATATCTTCCTTTACTACAATAAAGAAAGAAAAATAGAAACCTGAGAGTATATAAAATAGAAACCTGAATATAAGCACCTAAAAGAATCCGATCTTGCATACCTATTAATATCCTCGCAATCAAAATTTTAATCAATCCGCAAATTTAACCAAGCATCAAAAGTAGCTGTTAAAGCGAACCAACCCCTTCAACACCCAAATCCTCTCTAAACTCCCCTGTGAAATCTAATCCATCTTATTCACCGTTCCTCATCAACAAGTATTACACAACATCGCCCTGGCACGTTCAACCGACCAGTTCGACCCAAACATTCAACCCCTGTAAAACACCCCTCCAATCACCGAAAACATCTCCGTGAAATCACTGCCAAGAGACTGGACCGAATTATGCCACACACCGGTTTGAACTTCTTTTTTGTGACAGTAACAGGTAGACCCCCCAAACAAACAGTTTGACGTTAAGCCGGCTTACTGGGGTGCTAAGGGCCCGTCGCGCTTCCGGTCACTTCGCGATTCACCAGGATCCCAGAGAACGCAGTCCCAGAGGACCTGCCCACTGCATCCCTGATCTGCTCACAGAAATCCACACTGAACCACGACACTTATGGCTGCGCACTTGGCGGAACGAAAACAAGGACTTGGATATGCGAATGAAGGATTCTTGCGCGACTCGGTTGGATTTTCGGGATTTGAAGATTTGGGGGGCTTAGAGTATCACCTGGCGGTGCTTTTGGTTATAAATTTGTGGACCTCTGCTACTTTTTAAGGGCTCGAATTTTGACGCGTTATTCTTGACACCAAGTGTTTGAGACATTATTTTGATCAGACCTGATGTTGTGATTAGAAGTTTAAGGACCTTATGTTTTTCGAAAGAGGCTTGGCTACCTTTTTAACACTTGGCTAACTCTTTGGTGATGTAACTAACATTCCTAATTTGACGTCCGAATTTCTAAGATTGACTGGCGTCTACTCAACTTGGCAAGGGTACTTCACGAAGAATATTGCTGATTGATTTTGAACATCATAATTGATCGATCAGATTACAGGACAAATAACGTTGTTCGAAGCCGACACAACGGAGTCATTAATCTTGCTCCAATCTATGACAAAGCTATTTTTCTCTCGAAAATTATTTAGCGTATTATTTCTGTCGGAAATACAAATATGTAAACATTTTTGCGCGTTAAAAATCACAGACTCACGAGGAACTAATTAAGCACCACGTGCACCAAATTCTGACCCGTCAAAAGAATCTCGAAACACTCGAAGCACACGGTATTAAAATTTGACAGCTGTGTATCGAATTATTTACATCCATATGGCGTTCAAGAATAAAAATAATTTCTAAAAAATTCTGCGTTTAAAAGAGACGGTTCTAAACACTTCAACAGCTAAGTTTATGGAACGCATCCCTTTTTCCAGCACAGCCGGGTTCGCCCCGTTTTCCTGCAGGAAAGCTTGAATATTCCGGCCTGAAAGCACTCCGACCGGAAAGCACTCGATCTGCACAAACACAGCCTAGCGTCTGACCAGATCCTTAGGGCACTGAGGGATTGCAGGGTCCACGGTGATTTATAAGGGTAAGACGCGTAGAAAGGGGTTGCAGGTTAGGATTTCGGTGGCAAACAATGGATTCTGTACCGCGAGGAGGCTCGGTGCTTCCGAGCCGAGACGATGAGCCCGTGCGCCGTCGTATTGACGTTGACGGCGGCCGAGACCCGACTGACGGAACGATTCTCTGTGTGGCGTCGCCGTGGTACAGTAACGTAGCATCCGGAAAAGCGGTGGGTCTACGGTGGCACCGCGACGCCGCCGTTTTCTCTTTTTGAACTTTTTTATTCTGCTGATTATCTGATAGGTGGATAGATCATCTGATGATTCGGAAACTTTAGATAGATCGATGTGTTTGGAAACTTGAGTGACTTCAAATTTTTAGTGATGGGAATTTTACTCTGTTTAGAGACTCAAGTGCTAGGGATGAGTCAGTTGAAAATGGAGGGATTATGTAAAATTAAATGCATTCTGTATTTATTTGTATTTGTGTGTTTATGTGGAGTATTGATGTTATGATTGATAGACGTTTGTTCCAGGTGCAAATAAGAGTATAAAATAGAAGTGTGTGAAGGTATATTTGAACTGTTGAAGTAGATTTGAGGTACGTTTGAGTTAGGACCTGTGACAATTGATGAATATTTTTTTAAAGCTAACTGAAGCGTTAGAAGAAGTTGTAAGCATAGTCTAGTTAGCTCTGGACTATATCTGAGATAGATTTGAGCTAGATGTGAGTTAAGACCTGGTACAATTGATGAATATTTTTTTGGAACTGACTGAAGTGTCAGAGGAGGATGTTGAGAGTCTCTGGTTAGCTTTAGATCAAATTTGAGGTATGTTTGAGCTAGATGTGAGTTAGGAATTGTGACAATTGATGAATACTTTTCTGGGACTAACTGAAGCATCAGAGGAGGATGTTAACAGTACCTGGTTAGCTTTAGATCAAATCTGAGATATATTTCAGCTAGATGTGAGTTAGGACCCAACACAAAGAATGAATACCTTTCTGGAACTAACTGAAGCGTCAGAGGAGGATGTTGACAATATCTGATTAGTTTTAGATCAAGTCTGAAGTATATTTGAGTTAGGTCCGAGTTAGGACCTGTCACAATTGATGAATATTCTTCTAAAACTAACTTAAGCATCAGAGGAGGATGTAGACAGTGTCTGGTTAGCTTTAGACTAAATCTGAATTAGATTTTAGTTAGATCAAGGTTATTGCTACAATTCGTGATTGTTCATCTTAGAGCTAAATGTAGTATTAGACAATGATGTAGTTTAGGCTTGATTATCTCTAAATTAGACG
Source organism: Megachile leachella (assembly GCA_963576845.1). Taxonomy (NCBI): domain Eukaryota; kingdom Metazoa; phylum Arthropoda; class Insecta; order Hymenoptera; family Megachilidae; genus Megachile; species Megachile leachella. Next base: position 5,648,690 of record OY756262.1, on the reverse strand, counting down.
TGAATAAGAGTTAAGTTTGTATTAGGTCTAAGTTAAATCTGAATTTGAGTTAGGCTTATATTAAGTCTAAATTAAGTTTGAATTTAAGTTAGGGTCATATGAAGTCTAAGTTAAGTCTGAATTTAAGTTAGGTTTATATGAAGTCTAAGTTAAGTCTGAATTTAAGTTAGATTTATATTAACTCCAAGTTAAGTTTGAATTTGAATTATGTCTGTATTAACTGTAAATTAAGTTTGAACTACAGTTACGTCTCTATTAGGTCTAAATTAAATTTGAAATTAAATTATGTCTATATGAAGTCTAAGTTAAGTTTGAATTTGAGTTATGCTTATATTAGCTGTAAGTTAAGTTTGAATTTGAGTTACATCTATATGAAGTCTAGATTAATTTTGAATTGATGTTAAGTCTATATAAAGTCTTAGTTAAGTTTGAATTTAAATTATGTCTATATGAAGTTTTAGTTAAGTTTGAATTTAAATTATGTCTATATGAAGTTTTAGTTAAGTTTGAATTTAAATTATGTCTATATGAAGTTTTAGTTAAGTTTGAACTTGAGTTATGTCCATATTAGCTGTAAGTTAAGTTTGAGTTTGAGTTACATCTATAATATGTGTAACTTGAGTTTGAATTTGAGTTATGTCTCTATTAGTTGTAAGTCAAGTTTGAATTTGAGTTATGTCTATAATATCTGTATATTAAGTTTGAATTTGAGTTTTATCTACATCAACTGTAAGTTCAGTTTGAATTTGATTCACATCTACAATATCTCTAAGTGAAGTCCAAATTTGAGTAAGATCTACATTACCTCTAAGTTAATTCAGAATTTAAACTCGCCCTCGAATCTCCAAAAGAAAAACCAACTTCCAAGAGAACCCAACCTCAATCTACCAAATCCAATAAAAAAAATTCCCCATTTTCCTTAACGTCCCGTACGAAACAAGATAAACGTAATCCCGCCAGCAGGAGACATTTCGTTTGCAGGAAAACGGAAGTGTTACACAAAGCAAACATGGCGGCTCGGATATCAGGAAGCTAGCCGGCGTTAGCAGCCCTCCCGAGAGCGGGCTCTCCTAAATTAAACAGACAAATCTGCACGCCGAGATTCTTTAAACAAATAGCAGCGAACACGCTGTTGGAAAATATAACAGACAGATTTGTGACTATGTGTGTGCGGGGTGCGCGCGGCTGACCTAATTTTTGCAAAACACCCAGTGCAGCCGACTGGCCATTGCTGGCCAGCGATGACGCCTACGTTATCTGATACCATTGTGAAGCTGCACCCTGTTAGGGGAAAGTTTAATAGATGGGCTCACAGCGGTTGCGTGCTTCGTACACCATTCTTTTTTTACACAAAAGATTTTTACATGTTTTCTTATACCTTCGGGATTTTCGGACATTTCTTTACCTACAAATTTTCTGAAGCTTCCTATGGGTTTTTAGGTTCAAACAAATTTTTAGTACATTCAACTAATAACATACATTCTCTTGAATGTAATACTTCGCAGTCAGAAAGTGATACAAGGTCTCTATGACTCAAGAATGCGATTCTGTCACGATATTTCATAAAATATTTCCGATGCAATTTTTAAATTTATTGTCCCATTTGTATTATGCTGTCAATTTACGCATAAATTATTTTGTAGTTCCAGAAAATTTGCAATTGCATGATGGTCTGATTCCAAAAAGCTCGGACTTCCATGAAAGCAAAATGACGAGATTTAAAATGACAACGAGCAGGTTGCACCAAGCTCCCATTTCGTGATTTATTTTCGACGAACAACGAAAATGACAGAGGCTCATATTTTACGAGACTTCGCGTTCAATCAATTTTATAATGACATTTATACAGTTGTAGTGCAGAAAATTTTACGCGAGAACTTGAGCCTCCGTATCGAGAAACTGTGCAATTAATATCTCCAAATGAATATCGCCATACAATAGAATGTCGAATAATTAATGCAGTTTGATGAAATTGAAGCGTAGTTTGGAATCGAATTTCACGGTTCTTCTGGAGTGAAATTTGAGTTAGAAATTCGAATACCTGATTTTATCGAAACTAATGCTGCAATTATAACTAAATCTGAATTTCGTACAAAATTCACAGTTTAATTACTCACCCCATGCAATGCATTGAATAATTACCAAGGTCGAAAATCGATAGTGGACCGAGTTAATTAATCTATCTAGCCCGATTTAATTAACGAGTCAACTCTGTCCGCCCATCTGGTCTGTGTGATTTAAACAAAAAATAGAGACCTTGATTTTCGAATGTATTTTGAACTCTGAAGGGAACCCTAATTTGGAGGTTGATGAGGGATCCTAATCTGGGAGTCACCTCAGAGAATTTCATGGGGATGAGATTTTCTTGTGGATAGTAACTTGGAAATTGGACGACTAACTAGTTGGGATTAGGGTCTTGGGAATCTTAACTTGGAGATTAGTCGTTTGGTGTAAGGGTATTTAGGTATGGGTCATTTGATAGGGTCACGAGCTCTAAGTTGACAGCTGGTCACTCTATGGTTTTTAATTTGTAAGTTGGAGTCATTTGGTGGATGGTAACTTGAGAGTTGGTCATTTGAGTGATTCTAACTTGAGAGACTTAGGGATTGCTTCTGAACCTTGACTCTACCATCGTAGGAACTCTATCTGGACACTCACCTAGCTTTCAAATTGTGAATTAGACTTTTGACAAAACCTAAGTTCAGATTTAGTTGTTGGACAAAGCTTATATTGAAAGGTGGTCACTTAGTGGACCTCCATTTAAAGATTGGTCACTTAGCAGACCTCCATTTAAAGATTGATCACTTAACAAACCTTCACTTCAGAATCAGTAACTTCATGGTTCCTAACTTGAGAATTAGGATCATTTCTTGTATGCTAACTTAAGAGTTGATTATCTCAGTAGTCCTAACTTGAGAGTTAGTCATCTTAATGATCCTAACTTAAGTATAGACACCTTAGGAACTTCATGTTGAAACTTATCTATCTTCTACACTCTGAATTAAGCATTCGGTAGATCCTAAGTCATCTGACAAACCTTAATTTGGAAGTTGTTTACTTAGTGGACCTCCATTTAAAGATTGGTCACTTAATGAACCTCTATTTAAAGATTGGTCACTTAACAAACCTTCACTTCAGAGTCAGCCAATTCATGTCTTAACTTGACAGTTAGGGTCATTCCTTAGATTCTAGCTTAAGAGTTGATCATATTAAAGATTCTAGCTTGAGAGATGATCATATTAGAGATCCTAACTTCTGAATTATCTTAGTAATCCTAACCCGAGTACAGGCACCTTAAACTCTACTGTCAAGCCTTACCTTTCAACTTAGACATCTGACACATTCTAAGTCACTAATTAATCTAACCCTAACTTGTAAATTAGTCACTTGACAAATCCTGAGTCGACAATTATTCATCTAAGGCACCCCTCGCAGATTAGTCACTTGACAAATACTGACTTGATAACTATTCATCTGACGCACCCTAACTTGCAGATTAGCCACTTGACAAATCCTGAGTCGACAATTATTCACCTGACGCACCCTAACTTGCAGATTAGTCACTCGACAAACACTGAGTTGATAATTATTCGTCTGACGCACCCTAACTTGCAAATTAGTCGCTCGACAAACCTTGGGATTTAGCTCCAACCGTACCTCCATAATTAATCACATCACTCCCTAAATTGAAGACAAAACTACCACAAAAGTTACTACTCCACTAAGTTCACTAACTTCCTAAATAATTCTGAAGTTAATTCTTCTGAAGCAAATATTTCTAAATTCACAACTGAATCACCTAACCCTAAAAATTCGTTCAAATATGTAATATTCCCAGGCAAAATCCGCATGAATCTCCCGAATTCACTCCGAGTTCCTAAAACCTGAAATCTCATATGCTAGCGACGCAAACTAACCTCATAACAACGTTACATAAAGAAAACAGCGTCCTTCAGAGGAAATACTCTCGTGCTCGCGCAAATTGCGCCAATCTTTGCAGCAGATAGCCGTGCTATCATTTCGTACGTCACACAAGTGGGTAATAGACGGGAGCCCGGTCATTAGGTCTGTCAGTTCTACTTAAAGGCGACACGTTCGTCACGTGACGTGAATTATGGGATACACGGGAATAGTTCGCGCGTCCGCCGTCAAACAACGCCATGGAGGCCCAATGGACGCTGTATGGTGATTGTTAACCTCCAAACGAGGAACAATAGTCGAGTTTAGCGAAACATGATAGCTTTTGGTCGTGATTTATACACGTATGCTCAATCAATTGACCAGGGATGTTTAACATTAACTCTTCGGTAACAATGCGGGGTCACCGTGTCGAAGTTCTGTTGTGCTATTCAAATGTCTTATATTGTGATTTATGAGACACAGGGCACAGAACCAAAGATACTTTATCGGCACATTTGATCTCCATGTATTACGGAAATGATTATTACAGACAACTTCTAAGAAAATGAAAAACTACCGACGCACCGCAAATTTGACGCACCGCAAATTCAACGCGTTGCAATTTCGACGCACCGCAAATTCGACGCGCCGTAATTTTGACGCGTTGCAATTTCGACGCATTGCAATTTCGACGCGTTGCAATCTTGACGCGTTGAAATTTCGACGCGCTGCAAATTTGACGCGCTGTAATTTCGACGCACCGCAAATTCGACGCGCTGCAATTTCGACGCACTGTAATTTTGACGCGCTGCAATTTTGACGCATTGCAATTTCGACGCGTTGCAATCTTGACGCGTTGAAATTTCGACGCGCTGCAAATTTGACGCACTGTAATTTCGACGCACCGCAAATTCGACGCGCTGCAATTTCGACGCACTGTAATTTTGACGCGCTGCAATTTCGACGCATTGCAATTTCGACGCGTTGCAATCTTGACGCGTTGAAATTTCGACGCGCTGCAAATTTGACGCGCTGTAATTTCGACGCACCGCAAATTTAACGCGCTGCAATTTCGACGCACCGTAATTTTGACGCGCTGCAATTTTGATGGAAGATGGGAGATTATTGTCTTACTTATATTAATTAGAGTGATGTTTGAACTCTGAGAGATTAAAATAAAGAGGATAGTGAACTATTTATGTTGTTAACCATGTTATTTTGTTGAAACGTATGTTCTATATATGATTCGCGAAAATAGCGGATGTGTGAAAATATTTCGGAATTCTCATAAAATATATACGAATTAAATGTATGAATTTTAAGCAGGATTTTGTTGAATATTTATGAGGTGATGCAATTGTAAACTGTGCACGTTCACAGTTTCGTTTTACACTTTAAGTAAATTTGGAATATGTATAATGAACATAAAAACGATACACGAACAAAAAACATGAACAATACAGAAAATAGTTTAAAATGAGAGTATGAAGATTTTCGTGTCACAAGAATGATAGCTTTAATTTGATTTTTTTTTGTGAGGAAGATTTGAGATGGAGAAGAATATGTTATTTTAGAGTTAATAGCAGTTTAGTCGTTTTTAATATTTATAAAATGAGAGTGATAATAAACAAGGTAACAGAGATCGAGTGGTTTTATTGAGATTGAGAGGACTTCCTGGCCTTCGAAGTGCAATTCGACGACGATTACCTCTTCGTTTCCGGTTCTCGGAGGGGGGATGAACTCGTTCATCGATCGAAATTTCCAGAGTCAAAATCAAGAAGAGTAGATTTTATGAGATAGTAGAATATTGCTACTGAAAATTTTTTGCTTTGTCAAAGTTTTTAATTGACGATCTTTTTAACAAGTTTTAGAAGAGGTGTATGGTATTTTGGTATTTTGGTATTTTGGTATTTTAGTATTTTAGTATTTTGCTATTTTGCTATTTTGCTATTTTGCTATTTTGCTATTTTGCTATTTTGCTATTTTGCTATTTTGCTATTTTGTTATTTTGCTATTTTGTTACTTTACTATTTTACTGTTTTGCTAGTTTGATATTGTGCTACTTTGCTATTTTGTTATTTTAATATTTTCGTGTTTTACTATTTTGCTATTTTGTTACTTTACTATTTTATTGTTTTGCTATTTTGTTATTTTGTTACTTTACTATTTTACTGTTTTGCTATTTTGATATTGTGCTTCTTTGCTATTTTATTATTTTAATATTTTAGTATTTTAATGTTTTACTATTTTGTTGTTTTGTTACTTCACTATTTTATTATTTTGCTATTTTGCTATTTTGCTATTTTGTTATTTTACTATTTTACTGTTTTGCTATTTTGATATTGTGCTTCTTTGCTATTTTGTTATTTTAATATTTTAGTATTATAGTGTTTTACTATTTTGCTATTTTGCTATGTTACTATTTTACTACTTTGCTATTTTATTATTTTACTATGTTACTATTTTACAATTCCATAATTGTACTATTGTTAAATTTTCATCTCAATAAAATTAGTTCACATAAATTATTTTTTCATTTCAATAAAATAAAGTCTATATATTTCTTTATTATTGATTTCCCGATGATAATTTTTCACACATATAAAACTCTAATGACTTACTTATAATTATTTCATCAATATTTATATAATGCAGTTTAATTAACAAATTTTAAGAAGGTCCTTCCAAGGCATGTTTCTTAAATAATAACTTCATTAAATCTTTTAAAAGCTACAGTGTTTTTGTATTATTTTAAATATAACCTCCCCATATTCCTTCAACCATTTTACAATTTTACCACCTCGCCTATTGCACAAGCGACAGAAGAATTTAACTGTGAGCTCACAAGAAGTCCCCATTATCCACACTTCTAAGAGATGCCCAAACTTCATCATCACAAATTACAATGGAACTAATCAATATCGAATGCTCTAATTGTCAACCTAATTAATCCAATGTAATTCAATGCCGCTGCAAATCGCAATCCAATCACCTGATCCGAAATAATTCGAATTTCCGTAATTCCCTTGACAAGTATTTCATTAAAGCGTAGAGTGACGCTAGAAATTCATAGCAGTTAAAAAAAAATGCTCGCATACTTTAATAACAGTTATGATTCCAGCATCGAAGCTAATCAAATTCTTCTTATAATGCAAGCTCACGAGAAAAGCTCGCCTCGAACAAAATGCAATCGATTATGTCACTGTAATGCAACATGCTAAATAAATAGCCTCTCTGATACAGGAGGCTGCAAACATAATGCATTAATGCATCGGCCATGCATGCACTTTCAATAAGAACCAAACGAGAACGGTCTATCTTGCTTTCTCCCACGCGCGTTCACGTCTTTTCTCCTTCCCTCCCTCATTTACGAGACTATAGCTTGAATTTAATTAGACGCTGAGAATTTCCAATAATCCAATAGTCTGCGTGCAGTCATTTATGGTTAACGTCAATTTTATTTACTCTGTCGGCGATATTTTGTTAACAATGCCGTACCTTCCATTATCTTAACAATATTCATTTACGGACTTTATCTTCCTACTGTTTTAATACAATTTCATTTTTTAGAATCATCATTTTTGTTATAATCTTTTTTATAATACAGTGAATATTTTTCTTATAAAACATACTACGTATATGTTACATATGCTACATATGTATGTGTGGGTATATTGGTACATATGTTACATATGTATGTGTATGTGTATTGATAAATATGTTACACATGTGTATGTATGTATATTTTTTCTTATGTTACACATATGTGTATATATATTATTACATACATATGTTACATACGTGTGTGTACGTATAGTGTTACTCATGTTACACATATGTGTGTATATATATATTATTACATATGTTACACATGTGTGTATGTATATTATTAAATATGTTACACATGTATGTGTATGTATAATGTTACATATGTTACCCATGTATGTGTATATATACTAATACATATGTTACACATATGTCTATGTATGTATATTGTTACCTATGTTACACATGTTGTTACATATATTACACATGTACATGTATGTATATTGTTATGATATGTAGTAAGAGATATTTACAGCAATATTTATGATATATAATTACAGTAATGTTCATTATAGTATTTTATAATACGTACTTCCACATATACGTCTTTCAGTTACGTTTCTATATGTTTTTAAATACAGAATTGTTCCTAATACACAATTCTACTAACGTTCATAACAATCAACGTTTTCATAAGGTACAATCAGAAATAATATACATGAGCTTCATTGTATGTGTTCAAGTATGGACCATACAAGAAAATTCAAAAGTTTGCCTCACAATACAAAACACTACTATCGAATGTCCCAATAACAATTCTAAACCATCGTAATAATGCAAGAGCGATACGATTGTTCCATGCGATGTTAGTCCGAACGAGCGTGATAAATCAACAACCCAATATGACGAATAAAAAATGTGAAGCGATTATCAACAGCGTGTTGAATATGTATTTGTTTTGCGTTCGACAGTTGCAAATTAACCAAATATTGCTACAACCGATATCGATTTTCTGTGATCAAAGGACGAATGGAACAGTTGATGTGAAATATAAGTTCAAATGGAATATGTGAGTATCGAGGTGAATTGTACTTTATCCTTAAAGTAAAGTATCACTAGTGCTTTAACATGAGGGCCCTCCATGCAGTGAACACACTGTCCAATGAACCCAATGCCATCTTTTGGGACTTCTAACAATTTTTCTGGGGGTTTAAACTCATTCTAAGCAAGTTTGATTCTCTGACAAAAAGTCGTATCTATCACGGTTTGGTCTGTGAAGTTATTCAAAGTCTTCGGCAATTTCCGTGGACCTTCGTGTCACAGGGCGGGAACTTCATCGTGAAACTCCGCCCATGAATAACAAAATAATCGAAGTCTACTGTACACGAGTTTTTTACTGAAACCCCTAAACTATTTTAGATAGAGTTTATAGAATTGTTTCAAACTAATTTTAGTCCAAGAGGTCACGAACCCATAATTTTTTGCTTGACATATCAACGAGTCAATAAGAGCGCCTAATATTGTCTGGTTAATACAGTAACATTGTGCAATACCGCGATATTTTGAACGCTCCGATCTAATAAGATCCCAAGGTTTCCCGAGCAAACAATCGTAGCTGCATGTTCTTGGTGTTCGAAGGCTGCATAATCGTTAGCAAATCGCACAATCGAGACAACGAGGCTTGTATTCGATGAAAGAGGAGCTCGAAGAGACGGTCGAGGGTCGATATAGGAGGAAACGCTTGCGCGGTTTGCCTTTCGTCCTCGGTTCTCCACTAATAATCGCGAGTTATCGCGAATTAACGAGAAACCGCATTCGAATGCCGCCGTGAATCATCTATATGCTCATATTTTACGAAATCAACAATTCACTGACCTCGTCGATATTCTCTGGTAAAATTATGAACTTGCGAATGCGTTATTAGTAAATTGCGATGCATTTCAAAATAACGATCAATTAGAATAATTAAATTTCAGAAACAATTTTTGTAACAGATCTACTTTAGGATTATTACAGGTTTATTAATTTTACAGTAAAAATGTTGTTGCAGGAAATTTAATAATTTTTCTTGGTCTTTACACGGTGGATGTTTCTTGGTGGTTTCACGATAGGATTCTCAACCGAAGACGAGAACGTGCATTTTTGTTGGATCTTATGAATAAGATCAATAGGTTGATTTTTATATACATATGTACCAGTTATAAAGAATGCATTCGACACATATAATATACAAATTATTACACATACGAATGCATTGTACTTGTCAAATACTCTGTAATTCGATATGTGGTGATTCGACGCGTGGTAATTCGCTGCGTGGGTATTCGACGCGTGGGCATTCAACGCACAGTAATTCGGCGCGTGGTAATTCGACGCGTGGGCATTCGACGCGTAGGTATTCGATGCGTGGTAATTCGACGCGTGGGTATTCGACGCGTGGTAATTCGACGCGTGGTAATTCGACGCGTGGTAATTCGCCGCGTGGTAATTCGCCGCGTGGGTATTCGACGCGTGATAATTTGACGTTTGGAAATTCGGTGCGTGGTAATTCGATATATGGTGATTCGACGCGTGGTAATATGACGCTTGGGTATTCGGCGCGTGGTAATTCGACGCGTGGGTATTCGACGCGTGGTAATTCGACGCGTGAGTATTCGACGCGTGGTAATTCGACGCGTGGTAATTCGACGCGTGGTAATTCGACGCGTGGTAATTCGACGCGTGGTAATTCGACGCGTGAGCATTCGACGCGTGCTAATTCGACGTGTGAGCATTCGACGCGTGGTAATTCCAAGCGTGGTAATTCGACGCGTGAAAATTCGCTGCGTGGGTATTCGACGCGTGGTAATTCCAAGCGTGGTAATTCGACGCGTGAAAATTCGCTGCGTGGGTATTCGACGCGTGATAATTTGACGTTTGGAAATTCGTCGCGTGGTAATTCGATATATGGCGTTACTAGTATATCAAGACTGCGTCATGAGTGCGTCTCTAATGCATCACTATTATATCAAGAGTGTGTCAGGAGTGCGTCACTAGTATATCAAGAGTGCGTCCCGTGTACCCCGACACCTATACCCACTATTACAAATGTCCACTAACTAAAACTATTCCTATGACTCCAAATAAAAATTTAATAACAAAGAAACAAAATGTAGAAACGAGTACAAACGAGACTCCGGGGACCATGGCACCTCTAGCTACCTATAGATTTTTTCACTTTGACCTCACGCGCTAACTAATGAATTGACGTCTGTAGAACATTCAGTATTCAGATATTTAGTCTTTCGTCTGTACAAAGGAACTCTCTATCCCGAAATGATTGAATTGTCGAGTTCGAGGATAAAATCGAGAGGATAGCGAAAGTATGATTGTTTCGAAAGAGGTATTGTTATAACAGCAGGAGGTTGACATCGCATTCAAACTAATTTAATAGTTCAGTAGAGTGAAGAGAACTGCGTGACAAAGGCCATTAGTTAGCGACGGGAGTTGGTCAAGTGAGGAACTCGACCAAAGTTAATTTAACTTTGCCTTGACAATTCTTTGACCGCGCTAGTGGAACGAAAACATTCCGCCTTTTACATACGACACACATTTCCATATCTTCAGCCGTAGTATCTTTCACGTGCCCTTTTAGCATTTGTATAATCACCTTTCTTCCTTAATTACTTTTTAATTACTGTAATTTTAATTTGTAGGTTTGTGAGAATTGTTCCTGTTTGAAAAGTTCAAATTTATGATTTCTTTTGGCCAATTTCCAAAACCACAAAATTTTTATAATATAAAAAAAGACTGAAAACTGTAACATTTATTTTCTACATCACAGTTTTTCCTCGTAATATATTTTTTTTCCATTATTTCACGAAATGAAATCAAATGAAATAACTACGGTACATAAAACATTACTCGATGAAAGATATTCCATCGAGTTGTCTTTACAGCAGATACGAAACCGCTGAAAATGCATTATAGCCAGATACGTTATTTACGATGAGCTGTTCCTGATTAAATCTTGTTAAATGCACCATGCAAACGTGGAAACCGCGAAAATTATTATGCCACGGGCCAATCATTGGCTGCAGGAAAATCGAACGCGTTCGGGTCGATTAGACTACGCTCCATCACGCGTCAAAACAGTTTTCCAAAACATTAGATAAAAAGTTTCTTCGTAAATGTGTTACACTTTCATCTTAACCTATATCTTTATAACTCCGTTCTCAATATTCACCTAAACGCATTTTTTATTATTTTTGTACAATTATTAATTTAAACTTATTCAAGTCTAAAGCCTCAACTAAAAAAATTAATTTTTATTTTTACTTCACGGGTTTATTAAGTTTGTCACATGTTTGATTTAAAATAAAAACTTCAATTTCACGAAGCACACAGAAAGTTCGAACTGAGAGCACTCATTTCGAAATTAGTAGCAAATCTTGATTCAGACTTGCAAGGGGTTCCACCCTGTTTCACGGACTCTCACCCTCAAACTTCCACCCTTATACTTTCTCTCGCGAAAAGTCATTAACTTCGTCGGATACTTATACTGGTATCGGTCAGCGGCCATGATAAGGGATGAAATCCAAGAGGGGTGAATTATAGGTTAAGCTCCTTTCATGAATGGATTCTTTGCAAAAGACCTTTGGCAATTTTTCGATCTCACTTCAAATCAATTTCTTCATATTATGTCCCTGGGGATTGGCTGCTACAAATTTTCAGCATTTTTCAGGGGTTTAAGATTGAAAGGAATTATATAGTGATATGTAATATGACACATGTGACAATTATTGATATATGTTCATATGACACATATGCATAACATTATTAACATATGTTATCTTGTATTTTCTTTAATTGGTCATAGCTTCAGACATGAGATACATTGATCATGGTGTAATTTAGCTACTCACATGACACATATACATAACATTGTTAACATATGTTATTTTGTATGTCTTTTTATTTGGTCACAACTTCAGGTAAGCTATACATTGATCATGACATAATTTAGCTACTCACATGTCACATATGTATAACATCATTAACATATGTTACCACATATGTGCTATCATATGTTATCATATACAATCACCCAATAAAATTGTCATCCTCGCTAACAAACTGCTATATACACCCATGTATATCATTATTGTATTCAATAATAATTTTGCATGACTCAAAATATTCTATATGTGACATATTGTTAGAGCCATAAAAGTGAAATCTCCTAATATTTCGATAAATACAGAATTGCCAATTAAACACAGAAACAAATTTTTCTTCACAAAACACAGTTTCATAGGAAACATTTCATTGAAAACAATAAATATTAATGTAAACGAACAGGTACATATTTTCCACTTTACGAACAAAGCACCGATATCATAAAAATTAATAACAAAGCCCTCGGAATAAACAACGCAGTATGTGCGTGGTTAAGTTCGTGAAGTTACAGTCCATCCAGAAGGTCGGTTATTGATTGGCTGCCTGTTGCTTTTAACCCTGCCACTGCTGCGGTTATACACCCCTGTACGCCCCTTTTACTCCCCTTGTTTCTTGTTCTTCGACTCTTTTTGCCGTCTACGGCCTAATGGTTAACCCCCCTCGTATTCACCGACTACGTATTCGAATTACTTTCCACCTTTTTACTCGGCTTTCAACCCATACTTCGTGTTCGAGGACGAACAAATGGCGACCCTCCTCTCTGTTTTCGATTCTTATAACAGAGTTCGATGTTTCGCCTCCTTCGGTGTTTTCCTTCGAGCTGCTTTTCGGGGGACGATTCAATCAGGGATAGAATTGATTTTCGTGGATACAGGCGGGATTTTATGTCTTTCAAATGTAGTGCGGTGATTGAATTGGAAAAAGAGTAACACGCAACCACGGTATAACGATCGGGGAATCGCTCTCAACAGAGTCGTTAACTTACATATACACAGAAAAGAGATACAATAACTGTGGAAAATATAGGATCCCTGTAAATCCTGAATCCGGGATTTTTTGTTGTAGTAAATTCTGCAGACTCGATTGTTATGTTTATAAGAGTTCAGACATATGTGGGACTTGTATGGCCTTTATGGGTTTGAAGGTTTCTAGACTACCTATGATCTTGCAACTTTTAGAGTCTTTAGTGTTCCTATATTTTCGATTCGATTGTTGAGGTCTTTGTTAATCATGGAGCTCCTAGAGCCACTAGCTATCTTGAGATACCCCTGCTTAAGAACCTGGGATCCCTGGGTCCTAGAGATCCAAAAGGTAATTTAATATGTGGTGATTCGACGCATAGTAATTCGCAGCGTGGGTATTCGACGCGTGGTAATTTGACGCCTGGGTATTCGACGCGTGGTAACTTGATATATGGCGATTCGACACGTGGTAATTCGGCGCTTGGTAATTCGGCGCGTGGTAATACAATATGTAGTGATTCGACGCGTAGTAATTCGACGCGTAATAATTCCACGCGTGGGTATTCGACGCGTGGTAATTTGACGCTTGGGTACTCAACGCGTGGTAATTCGATATGTGGTAATTCGACGCGTAGTAATTCGACGCGTAGTAATTCCACGCGTGGGTATTCGACGCGTGGTAATTTGACGCTTGGGTACTCAACGCGTGGTAATTCGATATGTGGTACTTCGACGCGTAGTAATTCGACGCTTGGTAATTCGGCGCGTGGGTATTCGATGCGTGGTAATTCGACGCTTGGGTACTCAACGCGTGGTAATTCGATATGTGGTAATTTGACGCTTGGGTACTCAACGCGTGGTAATTCGATATGTGGTAATTCGACGCGTAGTAATTTGACGCTTGGGTACTCAACGCGTGGTAATTCGATATGTGGTACTTTGACGCGTAGTAATTCGACGCTTGGTAATTCGGCGCGTGGGTATTCGACGCGTGGTAATTCGACGCTTGGATACTCAACGCGTGGTAATTCGATATGTGGTAAGTTGACGCTTGGGTACTCAACGCGTGGTAATTCGATATGTGGTAATTCGACGCGTAGTAATTTGACGCTTGGGTACTCAACGCGTGGTAATTCGATATGTGGTACTTCGACGCGTAATAATTCGACGCTTGGTAATTCGGCGCGTGGGTTAAAACTTATTCCCGAGATGCAGTAGCGATGTTCCGCGATAATTGAACCGATTCTAACAGCACGAGATTTGCAAGGATTGTTGTTAGTCGTGCAGACAACAACGGAGCGACGGACAACTTAGAACACGGTATCGACGTGGAGCTTGTTACTTGAATGGAGGAACGGATTTCGTCCAATTATCAGAAGAAGCTGGAAATGCACGTGCAATTAGAGAAATTGTTCAACTTTCCGGCTCGATGCGCGCCAAGCACGAGAATCGTTCAAGAAATGAAATTGTGAAAAAGAAAATTTGTTTGATTATTCGGGCTAGAAATTATTTTGACACAATTGCATTTTCGAGGTAAAAATTAATCTTCTCTAGTTACAAAGAGATTTCCTAAACGGTTTATCGGGGAAATAATTGTCCAGGGATCGCTATAAAAGTCGACTCGATCACGGAAATAAAAAAAAGTAGCAGAGAAGTTGATACCCGGAACGATATTAGCCGATGATATCGACGATGCTCTTTTCCCATCATTCGATTCTTCCAACCGGAAGATAAGCCGGGATTAACGTTGAAACTATCCCTAGGGATTCCTCTCGAGAGATTTAACTGTACTAATATCGTGATAGCGCGATTAGCCGTCCTTAATCAAAAGCATTCAATTACCGATACAGTTTAAACATCTTTTTCTTTTCGTCGCATCGAGCGTGAAATATAAATTGTAGCACTTTCTCACTGGACATTAAGAGTAAATATTACTAATTTATTGTAGACTTCTAGGATTGCATAGAATGCTTTGACTAGAATTACCATGGAACTGTTTCAGAATTGTGTAAGTATTGTCTTCAAACTTCCATCTGTACACAAGGTAAAACGTTCTCCATATTTACTTGCATCTGAGTTGGAGATGTTTGACCGCCATTTTGTTTACTCGTGCGCCATATTGTTTACACTGCGGCGTCAGCGGTGACGATTAATACCAGTGAAATAGGTAAATTAATAATCAGACATTCACCCAATCGAATTATTTTTAAAAGTCAATCGACGTAACATCATCAAACGTACTGTATTCATAATAATGACTTATCAAGTGAAATAGGTAAATAATCAGACATTCACCCAATCGAATTATTTTTAAAAGTCAATCGACGTAACATCATCAAACGTACTGTATTCATAATAATGACTTATCAAGTGAAATAGGTAAATAATCAGACATTCACCCAATCGAATTATTTTTAAAAGTCAATCGACGTAACATCATCAAACGTACTGTATTCATAATAATGACTTATCAAGTGAAATAGGTAAATAATCAGACATTCACCCAATTTAATTATTTTTAAAAATCAATCAATGTAACACCATCAAACATACTATATTTATAATAATGACTTATCAAGTGAAATAGGTAAGTAAATAATCGGACATTCATCCAATCAAACTACTTTCGCAATCAATGTACCATCGAACATCTATAAGTTATCGAGTGAAACAGATAAATAGACATCGTGTGCGTCACAGCGTCGGTAGTGACGATTAAACGACGGAATCCTAAGGATTAACAAGTGAATAGTGGACTCCAAGAAACGAATTTCACTTCGAACGACTAGTTTATTTTGCCATGTGACTGTTCGTGTCCTCGAAGAATTTTTACGTATTACAAAGGCGGGCGTACAATTTTTGTGACATTGATGAGGGGAACAGTTTCTTTTCTATTGGTTTAGGTAAAAATGGAGGTGGAAATGAGTGACGTATGAAGTGGGTCTTTTATCGAAGTGAGCAAGTAATAAAATGCAGTACCTCGACTCGTGGAAACTGCAAACTAGACTCTGAGATTAAGGTTTCAGATGTGATTAACAATAACTCGCTAGAATGCAGTGACTCCTGCGGGTTGATTTGAAAATACAAATGGAAAAATCATCAAGGCATGAAAAATCAAAGCTGGGAACTTGTACCGAGGTCCTCTTGCTGTGATGTTCTACCTCCTTTGTACTGAATTAATATTACGTTAGAAACTACATCAACTATGTAATAAATTTACAAATCCTATGTAACATACCTACCTGACACCTACTTAACATCCCACCTATCTAACATCCCATCTATCTAACATCCCACCTACCTAACATCCCAACTACCTAACATTCTACTTAACTCTAACGATCAAAAAACGCTAACCCAACTCCGAAGATCAAGATGTTCTCAAGACCGCATTTAATGTCTAAAGCTTCAAAGAAACGGCGGAAATGGTATATACTTTTTGGCATCAGAAAAATGTCGCGCTAAGAAAATTCGAGGAGAAAACTTGAAACTTTGTCCCGGACAACCCGAGAAGTTGCCAGAGAGCGATTTCCAGGATTTATTGGATAAAACGCGAACTCAATTATAGAAAGAACTTGAGGAACAACTAAGAGTACCTCGAGAAACTAAAAAGTTTATAATAGATTTAGTTGGGGCAGAACGCTTAGTGTCCTATGTAAATCACAGTTTTTAGTGATTGTGACATCATCTGTTGTAAAGTTCCTTAAGTATATTTCAGATGGTCAAGATAGTGCCATCTGTCGTTGAAACTCGAAGCTGCGATTTAGCGATGTTATGGGAAAAGTTATTTAATAAGTTTACTGTATTTACTGAGAGTGACATTTATTATTATTCATTTTAGACACGAACGTAAGATGTGCTTATGTAGCACTTTTGCATATTTCAGAAATTTAGTGTTATTAATAATTGTGAGGATTTATTAATAGAAAGGAAAAAGATTTTTTGTGTTGAATCATTTTTATAATGAAACCTTTGTTTCATGTGATTTCTAGGTAATTGTGTTTCATAAAAAGGTAGTTCCATTCTACACATTGTCTGTTGTACAATATCCATTCACCAACTTCGTTCTTTAGAATTTAATTAAATACTCATTTAATTTAAAACAGAGTCTGCTCTACAGAACTCCGTTACTGCAATGTGGTTCAACAATTTTTCTATAGCAAAGTATGCGTTCAGAGCAAGTATTTTACTATAAAATTATTTGAAAGCACAATTTCGAACGCAGTTAAAAACTTCTGGTAAAATAATTTAACATGCAAACTTACCTTGTGGATGAAATAAGTCGATCTCAGTGTGTTGGTATAGCAATATGTTGGTATGACTTACCTGAAACGAGAAAAAGAGAAAATGTTAGAAATTTATTTATCGTGTGTCGATAATGCAGGTATCTGTTACCTATAGTCGATAAGTACTCGACTGATAACTCTGTTTTACCATAAGTAGATACATATTATCTATGGTCGATAAAACAGAGTTCTACATTACCCTCCAAATCTGTTTTACCAAGAAAACTTGTAGACACTCCATGAAATCTTAATTTGAATTCCATGAAAATTTTTGTAGAGCAAACTTTCCAAATTCTATTTTTAAAAATAGAAATACATTTCTATTTTGGAAATTTAGCTTGAAATTTAATTTTCGTTCAATCTGAAATTTATACTAAAATAATTTTATAAATAACGAACCAATTTTCTCACAGTATTCTCTTGCCATTTTCTGCTCTATTATTAAACAAATTTAAAAATACAGAACAGTGTATAATTTAGCTACAATTGAAATGCGATACACAAGTAACCTTATTAAGCTACTACAAATGTAATATATCTTAATTTCCCTCGATTTCAAGGGAAGCTTCCGTGTTAATATTCTTCGAAGACCACTGGCTTTCACGAAATGAAAAAATCCAAACGTGACTCGCGTTCCGACGAGAATTTCATGGAAGAATAGCGGGAAAGAGCGACAAGTGAATCGATGTTAAGCCATGTAATTCTTCCCCCTTTTTTTTTTGATACTGATCGATCACTAAGGGGTAAAATTGCTCTCTTTCGATCGATAGCAAGAAATCCTGATACGTGAGTTTTTCACCAGCTTCTAATTTCGTTGGTTCATCAATTAGTGGCGATTAATAGTCACGGGGTTTGTTAACGTTAACGATGGTGAGACCGAGGTTCGTAATGCGAACTCGTTGAAATTCGGTCGAATAATTGTCCCGCAAATTCTGTTGCCATGCGGAATTTTAATCACAACTTTGGGAATATCAGTTATATTACAATCACGTCGCAATTAACAATTCATTGCTGTAATTTAATCCTCCTGTAATCTACATACAATTTAAGGAATTAATGACAAACAACATCTTCAAACAATAAATTTTCCATAGGAATATTATACTGGATTTCCTCATACATTATAAATAAAGAATTTTTTAAATAATCAGCTGAAATAAATCAGTTTAAAAATTGAACACGTTCAAAATTGAACATGTTTCTCATGGGACGACTCTGTCGAATTGAGTAATTAGCGAAATCATTAATAAATGGTGTTTTACTGTGGCTTACTACAAATGTCCATTTTCACCGTGGTAATTAACGTGGTAATCAAACGTCCGTAATAAATGGATCAGAAGAGATTAATATTCAACTTCAGGATATTGCTGTCAGCTGTAATATTCTCCTGACGTTTTATCGAATATTACTGTCATCGACAATATTAACTATTCTATAGATATGCTTCATCTTGTTACGTTTCACACCTAATCCCAATACGAATGTACAGATGCTTCTTTTAAAAAATAAAAGAGTGTGTTATTTGTCCAAATTAGTTATTTCAAAATTTTGTTTCTTAGAATTTTTCTGGGGTTTTTTATGAAATTTATGACGTCCATTTTTATGCAAGGCTGAAATATACTGATAGGGTGTTTTCTCTTGATTTACCCTTCACTTAAAGAATTTTATGTGCCACTTAAGTGCACTCATATATTATGGGAAAACTAATTAACATAAGAGTGCTCGTAAAAATTCTATGCCACTCTCTAAATTCATTAGAACATTAAGTCATTCGACGTGTTGCAATTTTGACGCACTGCAATTTCGACGGATCGTAATTTTAACGCGTTGCAATTTTGATGCGTTGAAATTTCGACGCGTTGTAATTTCGACGCACTGCAAATTCGACGCGCCGTAATTTTGACGCACCGCAAATTCGACGCGCCGTAATTTTGACGCGTTCCAATCTTGACGCGTTGTAATTTCGACGCGCTGCAAATTCGACGCGCTGCAATTTCGACGCACTGCAAATTCGACGGATCGTAATTTTAACGCGTTGCAATTTTGATGCGTTGAAATTTCGACGCGTTGGAGTTTCGACGCACTGCAAATTCGACGCGCCGTAATTTTGACGCACCGCAAATTCGACGCGCCGTAATTTTGACGTGTTCCAATCTTGACGCGTTGTAATTTCGACGCGCTGCAAATTCGACGCGCTGCAATTTCGACGCACTGCAAATTCGACGGATCGTAATTTTAACGCGTTGCAATTTTGATGCGTTGAAATTTCGACGCGTTGGAGTTTCGACGCACTGCAAATTCGACGCGCCGTAATTTTGACGCACCGCAAATTCGACGCGCCGTAATTTTGACGCGTTCCAATCTTGACGCGTTGTAATTTCGACGCGCTGCAAATTCGACGCGCTGCAATTTCGACGCACTGCAAATTCGACGGATCGTAATTTTAACGCGTTGCAATTTTGATGCGTTGAAATTTCGACGCGTTGGAGTTTCGACGCACTGCAAATTCGACGCGCCGTAATTTTGACGCACCGCAAATTCGACGCGCCGTAATTTTGACGTGTTCCAATCTTGACGCGTTGTAATTTCGACGCGCTGCAAATTCGACGCGCTGCAATTTCGACGCACTGCAAATTCGACGGATCGTAATTTTAACGCGTTACAATTTTGATGCGTTGAAATTTCGACGCGTTGGAGTTTCGACGCACTGCAAATTCGACGCGCCGTAATTTTGACGCACCGCAAATTCGACGCGCCGTAATTTTGACGCGTTCCAATCTTGACGCGTTGTAATTTCGACGCGCTGCAAATTCGACGCGCTGCAATTTCGACGCACTGCAAATTCGACGCGCCGTAATTTTGACGCGTTGCGATTTCGACGCATTCCAATCTTGACGCGCTGCAAATTCGACGCGCCGTAATTTTGACGCGTTGCAATTTCAACGCGCCATAATTTTGACGCATTACAATTTCAACGCGCAGTAACTTCGACGTACCGCAGTTTCAACATATTTTATTTCCTCGAATCTAAAAATAAGTCACCAGTAAGCAAATTCTGCGTAAAGTTAGCAAAAGATGGGTGTTCCGAATAGAATTCGTCATTCGTTTGACGAGCAATTTGCATCGGTTTGCCAGTAACAGGAGACGATCCCGGATAAAATTTCGTGCGACACGAGACGCGTTCCACGCGATCAATTCTTAGCCGAGCGTTTACAATACACCAGTGTGTACACGTTTACCTGCTGGCAGGTTGATGACTGCCGTATAACAGGTCGATACGAAGCCGTAACTGCATTGCAGACACACCAGTCAACGTATTCGACAAATCGAACAAATGCTTCTTTTTCCGTCTCGTGATTTCAGTCTTACCCTTATTAGTAACGAGAACCACACTCGAGTTCTCATAATGGCTGGTAACTGCAGCTCTCGCGCTTTTCTTATGCTTTGGCGTTCATATTCGGATCTGGGACACGTTGTATATACTTCTATAGCTTATTCAACTTAACTAAAGACGTGAATGACTTATAGCGTATTTCATCTATAAGGAAAATTTTAAACTGTCCTCGAGAGGTTACAACTTTGAAATTTCAACGCGTAGTAATTCGACGCGTGGTAATTCGGCGCTGGAGAGCGAGAGTAGGGATATATAGGGAATTTGGTAGTCTAGAACCATGTGCACTCTCGATAGTCTTGTTTGTTTAGTATAGTGTTGTTTAGTATATCAAGGGTGTGTCACGAATGCGTCACTAGTATATTAAAACTGCGTCACAGGTGCGTCACGAGTGCCCCGACACCTATACGCACTGTTACAAATACCTATTAAATAAAACTGTTCCTACAAATCTAAATAAGAACTTGTTAAAAAAGAAACAAATTGGTGAAACGAGCACAAAGTACATAGTCCTAAATTATCCTCCATGGACCATATTGCAACGATTTATTTCCGATTACAAGAGTAACCCAGACAAATATTCTCCGAATAAATATTTCACTTTCAAAAACTTCCATGAATTTAAAATCGCAATAGTATTAAATCCTTTGAAGCTGTCCTTTGAAGAAAACCTTTTCACCGTGCAACCACTTCGCAGCCAGTTAAGATATCGAAGCTTTCCAGAACCGACAAAATTATTCCGAACCATTCAAAATGTTGAATCCATAATCACCAGTACCATTGAAACTATAGAGACAGAGTTAGTCAAACCACCGATTCTATAAGGACTTGAAGATCAATGGAGTTGTCAAGTAATAATCCTCTCACGTAATTTGGAATTTGAAATACTTGGAATTTGTCTCTTTCGTTCTATCTGTTGCTTCTAACAAAAAACTGAGTGTCTTGAACGTTCTAGCCACAGAGAGAACAGACGTTTTCCCGTGAGAAAATTTGCTGTTGGTTAACGACAGCTGGAGGTGTTGTTTGCAGAACGACCAGTGACCCTGCTTTTATTGCGGCTGTCCAAATTTACGCCAATGGGAGCTCGTGACATTTATATGGCGGAGTCTAATGGAGTGTTTCCATAAAAGAAAAATGTTTGACCCCAGACCTTAAACTACGGAAAAGTATATTGAAATATCCTTAAAATAAAGTTTCGACTACCATTGAAACCTCTGACCTTAAAAAATAATTCACGGGACGAATGTGTGAAATATTAATACTTCCTGTGTATTAAGATTAAATTTACGCTCACCGAAGAGTTCGATCCTTCGATGTGCATATAATCACTGGGCTTAAGCTCCTGATCGGCTTACGTCCTTCGGATGTCAATTTCGGTACTCGGTAGATATTCAGCACCGTTCTACTCTTTAGCACCTACATTATTTTAATCATTTCAGTATTAAAATTTCAATGGGTAGAACGAACATTGCAGCATTGTAAATATACAGTAAAAAAGTGGTACTCGAAAAAGAACATCCTGCAACATCTTTATTTTACCATTTTGTTACGTTCTAAAACTGTAATGTTTAACATGTAGAAACGAGAACGTTGCTTTCATTCCATTCAAATCCGTTTTTACATTCGCTGCATCATTCCGCCAAAAGAATTCGCGCAGAATACGTGACATAAACCATGTATACCCGCTTAGCCTGAGATTCCCTAGGGTTTTATCGTGCATGTATGATCACAGCAGCGCCTACATTTGCATAGGACCTTATAATTGTAAGCTTGTACCTTGAATTAAGCCTTCTATTAAGGATTTACCGCAGCTTAATCTTCAGGATCTGCTCAGCTATCTGTCCTGATCATCAAGATCATACAACAAGATGTCGGACACCCACTCACAATTTAATGTTCAATTTTGGAACCTTCGTAGTCCGTAAATATTTTAATTTTCAATTTTGGGAGGTTGTAAACTTGACGCGCTGCAAATTTAACGTACGTCATATTTGACGCACTGCAAAATTGACGCACGTCAAATTTGACGCACTGCAACGTCGACGCACGTCAAATTTGACGCATCAGGGGTTTGATGGGTCGCATATTTAACGCGTTGCAACTTTGACGCACAGTAAATTCAACGCGCTGCAATTTCGACGCACTGCAAATTCGACGCACAGTAAATTAAATACGCTAGAATTTCAACGCGCTGCCGATTCAACGCGTTGCAATTTCAACGCGCCGCAAATTCAACGCGTTGCAGCTTTGACGCACAGTAAATTCAACGCGCTGCAATTTCGACGCACCGCAAATTCGACGCACCGTAAATTCGACGCGCAGTAAATTCGACGCACTGTAAATTCGACGCGCCGTAAATTAAATGCGCTGGAATTTCAACGCGCTGCCGATTCAACGCGTTGCAATTTCAACGCGTTGCAACTTCGACGCACCGTAAATTCAACGCACCAAAATTTCGACGCGCGGCAGAGTCAACGCATTGCAACTTCAACGCGCCGCAAATTCAACGCATTGCAACTTCGACGCGCCGTAAATTCAACGCGCCGAAATTTCGACGCGCTACAGAGTGAACGTATTGCAACTTCGACGCACCGTAGATTCAACGCGCTGCAGTTTCGACGCACCGCAAAATCAACGCACTGCAATTCTGACGCACCGTAATTTTTCGACGTCGGAACTTCGGCTGATCGTAAATCTAACACACAATGTGCTCCACTACAATTTGCTCGCGCAGTAACTCGAACGCTCCGGAACTTCTACATTTCGTAATTTCGAAACACTACAATTTCATCGCAACTAGTACGCCCGAAATTTCGACGCATTGTAAATTCCCAATCAATATCCTATCCAACATGCACCTCAAAGGTCCCAATGTAGTCAAAACTGTTCATGTCATTCTCTGATCAAAGTGACGGCTAATGCTCATCCTATGGCACCTGTTGAAGTAACCCAGCTCAAGGATGTCAGGAAACATGATGGACAATCGAAGTGCAGTCTGTCAGAGACAACATGCCGGCCGATTTAATTCACCAAGCGGGTTTCACTGGTTATCTGTTCACCTATCCATGGTCCATCGATAGCAGTGACGGTTCTGCGATGAAATGGGCTGATAGGAGCTGGACTCAATGATTTAGCGACGCCACGTTGCCGGCCCGGGTCAAATATTTAATCAACGTTGATTCTGTTGTTCAATCACCCTCGGTTATTACAACGACCGCTGGCCAGATAGCGGGACAATATGAGTCCGCATGCATCAGTGTTCGAGCGTTGCCACGTGTGTAATGAGTTTCCAAGTCATTAAGTAGTGTCCAAGTTGGACTTCGTCAAGCGTGCTTGTGATAAATTAAGTCGGAATGGGCTGACGGCAGTCGACAGGGGATGATTAGGGTAAGATATTATGTCAAACTTTGTTAGGGTAGTTTGGGTTTTTACACTGAGCCTGGAAACTTTGTGCATATTTGACGGTATCTGATAGCATGGTCAGGTTATATTCCACTTTGTATTCTTCAAAGTTTGTGATTGAATTAAGTGGAATTTTGGGAGATGCTTGTATAGGTTTTGTGTAGCGACGTGTTCTGAAAGCTCGAGCGAAGTGTCGCATTAATCGATGTTCATAGCCAGGCTAAACGCATCTCAAGTAACAATTTAAATGTAATTAGAACGTGTCCTGTGAACGGAGAAAGAGTTAGTCCAGTTCATTGGGTCATGGCAGGTCGGACTATTTCAACGATACGACTCGTCGTATCGATTTCGCCGCGTTAATTGCACCTGTCCAACCGATGACACATTAGCACGCGACGGTAAAACTACGGACGGTTTAAAGCTGGAATTAATTGGCGTCCTGGTTCGTGCCAAATTCGGTTTCATTGTAAAGACATGCATTGTGGATCCGATTTGTTAGCGGAATGAAACTGACTACTTGGCTCGCGTATTTGTCTAACCAGTATTATCTACTGATGACTTCTACTTGTCTGATCATCTGGATGTAATTTGTACAACCAAATGGAATTGTCAACTTGAGTGTGTGGTTATCTACTAGTCTGATCGCATTCTCTATTTGATTGCGGGGATTTTATACACTTTGGTCTTCTGGGGTTTAAATGTACTTGTTAGAACAAGTAGAGGTGAATGTTCATTAAAATGTCAGTCTTCATTTGGAGCTTTTATTGTTGAAACACTTGTTTGAGTGCTTGAAGTGTTGATCTACTTGTCTGACTGGATAGTGGTTTGATCTACTTGTCTGGCTACCTAGTGGACCAATCTACTTGTCTGGTAATGTAGCGGTTCAATCTACTTGTCTGACAATCTACAAGTGCAATGTACCTGTCTGGCAACATAGAGGACTTATCTACTTGTCTGACTACCTAGTGGACCAATCTACTTGTCTGACAATATACTAGTCCAATCTACTTGTCTGACAACCTAATCGTCCAATCTACTTGTCTGACAACCTAATCATCCCATCTACTTGTCTGACAACCATCAATCCCAATCTACTTGTCTGACAATCTTCAAGCCCAAACTACTTGTCTCACCATTTTCTGCTAAATATCTATTGCTACCTCCCCATTATTAGCAATCTGAATTCACCTGATAAGGTGCCACAATAAAAAGAAGAAAAATAAGTTGAAAGAGAATCAGAATTGTTACATGGAATGATTGTTACTGATGGAAGTGTTCTCCCATTTTGAGAACCTTTTGAGAACAAACTTTTCCGTAGGCTGTCCAAATATCGAGGAAGTAGGTCACGAGCCAATCTAAGAACGTACAAATACGATTGCTCCTAGTTGGCAGGATAAAGGGTAAATCAAATTAGCGAGTATCGGTTTTGCAGACGTGACAAGACTGTGAATAAAGATGTTTGTTTGTCGAGTCACGCGCGATAGACTGCATACTATATTATTCAATGAATTTTGAACGTAATATGCGATTAATTGTTTAGCACTTTGGGAATGTATAGTGGAATATATATCTGAAGTCTCTGTTCTGAATTTGATAGTGAAATATGCGAGTGAGGAGTTTTTAATAATTCTTGAAGACTCTTCTCTGAGCATCTGACTTACACTTCAAATTAATTTCAATTCACCGTGTCGTCCGCTCGTGTCACGCGTTGCATTCATTTTAATAAACGCTAATAAAAGTTGAAGAAGAAAATGAATGAATTGCTCCTTCACGCGGATTACGAAACTTCCAGTGATATATTGCTGCCTCGGAATTAAGCCAACCCTTTGTAAAAATATTTCGTAATTTTTCATCGAGCAATTTTATATGCGGATACATTTACTAATTAATAATTCGTTTTCGAGTTGTCTGCTCCATAACGCTTAATTACGTTTCACCGTTCAATTCATCGCGAGTTCGATCGCGAAACGGGGACAAATTGATTCGCCGCTCGCCGACGTATTCGCTTGTAAAAATTGAACTTCCACCTGAATCGTAATTTCAATTTCGATGAACCGCAAAAATTAAACGATTTACGAAAATAAAACCGTGAAGCTACATCCTTCAAAAATAACGTAAAAAATATCAGCACCGCACCTTCTACTCGATTTCATTCCGGAAATCTACCGTGTTCCAGCCACGAAGTATTCCCGTCACTGGTCGAGAATGAGGAAAACAATCGAGCCAGCGTTCCTCTTCAACAGAATGTTCGGCTCGAGTTGCTGTTCGATGAAGTGAAATTCGAATTCGAATACTCCCGTCTCTTTCACAAGAATGGTTCCTGACAAACGGTCCTTTACGTTTTGTCCGAAACACCCTTTTATTTCGATGAATGAAATAGTGGGTATTCTTTGTATTCCCCATTGAATAGCCTTGCGATTAAATGAAGTGAAAACTGTTCAAAGCAGTATGGATCAATAAAAGTAATTATTAATATGAAGTCTAAGTTAGATGTGAATAATACAGAAATCTAATTAAAAATAGGCAGTTCTCTGATAACTAAGCAGAGAATATTATTGGACCCTACTAGCTTGAGAATTTAGAAGACAAACATATTTCAAGGATGCAGCATGATGTTTCGGTTAGGAAGACCAAAATATTTATTTATGTGGTCAGTGGGGCTTTTTTTTATGGTTTGAGTACGTACAGGACGAATCTACTTGTCTGACTACTTAGGGGATGTTTCTACTTGTCTGACTACCTATGGGACGTATCTACTTGTCTGACCACCAATGGGACGTATCCACTTGTCTGACCACTTAAGAGACGTATCTACTTGTCTGACCACTTAAGGGACGTATCTACTTGTCTGGCCATCTATAGAACGTATCCACTTGTCTTACAACCTATGAGACGTATCTACTTGTCCGACCACCTATGGGACGTATCTACTTGTCTGACCACTTAAGAGACGTATCTACTTGTCTGACCACCTGCAATTTTCCTCTGCCACTTTGACTACTCTTGACCTCCAACCTGCCCACTACCTATGGTCCTTATCAATTTCTCTGATAACACACGTTCCAGTTGTCTGACTACCTACATCCTTATCTACTTCTCCTATCACAGCCTCACTTATTTATGCACGTCCCTCTGTCTCCCTAAAATATTTATCACACTGTCTGACCACAGCCCATATCTACTTCTGTGACCACCTACAAACGTAACATAATCCACAACCGATTAAACGACCTATAGTGTCCACATGCAACTCCGCCCACTTATAATCCAATTATAGTGATCTGACCAACCACACGCCTACTGTACTTATACCCAAAGTTTGCACTATTAATACTGTAATACCCCCTTTGCTCGTATGAACTTTACGAATTACAACTTTTCGCGATGAAAAGTTAACTAACTCCACGATTTATATTTTTATTATTCATCGCAGTTTCTAGCAGACTTTTTTCAACGAAATGTGTAAAATGTAGAAGCAGCGGAATTTGCAGCGGAAAAGAGTAAAGTGATTAGCAGTATTTTCGCTCGAATGTATGTGTACATGAATGTAACAGCGGCATCTGAAAATAGCTGCGACCCCGAAGCCATACTGGACCGAACAACGAGAATTACCATCCTGTTTTATACGAATACCATTATTCCTGATGAGAAATGGGTCAGACAAGTGTTGCTTGCCTTTAAATAGAGCGCAAGATAGCTCGAATGAAATTTTTTTTAATGAAAGTACTCCTGGAGATGAAAGTTGACAGATGCTTTTTAAATATTAAGATACTTCTTTCTTTCTGCGTCGAAGCTGCACGGACTATCGGGAACAATGTTCGAAACGGAGTGAAACGTATTTTACGAATTGACTTCTCTCGATTCTGGTGGGAAGTCGTGAATGTCATAGTAATTGCTCGTGTGAGAGAATATTTACTGTAATCGCGTTGCAAATGGCACGTATTTCCATTTCCAAAGAAGGAAGCGTCTCTTTCGAGCCAACTTTTATCTAGGTCGTTTCTTTTTGAAACGGTGATACAAATGCAAATGAAGATTATCGTATCAAATATACACAAGAACTTTTCAAACGTACATTCTCCACAAATTGAATGCAATGAGTGGACAAATTTTACGCTGCAAATTTTATCGCAATTCACCGAGTGATCAATCATTTTTATGCGTTAATGGTTATTCTTAATAAATAAATATTTCATTCTTTTATTTTGGTAGGTTGCAAATTTGACGTGAGTCAAGTTTGACGCACTGCAAATTCGACGCACGTCAAATTTGACGCACCGCAAATTCGACGCACGTCAAATTTGACGCACCCGATATTTCACGCGTCGCAAATTTAACGCGCCGTAGATTCAGTGCGCTGCAATTTTAACGCGCCGTAGATTCGACGCGTTGCATCTTCGATACACCGTAAATTCGACGCACGTCAAATTTAACGCACTGCAAATCCGACGCACGTCAAATTTGACGCACTGCAACTTTGACGCACGTCAAATTTGACGCATCAGAGATTTGACGGATCGCAAATTTGACGCGTTGCGATTTTTACGCACCGAAAATTCGACATACTGCAAATTCAACGCGCTGCAATTTTAACGCGCGCTCGCACACAATCCCTGCAATTGTACTTAAAATATTGCAACGTTAACATTATCACTCGAAATGCATGGCTTTAAGCTCCTTTGAGCTGAAACAGTGCAATTTCACGGATTTCACAAAAACGCACCATAGGTGGTTTTCGATTCAATCAAAAATTATGTAAACATCGATCGATGCATTTCCCGGAACAAAAAGCTTTCAAAATATCGGACGCTTGATTTCCCTTCTGTTTTCGCAATTGGTCCAATCGAGCGGACATCACCAGCCAGATTTATTATGTCCGGTATTCCGTGGTACGGCGGCTTCAAATTGAACGAAAAAAGGAAGGGATATTATTGAATCTGGATCACGGACGAAACTGCATCGATGAGAATGTAATCATGTTTTCCATGAATATTCACGAGTATCCTGAAACGCGTTGAAAATAATCGAATGACCGACAAAGACAGCGACCGGTGAATTTTTAACGACTCAATAAATCGCATGATCCGCGGTTTCAAAATTAACCCAAAAACTGTCACAGAATGTCGAAGTCGGTATAAATAGCAGAACCGTAAAAGACAAATTAGAATTTCCTTTCGACCTTTTTTTAAATCAGAACAAACGTGTAATTAACCAATACCATGGACCCAGTTCGTGGAAACCGTGTCAGCAGTTCTAATGAACTCGGTTAAAAGAGATCACGTTCGAGCATTTGTAAGCGCCGGTCGTATCCTGGTGCTTAGCACACTTATATCGAGTCTGCGAATCGATATCACCTGTTGTTCGCTCTTTAATATCCCGTAGTTGATGTCTGATTCTGCATGCATTGAAAAAGTTTTCAGCAAGATTCGCCAATTAAGCGAGGGCAGCCAGCGCAGGGGAAAAAAGCTGTTTTCAATGCAATATCTTGAAGGATTGTTTAATATTGATGGGCTGTTGACGGTGTCCTGTTTCGAATCATCTCTCTTGGATAATTGGTATTTGTTTCCCGATAAAAGAAGAACACTGGAACATTGAAGTGCCCTTTATTTGTCTAATTTGAATATTTTATTCAAAGATTTGCTTGTTGCTGAAAGGTCGAATCAATCAGACGTCAGATTTTAATATGTGCGGGTCACATGTAATCGCTAAACAAGATTCTATTAACCTCCTCTAAGATCACCCTCTTTATTTATTAAGCAACAAATATTTTATCAAACAATAAATTTTTATTTTAAAAATTATTTGCAAGGTTTCAGAATATGAGTCTATTGTGTCACTCGTAAGGGATCACGTAATAACAGAAAAAACAAATGCAATACAGTGAACAAGATGAACAGGAAGGAATGTGTAAAATGTCGAAGAAACACAAAGGAGCGGTAAAGAAAACGAAGAATGTTCAGTCATCGAATAAATGGAGCGCCGTTTCTCACACGAGTTCTTGCATAATAACCTCTTTTTATCTGGACTTCCCGTTCGAGCGGGAGCGATCGGGTAATTTTATCGCGTGAAATCTTCGGGGAATTGAATTCAGTCTCCAACGAGCTACTGTCGGTTCCATTTTGTCGCTGGGCTTCACCGTTACATGCGAAATTCGGTGAAAAAGAAGAATTGTTCGGCTTAGTCTGTGAAACTTTTTGACACGTTTTATTCGAGATTTTCAATGGGGAAAGAAGCTTTGGCATTTTTTGGAGAAATAAAAATACAAGGTTTTAATGGACAATTTGAGTGGAAGTTTGTAAAGTGATACTTGTCTGACTAGTTCTAGGGTCGTTGTACTTGTGTAGAGCCTCAGAGTTTTGTTCTAGTTGAATGAGGAATTGATAGTCTCATACTACTTGTCTGACCACTTGCAGTTTCAATCTACTGGTCTGACTAACTAGCAGCCTTATTCTACTGGTCTGACAAACTTACAGTCTGAATTCTACTTGTCTGACCACTTGCAATCTCAATCTACTGGTCTGACAAGCCTACAGTCTGATTCTACTTGTCTGACCATTTGTAGTCTCAATCAACTGCTCTGTCAAGTTGATAGTCTTATTCTACTGCTTTGTCAAACAGACAGTCTCATTCTACTTGCCTGACCTCTCACAGTCTCATTCTACTTGTCTGGCCACTCAGTCTCATTCTACTTGTCTGACCACTCATAGTCTCATTCTACTTGTCTGACCACTCATAGTCTCATTCTACTTGTCTGACCATCTACTCCCTTACTCCACTTGTCTTATCCCCAACTATTATCTACTTGTCTGATCACTTAAACTCCTGAGCTCCACGTTTAACCATACACGTCTGAATCTACTTGTCTGACCACCTGCAATTCTTATCTGTTTTTATATAGACTACTATACAAAAAGTTTGAGAACAAATGTCGGTGTTATCGATATGTAAATATCTGTAACATTTTCAGCAAAACATCCCCGATTTCTATCAGAGATGACCCGAAATATTGGAGAAATTTGAAGGGCGGGTTGAACTGTATTTTCTTTGTACTAAGCCAAAATGATGACGCAACGTTCCCAGTAGCTTTATCTCCATTTCATCCGAAATTCCGAGAACGTGCGCGCATTCCTGAAATTATTATCGACGACACGATAGCTTTTCACGATGATCGCGAAGATAAAGCGATCCCGTAGGGCCGATCGGAACCGCGCGTCGTGTGGATTGAGAGCCACGTCCCCATTTAAATGCACTTCTCCGTTCTTTCGACTTCCTATTCTTCGACACTTCGGGTGAATATGGCTCTGAAGTTTATCGATTTTCTACATCAAGTTACCATATTTTCTTTTTTGACAAATACCCTCTGATTTTATGAACAATTATCAGTGTTCGTATAAAAATTCTATTATGTATACCGCATGCATTATGAACAAAGTACCTTTGTATTAAATAAAATCGCACGATTGAGCACTGTAAGTGAACAAGCGCAGTTGAAAAAGAAAATCCAGCACAGCAGTACATTTGTTCAGTTGACCGAAAAAAATAACCAACAAAGGCGTTCCAGAATTATGGCGTGATTTTACAATCGACAATGAGAAGAACAACGTGATTGAACATCAAATCAGATACCCAGTATTTTCTGTTATTGCATCATCTGCGATACCAACAATTCTGTTATGCGATAATAAGGCATTGGAGAAGTGTGCAGAAGGGTCATTGTGCACAGTGTTTGCGTCAGATACTCATTATAAAACAGTTATGCAAGCCTGCCTGCAAATGAATTGGACGAATCTCCGTAATTTATCGATACAATGAATTATCTGCGATGGCAGGAATAAAATTTGAATAACGAGTGTTTTGTGCTGAGAGTGCCTGCGTCAGTCCATATCTACTTGTCTGATTGAATGAGACACTTATTTATTTGAGAGACGAAGGTCTTATTTAGTTATCAGACCACTTTGTATATGTTATTTATTTGTGTGGAGATATGGGAGGCTTGGTTGACCATTGAAGTGCATAATTACTTGTACTTCAATATCATTCTACTTGTGTAACCACCTACAGTCTCATTCTACTTGCGTAACCACTCACAGTCTCATTCTACTTGTCTGACCTCACAGTCTGGTCTGATCAGATGGGATTTGGTTTATGTACTTAGCTGAACATGTAGGACTCATTCTGTATAGTTGGTTAATGTACTGGCTAAACAATTGTTAAACTTTCACTTGTCTGATTAGATTATAGTCCAAAGGTACTTGTCTGACCACCTCATAGACCGTATCTACTTGTCTGACCATCTCGAAGATCATATCTACTTGTCTGACAACCTTGTTCACTACATCTACTTGTCTGATCACCTCATAGACCACATCTACTTGTCTGATCACCTCCAAGACCATATCTATTTGTCTGACCAGCTTGAGGACCACATCTATTTGTCTGACAACCTCATAGACCACATCTACTTGTCTGGCCACCTCATAGACCACATCCACTTGTCTGACTACCCTGTTCACTACATCTGCTTGTCTGATCACCTCATAGACCACACCTACTTATCGTACGACCTCATACACCACATCCACTTGTCTGACCACAACACTCTATCTCCTTATCCAACACCTTCAAAACTATCCCCTTGTCTGACAACCACCAGAATCTACTTGCCCACCTACATCTCGTTTCTCTGTCACTTTCATCAATCTCCACAGCAATTTAATCAGCTACCTCCACTGTTTTATCCATGAATTAAGAGGAAATTTCTGAAATCCTTGTACCAGTTTCTCCACGAGCACAACAACAACACGTCTATTGGGGGAAATAAAATTTTCCTGCAATTTAAATAATAACAGAGAACTTTCGGCCGATACGTTCGCCGAGTTTTGAAATACGCCGTCCTCAAAGGATTAATCTACTTCGTATGGTACACAAACCAGCAGTTTCATTTCGCGGGGACATCGTTGTATCTCTAAGGAACGTAAACACATTTTCCGACGTTCACGTCAAAAATCCATTAGTGCAAGTCAAGAGACCTCGAGGTACTTTCTCGGGAAGATTCTTCTCCTACGACATAACTCCTTATTTAACAGTAACGGAGCGGTAACAGAAGAGTGTCTGCTCATGCTTTTTTCCGCTCTTTACGATGAAACCGAAGAGGTGATGTATGGAGCACAGGAAGCCTCACGATTCATCTTACTGCATCACGTTACCTTCTGCCATTCGTTTAATTAGCATAAAACGGAGCTTATGTTGTAAACGGTAGATTATTTAATACCGTGGATAACTGGAAGGTTCCCTATCTGCAGATGAAGATGTCTAACTCGTCTAATATGAACAAAGTAGCAAACCAACAAATCCATTTCCAACTTCCTCGACCCTTAACCTGCCCCGATTAATCTCCGCAAACGTACTCTGACAACCAAAAGGCTTGGTATATCTGGCAGCTGGTCGAAATTAATCGTCCAGGAAACGTTCGGATAGATTCCCGGGCTGTTCATTCTGTCGGCAAAGGTAATCCGCGCGAGAAAAAAGGGGAAGCAAAAATAACAAAATCTAACTACTGCCATTCAGCATAGCACGGAGTAACGCCATGTTGCAATCTGTGCGGCTAACGAACCATCGATCCCGGGAATCACGAAATAGAATGCAAAAATTGGGGAAATTGCTCCCGGAATATATTAAGTATTCATCAGCAACCGTTTAATCATGCATTTCGCGAATTTCAGTGAAGTGAGCCGGTTGCATAATTTCAGGAGGTTGCATAACTTCAGGGGCTTCTAATGAACCTTTGGTTGAAACACGAGATTCTACATCGTGGTTAATTTAACTTCGACTATGATGAAAAGTGTCTTTTAAAAAATAATAGAGAAGGAAATTGAATGGGGTATTTTTATTGGGATTAAAACGTGTGAGAGAGAAATTTTTTGTGTGGAGCTTAATCGCTTGATACGAGCTGGTTAATCGTATAAGGTGCCGCGGAAAGAAGGAAATAGAGGGATTTTATCCTATAAGCTTTCGAGAGCAGCATCTCCCAATCTATCGATCCCAAACTCAAGGCTCGAAGTTTCGTAATACCGTGGACGTGTGCGTTCAGCCATAGAACCGAACGGGAAATCGATGGCTTACAGAAAAGGATGAGGACAATGTTGTACCGCGTCTTCTGACCACGTGAAAACGCGATTAGAACACTGAACACCTCACTATAATTTTACAATTAATTCTGTAATTATTAATATTTTGACAACTGCATATTTCACGAATAATTTCTGCAATCTCAGTTCCGTTTATTTAACAATTTTACACGATTACGAGAGCGAAGTTTTTACCGTCATTTGACATTTTAATGAATTGCACAAACAAAGGAATTATCCGCTGAAGCGCAGTTAATGAGGAAGGAATTCGATAAAAACTTCGACCTAATTCTACATGTCCACGTATGATAGTAATCTACTTTTATGACCACCCACGGCGCGAATCTATCTGTCTCGACATCTAACTACCTGCTACTTGTCGGACCACATGCTGGGTTGTTCTACAGGTCTGACCACCTACTGTCACATCCACTTCCTCGATCGACAGTATATGTTCGAAGTTCTAGTGCTATTCTACTTGTCCGGCTATCAAGTTTAAACTGCCAATATCACAGGTTGTGTTCTTGTTGGACGATGCTGGGGACTTCGATTTTATTTTATTTGTTGGGTTACTGATTGTTTTTATTTGTTTATGTGGTGTGGTGAATATTTATTCGTTTGATTAGGTGGTAATTATGTAATTGTTTGGTTACTTTGTCTTTAGCTACTTGTCTGGTTAACTGGTGTCTGTATGTACTTGTTTGATCACTTGGTCACTATTCACTTGTCTGATCACTTAGAGCATATCTACATATTTGTCTTATTACGTGGTCCATACAACTTATTGCATTGTCTGATCATAAGCTACTTGTCTGGTCACCTCGTCCTTATCTACTTGTCTGGTCACCTGGACCCTATTAACTTGTCTGGTCACTTAGTCCTCACCTACTTGTCTGGTCACTTCGTCCTTACTTACTTGTCTGGCCACCTAG
Organism: Megachile leachella; assembly: GCA_963576845.1. Lineage (NCBI taxonomy): Eukaryota > Metazoa > Arthropoda > Insecta > Hymenoptera > Megachilidae > Megachile > Megachile leachella. The sequence continues at coordinate 5,613,209 of OY756262.1, read as the reverse complement.
TGTCTGTATCTACTTGTCTGGTCACCTAGTGCATCTATCTACTTGTCTGATCACCTGCTCCCTATCTACTTGTCTTGTCACTTAGTCCTCGTCTACTTGTCTGGTCACCTCATGTCTGTATCTACTTGTCTGGTTGCCTGGTGTCTCTATCTACTTGTCTGATCACTTGGACCCTATCTACTTGTCTGGTCACTTAGTCCTCACCTACTTGTCTGGTCACCTAGTGTCTCTATCTACTTGTCTGATCTCCCGGGCCCTATTTACTTGTCTGGTCACTTAGTCCTCATCTACTTGTCTGGGCACCTAGTGTCTCTATCTACTTGTCTGATCACCTGGTCCCTATCTACTTGTCTGACCAACTAGACCTGAACGACTTGTCTGAACTACTGCTCTCTTATCGAGCTAGCTATATAATTGTCATTTACTTATGCAAATACTTGATTCTGTTCTTCTTATCTGCCCTTCTAACATTGCCTAATTCGTCTGGTTTCCGTGATCACACTTTACTAACCTTCTTAAAGTACATTCTTTTCAATCTGATCCTAAGAGTCTGATCATGTTTCTACAATCTTTGTTTCTAACCATATTTCTAATCTTTGAGACAAGCTTCCTATCTGATCTTGGATGAGCATGATGTATTTTTAATATGATTTATATTTGTAATGTGATGTATTTCTAATATGATTTATATTTGTAATGTGACGTATTTATAATATGATTTATGTTTGTAATGTGATGTATCTATAATATGATTTATATTTGTAATGTGATGTATATATAATATGATTTATATTTGTAATGTGATGTATTTCCAATATGATTTATATTTATAATATGATGTATTTATAATATGACTTATATTTATAATATGTCGAATTAAAGATGATATACATAAATTAAAAAATCCTACCTTCTGCAATGTGTAGGTGCAACAGGCCAGCTCCTCCTGGTCCTAAGGATAATAGCAGGCCCTCTCGCGTGGCCCACGACAGGCGCCGAGGTACGTCCCTGGTTCCTTTTTCCCCAGAGATGACCACCGCCGCTGCCAGGGCCGCTTCCGGTCCCGGGTATACCCGGATGAGGCCCGCTCTCGCTACACGCGCGTCTCGAGAACATCTCACGTTTTCTGTCGTCGCACTTCATCATTTTTCCCTCGTTGCGTTTCCTCTTTTGCTCGTGGAAAGCCAACGAGGAAAAGAGGAGAACCCTCAGACAAGGGGGAGAAAGTAACCGACGCTTGCCCCGCTGGGAATCAACTTTTGCACCGAGCTCTTTTTCTTCGTAACGTTTCTTCCCGGTAAAAGAACACCTTACCGAACTTTCTTCCCTTTTTCTTTCAGGAATTTCACGAATCGATGCCGGAGCCTTGTTACACTTTCTTAATTATTTTATACGATTATATCTTATACGTTTTATAGATTCAGTACTGTTTAATTGACTTTAAAGAGGTCTGTTTCTCAGTTGTACATCTCTTCGATTTTTCTTCTCTTTAATTTTAATTAATTTTGTTTCGTTATGCTACTTTGAACCATCAATTTGTGCCCATTGTTCTCCTTTTCTTAAGTATCTTCTGAATTTTCTTTTCTCAATTATGTATACTATTATTTATTTTGTACGCTCTTTTCTCGTAAAAATTAAGATTTTAGAACTTTTTGACTGACAGATTCGGGATCAGTTTCATGACTCGCCTCTTGAAACGGACCTCATTTCAGTAAGTTGTTTAATCCGCTGTCGCGTTAACAGTCGCTTGGTTTTCGACTTTTATCACGATTGTGGCCCCCACGGGAGAGAAACTGAGATAAAATGGGTCCGCTCGTAAAGTCCCTTGGTTGTCCTGTTATTTCTAACAAAGCGGGATTTTTTTTCTTCCCAGCGATAAATCCTGCTTCTTCGCTGGCTCTCGAAACGTTCGTTCTCGTTCCGTCGGTAGAAAAAGTCTCAAAGAGAGATAAAAAAGCGATGTGTTGGTCCGTCGAAGAACAGTGTAAAATTTGTAAAGAAGAAAAATAGTGCTCGATCTATAGAATTATCTTAAGTGCTATTTAGGTGCTGATTTCCAAAAGTGTACGTTCAAGTATCTTCAATAACTAGATTATCAAGAAGAAAAATACTGGATTTTTATAATGTTAGTATTTACAACTTTCGTTTCACTATCACACTGTTGTAATTTGTACCGATCGCTTCGTTAGTTGAACGCGCAGTTTCTTGCTGGGTCACTTTCCTCCTCCACTTCCGGTTCCATCTGAAACTGCAGAACCATTCTTTTCGTGTGCATTCGATTGCGTAACCTCGAGACCTTCACACGTTATGAAATCTGCCAATTTGATAGTAGACATTTTTTACCTTTGTTAGAAATCGAAAGAAGTTCTCATCAATGTTTCTACAAAATACAAGAACTTTCTTGTGAATGATTGTTATAAAGGAGTACAGCCGTTCAAGTGGTCTATGCAACGTGTGCATTCCGCCGTGGCCACACAAGAAGATGGCCCCGTTTCAAAGGGGGTCGACTCAATTGGCCCGCAATCAGGGATGCAGCCAGAAACGCAACACCTCAACAAGTGGTTGAATTCCTGACTGGAATTCCTTGGCAAAGTAATCACGGCGAAATTCGCGAGAGATTCGGGGAACGGGCAAAGTCGATTTGGCGCGTGGTGGAGGATTAACTCTCAATTTGGTTTATTCGATGTTACTTTGACGCTAGATTCGATCAGAATTTGCATAGAGTGTGGATTCAGTCGAGTTACGGTAAATTGGCTGGGCTGTGGCTGCAAATGAGGTAGTGGCCGGCTTGAAATGATGTTGAATACGATTGATCGAAAGGGGCACGAAGAAATGAGGATAAAGGTACTTTTAAATTATAGTGAAGCTTTTTTTATATAGCTGCGACAGGTTTTATATGCGTGACGTCATACTTGAGTGATTATATAATGTATTACTATATTCGTGGTAATAGAATGCATCAGTATACGGATGTCAATTCACGAGTGGCACGCGACCAAACATAAAGGAAGCCAGAATATATTTAAATATATTTAATATACTACCTAACGAGTAAATAGGTTTCATACATATATGTTACGTAATTATATGATTGAATGAAATAGAAATTACTTCATTAGGAAATAGAAATTATTTTATACTTTTTAGTGCATTTCGAAGTCGGTGTATTTTTTTTCTGAAAATTATTTTATTCTAGTCGAATTGTAGCTTTAACCCTTTGCTCTTCGAAAGTTTATTTTGTCATTCAAAATGTGCCCTCAGAAGGGACAACGGGGTGCAAAGTGTTAAACAGCTGGCTCTCGCGCCAGTTAGTAGGTTGCCATCGGTAACCTATCTGCAACTATACTAGTTGTTTATTTAAATAGATATATAGCAACAGTCCAATTAATCTCATAAGTTGCAGCTAAATGTTCGATAACAGAAATAAAATTCTTGACCCAGTTAAACAACCAAAAATTCATCGTCCTAAATTGGACAATCGTAAAAATACCAATGTCCCAATTACATATCCAAAGAAAAGTGGCTGCCAGGTTTCGGTAACTGAAATAAATTCACATTTAACCCAGTTTCCACGTTCAAAATCTTGTTACATTGTATAAAGATCAAAATATTAATCTTTCAATTAAATCTAACAAAATGTCCTGAGTTAAATATTCAATAGAAACCGGTTCACCCCCAGACAAGAAATATAGTAATAATCCTCGAGAGATCCTAAAAAAAAAAGTCGGTTCCAAGTCTGCCGCCACCCCAAATCCCCAGTAAACGACCTGGAACCACTAACTGAACCACTCCCCGACGTTAAAAGCAGACTAATTCCTCTTTGAACAAGAATCTAATCCCAAAGTTACAACCTGGAATCCAATATTCCGGACGAATCTCGTTCAGAGTTCAAGATAATCCTCTCTTTCCATCAATGATTTTAACTTTGACGGCGGCGGGTCATTTCTGATATCGTAAAAGCGATATAAAACGGGAGGGAGATAGATATGAGAGACATAGATATCTCTAAATACTTTATATTTCTAGACAGCTGTATCTGTGGATTTCGATAACTATACCAACATGGTTAGATAAATGTATTTCAAGATTCGATGCTTGTTAGATATTTATGTTAACGGATTCTTGGATTGTGAGGTTTCTGTATTTTCCGATCATTCCATTCTGAGATCTCTGGATCTTCTAATCTCTGCAACTGCAGATTTTTACGCCCTAAAATTTTGTACATTTTCAGATCCCTATATTTTCAAATTTCACCATCTACGAATACCTAAATTCCCAGATTCCTACGCTCCCAAATTCCTATCCTCCCAAATCCCCATATCCTCAAATTTCTACATCTCCAAATACCTAAATTCTCCAATTCCGAGGTTCCCAAATTCCTACGCTCCCAAATTCCTATGCTCCCAAATCCCCACACCCTCAAATTTCTACATCTCCAAATACCTAAATTCCCAAATTCCTACGCTCCCAAATCCCCACATCCTCAAATTTCTACATCTCCAAATACCTAAATTCCCAAATTCCTACGCTCCCAAATTCCTATGCTCCCAAATCCCCACACCCTCAAATTTCTACATCTCCAAATACCTAAATTCCCAAATTCCTACGCTCCCAAATCCCCACACCCTCAAATTTCTACATCTCCAAATACCTAAATTCCCAAATTCCTACGCTCCCAAATCCCCACATCCTCAAATTTCTACATCTCCAAATACCTAAATTCCCAAATTCCTACGCTCCCAAATTCCTATGCTCCCAAATCTCCACATCCTCAAATTTCTACATCCCCAAATACCTAAATTCTCCAATTCCCAGGTTCCCAAATTCCTACGCTCCCTCTAGCGCCAAATCCCCACACCCTCAAACCTGTGCACCCCAAATCTCTTATTATCCACATCTTAGAAACCCTCCAGCATCAAATCCCCATATCCCCGAATTCCTATAACCTCTATATCCTCAATTTCCTAAACAAATCCCCTAACACCTCGACCATCCAAAGACCGCACAAAATACTAAATCTATTAATAGAAATTGATCTACAGCATCACTGCACTCGATCATAAAAGTCTTTTTCTTCAGAGGTTAAAGAGATACACACAATTCCTGCAGCGATGGCGCAAGACGCACTGCAGAGAGCGGTACAGGCGAGAAACGAGGGATTCCATCTTTTTTCTTCCCCTTTTTTTTCCTTCCCTCTTGAATTTAAAATGAATACCGCTATCGTGGCCGGCACGGACTTAACCTCGTTCCGGGTGGATTTATGCGTTGGGTGTGTTCGAGACTGCGGGACGTTGGCCTGCGCCACGATCGAATTCGTTTCATTGACGGTGAAAGGGTCGGAAGCGTGGAAGGAGGGACTTTCGTTAAAATGGCACCTGCCTGGCTTATTGACTCGAGAAGCCTGCGACTACTTTGTGGTTTACGAAGGTTAAGTTTCAATGAACTTCCCGTGAACAAAGTGCTGGATGTTTGGGGAACAGAATTACCTCTAATTTAATTTGCGTTAAACCGTTGCACTATTTATCAGGTACGTCAGAATACTGTATTAAAATAGAGAAAGGAGGTTTAAGTGTTATGTCAATCTGGTATCAATCGACTGTGCAGAGTATTGGGTTTGAACTCCAAATTGTAGGACATCCAAAATTTCAGTAAAATTAAATAGGGAGTACGAGTGCGTCATGAATGCGTCACGAATGTGTCACGAGTGCGTCAAGAGTGCGTCAAGAGTGCGTCGCGAATACATCACGAGTGCATCGCCATTGTATCAAGAGTGCGTCACGAGTGCGTCACTAATGTATCACGATTGCGTCATGAATGCGTCACGAATGTGTCACGAGTGCGTCAAGAGTGCGTCGTGAATACATCACGAGTGCATCGCCATTGTATCAAGAGTGCGTCACGAGTGCGTCACTAATGTATCACGATTGCGTCATGAATGCGTCACGAATGTGTCACGAGTGCGTCAAGAGTGCGTCGCGAATACATCACGAGTGCATCGCCATTGTATCAAGAGTGCGTCACGAGTGCGTCACTAATGTATCACGATTGCGTCATGAATGCGTCACGAATGTGTCACGAGTGCGTCAAGAGTGCGTCGTGAATACATCACGAGTGCATCGCCATTGTATCAAGAGTGCGTCACGAGTGCGTCACTAATGTATCACGATTGCGTCATGAATGCGTCACGAATGTGTCACGAGTGCGTCAAGAGTGCGTCGCGAATACATCACGAGTGCATCGCCATTGTATCAAGAGTGCGTCACGAGTGCGTCACTAATGTATCACGATTGCGTCACGAGACTCGTCAAAAGACTGCAAAAAATAAAATTGTTTGCACGTGAATATTTCTAACGCGACTTTTTCACGATTATCAGTAACAAATAATAGTAAAAAAAACTTCAGAAAAACATGTAACATTGGACAGAATAAGAGTGCCCCACCTTCAATGATTTTAAACTGATTAACTCGCGCACCGAAAAATCAACACCGTCACAACAAACATTAATCTACTTTATTATGCCATTCATCAACGTCAAATCATCGATCAGAAATCGATACCGAACACTTGTGTTCCATGAAACGAATATTGGAATATTTTCGATATTGGGGGTCAAGAAAAACATTTGCAGAAATATTAAAAATTTTTGTGGCCAAAAGACTGAAAATCCCTAGGTCATAAAATACGAAATATATTTAGAGACTCAATTTTGAGTGCAAATAAATAATTTTTACAAATCTTGTAAAAACGTGAAATCTACAAAAATCAGAAAGCAAATTTCGAAACCTAGAAACCTTGAAAACTCTTGTGTCAAGGTTAAATGTCAGGAGAAATATTTGTTAACCCAAGTTTCCACATCGTGCAAGTAAAGTCAAAGTTGATATAGCTGAACATCCGAGTCCACATTTATCGACCTTCATCATGGTACATCGTTGCAGGAAAATAAAAGACGATTGCGTCTAAGGAAATCGCAGAAGTGGACGAGCAAACAGTCAGCATGAGACCAAATCAAAGATGGCCGCTATTAAATTGCAGCCAATCAAGCGTTTGATCGTCCGCCTTGATGGCGACGCTAAACTGAAGGACTTTAGGCAGACAGATATCTAATTTGACATAGTTTACGCTGTTTGTGTTTATGTGATAAATTTCATGGTTTAGCTTTCGTAATTCAAAATATAATCTGTTGAATTTCTATGGTATTAGGCTGGTTATGTAGGGTTTTTTGATATTGATATTAGGCTAGGTTCTCAAGTTTCTATTGTATTAGTGGGCTAAGTTAGGTTTACTATCAAGTTTCCACTGTGTTAATATATTAGTCTGGATTAGGTAACCTGTTTTTCCATCATATTAATATTAAGCTAGGTTAGGTTACAAGTGGAGTTCAACCACTAGTAAGATTAGATTATGCCTCTCTTATTTCCATCAAATTAATATAAAGCTAGGTTAAGTTATAAGTCAAGTTTCAACCACATTAACATTAAGCTATGTCGAGTTACTTGTCCTGTTTCTATCCTATTGCTATTATAAGGTTAGGTTATGTCTCTCTTATTTTCATCAAATTAATATAAAGCTAGGTTAGGTTATAAATCGAGTCAACCACATTAACATTAAGCTATACATAAATAATGAAGTTACCCGTCCTGTTTCTACCATATTAATTTTATCCTAGGTCAAACTAAACTATGTTAGCGTGAGTCACACTCGAATTTATTTTCGTTTCCTACCAAGTTCAATTAGATGCATAGATTAACTACACAAGATAATCTAACATAAATTAAGTTTTAACATAGATTAGATCTAACAGGTCTTGTAACACCTTAAGTTAAATTTAACTCACGACGAATTTTCATACCACTCATCGCAGTAAAACGGGAGTAAACTTGTTCAACCGAATCGATCACATTTGGCCCAAAACGTTCCTTAAGTGCGGTTCCCAACGTCCGCGTCAGTAACACCGGAAGTACATTTCAGAGCCATTAGGACACAATCTCATTACGGCCAATCATCGTTACCAGGCACCCAGATAATTAAGTCCACCGACGTGAATCGGTGATCAAATTTTAAACAAATTACAGCTTGTTCACGAGCTCGTTTGATGGCAGCCGTGTAACACGATCCCAGTTGAAATTGCGCCATTTTATTTCCGTTCCCGGCATTCCCCGGGAAACTCTGGCCCCGTTCCTTGGATTACTTGCCACGATTCTAATTACGTTCCGCTGTTGCTTCTCATTCTCGTATCAAGCACACTTTCAATGAATATGGTGGAACTTCAGTTAACCACTTGTTTCTGATGCTATTTTTGCTGATGAATTTGCAGTTCGCTGGCAGACCGTGATGTCTCAAGAGGATGAACGAACTTTTAGGTTAAGACTCTACTACGAAAAAATATTCCAATAAATTATTTAACTAGAATTACTATATCCTTGCACTATTATTGTCATTGTTATTACAATCTCATAATTTATTTCTAATTTATTTTTAACACAAATACGTGGTTATTAAATTATAATTTAAGTCTGAAGAAGATGAGAGAACTTTTAGGTTAAGACTCTTGAAACACTACGAAAGAAATATTTTAATAAATTATTTAACCAGAACTACTATATCATTCCACCATCATTGTCATTGATATTACAATCTCATAATTTATTTCTAATTTATTTTTAACACAAATACGTGGGTGTTAGGTTAGAATTTAAGTTTGAAGAAGATGAGAGAACTTTTAGGTTAAGACTCTTGAAACACTACGAAAGAAATATTTTAATAAATTATTTAACCAGAACTACTATATCCTTGCACCATCATTCTCATTCTTATTACAATCTCATAATTTATTTCTAATTTATTTTTTAACACAACTATACAATTAAATTAGATTATAATTTACATCAAATTAAAAATTGTATGTACATTACACATACTACATACATTTTATACATTACAAATTAGTTTACGTTTAGTACGAATATAGAAACAATAAATTGTACCAAACATCGAACACAGTAAACTGTTTCGATAAAATTTCAATAAAGCCCTCCACTCCGGTGTTTCAATTAACAAATCGCGTAAAAACGGGATTTAAAAATAGCCGTCGAATTCTGATCGTGAAAGCGAGAAAGTGTTTTATGAAATGGATTTCTTTCTTCGAGGAACGTGACGGTTAAACAGCGTCAAGCTCCGCTTCAAGTGCAGACGGGAAAATAAATATAATGAAATTTCGTGGACGGCGTCATGCATCGCGGCTAATTGCATTTAGCCAGCTGGTGAACCGGGAACGGATAAACAGAATAGCCCGGAAAAAGCTCCGGGCATTGTTTGAAACGAAGATATTCATGGCGTGTATGCAGGATACCGCTGGTGAAACGAACAGGAACATTTGTTTCGTTCGTTCGTGCCTGACATCCTGATTCATTCGCTTACATCGAACTGTACAGTCGACGGCAAATCTGAATTCTATGGAAAAAAATGGCAATCGAAGGTGAAAAAACCGGTGTATGGATATTTTTGTGGATCGAAAAATTTAGGAGTTGCAAAGAATATATATCTGCAGCAAACGATTTCTTTTAACATCTTCAGAGATAAGTTAAGATCGCAGGACATCGTTAAAATGGTGGCTGTAGCGGAAATGCCTTCCAACTCGTAAACCGTCGGTTTTTACGAACCCGCCTTATGGCGAAGGTCGTTGGAGGTGGGTGGTGAATGTTTACTGCGACGTTTCAGTCGTGCTGATTTATTAGTTGAAGAAGAAATTGAAGAGAATTCAAAAACGCGTTGAAATTCCAGGCTAAATTCTTTTTACTTAAAATACTTTACAAAGTGAAATTCCTTAGAACGACTATAAAACCTATCCTGTGGAGCCTTGTTTTTCATTAGTTTGATTTAATAATACTTTTATGGCAACGGCTCAGGTAACAATATCGATTTTCTTCGACGATAAAACGAGCTCTACTTTAACACTGATCCGATAAACATTTTTCCAATTTTCTTCAGGAATTCTCGAAATAGCTAAACTTTTAGGAGTTGTTTTGTTATTCATAAACTTAGTTAATGAGAATTCTTGTCGAATGGAAAGGAGAGAAATTCTTTTGACACCGAACCGACAATGCGGAAAAATTTCCTCTCGTATTTTCGTCATTCTCGACGCTATATATTAAACAAAACCTTAAAATATATCTCGGCAAGGCACGCTAAGGAATGAAAAAATTAAATGCTACGAGTGAATTTCTTGGGAAACGTTGTCCAAACCACGGTTTTCGTGGTAAAACTAATTTCTTTGATTCTGTGAAAGAAATTATGATTAAAAAGTACTTTGTTCTAGTAAACGAGAATAACCCGGGAATGCAATTACACGAAGAAAGGCAGAGAGAACTAGAGAGTGGGAAGGGAGACTAACAAACATTCTATTTTTCCGGCAAAACTGAGGGTCGGGTAACGAAGTTTCTTAATTTTGTGATATAATTATGCAAAATAAAGAAAAGTAGGGACAGATGAGACGAAGGAAAACTCGCTTTACCTCATTCTCGCCGATGCCGCTCCCCCACATCCGCGGAAATACTTTCCGCAAAAACTTGAAAACCGCTGGATATTCTTCAGCAGCCGCCTTATTAAATCAACGAACATTTTCTCGTTAACTCAAGAAGAATGAGTAAAACTGCATGGAAATTTTACTCTATTATCCTCGAGTTGGAGCTACTATTGGAAAAATGGGCGCCATTTTCGGTATATTGGCTCGCACATCGATTAGACCAGAAATGACGGTGGCAAACGTCTCGGGATATCGCGAATTCAGCAGTTATAATTATTCTTATTTGCCGAAATTATTCGACGCGCGGTAATTCGAGGCGTCGGTATTCGACGCGTGGTAATTCGAGGCGTCGGTATTCGACGCGTGGGTATTCGACGCGTAGTAATTCGGTGCGTGGTAATTCCAAGCGTGGGTATTCGGCGCGTGGTAATTCGATATGTGGTGATTCGACGCCTGGTAATTCGACGCGTGGGTATTCGACGCGCAGTAATTCGATGCGTGGTAATTCCAAGCGTGGGTATTCGGCGCGTGGTAATTCGATATGTGGTGATTCGACGCGTGGGTATTCGACGCGTGGGTATTCGACGCGTAGTAATTCGATGCGTGGTAATTCCAAGCGTGGGTATTCGGCGCATGGTAATTCGATATGTGGTGATTCGACGCGTGGTAATTCGACGCGTGGGTATTCGACGCGTAGGTATTCGACGCGTAGTAATTCGATGCGTGGTAATTCCAAGCGTGAGTATTCGGCGCGTGGTAATTCGATATGTGGTGATTCGACGCGTAGTAATTCGACGCGTGGTAATTCGGCGCGTGAGTATTCGACGCGTGGTAATTTGACGCTTGGGTATTCGACGCGTAGTAATTCGATATGTGGTGACTCGACGCGTAGTAATTCGATATGTGGTGACTCGACGCGTAGTAATTCAACGCGTAGTAATTCAACGCGTGGTAATTCGGCGCGTGGTAATTCGACGCGTGGTAATTTGACGCTTGGGTACTCAGCGCATGTTAATTCGATATATGATGATTCGACGCGTGGTAATTCGGCGCTGGAGAGCGAAACTAGGGATATATAGAGAATTTGGTAGTCTGAAACTCTGAGGACTCTCGATAGTCTTGTTCAGTATATCAAGAGTGCGACAACAGTATATCAAGCGTGCGTCCCGAGTACATCAATACTACATCAAGTTGTCCGTCACGAATGAATCATGACTGTGTCACAAATGCGTCACCAGTGTTAAATGTCACAATTCCTATACTCGCAATCTTGCAAAATCCACAATTTTTCAGTTGATGTACGAATCTGGAAGTCCGTGAATTGTGGAGACTTTGAAAACAACTTAAAACTGAGTATCCTAACCTATAAACCTCTTTTACATTGAATCGACCTCACGCGCCAACTCATGGGTTGACATCCCTACATCGTTTCCTCGTTTCAGGAAATTTTATGTTTGTAGAATAAGTTTTCCTTTGTCCGTTTTTATTCTTGTTAAAACATTTTGGTATGTTTTTATTAACTGGCTTACATTAATTTTTTCCGTTAGATGGATGTTTTCCTTTATTTTTTGTTTAATTTTTTAGTTCAGTTTCGTACATAATTTTTCTATATTTTGTTTTCAACCCTTTTTTGCATTTTGATATTTACACCTTTTGCCAGTTTCAATTTTTCGTAACTTTGTATGTTTTTCATTGTGTACTTTTCCCTCGCGGATTAATTTTCCCGTAACTTTTTGTATCGTTATTGACTCTTCTCCTCGTTCAATTCCCTGCGAGTTCGGTATTTTCATTGTTTACTTTTCTCTTCTAGTTTAATCCTACTCTTGTTTTGTTGCCATTGTGGTAGCTTTATCGTAAGACGACGTTGATGCAAATTGGCTATTACAATATTCTGTAAAACTTTCTCTTCTGTTTCGAACAGCCGACGGTCACCCATCTTTACAACCAACCGCGTCAAATGCAGCTTGACTTTGATAATCAAACATCAACCACCGCCACAGCTTTTCCACGATCCTTCACGTACTTATGATTGATCACTGACGTTTTTTCGATTGACGCATCAGAAAACTATTTATATTTTAATGGCTTTCCATTATTTATCCATAAACGTCCATTCCTCTTTTTTTCCTTTTAAAAACTAATGATTTTCCAATGATTAATCTTTCAGATAAATTAACTGTCAGTATTTAAATTGGTATTAGATTTCATCAGTGTTGCATTTCAAAACGCAATTTACATGTTATGGAAGTCATCTATGATTTATATATAATTATTTGGCAATATAACGCGAGACAATGTAACTGACAACGTATTGCAAGTAAGAGCCACAGTAATTATATAGTAATGTATGTATCACATAGTAATTTATATTTGAATGATTTAATTTTTGTAACAATTCAATGTGTGTATTTGGCAATATAACACGTGTCTATATAACGTGTTGAAACCTGACCTGTCATCTGACAATGTATTGCTAATGAGAACCATTGTAATTATATAGTAATGTATGTATTACATAGTAATTTATATTTGAATGATTTAATTGAGTGTGTATTATACGGCAATATAGCACATGGCACTAACGCGATGAAACTCGACCCGTTACTACGAAATGCCTAACAAAGTAACACGTGGCAACTTAACACGATGCTCTGAATTGCCTAATGAAGTAACGTGTAGCAATTTAACACGATACCATGAAACACCCAGCGAAGTAACACGTGGCAATTTACCGTGATACGCAGCGTCCAGTAAAGTAGCATGTTGCAATTTAACACTCGGTAATGTGCCCACGTGGTAGAGCCATAATGGTAGGAGCCTAACGTATGGTAATATACCGCGTAGCAGAGTAACGACACTCCATAATGCGTTGTAATTTAACACGCGGCGAAGTAACTCGTTGCAATTTAACGCTTGGTAAAGCAACGCGTCCAATCGTGACTCCTGCTATATATCACGCGGCTATCTAACGCCGTGAGAAACTTACACAACTACGAATATGAATCGAAATGTAATAATTTTGACCTTGTAATTAATTGACCTAATGTTTAATCTTGCGAAAGTGCCTCAGAGGATAAATTCGGAGAATGATTAAAATCAGATTTTAACAAAAACTATTATCGATCGAAAGTAGTCGAAGAGGAAGTGAGAAATAAAAATGAGGGTTCATCGGCTGCTTGACACCAGAAATCGAACCGGTGACACGTAAAATCGAGTCCTACCCAGATGGCGGGGAATCTAGAGCAGAAGGGGGAGATTGGCCACGTGGTCGGGAGGGGTGCCGGTATTCTGCGGTGTCGGGAATAAAAGTGAAACGGGGCCAAGCGAGCTATCCACGCTGGGAATACTCTGGAATTTACGTAGTTCCAAGTTGAGCCGTGAACAAGGGGACAATTTATACAATTTGCCGAGTCGAGACCATGTCGGAATGCGTGCGACTGATGAAATCGAGATTATTCATGAGCGGGGCTGACAGAGTGCGTCAGAGCGTACACGGCGGCGCGGGATAATTGGAATTAGAAGGGGACAGAGATGGATGATCTTATTGCTCCCGGTTAGGGTACTTATAGGGAACTCGTTATTGATCAGACATTTGTCCCTACAAATTCGCCTTATGTACATGTGTGACCCTGAGACTGGTGACATAACGTGGCGTAACTGTAACCTGATACGGAAATATGAATTGGATTATTATTAGCGACACTCAATCTAATAACTCTATTGTCTGCTGGGTGCTGAAAATTGACATCACCAATGAGACTGCAATGTGATTATATGACTGTGACTGTGGCTGACTGTGTGACTGAATGATAATAAACTGTCACTCTTATGGTGATGAACACGGTGCAGTCATAATGTCTCTTCTTTAAGCGTTCAACCCGGTTTCCTTTTTGGGAATTTAAGCTTCCCTTCTCATACTGAAAGAGTCAAGATTTATTTAAGCTTCCAAACCTCAAATAAAGTTCATAATTAAAATTGTGAAATAGTACTACTTATTAATCTGCAATATAAGTGAATCGAAACTTCTGACATTGTTGAATAATATAGTTAGACAGTGTCTGACCCTGTGAAAGTACCTCAAACCAACACTCACCACATCGGTTTGAACCTGAAAGTTTCATGAAAATGACTACATAAGTGATTCATCAGCAATTTTCATACAAAACGGTCGATGTAGAAGTACGCACTTAAACGTCCCATTTTTGCTCGGATGGGAACTAACGACTAGTTCTCCAACGACATCACGTGATTAGGTCATTCAAGTTCGAGGATCGAGGGACTTATGGGACTCGGAATTTGGGGATGAAGATTTAACGAGTTGAGAACTTGCAAAATGGGTATTTGGGATTGGGGGGATTTGTGATTTGAGAAATTGTTTGCGGACGTAGGAATTCGGGGATTTGGGATATGAGAATTTGTAGATTTGAGGGTGTAGAAATTTATGGATGCAAGTTTGGAACTTGGAGAGGTTGAGATTTGGGAATTTTTTTGGGAGTTGGAAGATGAGAATTTATGTATTTGAGGATCTAGATATGATTAGAGAAGTCTGTCATTTGGGAATCTATTTCAAGAGGTAGGCATTTGGGGATCTAAGGATATGGAAATTTGTGGATTATGAAAGATTATGAGTCTGGGAATTTTGATATTTAGGGAATTTTGAATCTTGGTATACTAGTGACGCACTCGTGACGCACTATTGATATACTGACCAAGACTATCGAGAGTCCCCACAGTTCTAGACTACCAAATTCCCTATATATCCCTACTTTCGAATTACCACGCGTCGAATTACTACGCGTGGAATTACCACGCATCGAATTACTACGCGTGGAATTACCACGCATCAAATTACTACGCGTGGAATTACCACGCATCGAATTACTACGCGTCGAATACCCACGCGTCGAATACCCACGCGTGGAATTACCACGCTTGGGATTACCACGCATCGAATTACTACCCGTCGAATACCCACGCGTGGAATTACCACGCGTCGAATTACCACGCTTGGGATTACCACGCATCGAATTACTACGCGTCGAATACCCACGCGTCGAATACCCACGCGTGGAATTACCACGCGTCGAATTACCACGCTTGGAATTACCACGCATCGAATTACTACGCGTCGAATAACCACGCGTCGAATACCCACGCGTCGAATACCCACGCGTCGAATACCCACGCGTGGAATTACCACGCGTCGAATTACCACGCTTGGAATTACCACGCGTCGAATTACCACGCTTGGAATTATCACGCATCGAATTACTACGCGTCGAATACCCACGCGTCGAATACCGACGCGTCGAATTACCACGCGTCGAATAACCACGCTTGAAACAACCACGCGTGGAATTACCATGCTTCGAATAACCACGCGTCGAATCACCACATGCGTCGAATCTCGCACCAACTCGTGGGTTGACAGCGGTAACACAGTGAAATTGAGTTACCTGCAGAAGGTTTACATTCTTCCCGAGTTAACGAGAAAACGTAGTTCGTTGATTTAACAAGTCGGGGCTGCTTAAGAATGTCTGGCAGTTTGCAAGTTTTTGTGGAAAGTATTTTCGTGAGCGCCATCCGTGAAAATGAGGTAAAGCTTCTAGCAAACAGAAGGGTAACATTTCATATTTTGGGAAAAGTAACACAATATATAAATAGAAAATAGTAGGATAAAAGAAATAAGAAAAAGGATCAACGAGATACTCCTCAGCACTTTCAACCCCCATAACTTATGTCTTCTAAAAGGGTGAGAAGCGCTCCAACAGAAAAGAAGAAAGAAAAGGCGAAATATACCATACATTGTTTCCCTTTATCGAAATACCTTAAGTATCTCAGACACATTGAATCCAAGGGTTGCTTCCGAACCCCTCCGCCTGAAAATCGATCACGTACCGCAAATCTAATCGTTCTCTTATCTTCCATCGATCGTAACCGCAACATGGCTGAAACACTCCAAAGTCCGGCTTGAAAATACAAAAATGATGGATGTGCCTACTGTTCGGTAGAGAAAAGGGTTTGGTCAAACCGCGAAGAGGGTTAAGAAAAAACTCGACGTTTCATAAGCGACGTTTGAAGGCTCGCCGATTCTTTTCTTCCCTTTCTTTAATCAAGATTTCCATCGTCTTTAATGTTTTCGACCCCTGCTTGCCTTTGAGCAAGTTTTTTTTGATCGAGGATTCATGGAAACGGAGAACAATGGGAGTTTTTTTCCGTCCAACGGGTAGATGTGAAAATTAATATGAACCCTTACCTTCAAAAGAACTGCGCAATGAAAATTAATTATACGAAAGACTGTGAGTGGGTGGTGACTTTTTGCGGTGCGGATGTTTTTGATGTGAACGTTTCTGATGTTGATGTCTGTTATTAAATTAGTATGAATTATTGTGCGATATAAGATATTAAACTGTGATTGATGTTGTAGCGGACTTTTGTTATATTACAGTGGGAGGGTTGCAAAGTGGATTATTGTAATAGGCAATATATTCGATTAGGGAAGTTTTCTCGTTAATGTTACGGTGATATGTCACGTATTATAACGCCTGGGGATCTAATGTGGCGAGATACGATTTGTAATACAGAACTACAGAAATACTACAGAAATACAGAACGCGAAGAGATACTGTGAAGATTTAGCAAGTGGGGATTTAACGCGTGAAAATCTGGTGCGTAGGAAAACGAACGCGTGAGAATTTAATGCAAGGTGATTTAAGGCGTGGAAATCTATCACGTGGAAAATTAACACGTGGTGATTTAACGCGTAGAAATTCAGCGCGTGGGAAATTAACGCGTGAGTATTTAACGCAAGGTGATTTAACGCGTGGGAAATTAACGTGTGAGAATTTAACGCGTGGAAATCTATCACGTGGGAAATTAAAGCTTGATGATTCAACGCGTGAAATTCTAGCGCGTGAGAATTTAACGCGTGGTGATTTAACGCGTAAAAATTCAGTGCGTGGGAAATTAACGCGTGGTGATTTAACGCGTAAAAATTCAGCGCGTGGGAAATTAACCCGTGAAAATTTAACGCGTAAAAATTCAGCGCGTGGGAAATTAACCCGTGAAAATTTAACGCGTGGAAATCTATCGCGTGGGAAATTAACGCGTGAGAATTTAACGCAAGGTGATTTAACGCGTGGAAATCTATCGCGTGGGAAATTAACGCGTGAGAATTTAACGCAAGGTGATTTAACGCGTAAAAATCTATCGCGTGAGAAATTAACGCGTGGTGGTTCAACGCGTGAGATTCTAGCGCGTGAGAATTTAACGCGTGGTGATTTACCGCGTGAGAATTTATCGCACAGGAATTTAACGCATTGGAACATACCAAAATGTAATATAACGCGTGGTAATATACTAAGTGTCTACCATATCGAAAACTGTTCTATCAAAATAGAGGTATTTCGAAGAAACACTAATACAATTTCCACTTTATTTATTACAAAGGTACCAAACCCATAATAGGGGCGTTGAATTAGGGCCATGATATATGACAGCACGTAATAAATGGGGTACAAGCTCATACTATTTTTCACGGGTCTCCACATTTATTAAGGAAGTGTTATAGCGACAAGACACTCGACGATAGCAAATATGACACGATGTACACAAAAATAAGTAATACGATGTTTCCCAGTATCATATTACGGATAGAAGAACATACTCGGTTCTTTGATATTGCTTTTCTCGAAGGTGACGTCGTAGAGAAAAAATTATTGATCTATATTTATTTCTTCTGCAGTTGAAATGCGCTGTAGTAGCGTAAGGGTTAATTAACAATTCTGAAGCGACTTCCGTGTCAACTGCTAGAGAATCGATCGCGGAACACCGCAACCCCGTTTCCTCGGCCGGCTTGATTTGCGAGCTGAAGAATTAGACAGCAGAATATGCGATTTCAAGCATTTTTAAATGGCAATGTAACGAGAACAAATTTATGCAATATATCTTGTGGAAGGCAATAATAATGGCTGCGAATATAAGAGATTATAGTATATTATATTGCAATGTAACGTGTTGCACTGAGATGTTTGACAACGCAATATAAATAGAGCTGAAACGTTCAATATAGGAAGAGAATAACTTGTGGTAATATAATGCATTTTAATAACACATGATGATGTAATGTGTTATAAATTAACGCCTGGCAATAGAACGCGCGGTTAAATAACACGTTGCTATGTAACACGCGCTATTGCAATTATTGCAACATACAGTATTATACCGTATTGCACCACAATGTGTACAACTGCAATATTTTGTACAATAATATATACGTTATTTCGTAGTAATGCAATTCGTGGCAATATAACATGTGGTAATATACGACGCTATATTTAAAAGCACATAAAGCTTGTTTGTAACGTATCGGAAGATGTAAACAGGTTCATTGAGAGCCACCTAATGCTATTTCCAGATTTCTCCGCTAAGTGTATTGCTGTTTGGAGTGCATTAATGCTCCCGGAGCATCTCGCCTTTCCAATCATTGATACTCGATTCCAGGAAGCTGAACAGGGATCAATAAAATCCATCGACTTTCATCGACCAAAAAGAAAGATCCTCGATATATAACATCAAGGGTCTGCAGGTTGAAAAGTAAACAGCAAGTTCACGCTGAGCTAGGGAAAAATTTCCGGCAATCTTAACATCTCTACGTCTTTGTACCCTGCAATCTGTTTTCGATGACACACTCGATCCCTTACGAATACCGTATGTAAATATACCTTTACATTGTAAATTTCTTCGTCGAACACGTTTCCGCCATATGTCGCGACTTCTTGGCTTGCAAAAATGGCTGTCATCAAACGCCACGTTTAACGCGAGAAAAATGGGATGTTTATTTTCCATTTTACTGAACCTGAATTTCGCGATTTTCGTAGGAAGCTACCGATGTCAACCCATGAGTTGGCGCGTGCAGACGTATTTATAAGAGTATTAAAATAGAAAAATTGACTCCACTTTCAGTATATTGGCTTGGTTATACCACCCGTGGTTGTTTCAAGCATGGTTATTCGACGTGTGGTAATTCAACGCGTAGGTATTCGATGCGTGGTAATTCCAAGCGTAGTAATTCGACGCGTGGGTATTCGACACGTAGTCATTTGATACGTGGTAATTTCAAGCGTGGTAATTCGACGCGTAGTAATTCGACGCGTGGGTATTCGACGCGTAGTAATTCGATACGTAGTAATTCGACGCGTGGTAATTCCACGCGTGGGTATTCGACGCGTAGTAATTCGATACGTGGTAATTCCAAGCGTGGTAATTCCACGCGTGGGTATTCGACGCGTAGTAATTCGATACGTGGTAATTCCAAGCGTGGTAATTCCACGCGTAGGTATTCGACGCGTAGTAATTCGATATGTGGTAATTCCAAGCGTGGCAATTCCAAGCGTGGCAATTCCACGCGTGGGTATTCGACGCGTAGTAATTCGATGCGTGGTAATTCCAAGCGTGGTAATTCGACGCGTGGGTATTCGACGCGTAGTAATTCGATACGTGGTAATTCCAAGCGTGGTAATTCGACGAGTGGGTATTCGACGCGTAGTAATTCGATGCGTGGTAATTCCAAGCGTGGTAATTCGACGCGTGGGTATTCGACGCGTAGTAATTCGATGCGTGGTAATTCCAAGCGTGGTAATTCGACGCGTGGTAATTCCACGCGTGGGTATTCGACGCGTGGTAATTTGACGCTAGGAAATTCGGCGCGTGGTAATTCGATATGTGGTGATTCGACGCGTGGTAATTCGGCGCGAGGGTACTCGACGCGTGGTAATTTGACGCTTGAGTACTCAGCGCGTGGTAATTCGACGCGTAGTAATTCGACGCGTGGTAATTCGGCGCGTGGGTTCTCGACGCGTGGTAATTTGACGCTTGGATACTCAGCGCGTGGTAATTCGATATGTGGTAATTCAACGCGTAGTAATTCGACGCGTGGTAATTCGGCGCTGGAGAGCGAAAGTAGGGATATATAGGGAATTTGGTAGTCTAGAACTGTGGGAACTCTCGATAGTCTTCTTTAGTATATCAAGAGTGCGTCGCGAGTGCGTCACCAATATATCCCGAGTGCTACATGTCAAAATTCCTAGAACCGTAATCTTGCAAATTCACAATTTCCCAAATTCGTACAGAATCGTACACAGTCTAAAACTGTGGAGACTCTGGAGACTATAAGAACTAGGTATTCTAATCTATAGTTCTATAGATATTGAAACCTATGGAAGATGACCTTGTCCTATTTTTTAGTGACAATTCTCTCGCTATAATTTCATAAATATATACATTATTTTTTGAAGACCTTTGAAATTTCTCGTTGCCTCATCACTGACTCGCAATTTGGAAGCAATAACGAAATCTATGAAAGGAATAATTGGACTCGTATTAATTAAACCAATCGTTTGCTCATGAAAGCCACCTCGCTTAACTGTTATAAATTTATTCATTGAAACTGGTCGAACAGTTTGAAAAGCACATCGATATTTAAATTTAGTACATAATGTGCTTTTTGATATATGAAAGCTTGGCCTTTTCAATCAAAGACGAATTTGGTCGCATCAAATAATTTTTATCTGCAAATTTTATATCGATGAACGTACCACAAAAATTTTCAGTAGCTGTTATTTCTAGGAACGTAAGAATTTCATTTGTATGAAATTTAGGAATGTATATGGAAGGTAGTCTGAAATTTTGTATTGATGAACAAACTATATACATTTTCAATAATTATTATTTCTAAGAACAGTATTTCTTTTATTTAAATAAAGTTTCAGAGTGGAATAATCCGATCCGCTCATTCGGAACTTTGCTCGCGTAATTTGCGTCGTGCGTCTCGTCGAGGAATTATTTTCGCTCGAGCACCGTCGCCATTTTCTTTGTCGCAGGTAGCATTGAAATGGCGAACGCAAATGCTGGAAACGCGTTTCCACAATCGGCTCCAGTTTCCCAGCGGAAAACAATAGCTGCCAGTTAGCTTACTCCGCTAGTTACTAACTTAAATAACTAAGCAGTGGTTAAACTACTAAAATTAACCTACCTATTCAGTCGTGAAAACGTTAATTAAACGCAACTGAATTAATCATTTTTAACAAACATTCGGTTGACGAATTGTTAGGTTGAATGTTACAAATGGAGGACATGTACAAATTTGTTAGTGCAACGTGAAATTATGTTCACCTCCTTTTTAATTAAATTAACTTTAAAATGTATTGGAGTCAAAAAGGATCTAACCTATAAACATTCATATAATTTAAAAAGAACATGAAACTTCTTATAGAGTAAGACTAAAGACTGAAGAAAAATGAAAAAATGAAGAACCTAACCTAGAACATCGTGTATGTAGAACCTAACCTAAAAAGTACAGAACTCTAACCCAAAAAAAAGATTTCTCTAAATTTGTTTCCACTACGAAACTGAATATTCAGGAAATGTTTCAATTGATAGTATTCCATTTTCAGTTCAGTGAATCAAACGAAACATACCGAGAATTGAATATTCACACCGATAATTCCATCATAGACGCAACTTCAACTTTCTCGTCGGATGCTCTCCGAAACTTTTAACCGCGTCGCTAACGAAGGATTTAACCATTGAGACGAGCCGAGTGGAAGAATTAGATACGTTTCGAACGTCCTCTTTTGTCTTCAACTCGATGTAATTTTCATGCTACGACCTCCTTTCCAAGCAAACCGCGATTATCAAGAAAGAAAACAAGACCATATCTACCTTTTAACCATGAACGGATTTTTTTCGTGCAAAACCCATATTTTCGAAAATACATTTTTTCAGAGTTTTCGTGGGATACAACAGTATTAATATTGAAACGAAAAACTGAACCGTGTAACGTTTCAGCCCCCTGAGCTTCAAAAAAGAAATCCCTTCAAAAAAAATTGTTAGTATCATATCACGGAAAGAAAACAGCGATCTAAAGTTACCAATGACGAATCACTTTTCGTGTTCGAGCCTCTACACACCTGGCGACCTTCTTTGATCGAAGAACGCGAGGGGTTAAATGAGGTCGCCTGCTTTTTCTCTCGTTCACCCACCCGGACCAACCTTCATCCCTTCTCTCTACCCCCACTATTCGCAGCTTCCAACTTTAGAGCCTGCATTGTTTGTTGTTGTACTTGACTACAAATTAAGTCGTCTAACGAGTGATGTAGGGTGCATCATAATGTGTGGTCAGGTAAGTAGATGCAGACATGTAGAAAAGACGTGTGTGGTCAGACATATGTGAGTAGAAGGAGACATATGTGATCAGAGAAATAGAAGGTGATCATATGTGGTCAGACAAGTAGAAGAAGACGTATGTGATAAGACCTTTTATTTGGAAGGTGACCATATGTGGTCAGACAAGTAGAAGAAGACGTATGTGATAAGACAAATAGAAGGTGACCATGTGTGGTCAGACAAGTAGAAGAAGATATACGTACTGAGGCAAGTAGATGTAGGCATAGTGGCTAGACAAGTGGAAGACATATGTGATCAGACAAGTGGAAGGAGACATATGTGATTAGACAAGTATAAGAAGACATATGTGCTCAGACAAGTATAAGAAGACATATGTGGTCAGACAAGTGGAAGCTGACATATGTGGTCAGACAAGTGGAAGGAGACATGTGGTTAGACAAGTAGAAGTAGACACATGTGATCAGACAAGTAGATGAAGTCATTATGACGAGACAAACACGTGGTCAGACAAGTAGGAAACATAACTGGTTAGACAAATAGAAGACGAAAGTGACCCAACAAGTAAATGTAACGAAGGTAGAAGGAACGAAGACCAAAGATGGTCAGACAAGTAGAATAGTACAATACATGGTCAGACAAGTAGCATATACATAGTAGTAGTAGTATATACTGTGTGTAATCAGATCAACGATATCATACGAATAATTGAAAGAGCAGAAATTTAATTTCTAAACCATGAAGCACCACAATGGAGCCAGTGAAAGAAGTATAACCTCTCAAATAGTCAGGAATCTTGTTTTCTTTACATCATAACGCACAAATAAGAAGAATAAAGGATAAATCGTCTCTTTTTACATGCTTTTTATTACACATACCGTGGAAACAACTCTCTCCACTTGAGAAACGACGCAGTTAGCAGGTTTAACGATGGCAATAATTCGGTTTCCATTGTGCTAACAAAGGACATACGGTACACATTTCCATAAAATCTGCTCCATAAATTTACTTCGCGGTCCAGATTCCAACCACTCGTTCGAGTTTCTCAAACATCCAACGATGTGTTCGGCTCTATTTTTCTTCTGTCCCTACGTGTTTACATGTTTCTCGAGCCGACGGTTCTGTACGACTTCCTGTTCGTTTAGTTGGAAAAATAGCAGTCGACTGTCAGACTGCTGCTTTCAGACCAAATACAATCTCTTTGAGGGGAACGTTTCCTTAAAGGGGATGAATATTTCTTATCAGCATGTCACATATCGCGTTTGACGTTGATGAATGAACAGACGTGTAATCTCGTTTTTACAAAATTCTTTGACTTTTTTACTATGTGGAATCGAAAATCATTTGTTTTTTATTACTTTCGTTAATATACGAATCACATTCCTTTTGCGAGACTTTCATATACACTAATTGATTACATGAACTGTTGTAGGCTCATTCTTATCTCTTTTGAGCGGTTCGTTTACTTGTTTAGTCATTATGGCTTCATCTACTTGTCTGACCATATACGTTTGCTTTCACATGTGTGACCACATAGTACTCCTCTACTTGTCTGACTATATACGTCTTCTTCTACTTGTCAGACCACATACGTTTGCTTTCACATTTGTGACCACATAGTACTCCTCTACTTGTCTGACCACCTACGTCTTCTTCTACTTGTCTGACCACATAGTACTCCTCTACTTGTCTGACCATATACGTCTCCTTCTACTTGTCGGACCATATACGTCTCCTTCTACTTGTCTGACCACCTACGTCTTCTTCTACTTGTCTAACCACAAACATTTCTATCTTCCTGTCTGACTGCAGAAATCCTTATCCACTGTCTGATCACTTACATCTCTATCTACTTACCCAACCACTTAGATTGTTATTTACCTCCATAACCACTTACGCCCTCATCTACTTGTCTGACCACTTATATCCTCAACTACCTATCTCATCACTTACCCATCTATTTATCCGACAATTTACCCTGTTACTGACTTGTACTTACATCCTCATTTATCTAACAATTTGTATTTCAAATCTACTTGTTTATCAAATTCAACAGCTCACTTTAACAGCTCAGCTTTATCTCCTCAACTACTTGTTTGACTATAAATGGTAGTTATCGTTGAAATCGTTTTGCTGGCCACATCGTATCCTAACACGACATTTTCACGTTATCTTGACCCGGTAATAGGTAGGAACATCCGAGTCGAGCGTGATCGAGAAGTATTTAACAGGCGATCGATCTGAAACTGACTGCGATAGAAATCGAGAAGTTCTTAGTGCTTCCGGAAACGGCTGCGGTTGAATTTCCTCAAGAAAATTACTCATCTAGACAGCTCTTACTGCGAAGACCCGAGAAATTCGCAGTCAGCTTCTCGCTGACCTTCGGAAATGTGCTTCTGGTAGTTTGAATAAACTCCGAAGACCCTGAGCGTAATTTACGAAGTAGCGAATTTGAAAACAGTTAACGTCAATAAACGAAATAATAAATCAGTCCCTTTTTTATCCAAACTGCGTTCAATTTCGCCCACCAAAGTCCGTGCCAAATCGACGCGATGTGTTGCACGTGGCTGGCAATTAAGCTCCTCGGCGACAGAAAATTTTTCAAATCTTCATGTTCGCCGATGAATCATCGTCGAACAAAAGGGCAGGAATTTTATTTAGCTCGTCCTACATGAAGCTCGAAAGTACAAGGGAAGCACGATGCTAACAAAGTGTCGCAAAGTTAACTAATTAGCAGCATGTAATTAATACGCGTATGTTCCGACATACTTCTACCGAGATGATCAATGGATAAACTGTTTAACATTCCCCGTGAAATTTTCAATTAATCAAGCTTTATTTTGTCGGAATTTCAACAAAGTGCATAGCTCGAACTTTCAAACTAATTTTTCGGATCTAAAAATTTAACGAAAAACTGCGTTAAAGGACCCTTTGTTGGGTTAAAAAAGTACTCGATATTTCAGCGTTTTCGTACATCGTTTTAAATTGAGGTAATTTCGAAGGCTCAGTGGAAATTAATTGATGAATACTGAATTTCACAAAGGATTTTGTACTCCGTCAACATTCCATTAAAACACGCTTCGCCGTCGCGAATATTTTCCACGGATTGATACAAGAATATAAAGTCCATTAAAGGGCACAAACTTCGGAAAACGTTAAGAAAGAAAAGTGGAATTTAAAAGCTTCTCAGAGGCAAGCATTAAATAACTCCTGACGGTCTTTTAATTACGTTCGTCCCACGTTTCAAACTTCTGATTGGATCATTTGCGATCCTAATTCGGCCTGTTTTTAAGGGGAACTTTAGTAACGTAATCTGCAGCTACGCGAACAACGGACATAACGAAACCACCGCCTGAGTTATGAACTCATACACTCGCGAATTACTACTGCAACTTCGTTTCAAGATAACTCAAAGCGAAACGAGATTCTCACCTGAGGTGAAACTTTGCTACAAAAATTCAGATATATTTTAAAAAAAAAGTTGAAGGTAAAATTGAAAATTCTTAAAGTGGCAACATGAAGAAAATTTGTGTGAAGAAGGAAAGAGGATGCAAATGGTCTGCAGCAGTTAAAATGGCTGACGGCAATATACTGCGAGGCAATATAACCAGAGTTAACTGGAAAAAAGGGAATTTTTAAACTTTATGAAATTTCTAAGGACTCAACAAGTTTAATTCTTAAATTTTTTGATAGGGATGCACAACTTTTTTTTAGAGAACTCATTTGAGCAAAATGGTTAGGTTAGGTTAGGTTAAAAAATTTCTGAGAAATCGGTAAAAACTAATTACTAAATTTTTTAATAGTGATGGACAATTTTTTTTAGAGAACTCGATTGACCAAAATGGTTAAGTTAGGTGAGGTTAGGTTAGATTAAAAAAATTCTTAGAATTGAAGAACAAATTTAATTCTTAAGTTTTTTAATAGTGATGTACAATTTTCTTTAGAGAACTCGATTGACCAAAATGGTTAAGTTAGGTTAGGTTAGGTTAGATTAAAAAATTTCTCAGAATTGAAGAACAAATTTAATTCTTTTTTTTTAATAGTGATACACAGTTTCTCTTTAGGGAACTCGATTGACCAAAATGATTAAGTTAGGTTAGGTTAGGTTAGATTAAAAAATTTCTCAGAATTGAAGAACAAATTTAATTCTTTTTTTTTAATAGTGATACACAGTTTTCTTTAGAGAACTCGATTGACCAAAATGATTAAGTTAGGTTAGGTTAGGTTAGATTAAAAAATTTCTCAGAATTGAACAACAACTTTAATTCTTAAGTTTTTCAATAGTGATGCACAATTTTTTTTTAGAAAACTCGATTGACGAAAATAGTGTCCGAATAAGAGTTCATTTAACCCAGACGAGTAAAGACGCGGCTATTGTTATCTCTCCAGAATAAGAAACAAGAATAGGAGTTCATTAATTTGGTAGCACCTCACAGGATGTCTTAGATGACCCGGTGATATAATATTATCGAGAGTAGTTAGCGAAATAGCCTGGGAGGCCATTTCCTTCCAATAGATTGTCATCAACAGAGAAACGAAGATATCAAATATAGGATCGGCTGACGCAGCCAGCCTCGTTACTTGGACGAATAACGAGCTTTCCACGCTGATCGTCATTGGCTGAGGCAATGATCACTTTGCTGCTATCGAGCGACGCGGAACTAACGGGGAAAATATCTATATTTTTATCGGGATCCTGCGAAGAAGCTTGTTAAGGCAAAGGTGAATTGCTATCGTGTGTAATACCTTTTCTGTCTGTCATTCAAATTACGTTCGTATTAGCTTATTGGTTGAAATTGTCTTTTGATGTATGAATAATTAGGCTGAGAACGGACTGTTAAAATGAAGGTCTTTTTTGTCAGCTTTTTCGATATAATAAAAATGCAAAAGGCTGGTGTATAAACCTCGGAATTCTGGCAGTACCCTTAAGTGAACCAGCGAGCCGTGATTGGATATCGATAACTCGATATCTTTGGAAATAAAGCGCCGAAAAGTGCAGCATTTGATGCTTCCGCGAGCACAAATTGCATTAAATGTTTGCAACAATTTTTTAGGAACAAAACTTTCTATACATTGTGGCTTTTTATTTATCAAAAACATAAAAGTGTATCTCACGAAACCATCTAAAATAAATTAAAGATACAAGCGTTCGAGATATCGAGGCAAGAGGGCAAAAAGGGGAGAGATAAAAGATACAATCTACGGGTTCATAAAAAATGAACGCAACAATTATGTAATATACCTTCGCATGTCACATTACGGTGTCACGAGAAAAGCGCTCATTCCACAGAAACGTGGAATCAATCCAGCAAGTTTTCACAGACCATTTCCTTGACAAAAAAGAATTCACTTGTAAAACCACGGTCCGCACCCTAAAAGTAACGACCTCCCGGGAAATCAAACGCATCGTGTTTTCCAATTTCCCAAAAAGAGATACAAGGTTATTGGTCAACGTTCGATCGTCGGGTCTAAAGTGCCGGTCGATCGGGACCAGAAGCCAGGGGAGAATTTTGCAGAGATCAAATTGAGTTCGCGCGTGAAATTGAAAATCTGAGGAGTACATAATCCATAGAAATACGCCTCATTCGGAGGTCGAGTTAGAGAGGTTACGTTGTAGGGTCAGCATTCCATATTTCATATGAACCATATGAATATAGGACAAATGTGAACTGAGTATTATGTCCCATTGTCGAAAGAGATAAATATGGGAACTACATTTTCAATGATCAACTGCTTTCATGATCAATAGAAAAGTGTACTCCACCTATAAAGACACTGCTGTACACATAGGTACCGTCAATCAAAGTGAACACAGCAGGAAGGTCTCACTTTTCAAGGAGTCCACATGATCTATGAGAATGTACTACTACTGTAAATATACCCTGTACATGTCACTTAGATCCATTGTCAAAGGCAAATTTAACAGGAGGGTCTCATTGAACATGTAGTCCACATGATCAATAGGAATGTAGTCCATCTACACGAACATTGCCTAACATGAATCCCAGATGGACATCTAACTTTCCATGAAGTCTACATGAGACACAGGAATGTGATCCATCTATAAGGACCTTGCTATTCACATAGGTCACATCGCCAAATATGAACCTAACATGGACAACTCACTTTTCGTAGAATCCATATAGTCCATAGACATGTAACCCATCCAATAAAGCCACTGTATCTATATAAGTCCTATCACCCAAAGCGAATATAACTTAGCCAACCTAAGTAGATGGTACTACACTTCGTACAGTCTAATGCAACGCGTGGTCATCCAACGCGTGAAGAAATCAGTGCACAGAGGACACAGTGCGGAGGGAAAATAACGCGTAGGGAACACAACGCGTAGGGAACTTAATGCGTAGGGAACACAACGCATAGAGAGTACAACGCGTAGGGAACTCAACGCGTGGAGAACTCAACGCGTAGAAGGTACAATGCGTAGAGAACTCAACGCGTAGAGAACTCAACGCGTAGGGAACTCAACGCGTAGAGAACTCAAAGCGTAGGGAACTCAACGCGTAGAGAACTCAATGCTTGGAGAACTCAACGCATAGAGATCTCAACGCATAGAAATCTCAACGCGTAGAGAAATCAACGCGTAGAAAACTCAACGCGTAGAGAACTCAATGCGTAGAGAACTCAACGCATAGAGATCTCAACGCATAGAAATCTCAACGCGTAGAGAACTCAACGCGTAGAGAGTACAACGCATAGAAATCTCAATGCATAGAAATCTCAACGCGTAGAGAACTCAACGCGTAGAAATCTCAACGCGTAGAGAACTCAACGCGTAGAGAGTACAACGCGTAGAGATCTCAACGCGTAGAGAACTCAACGCGTAGAAAACTCAACGCATAGAGATCTCAACGCGTAGAGAACTCAACGCGTAAAGAACTCAACGCATAGAGATCTCAACGCGTAGAGAACTCAACGCGCAGAAAACTCAACGCGTAGAGAACTCAACGCGTAGAGAACACAACGCTTCGTCGCACAACCCGCCAGCACACAACGCAGCCCTACAAATAGAGTCACCAACGTAACAGAACCCTAAGTATCGTCCGCCGCCAGATAACGTTCCCCACATCGTCATTTAGCAAGCCATAGTCCTCCACCGCACAAGAAGGTGCCTGAACACCCATGTATCAGCCAGTTAATTTCTCCGTCCAGAACTAGATAGGCCGGGAAGATAACGATACACAGAAATACTAGATAACCGTTTATCCGAACGGAATCTGAAGTCTCGAAATAACCTTAATCCATAATGCTGTCTTCAACGGGGGAGACGCCACGTTATTACAGTAGTTTCGGAGTTCCTCGGGTTTTCAAGGCACCGCGAAGTAAGCGGTTAGAGGTGAATCGCGTGTTGGCCTCCCATTTATCCACTGTTTCGCAGTTGTACCTACGTTAAAACACGAAAACACGCGGGATTAATCCGCGCCGTATATGACCAAGGACGTTTCCTGTCGGCGCGTCGATTTTATGCACCGACCGGGAAAATGACGAGTAATCGGAAACCGTGTATTCAGCTTAATGTGCTTACGCGTTAAATTTGCGGGCTTAATGGTAACACGCGTTAGCGTTCAAAATCGATCCGCGGGGATCGGTAGCTCACGTGTTTTTAGAGCTAGCGCTAGAGGTTCTCGTCGTCGGAGAAACGTCGATTAAACGTCGAGAAAGAGACGTCTTTAACCCAGCGCAAATATGGCCAAACGACTGCCAGAGGACATTAAAAAGGCGGATTAACGCTCGTAAAGGACCTGCGAGGATACCGGAGCTCGTAAAACGTTTTACGGTTGCCGGATTTCACTTAATTTCTGCATTAAGCCGCCGGCCAGTTCGATAGCATCAACGAAAATGAAACTTGTAAAAGGTCGTTAAAAGAACCCGGAAACTGTAGGTGAGTCTGTTTGACGCCTGTTCATGGAAACACTAGACTCCCTTTGTCCCATGTCGATCGTTGCCTCCTCGTGCAAACAGCACGTGTGTACGAAGCTTAAAAGCCTCGGTCTATATCGTCAAATGTGTCTGATGTGCATGGGGACGTACCGGACTTCAGGGATAACGGAAGTGGAGGCGTATGCACCTGATGATGGGCTCTTTGTGGATAATGGTGTCTCGATGAACATGGGGAGATTCATGATTGGAGAGTCTTTATGGCTGATGGAGTTTCTGACGGCGGTGACGATACTGACGAGGTATGTGATGGGAGTTTGACGGATGAAGGATCTTCATCGATCATGCGGTTTCGGAGGTACATACAGCTTCTATGGTAAACGATCCTTTGTGGAGTGTTGGACGTGGATGATAGCGTGGATGTTCTTAGGAATTTGGAATTGGTGAGACTTATATGAGTTGTGTAGACTGTATGAGGCGGGACCACCTAGTTAGGTTAGCAAAGGTAGGTTTGCTATGGGTTATAGGTAATATGAAGATAGGGAGGACTTGATGGACGGGGTACATTTTTATGGATCATGTAGATTCGGTGGAAAGTGGGACCTTCTAGTTAGGCTAGGTTAGTTATACTCTCTATGCGTTGTGTTCTCTATGCATTGAGTTCCCTATGCGTTGTGTTCCCTACGCGTTGAGTTCTCCACGCATTGAGTTTTCTACGCGTTGTGTTCTCCACGCGTTGTGTTCCCTACGCATTGAGTTTCTTACGCGTTGTGTTCTCCACGCGTTGTGTTCTCCACGCGTTGTATTCTCCACGCATTGAGTTTTCCACGCGTTGTGTTCCCTACGCGTTGAGTTCTCCACGCATTGAGTTTTCCACGCGTTGTGTTCCCTACGCGTTGAGTTCTCCACGCATTGAGTTTTCCACGCGTTGTGTTCCCTACGCGTTGAGTTCTCCACGCATTGAGTTTTCCATGAGTTGAGTTCCCTACGCGTGGTGTTGCCTATGCGTTGTGTTCTCTACGCTCTGAGTTCTCTACGCGTTGTGCTCTCCACGCGTTGAGTTCCCTATGCGTTGAGTTCCCTACGCGTTGAATTCCTTACGCGTTGAGATCCCTACGCGTTGTGTTCTCCACGCGTTGTGTTCCCTGCGCATTGAGTTCCCTACGCGTTGAGTTCCCTACGCATTGTGTTCCCGACGCGTTGAGTTCCCTATGCGTTGAGTTCCCTGCGCGTTGTGTTCCCTATGCGTCGAGTAACCACGCGTTGCATTACAGTGCGCTGTATCCGCGCGTTATGTGACGACGTATTGCGTCCTCTACACGTTGTGTAACAGTGCTTATGTCCTCCCCACAATTTTGTGACGCCACATTGTGTCTTCCATTGTATATTAACGCGTTATCTACACGTTGCTTTGTTATTTACTGTACAAGCTTGCATCTTATTGTCACATGTGCAAAGTATCCTAATGTATCACCAACTGTAATAATACTCTACTCTCATAAACTCAGCTTTACTAATATACCAAGAGACTGTCAAGAAAATCTAATATCTAAAACTACATCTGTACTTCAAACTTTTGATCTTCCAACTATTTAAAATTTTCTAAAGCTCTCCTAAATATAATATTTCCTACACGTACCTGCTTGTGAGATTCAATAATCTCCAATAACAAAATACTTGGAAAATTCTACTATTTGCATGAAAAAATAAGGCTCCAGCGGTATGACGTCATAAAAGAATGTACTCGTCTGTTTTACATTATCCTCAAGTTCAAGTTCCTCGAGAGGAGATTTCGTTTAACTAGTTCCCTAGCCTAATCTGTGTTGAAGTTCGTGTAAAGGCGGGGAGAGACGAAATTGGAAGGGAGGCTGAACTTTCCAGAGGCAGAAAATTGCTGAAATTTGCTAAAAGTTTCTTTTCAAGTTGCCAGGCAACAGTGATCTTGGTAAGATATGAATATCTGCCGGAACGATTGTGAAATGTGATCCATTTTTCTTGATGAAATCTTCGATAAACAATATCAATTTTTCCTCTCGTTTGAAAATTGTAGCTGGATGTTCTCATCTACCGTCATGAAAATTAATTAAAATCTGCAAAGTTTATCTCTAATTAAACTCTCGCCTTCGGTGTTCACCCCCGGAGCATACTTAAGCAGTGTAAACTGAAAAATTGAAATTGTTAGCTCGACAGTTGATCAACGCACAAGTTTTACAGGATTACTTAAACAAACGAATTATTCTAATTAACGAATAACACAGCAGTTGTTAACACAAACAGTCTCCACAAAGAACAATTTTAAAGGTATTAGCCGTTCTTTCGTGACACAAAAGCTTCAATTTGTCACCGTTTTAATGGTCCACGTGGCTAACAAAGCGACGCGTGTGTCAATAAGATCATTTAATTAGAAATTTCGTTATCGCGAACGACAAAGGCGCTGGCCGTTTCACGAGCCAGCGGAGCACGCACGCTAAAAAACAAAATTACCGTAGCTTTTCGAAAGTCATCCGTTTAATTGCGATTGCAGTGTTTATCTCGGCAATGAATGCTGGTATTCGTTAAAACGTCGACACGCGATAACAACGTGCAGATAAGGGGGACATTTTTAGAAGAAACCGTGTTGCCATCGCGTGAACAAGGATTCGAGGCTATCTTTAGACTTGATTTACATTGACCATTCATTTTATGCTCTAGCCTCGATTTAACTGCTATTTAGCGCGAGAGACTTGTTATGACCCATAAGGAATCTGGCGAATATCGATCGTGGTTATTATTCCGAAAAATTTCTTCACTTTGCTGTAGAGGGAAGTGGAGGTAAGTTGATTTCTTTTGTGTGATGGAGTTATTTTGTGTATTTTGTTTTAAGTTTACGAAGATTGGTGTGTGTATAGGCAACGAGATGACACGTGAGATGAAATTGAAATGAGAAGATGGAATATTGGGGAGTTTCTCTACGCGTTGAGTTTTCTACGCGTTGAGTTCTCTATGCGTTGAGTTCCTTTCGCGTTGAGATCCCTACGCGTTGAGTTTTCCACGCGTTGAGTTCCCTACGCGTTGAGTTCTCTACGCGTTGAATTCCATACGCGTTGAGTTCCCTACGCGTTGAATTCTCCACGCATTGAGTTTTCCACGCGTTGAGTTTCCTACGCGTTGAGTTCCCTACGCGTTGAGTTCCCTACGCGTTGAATTCTCCACGCATTGAGTTTTCCACGCGTTGAGTTTCCTACGCGTTGAGTTCTCCACGCATTGAGTTCTCCACGCGTTGAGTTCTCTACGCGTTGAATTCCATACGCGTTGAGTTCCCTACGCGTTGAATTCTCCACGCATTGAGTTTTCCACGCGTTGAGTTTCCTACGCGTTGAGTTCCCTACGCGTTGAGTTCCCTACGCGTTGAATTCTCCACGCATTGAGTTTTCCACGCGTTGAGTTTCCTACGCGTTGAGTTCCCTACGCGTTGAGTTCCCTACGCGTTGAATTCTCCACGCATTGAGTTTTCCACGCGTTGAGTTTCCTACGCGTTGAGTTCCCTACGCGTTGAGTTCCCTACGCGTTGAATTCTCCACGCATTGAGTTTTCCACGCGTTGAGTTTCCTACGCGTTGAGTTCTCCACGCATTGAGTTCTCCACGCGTTGAGTTCCCTACGCGTTGAGTTCCCTACGCGTTGAGTTCTCCACGCATTGAGTTTTCCACGCGTTGAGTTCTCTACGCGTTGAGTTCTCTACGCATTGAGTTCCCTACGCGTTGAGTTCCCTGCGCGTTGAATTCTCTACGCATTGAGTTTTCCACGCGTTGAGTTCCCTACGCGTTGAGTTCCTTTCGCGTTGAGTTCCCTACGCGTTGAGTTCTCTACGCGTTGAGTTCCCGACGCGTTGTGTTCCCTACGCCTTATGTTCTCCACGCATTCAGTTCTGTACCTATTGTATTCCCGTACGCAGAAACTTCCTAAAACACTAGGAAAGCTTGGAAATGATCAAATTTCAATTGACCAACCACAGCTCTTCCCTGACACGTTAATCTCTTCATGTGCCATCTCTTGGGTTGGCAGCAGTACCTTATTCTACCCTTGCAAGGAGTTCTATCTTATTCCCATCACAATACTAAGGATTAGGGTTATATATTATGTACTATGGTTATGTATTATACTAACCCATATCCCCATATTGATATCAATTCGTAATAGGGAGCCAGAATATGTATAGAGGAGTGTCTGTGCGGAAAACAGTAGGAAACTTTTAAAAGGGTCATGTTTCAATTGGAGCCACAGCTCTTCTCTGACAAGTCAATCTCTTTGTGTGCCATCTTTTGGGTTGGCAGCGGTACATTGTTCTACCCTTGCAAGGGCTTCTATCTTGTTCCCATTATAATACTTAGGGTTGTGGTTATCTATTATGTACTATACATGTATATATCTATACATACACAATGTGGACATATACATATATGTGAACATATACAGGGTGTCTCATAATTAGTGCAAGCCCCTGAAATGAGGGTAGCTATGTGTATATATGTAAATGTGCACCTAATCTAACGATACATATATATAGAATTATGGATAATCATTAAGAACTGTTAATATATTTTTAAACACAAACAAATTATTTAATAAAAGACACAAACAACATTATAACTTGAAGATTAATCAATTAAACAGGAATTGCTTTTTCTACATAACACAACTATTACAAACGCTTTCATTATCAAACGAACAAGACGGAAGTACAATATTCAGTTATTTTATTTCTAATATTCAATTATTCTATTTCTAACATTGTACATCATTTCTAATACTGTAAGACGTCACTATAAGCTAAAGCTAAATTTATTAATAATTTAACAATATATTACACCATCCCCATATGTCCCCCAAATATTTTTGCCCAAACACCTCAGCCAAATTATTCCAAATTAAATTGCACAACCAAAACGGTAATTATAAATTAAAATAATTAACCCAAACGTGAGAAGGAAACTGCACTGCTCATTTGACGTAATTCGGAGGTAAATGGGACGATATTACCGTACGTGTAATCTTTGCATTCTCAATTTCGCTGTTTGCTTTGTCCAGCGTACAAGGGAGCGGTGCAACTTTTCAACAATGCGGGTCACGGGTGAGCTTCATTAAACGCAAACACAAATTTCCTTTTTCCGTAGCAAAAGTTTGCGATAAATATTGGTTGCAAACGCGTCAATGTCAACAGATAAAAATCTTCCCTACAAATTCTTTTTAAGAATAAGTTCAGAGGGGTTAAAAGATCAAATTCTAACGAGATATCGATTTTCTTTCAAGGATTGAATCGTGGACTATTGTCGAGGATCATTGTGTCGGACGATAAAGTACAGGGCATCTTTAGAGTTCGATGTGTTGGTGCAAAGAACGTGCGTTAGAAAGAACGTTTATTGGTCAAAAGCTGTCCAAACGAGGCTGATGTAACGGGACAGGCTTTGTACTCTGCCTCGGTTGACAGCTCGATAAATTTCAAGAGCATGACGCAGCCGAATGTCGAGCACCCTACACGAGGACAACGACACGGTATCAGCCGTTAGGTACGTACATTAATTTCCGTGCTTTGATCGGTTAATTGGATGATCTTTGGCCACCGTATTTTTAGTTCAAAGATTCGTGTGCGAGATTACTTAGAAAGTAGAACGAAGGTAAAATACAAAAGTAGAAACCTTTAAACTTAAAGTCCTAACCAATCAAAGAACGACACCCACACAAATTTCCTGAACTTTCAAGGTTTTCGAACCTATTGATTTTCAGCCAATCAATTCCCCGAATTCTCACGGCGCCATCATAGTTTATCAAACACATGTCTACGACTTCCAGCATAAAATATGAATTCGTTGTCTAATCGATCATCGAGCCATTGAAATGAGGCAGTATTTTCGTCGTACTACAGTACGAAGCCTGGCAAATGCAGATTTCATAACGTGACGTGCTTTGTGAACACATGGCTACTGCAGGTCTTCGAGGTATCGACAAAACCGCATTAGTCCGCTGGAAACTTCGGTGCCCCCCTTGCAACAAGTTATTTCGTCCGATCAGCTGACCGGATCGATCGACGCCTAAAACACCTGGTATCTCGAATTCTAAATTGGATTTCATAATTTGTCTCTGGTCACCGCGTCAACAGGTAGTCTCGAAGTTGAATGAAGTCAGAGGTCGAAGTTTAATGGCGGCATTGGGAATTGAGGATTTCGATAGGTTATATCTGGGTTAGAAGGCTGTGATTAGACTTCAAAGAGAGTTTGATTAAGTTCCAGTTGACTCTGATCTGATCGGTTTTAATTAAACTTTCAGTGAGAGAAATTATGCGTTAGGCCTAGGAAGGTTTGGAATCTGGATGCAAAACTAAATTCTTGGATTGTAAAATCTGTAGGAGTGGGTCAGAAAGTGTAGGACACTGTCAGAAAGTCTTCAGTTCATAACATGAAATAGACCTAGTCCAAATTGTGAGGACTGAACTTGTTACAAGAGGGACAAAAATCTGAAAGATAAGTTGCTTTACCTAAAACCTCTTTCTCCTGTTTCGAGTTATCAATTCAGTCTAACCAGACACTGATTTAACGTCTCCGTATCGCACACTCCATTTTCTTCCTGCATTTTCAAAATCACTGTGGGCACTAGGAAGCTGTAACAAGCTGATTTGAATCGTCACTCAACTTCATACACTGCAATCGTCCACGTCGTAGACTAATCAAAGCTAATTCTCTTCATTAATCGACTTCATCCTCAAGAGTTCACCATTGAACAACAATGACAGATGTCAATTAAATAATTTAGGTAGTCCTTTCATTTTTCCACCATCACAGCACACGTGTCCAAAATTCGAACACTCGCGAAACTTCCTTTGTAGCAAGTTTCTAACGTTTCTAGACGCGGCAAAAACTAGCTGCAATTGGTCTCAAACGCAGCAAGGGTGTGAAGGGGTGATACCCCTGCAGAGGTGAAAGCAGCGATAGAAGGCGCGGCACACGCGATCGTTTGAAACCGGAGCGATCTTAAATCCGCACTGCTCGATCGCAATCACGCGCGACTGTCGACAAAGCCGTCGTCGTGGTCACAACAAAACCTGCAGGATGGGGGAACCACGAGGGGTGGCGGCGTCCCGACGCCTACGGTCAACGCGACACCGCCCGACAAGCGCGAGAACCCGTAACCAGGCAACGATAATAATTCTTTAATAGTACGGGGTAATCAAAATATCAACTAAAAAGAAATCGTGAAGAAGTATGCAAATTAATGTGGCACTGAAAATTGGGAAGTGGATGGATGGGGTGTTATAGGGTGTAGGGTAAACATTTAGGAGAGGAATTTTAAGTTTGATACTTTTTCTTTGTAGTGGATTTTTTGGGGGAATTTATCATTGATAAGGTTGTGGTAATCTGTGTTGTCGATGGTGGGTAATTGGGGGTGTGATCTGCAGTTTTTTCCGGGGGGTAGATATGGCTGTGATCTGTGTTCTCTACAGTGGGTAGGTATAGCTGTGATCTGTGTTATCTACCGTGGTAGGTATGGCTGTGATCTGTATTACCTACAGAGGTAGCTATGATAGCAATCTGTATTATCTACAATGGGTAGGTATGGCTGTGATCTGTATTATCTGCAGTGGATAAACATGGCTGCAATCTGTATTATCTGCAATAGGTAATTATGACTGCAATCTCTATTATCTACAATAGACTTAGCTGAAGTATGTTATGATTAAAAAATTTACCTAGAGTCGCTACATGAGGGTAGTACAAAGTTTCTACTAGATAGAAACTATTAGTACTATTTCTACTAGTTTTCTAATAGATAGAAAAAATTAAATTAATGTTGATTTTAATGATTATACTATGTAACTATTATATATGTACTGATATTGATTTTATGAAGCTTGTATGATAATACTTGAGTCCAAAGATGTGAATTATATTTTCAGAACAGTACACACACTATATAGAACCTCGTCGATAACACAGAAAATGACATAAGAATGCAACAAACTTTCCTTCATCAAAACCATTCTCCCAGATATCTTCTTTCACAGAAAAGATTGCAAAATTTTGTCAATATTTATAAAATTTTTTATAATATAATAAAATCTAAATATACGGTTTCCTAAAGATTCTAATCCGTCTCTGATAACATGTGTGATCATTACCATGACGTTGACATTACCATGCGTCGGTAATGTACATAATACAGACCTACAGAAGATAAAACAGATTTCTATCATTTCGACTGTCGTTAATAGACTGTCACTTTAGATTCTCAATCATATAAAACTTCTTGTTGCTGTTGTTTATTATTGTGCTCATCGACTGCTATAGTCATTGGCCCAAATACAAAACTTATCATTTACAACCCTCTCCCTAATTTTACCATAATAAAGCTTGCAAATCTGACCCTACCTTAGCGTCGGCCATTCTCCCTCAGTGGTAGTGGTCGGAGCAGACGTGCTCTTATTCGGCAGACTCAGCCGTGGTCCAATCCGAAGTGTCATCGGACGTCTCCTCCGCAGAGTATAATCTACAATACCAAACCACTAAGTACATCTCCCTTGACATTTTATTCCACATAAAAACCTTCAATTCTCAAAGTAAAAGTTACCATTAGTACAGCACAAAGAGTTCCGCCCTTGAAACACGTGCGGAGACAAGTACTGTGGATGGGGGTTCGTAGGGGTTGTAGGGGTGGTTCTACTGTTGGGAACCGACATTGTGGTCCAAGGTGGTGCCGCATCCTTCAATGCGTTCTCCTCTGTTGGCACCTCGTTGGTTACCCGCACCTCTATGCCCACGGTCTGCAAATAAACACCCTTTAATCAAGACTCAACTTCAAGTAAATTGCTTAATCATTAACCTATCATGAACCTCTGAATCATTAACCATGATTCCTTTGACTCATTGCCTTTAGGAAACTTGAAGAGTTTCACTTTAGAGAAACCTGAAGACCTAAATCCTAAAGAAATTGTTGGACTTAAAAGACTAGTAATCATCAGACTTAAGTTCTAGAATTTTAGGAACTGCAAAGGGAAAAGTCGTGAGTAATACATGAGGGAAAGTCGTCAGAAAGAAATCTTGAGGGAATAGAACCTAAATATCCTAGAGAAGAAATCCTACGGGAGTTAAAACAATGGGATGTTTATAGAGGCCTACGAGGAATAAAGCGGCTACCCGATGTAAACACAAGGGAGCTTTCAATCTATTACGTTTCTTCGTTACTTTGAGAAAATCATTGACGTAGAAAAAAAAGGTCTGCAGCAAGCGAGACGAAGCGTAACTTTAGAGGAGCCGTGGGTCCACGGGCTGATTTGCCCGGCAATTTTCTCCCGCTCCTCGATAACTGGATTCACCGTGACATTAATAACTTCACTTTGTGGTCCTCTCGCAATAATTAAATGCCCCCTCAATAATTAAATTTCACAGGAATTTGCTCGTGTACTGAATTTCTATTTTTCAGTTCAAACTTCGCGTGCAAAGTTTGTTATTAATCGATACGCAAATTGAAGGTTAAGCTGAGATTGAGTGATCCGATTAAAACTGTTAACAATGACTTTGACTGTTGAGGACTTTTCTGAAGTGAGAAATTGAAAAGGGACTGATCATTTAAGTGGGTGTAGAACTTGCAAGTTGTTCCGTCGCTGGAGCATGAAGGCTCAGCTTTAAGGTCGAATCGAAAAGATGTCGATAGAAAAATTGCAGGTAATCGAGTGGGATTGAACGTTTAATATCGTGACGTTTCTGGGGCAGGCAGTTTCATATTTCGTGTAAATGATTCTTGTAAAAGTGTCCATACCATACAACATAATTGTATCAACATAATTAATAAGAATTCAATTTTCTTTAACTACTTCTCCAGATCAATTTTAATTTTTGAACAACTGACTCTGGTCTCATTATGAGCCTGATGAACATCTCTGATGAAGTTAAATGTCACGAAGTATCGAAAAAGCTGTCTGAAAATCACAAGGTCCGTTGAATGCAATGGAAAGCATCGTTTTGTGCAAAAGTTTCTGCATTTTTCTGTCCACCCACGCGGAGACACACTCCGAGCTCAGTCAACAGGTAGTGTTTCCATTGAAACGCTGTTTTATAGATACGTGATCCTTTCATCTCTGCTTTCTGCCACGGATTCGTTTGGCCAGGGTAATTCAGAGTTGAAAATAAACAAAATTTTCATTTCCTGAACCGTCTTTGCATTTCTAGTTTAAACATTTGTACAGTGGTTCTGTGGATGTTCTTCCTTTATTGACTGCGATGCTTGTAAAAAATTTATGTTTCAACATTTCGCTGCTATTTTTCTGCCTTGATGCTACTTTCTTGACATTGTTTTATCTCATTACTAAATTTTTATGTGGTTATGTTCTCCTTGCAGAATTTTTATATTGTTACCTGCTGTCAAGATAAGGTATACGTGGTATTTGAATTGAGCGAGGAAGTCACGTGACGTCCAGCCGCCATATTGTGTTAACAGCCATACTGTATTTGTCAACTTTATATATCAACCTTATATCAACCTTGTATAGTCTTATTAATTAATTTTTATATGGTTGTATTTCTTCACTGCTGAATTTTCATACTGTTATATTACATAGTTAAGATAAAGAAGTCCTATAGTTATATTGTACGATATATATTTGAAGTGAGAGCGCGAGGGACTCACGTGACGTCAGCGGCCATCTTGTGTCGGCGGCCATCTTGTTGTCAGTGCACCGTCACTTAATGGCGTACAGAGCTTCTAATAACCCCATTTTCAATCGAATAAAGAGTATTTATTTCTAAAACCTATTTTGAATATAAATCCGAATAAATTGATATTCCTCGCAAAAGTGTTATACATAAAATTATTATATCTTCTAATTAGTAGTTACCTAATTGCTATAAGCCCACATATCCTTTGCTATCTCACTTCCTACATAATATTCCTACATTACAACGCAGTATTATTGCAATATATGCATATTAAATGGCAATGCAACAAATTTAATCCGACGAAAGTACCATCGAAAGCTTGTAAAGCTATCGGAAGTCACGAGATCATTAACCAATCGATTTTGTATTAAACAGAAATACTGGAACGTTTTTACACGGAAACAGATGTAACAGTTTTTTGCGAATTTTCGTAGAAACAGGAAATGAATCAGATGGCCCGAGAATTTTAATCTGAAGATGAATCGGAACGGTGTGTACGATGAACGCTTAAATTCGGAGTTCAGGAAATTATCCCCAAAGGTGTTGTTGATGGGATCCGGTTGAACGAACGGTTCATAACGAAGCCCCGTTTCGTTAGTAATTGTTGCCAGCATAGGAATAATTACGGGATTATGATACTCCGTGGATCAACGTAACCGGAATACGTGACTTAATAACTCTCTCCCTCTCTGAAGAAATAACCGCGATAATAAGGTATGTGGTTTCAAGCCAACGTTATTCTCGTCACTGAATAAAGTGGAGGAAAATCTTTCATTGTGATATTTTTTACCTCTGCACTGCTCGAGTTACCGTGAAATCCTGACCAGAATATAGGAAACGTGTTGGCTGATGAAACGAAATAACGACGTTAAGTCAGATCGTATTGTGTTTCAAAAGGAATGTTCGTGAAATAAGTATCGGAAATTTGTAAAAAGAAAACTCATTTGTTGAAAGGTTTTAATGGGGAGAGGTTGTCGGGTTGCAACGGAGACTGGGACGGGGGCTATTCATGTAAAGGGAAAAGTCCCCGAGTCATTTACGAAGATGGGTGCACGGTTTACTGTTGTTAGTTATAAGAAAAATTTGAAGAGATGGAAAACTGTGGTACAAAAAAGTCACTGAAACAAGGTAATTCGAGAAGGAAAATTCTGACAAATACAAAACTTTGAATAAACAATAATTGACATAAAATGAAAAACTAAAATAAAATAATCCGGAAAGGAGAACAAAAAATCCTAAAAAATAAAAAACTGTATAATCAATAATTGACATAAAAAAAGTGAAATAAATAATCGAGAAAGAAGAACAAAAAAATTAACAAAAATCTGATAAATAAAAAACTATCAATACAATAATCACAGAAAAAGAAAATCCATAAAAAATACAAAGAACACTAAAAGAATAGTGTTTGCTAAAAGGCAACGAGAAAATTAGGTGCAAAAGGCAAGCAGAGCATTGTCCCAAACCTGCACAAAGCAAAAAAGTAACCAGAAAAGAGATAATGCTATCTAAAAGCGCAGCAAAAAAAAGTTAGATAAAAAACGAAAGCAAACGACAGCAGAAAAATGAGATACAAAGTACAGGGAAAACTAGGAAAACGATAATTAAAACAATTCCATTGTCTCATTGGAGAGGTAGAAAGTCGCAGCGTATAATAATCATAGCGCGTGGTTTAAATGAAAGAGTTAAAATATTCGAAGCGTGTTCCTCGCGGCTTAAACTCTCTTTGCGCGAAACCTTTGCAACAGAACTTCAGTAGAAAAAAACACGTACGTATTCATTTAAATAGGAAACGTTTATTTGGAATCGATCAGCGTACAACCCACGCTTTGGGTTGTACTGGTATTTGGGCACGCTCGATAAATATCAAAGGTCTTAGTTCGTCAGAGAAGTTTCTTGTTTTTAGAGAAACTGGTGATGACATATTGTAACAAACCTGTGGAAAATATAAATTATTTAACCTCGGTTGTGTAACAGCGTAATAGTATAAATAACTTGTGTAAGTGTCATAAAACGTTCCTTCTTATCGAGATTATGGTGCGTAGTATCGCAGTACGGGGAATTGGTGCGTGCAATTACGACCCAAAGGAATTAACCCTTTGCACTCGAGGGCTCCGGAGCGGAGCAATTTAAAATTTGTCTTCAAACGCGAGGGCTCCGCTATGGAGACAATGCAAATAATTTTCAGTTCATAATATAAGAACAAATGGATTTGGAACAAAGACTTTTCTTTTAACGCGCGTATCATTTACTTATGTGAATATGATTTTTCTATTGAAAATGCTTCGAGTTACTGGTAAAATGAATAAATAAAAGTTTCGAATGCAAAGGGTTTACGCGTGGAACTACGACGCGTGCTATCGCGACGCGTGGAATTACAACGCGTGAAATTACGACGCGTAGAATTATGGAGCGTGGTGCTACGATGCGTGGAATCACGAGGCGTAAAATTAATAACGTGAGGAACTACGTCACGTGGAATTACAATGCGTCGAATTATAACGCATCAAAGTACGACGTGTGGAATTACGACGTATGGAATTGCGAGGCGTGGAATTGATAACGCGTGGAATTACGACGCGTAGAATTATGGTGCGTGGGACTACAACGCGTGGAATTACGACGCGTAGAATTATTAACGTGTGGAATTACGACGCGTGAAACTACGACGCGTGGAATTACAACGCGTGGGACTACGACGCGTGGAATTACAATGCATAGAATTGCGACGCGTTAAATTAATAACGCGTGGAATTACAACGCACGAAATTACGATGCGTAGAATTATGGTGCGTGGAACTACGGTGCGTGGAATTACGACGCGTGGAATTAATAACGCGTGGAATTACGACGCGTATTATTACAGCGTAAGGAATTACTTAGCATAGAATTACGACGCGTGGAATTATTAACGCGTGGAATTACGAGGTGTGGAACTACGACGCGTAGCCTAAGTATTGGAACCTAATAGAGTAAGCCAATTTAGCTGCATTTAACATGGGACACAAACAGCGTCCTACTCGTTAATTCAGCAAGTTTGGAGTTTGTAATTCTCCCAGGGTTTGTACATGCAAATAGCTTATACCACTTAATTATGCCCTCACTACTTTATTATAGCTACAGGCCTCTCAAGTCCACAAACACCTTCGTCAACAAGTATTTACTGAATTTTCTCGACATTCGCAAGGACTTAGAAATACTGTAAACGTCCAATTAAAACGAAAGAAATGAAACGAGCTGAAAGGTTCCTTGTTTCAACTGAATGGTACTGATCGGGTTCCATTTCATCTTCAACATCTTTATCCTGATTTCTTCCTATTCTCTACAGTTCTATTGTACGTCCCGCTAATAAACGGACACTTGTCAGGACTATT
This sequence comes from Megachile leachella, assembly GCA_963576845.1. Taxonomy (NCBI): domain Eukaryota; kingdom Metazoa; phylum Arthropoda; class Insecta; order Hymenoptera; family Megachilidae; genus Megachile; species Megachile leachella. The sequence continues at coordinate 5,568,549 of OY756262.1, read as the reverse complement.
CAAGGCTTGTTAAGCGAAAATTGGACGGGGGAGTTTAATTAGACAGGAGGTATTTTGGTGTGGCAATGCACCACGTGTCTTCGCAAGGATATTCAAGGATACAGCAGTAGTAGGAATAAATTAACGAGGGACAAGTGTACAGGCTTCCCTCACGTTTCCGGATAATTTATTCGACGCTCGAGGCTGTTTGTCGCCGTTGAATCTCTCCGGGGTGCGATTCCAATGCGCGTCAAGCGACCGGGATACGACAAAAAACAGAAAGTGCTGATTTGACTTTATCGAACCGGATTTTCTCATCTTTCATTACTCCTGCGGCAGTAATCTATGAAATACGGAAACATAAGCTTTTAGAGTGGAAAGAGTAGAATTATTAAAAAGAATCTCACATAGATAGGAATAATTCATAACCTCAAAGTTTTGGCTGTATAACATAACCTTTTAGAGTGGCAAGAGTATCAAATCATTAAAAAGTATCCACATATATAGAAATGCTGTATAACCTCATAAGTTCTGAATATTTAACATGAACTTTCGTAGTGGAAACAATAGTAAGATCATTAAAAAGAGTCTTGAAAATATACAAATAATTCATAACCTCAAAGTTCTGAATATCTAACATGAACTTTCATAGTGGAAACAATAGTAAGATCATTTAAAAGAGTCTTGCAAATATAAAAATAATTCATAACCTCAAAGTTCTGAATATCTAACATGAACTTTCATAGTGGAAACAATAGTAAGATCATTAAAAAGAGTCTTGCAAGTGTAAAAATAATTCATAACCTCAAAGTTCTGAATATCTAACATGAACTTTCATAGTGGAAACAATAGTAAGATCATTTAAAAGAGTCTTGCAAATATAAAAATAATTCATAACCTCAAAGTTCTGAATATCTAACATGAACTTTCATAGTCGAAACAATAGTAAGATCATTAAAGAGGGTCTTGCAAATATAAAAATAATTCATAACCTCAAAGTTTTGGCTGTGTAACGAAACTCTTAGAGTGACAAGAGTATCAAGATCAGTAAAAAGTACCTCATATATATAGAAATAATTCATAACCTCAAAGTTCTGAATATTTAACATGAACTTTCATAGTGGAAACAGTAGTAAGATCATTAAAAAGGGTCTTGCAAATATAAAAATAATACATAACCTCAAAGTTCTGAATATTTAACATGAACTTTCATAGTGGAAACAATAGTAAGATCATTAAAAAGGGTCTTGCAAATATAAAAATAATTCATAACCTCAAAGTTTTGGCTGTGTAACGAAACACTTAGAGCGACAAGAGTATCAAGATCAGTAAAAAGTACCTCATATATGTAGAAATAATTCATAACCTCAAAGTTCTGAATACTTAACATGAACTTTCATAGTGGAAACAATAGTAAGATCATTAAAAAGGGTCTTGCAAATATAAAAATAATTCATAACCTCAAAGTTTTGGCTGTGTAACGAAACTCTTAGAGCGACAAGAGTATCAAGATCAGTAAAAAGTACCTCATATATGTAGAAATAATTCATAACCTCAAAGTTCTGAATACGTAACATGAACTTTCAGAGTGGAAACAATAGTAAGATCATTAAAAAGGGGCTTGCAAATATAAAAATAATACATAACCTCAAAGTTCTGAATATGTAACATGAACTTTCATAGTGGAAACAATAGTAAGATCATTAGAAAGGGTCTTGCAAATATAAAAATAATACATAACCTCAAAGTTCTGAATATTTAACATGAACTTTCATAGTGGAAACAATAGTAAGATCATTAAAAAGAGTCTTGCAAATATAAAAATAATTCATAACCTCAAAGTTTTGGCTGTGTAACGAAACTCTTAGAGTGACAAGAGTATCAAGATCATTAAAAAGTATCCACATATATAGAAATGATGTATAACCTCATAAGTTCTATCTAACCCCAATTCCTCTTCTATATCTTCCACATTTCCAAACTCTTCCACCCAAAATTCTCACATCCTCCACACCCTAACCCCAATCCAAAATCCCCACACACTTAAACTCCACCAATGTATCGTCATCCGCAATTTCCAGCCCCTAAAGCATCACCCCCGCAATATAATGATGTCGGCAGTCATAAATTATGTAATCAGATTTAGAACCTTCCGACGAACAGATTACAAAGTTCAAAGGCAGTGTCTATAATTTCTTCACCGTACATCCTTCAGTTTTATTTTCGCGAACCGGAAGGAGCGTGTTCGAGGGACTGTAAAATAAAAAGCTCCGTGTACTGTAGCCATTCGGCTTATCTGTCTCTATAATCGTCCCTCGTCCTCTTATCTGACAGTTAATTTCTCTATTGGCACAGCGATACCGTGTATCCTGTCCTTTTATACACACTCATTCACCGGAGATTCTTGATAGCTCGAAGGGTGCGTATGATCGAATGCAGCTGTGTGACTTTAGACGCGTCACATCCTGAAATCTTCAACACACGGCAAATTTCAGGCTCATCTAAATGCAAATTTTCGCTTGGAACGTGGGCTTTCGTAAGGAGCTTTCGATAAAACCATGAGTTTTTTAGGCCAATGTAAATTTGATCTTTCTAAAAATTGCTGTGGGCCGTCCTAAAAATTATGCTGAAATAGTTGACACTAAATAAATTCACTTTTATATAAAACACGAGTCTCTTCATGTGTGGACACCAGGACGTAGATAATTTTCGGCCGATTTTAAGGTTAGAGGACTTCTGTAAGTTTGAGGTTATGTTTGGACTTTCGAGGTATTTGTGAAAGTTTTTTAATAGTCATATTGTTTTCATTATTAGAGGTTAAGTTACATATTCAGAGATAGAAATTTGGGAACGTAGGACTTAGAGAAAATAGAAATTAGGAGAAATAGGAGTTCAAGGAGATAGGAATTTGGAACATGGGAAGTTGCGAATGTTGTTGCGAATTAGAGTGTATAGAACGTCGGGAAATTGGAATTTAGGTTATAGAAATTCGAGGAGATAGAAATTTCGGGATGTGAGAGTTTGGACAGACAGGAATTTGCAGACGTGAGATTTTGATGACAGAACTAGTAAATGAGGATTTTGCGAGTTAGGAATTTTGCAACGTGGGAATGTATCAATATTAGGAATTTGAGGACGCTAAAACTTGTGAATTTTGGAATTTTCTAACTTGAAAATTTAAGAGATCCCAAACTTGAAAATTTGCCAATTCCCAAACTTAAAAATTTAACAATTCCCAAACTTGAAAATTTAACAATTCCCAAATTTGAAAATTTGCCAATTCCCAAACTTGAAAATTTACCAATTCCAAACTTGAAAATCTAACAATTTAAAAAACTGAGAAAATAACAATTGAAAGATTGTGCGAATTATGGCTTGGTAAGGTAGCCGACCGATGATGAATCGAATAAAGACACTTTTTCATCTGTGTGATGGAAGCAGTTTAAGGAGCAGCGTGTCTCAGTGGCTGAATTATTCATCCGTTTGACTTGCAAAAATCGGTTTTGCCAACGGACGAAGCTAATCCAATTTGTTGGGGTTGAGGTGTTGAATGATTTAACTGCGGGGGCAAACTAATTTCCTATCCCTGAGGAATAGAATAATTCAGACGTTAAATCGTATCTTCAGAGTCCTGATGGTGGAGTGATTTATCTGGTCAAATGAGATGATTCCAAAATCATGGACATTAACAAAGTACCCACAAGTTTAACTTCTAATAAGTTTTATTATATATAATATAAACAACAACTTTAAAATATTAAATAAAACGTTAAAAGAGTTCTTTTGAGGTTATTAATCTACTAATAATTTCCACGGCTGCCTATTTCACTATGTTTTTACTTCACAGGAGCACTATTATAGAATTAATTAAATAATGCTTATTTCGAATGATTATATTAAATCCAATGTTGCCTGGAGCCTCTCTGCAAAGGCTTAATTTTGGCAAAATAACTAATCCTGTGTATGAACCATAGAAAAAGTGTGCTAAGCGTAGATCCTAAGTTACGCGTAAGATAATTACGTTCCTAATTCGAACAAAGTTCGGGCTACGTTAAAATCCGGTGATCTATGTCACCGACACCTACCGACTGGAAGGAAATTCATTAAAGTCTTCAATTTTCTAAATTAGTTTGCAGGGTACATGAGCGGCACCCATTAACTAAGTGATCTTGAATTATTTCTTGAGCGAAGCTTGAAGAGTCCTCAAGGTCAAGCAAAGATTTTAAATACAGTTTCCCTGGAATTAAATCGTGGTTCTTAAACGTGGTACAACGATCCGGAAGCTCCAGTAATTCTCCAGCAGCTCAAGGCTACTCCGACCCTTCGAACGTAAGCTCGCCAAAGACGTTCTACGTGGCTGGAAGTCACGTTCCTCGACAATTAATCGAACAAATATCAACGCGTCGAGATCAGAACGCGTCGCCGTTGAAATCCATTAAGAACGGATCGGATGGACCCCGTGTATCAAAGGAGGAAAACACAGAGGGCAGGATCGATCGATACGCAATTAACGTTGGAGACTCGTGGAATAATAGGGTTGCATCGTATCCAGGACAAATATTTGTTTTTACTAACAAACGAGTGCAACGCGAAAGCCGACAATGATATTTTCTACTTACATTCAGCGGTGGACCGTGTAAAACACGTGTCTCGTACGTCGTGTGCACGTCGGACAAAGCCCGCTGTTAATTTTTCAACGCGTATCTAAATTAAAAATATTGGTTAACTGTAGCTCTTGTACGGTCCTTTATTGCAGCACGGGAGTTGCGGGAGAACCGCACAAAGCGGGAGGGTATAACTGGTGATTATACATGTAGCAATTTAACGCGTGGTTGTATAATAGTAGGTGTAACGATGTGAGTAGTGGTATAGTATATAACGATTCAAAGTACAGTGATTCGATGGAATGTGATAGAGAGAGTGACAATGTCTTGAAGTATGGCGCGATACAAGGCGTGGTAAATCGACACGTGGGAGTACGGTGTGGGAGAACACAACGCATGGTAGTGGAATGCGCAGTGGTACTGCACATGTGGTACTGAGCATGGTGATGTACGTTGTAAGGCAACGCGTGGTAATACGACGCGTAGTGACGCAATGCGTGGTAGTAGGACGCGTTCGGTTACATTGCGTGGCAATACAACGCGTGGTAGTACGCTGCGCAGTGATACGATGCGCGGTAGTACACTGCGCAGCGTCACGATGCGCGGTAGCACACTGCGCAGCGTCACGATGCGCCGTAGTACGCCGCGCAGGTGATACCACGCGTGGTAGTACGCTGCGCAGCGATACGATGCGCAGTAGTACACTGCGCAGCGTCACGATGCGCGGTAGCACACTGCGCAGCGTCACGATGCGCGGTAGTACGCCGCGCAGGTGACACCACGCGTGGTAGCACGCTGCGCAGATGACACAAAGCGTGGTACTGCGACGCGTGGCGACACCACGCGTGGTAGTACGGTGCGTAGGTGACACCACGCGTGGTATTGCGACGCGTAGTGACACCACGCGTGGTATTACGACGCGTAGTGACCACCACGCGTGGTAGTACGCTGCGCAGATGACACAAAGCGTGGTACTGCGACGCGCAGCGACACCACGCGTGGTATTGCGACGCGTAGTGACCACCACGCGTGGTATTGCGACGCGTAGCGACACCACGCGTGGTAGTACGCTGCGCAGTGACACAAAGCGTGGTAGTACAACGCGTAGTAACACAATGAATGGTAATTGAACGCATGCTACTACAAACCATGGCAACAGAATTAGTAGTATTATAATACAATGCGTGGTAGTAGGGTACTGTATTAACGCAATGCGTGTTCTATCGTTCGTAATGACACAACACACGATAATTTGACATGTAGCAATCCATCAATGATATAATACATAACCTCACACATTGTGTAACAATACAAAGTAATCTAGCACACGATGAAGTACCCCATGGTACTCTGACACTACATCACGTAAAGATAAGGCTCGTTGCAATATAAAACGTAGTGATGTAATTGAATGTAGCTATAAAGCAAGAAATAGTAATACAATTCCTTAGAATATATTAGCCATAAAAAAGATGAAGATTCATCAGTGATAAACGCCAAGCCATTGTCTAAAAATCGATACAGTATCACAAGCTACGCAAGTATTATCATCGAAATGCGTATTAAAAGTTCCTCCCGCAGGAATTGAGTGATTTTGTTATCTGATACTACAAAAGACCATTTGCTACAAAAGCATTCAACCGAGCAATGTTGTTACAGGAATTTGCAAACAAACTGTTCTACACGACTTATTAAAAATGTTATTATAAAATGTTTTCGGAAGCGTTTTTATTAGCATAAGTAATTAGACCCGCGGCAGGTTTGAGGAAATTGAACAGAAATTTAGAAGAAAATTACGGATGTAATAGCCAGCACGAACTTAATTACGGCTAAATGGGATAAGTGTTTCTGAAAACAAAGGAGAAGCTTCACAATGAAGACCTGGCTGAGTTCACGAAAGCAAAAGGGAACGGAAGTTAAAGTTTGTCAAGGAAAGTGTTTCGTGATTCAAGATGGAAGCTTGTGACATATTTTTTCTGCGAGGTTCATTCGAACTGGGATCTATATTTTAGTTGGATGCTTCGATATAATTCGTGTTTTACGGTTGAAAAAGTTGCCGGCTTGCTAAGAATCTGTTGCATGAATTCATGAGCAACGGAAAATACGTTCAATTTTCACGGAAAATCGGGTGAAATGTTGGAAATGTTAGGCGAAAATCGATTTCAAGATTTTCTTGAGTTATTCGCCCGCAATCCGAATCTAAAAATAAATTTCAATTTGTCGGTTTAATATTTTAAATCTATTGTTAGAAAGTGGTAAAATCAATTGTGGAAATAGTTCTAACCTCAAAACTGGAAAATGATGCCATGTAAATATTTCAGATTTATAACATGTGAAACAAAGTATATTTCCAGTTCGATAATACAAACATTCCTCGTATTTTTTTCGTTTTTTAGACCACGTAGGACATCGATGCCAATATTTATGTACAGTATGTACAATATTTACGTACACGCGTATCCTTGCTTTTTATATAAAACGAAACGTTCGTTTCAATATTTGCATTATTAAAAACTCAGATATTAAACATTATTTTTGGAACTCCTGATCTGCGAAAATCGTTGATATTATCTACTTTCAATTTCTAAAAGTAATTAACAGTCTATCAATATACGAATACACAATATTTTCACAGATTTTACCAAATACGCATCTATAAATATAAAAAATTTAATTAAGAAATTACGGTCAAAGCTAAGCACTTTTTAAATTAATCTAAGGTTTAAAACAGGTTTAAAAAAGGTGTTAACAGGTCTTTGACAAACAATTGTCAAAGGAATGAATGGACGATGAATACTGAACAGCCTCAAAGCAAAGGTGTACCAACCAAACCGAGATAACAGATTGTTGAAGGTGATAAACCACGAGTTTCATTAACGCTGGGAGCTAATTAAATCTCTGTTGAAGCAACAACGAATTGGAATTAAAGCAACCGCATATCTTGACAGTCAGTGGTGCGTACACACGTGTACATATTGAACGCTATGCCTATATAGAAAGAGGTTCCAACAAACCCTGCAAACTTAATAATTTAACACGTTCCTCAATTTGGTAGGTAGGTTAGGTAGGTTAGGTAGATAAGTTAGGTGTGTTAGGTTAGGCAGGTTAGGTGGGTTGGGCAGGTTAGATGGGTTAGGCAGGTTAGGTACGTTAGGTACGTTAGGTACGCTAGGTAGGTTAGGTAGGTTAGGTAGGTTAGGTAGGTTAGGTAGGTTAGGTAGGTTAGGTAGGTTAGGTAGGTTAGGTAGGTTAGGTAGGTTAGGTAGGTTAGGTAGGTTAGGTAGGTTAGGTAGGTTACGTAGGTTACGTAGGTTAGGTAGGTTAGGTAGGTTAGTGAACAATAATGTGACTCTCCTCTGTTATTACGCACCTGAGTCCGAAGGCGCCGTCTATGTTTTTCGAAAAAATCGTCGATGAAGCTTTACGCGTTCTACGCAGATTGAATCAAAGTTCGTGAAGGTTAACAGTAATTTACAATGATTACTCGATAGTTCGATCAGAGAAGAGTTCCATCAAACAAACAGCTTAACGATCCCATGCTGCAAACATTATTTGCTGTGCGTTGGATCCACGCGAAGCTTTACAAGTTGCGGTTCCTTTGTATTGGCTGCAATATCAATACGTTCTGGTCGTTACACAATTATCCATGACATTTCCGAAAGGCACCACAATTATTGGAGGGTTACTTTGTCAAACGATTTTTGCGTTGACGAAGTACACGGAATTTTATTTATGGTCGGAATCAAATTTCCCTTCGTTTATCGGTGGAATGAAATTTTCTTTAGAGACACGGTACTTAACCTGAATGCCTTTTGACAATCTAATGTGTCGTTAATGGCCCGAAAGAGAAAATCGTTTGTAAAAATTGTTCTCTCAGGTTAACAAGTTTTGAGTTTTCTCATTTCTTCGAAATCTAACCACATTTTTCTCCGCCGCGTGTAATCGATCCGTTGACCCCCATTTTTACCAGATTGCGTTGTTCTTTCATCCCCAACGAGTGGTTGACTGCGATAAAACGATCTCTATTCAGGGACAACACCTTTTCAGGAAAATTCACGGGATGTCCGATTCCTGATACCGTCCTCTGTTATTTTACACCGACGAGAACTTAGAATATAATTCGTTATTAATTTAATTAACTTGCACCACCCACGAGTCGGCACGTGCGGTGATTCCAAAAAGAAGCCAGAATATGAAGCGTAGGATTTGGTATGAAGGTTGGAGTTAGGTTGGGTTTCATTCGGGAAGGTACAAGGAGAGTTAGTGAGTAGGTCGAATTTCAACATTCTTCTAATATCTATATTCTAATATCTATAATATCTATATTATCTAATATCTATATTAGGTATCTGGGATACCTAAGGTCCAGAGTCTGCATAGTTCTAACTAGAACTCTGTATTTAGTACTCGTGTCTCCATTTTGTTTCTTTCTCATTAAATTCTCATTAAGTTCTCAGAGTTATAAGAACAGTTTTGCTTAATAGATATTTGTAAAAGTTCGTAAAGGTGTCGAGTCACTTGTGAAGCACTAATGACGCACCCTTGATATATTAGTAACGCATTGGTGATGTAGTTAGTATAGTAGATAAGTTATGAAATAAATGGCGGATTAGAAATTGTACAGAAGTTTAAGGGCTTATAACTATTACGGTACAAACAGTTGTTCGAGCCAAATTATTCCGAACGAATACGAGTCTCGAGTGACACAAAGGATCGTAGAATTCGAGTGTATAAAGGGCCTCCACCCGTCAGGATTCCAGTAGCCTTTATTTCTTGATCATTAACCGTAATGGCTGCTAATTGAATCGCTTTCGAACTTGACTCCCGCCCTTGACCCGTTACCTTTGCTCGTCGACGTGTCACCGACAGATTCGTATTACGACGCTTCCTCGTTCAGGCACAATTGGTCACCGGAACGTTGAAATTTCGTGCATTCCGTTGATTGAAAATTGGAATTCTATCCGATATGACAGAATAATCGGCGATTTTGCGCGTTTATATGAAGAGTTCTCCGAACTGTTTTCGATGACAAAGGGCTGAAAGTGTACTGTGAATTCTGTGAATACTGTGAATTCTCGGATTTACAATTCTGATCAACAAAACTGGTCATTTAATGACGGATATATTCATATAAGCAATTTTACTGAAACGCGTTAATAATTCCACGCGTCGTAATTCTATGCGAAGTAATTCCTTGCGCTGTAATAGCACGCGCCGTAATTCCACGCGTTATTAATTTAACGCGTTGCGATTCTACGCGTCGTAACTCCACGCGTTGTAGTCCCACGCGTTGTATTTCCACGCGGTATTAATTCCACGCGTCGTAATTCCACGCGCCGTATTTCCACGCAGCATAATTCTACGCGTCGTAATTTCACGCATTGTAATTCCACGCGTTATTAATTTAATGCGTCGCGATTCTATGCGTAATAATCCCACGCGTCGTAATTCCATGCGTCGCAATTCCATGCCTCGTAGTCCCACGCAGCATAATTCTACGCGTCGTAATTTCACGCATTGTAATTCCACGAGTTATTAATTTAATACGTCGCGATTCTATGCTTCGTAGTCCTACGCGTCCTAATTCCACGCGTCGTAATTCCACGCATCGTAATTCTACGCGAAGTAATTCCTTGCGCTGTAATTCCACGCGCCATAATTCTACGCGTCGTAATTCCACGCGTTATCAATTCCACGCGTCGTAATTCCATACGTCGTAATTCAACACGTCGTACTCTGATGTGTTGTAATTCCACGCATTGTAATTCCACGTGACGTAGTTCCTTACGTTATTAATTTTACGCCCCGTGATTCCACGCGTCGTAGCACCACGCTCCATAATTCTACGCGTCGTAATTTCACGCGTTGTAATTCCACGCGTCGCGATATCATGCGTCGTAGTTCCACGCGTAAACCCTTTGCACTTGAAATTTTTATTTATTCATTTTACCAGCAACTCGAAGCATTTTTAATAGAAAAATCATATTCACATAAGTAAATGATATGCGCGTTAAAAGAAAAGTCATTGTTCCAAATCCATTTGTCCTTATATTATGAATTGAAAATTATTTGCATTGTCTCCATAGCGGAGCCTTCGAGTTTGAAGACAAATTTTAAGTGGCTCCTGAGCCCTCAAGTGCGAAGGGTTAATTCTTCGGGTCGTAATTCCACGCATCGTAAATCCCCGGGCTGCGATACCACGTGCCGTAATCTCTTCGTGGTAAGAGGTCCAAGCAGCTATGATAAGTTTATTTGAAGCGTAAAACGACATAAAAAATCTATGTTAACGTTGTGCGAGCTTTTTACTTCAAAAGTTCCGTTATTGCTCTGACATGCTGTGCAAAATTGGCCAAGGGAGTAACTAGAATGCCAAGGAAGTCCCAGCTGTCGTAAATCCGACAGATCCATCGATAAATAGGGAGAAATCACGGAGAATCACCGAGGAAGTAATCAAGACCCTACTATTCGAAGGCCATCCACCCAGGCCGAAAACAGTGAAAACAAATAAACGAAGGTCTGATAACGATAGCAGGAAATGAGATTTCTTGCCGAGATAGGGTAGCGACGTCATTGTATTTTCACTTTCGATTTTACGACTTGGACTATAGACCTCCACGGACCATGGAAATGTGGCATCGATTCGTAAAAAACGGAAACCATTCTCCATTACTGGCCCCCTTCTGAAGTTCAAACAATTTAAGACCTTGCCTCCTTAACGCGTGTCACGAAATAAATGACCGAACTTCAAGAACACGAATCCTTGGGAATTGCTGACTTCGATCTTTAATTTGGGGATCGAAAGGGAAGCGAAAGTGGACGTTTGAAAGCAAAGATTGAGGTTATGCTACCTAACCTAACTCTCGTAATTACCAAAGTAATTAAAATTATATTTGTTCAGAATTAATCTCAGAAGTAAGACTTAAGTAGGACTTATTTAGCCACCCAAATAAAATTTTCAACAAATCTAATCTTGAGGTAAGTTCAGTTGTAGAGGGACTTGAAGTCCGGAACTAACCTACAAAATTCAATATTGTAAATTCAAGGAGAGACATTGTCATGGATTATAATCCATCAGCTAGATGAAGAAAGTTAGCGCGTTAGTGAAATGTGTCGAGTTGAGGTTAGCGTTTGAGACAGTTACCTGTATAGTAGAGACGTTCTACACGTGTAACGAAGCTGATGCGCTTGTCGAGAGCGTATATCAGCGATGCGATAGAGCAATTATTTTCATCCGACGTTAGCCATTAGTTGGCAATCTGATTACTCGGCCAGCTTCCCTTTCACGTAAACTTAGAAGGAAACACGATGGCCCATCGATTCATAGGGCCGACATTTTGAATACAGGAGTCAATCTGGGAGGAGCGATGTATAAATAGAGATATTAGTCTCGTTATATTGCCGTGGGTTGCGTAGAATTACAGATTCTGGGGATTGGGAATGGAAATTGATTATGGGGTACAAGGTATGAGTTGTACAGTGTACATATGTGGTACCACATGTGTATGTCACATGTGTAATGGGTGTCATAGACATATTCTATATGTTACAAGAATTTTATGTCAGATACATATTGTATTTCTGGAGTACATACATGCATGTACTATTACATACATGCACTGCATATGTGATACGTATATCACACATATACGACATATGTATTATACATATGTGTAACACATTTATAAGTAACATATAGATAATGTGATACACATATGTTATATATCACGTGCATTACATTTTGTATATAATACATGTGCAATATACATATGTAACATACATTGTATATCATATATTGCACATGATATATATAACATATGTATATCACATGTATTATATACAAAATGTAATGCATGTGATATATAACATATATGTATCACATTACCTATATGTTACTTATAAATGTATGTTACACATATGAGTATGTATATGACATATGTATAATATTGCACATGTGCAATATACATATGTATCATACATTGCATATCATATATTGTACATGATACACATATCATATGTGTATCACATGTATCATACACAAAATGTAGTGCATGTGATATATAACACATGTGGAATGTAACAATATGTAACATATGGGATATGCAACATGTACAGTTACAGTAGTGGAATGTACCGGATAAGTACACATATGAAATATTACACATATGAGAGATAGTGTAGGCAGAATATGCAATGTGTGAAGTATATTAAACATAAAATATATAAAATCTGATATGCAAGACGTAAAATATTTAATCAAATTCACAATGTGTCACATACAACATATGGCCCTTTAACTCTCAGTATATAGCCAAATCATAGTGGTACATATAAAGAACTCCTTTAATCAACAATATAGCAAAAGTGGACCACATAACAACAAAATTAAATTTTCAACCAAAATTCCAGAAAGATTTTACAAACCTTGAAAATAATGATCTCATATACGAAGAAGCTTGAAAGTTTGTAAAGAAAATATGAGAAATACCGAAACAAAACAAATTCAGGATCCTTGTACATAATTCAGGCGAATATTGTCAGGAGCTCGTGAAGTTTTAACAAAGTCTCGAGTTTCGTCTGAGAAGAATGGAAAGTTTGGGAGACCCAGCACAACGTGGGTGTCAAATAATTTAAGAAACACTTAATAATGCAAGAGCTGAAGTTACCACTTCCAAAAGGCTTCGTCGACGATTTGGGGAACAAACACAACAATCGAATCGTTGATAATGGAAACCATTTCCCTGATGGTAATTCAGCGATTTCTCAGAGGGCGCTGCGAACTGTCCGGTTGAATGGTGCCCAATAAATATCGCTTTCAACCGCGATCAAGCGTAATACGAAAGAAAAGGAAAAGACTTTACATTGAAAGAGGAAACGAATTAAAGCAATGCTTCCTGCTGGAAATAAAATCTTGATTAAGATCCTTCGTTACTTAAGCTGCAATTTTACGGAGATTGAAATATAAGGCTTTTATGGAACACTACTGGTCTTTTGTCGATGATTGTCTTCTATCAGGGGTACGAAGTTATCGATAACCATAGGTAGGAAACATTTTCTTGATTAAATGGAATGATTTCAATTATTTTGAGTAGATACGTTGAGCGACTGAATGTTTGGATGTTAAAGAAAATTCTTGTGAATTGTTCTGAAGTATTGTTGTGAATGAAACATTTTAGTGGACAGTATAATTGTAACCTGTTAAAGATTTAACTTAGTTTGAGTAGATCTGTAGAGCAATTTATGAAGGTCGGATGTCAAAGAAACTCGTGGTGAATTGTTGTGAAATATTGTTATGAATGAAATATTTTAGTGGACAGAATAATTGTAACCTGTTAAAGATTTCACTAATTTCGAATAGATCTATAGAGCCATTTATGAAGTTCGGATATCAAGGCGACTCGTGGTGAATTGTTATGAAATATAGTTATGAATGAAATATTTTAGTGAACAGAATAAATATACCCTGTAAAAAATTTCACCTATTTCAAGTAGACCCATAGAGCAATTAGTATAGCTCAAATGTCAAAGAAAATTATTGTTAATTATTCTAAAATATTGCTATGAATGAAATAGTTCAGTGAATAGAACAAATATACCTTCTTAAAGATTTTACCTATTTCAAGTAGATCCATAGAGCAATTAATAAAGCTCGAATGTCAAAGAAAATTATTGTGAATTATTCTGAAATATTGCTGTGAATTAAATATTTCAGTGAACAGAACAAATATACCCTCTTGAAGATTTCACCTATTTCAAGTAGATCTGTAGGGCCATTAGTAAAGCTCAAATGTCAAAGAAAATTATTGTGAATTATTCTGAAATATTGTTATGAATGAAATATTTCAGTGAACAGAACTATAACCTATTAAAGATTTCACCTATTTCAAGTAGATCTGTAGGGCCATTAGTAAAGCTCAAATGTCAAAGAAAATTATTGTGAATTATTCTGAAATATTGCTATGAATGAAATATTTCAGTGAACAGAACTATAACCTATTAAAGATTTCACCTATTTCAAGTAGATCCATAGAGCGATTAGTAAAGCTCGAATGTCAAAGAAAATTTTTGTGAATTATTCTGAAATATTGTTATGAATAAAATATTTCAGTGAACAGAATAACTATAACCTATTAAAGATTTCACCTATTTCAAGTAGATCCATAGAGCGATTAATAAAGCTCGAATGTCAAAGAAAATTATTGTGAATTATCTGAAATATTATTATAAATGAAATATTTCAGAAAACGAAATAACTATAACCTATTAAAGATTTCACCTATTTCGAGTATGTCCACGAAGCAATTGAAGTTCGGATGTCAAAGAAAATTAATCTGAAATATTTCAGTGAACGAAATAACTATACTCTTTAGCATAAAAAATTTGAAATTAAAAGTGGATTCCTGAAAGAACAATATTCGAGTGATTCACTGTGAGAATAACTTTGTATGATTGCGTTAATTATGAATAATACAGGGATTTTCTCGTCGAAATGAAAGCTTTGCGAGTGGATGTTAAAAGCTAAATGATACTGTTATTAAAGTGGAACAGGAGCGAGCGTGTGAATTTGTTATGTAGACAAATAGTGATGTATATTTATATATAGGAATGTGAGATTTAGAAATATATAGGGAATTAATATATGAGTAGAAATATTTTATATTCTAAAATTTTTCCTGACGATAATTTCTAAGATAACGTTTTAAACAAAGTAGAGTGAATCAATATCGATAGGCAACAATTTCAGTTTTATTATTAGATCGACAGAGTGCAAAAAAACCATGGAATATCCATTCCCTGTAATAATACGGAGGGCGCTTGATTACATATCCGAATGACATGAATAAATAAACGGGTGATATTTAGTAAATATTTATTTATTTAATATTTTTGATCAGCATTGTAAATAAATGGTCAATATCAAACCCCAATAAAAATTGTCCAATTAAAAATTTAAAAGGAGGGTAGAAATGCAAATGATTTTA
The DNA here is from genome assembly GCA_963576845.1 of Megachile leachella. Classification (NCBI taxonomy): domain Eukaryota; kingdom Metazoa; phylum Arthropoda; class Insecta; order Hymenoptera; family Megachilidae; genus Megachile; species Megachile leachella. The sequence continues at coordinate 5,552,987 of OY756262.1, read as the reverse complement.
CAGTATCTTTTAATTATATGATTAACAAGCATCAGGTTTTCCTGCGCAAAGGAAAAATATAATAAAAGAGATACCTTTTTTCACGGCAATTAATTTTCCCTTTCTAGAAAAAAAAAGTTACATAGTGCTCGATGTTGCTCGTTAACAAACCGGAAATGCGAGCGTTTCCGATCGATCGTTTATGGTCTTGTTATAATTTTTGAACAGCGCAGTTGGCTGCCGTTTGAAAAATTACCTCTGTCAATTGAAGTAAACCGGATTACGTTCGATTCCAACTTTCCAACCCATCATTCTCACTCTATCCATCCCGCGCCATTTCTCTCGAGCAACAGATTGTTGCAAGCTGCAGTTATTTCCGATATAGTAAAATGGAGTTTCGTGCGTAACGATGACGAACGTGAAATTCATAAACGAATTAACAGTGGCGAGACTATATATGTGATTACCTAGTTCGGGAAGTGAAAAGGGTGATGTGATGAATGAGTAGTGAGTAATAGAATGAATAGTATGAGTAGGAATATTTGGGGGATAATGAGTAGTAATGTAATAGATACGTGAGTTATGATCTGAGTAGATGAGATCATGGTGAGTGACATAGTGAGAAGTACGAGTAATAAATGAGTAAGAAAGTTAGTGAAAATACGAGTAACTGAATGAGTAACAAATTGAGTAGAAATGTGAGTAGTCGAGTGAGTAATAAACTGAGTAGAAACGTGAGTAACAACTAGAGAGTAACAAGTTGAGTAGAATTACGAGTAACAATGAGAGAGTAACAAGCTGAGTAGAAACACGAGTAACAGAATGAGTAAGAAAATGAGTATAAATATAAGTAATCGATAGAATAATAGACTGAGTAGGAACATGATTAATATAATGAGTAACAAACTGAGTAGGAACAGGAGTGATCGAATGAGTAACAAACTGAGTAGAAAAATGAGTAACAATGAGAGAGTAACAAGCTGAGTAGAAGTACAAGTAACAGAATGAGTAAGAAAGAGAGTATAAATATAAGTAATCGACAGAATAATAAGCTGAGTAGGAACATGATTAATATAATGAGTAACAAACTGAGTAGGAACAAGAGTAGTTGAATGAGTAACAAACTGAGTGGAAATACGAGTGACATAATAAGTAGCAAACTGAATAGAAATTCGAGTGACATAATAAGTAACGAACTGAATAGAAATTCAATTGACATAGTGAATAACAAACTGAATAGAAATTCGAGGAACCAAATGAGTAACAAACCGAGTAACTGAGTAAAAATACGAGTAGTCAAATGAGTAATAATCTGAATAAAAATAGGAATAACAGAATGAGTACCAAACTCAGTAGAAATGGAGTAATAGAGTAACAATCTGAGTAGAAATACGAGTAATGAAATGAGTAACAAACTGAGTAGAAAACCGAGTAATATAATGAGTAAAAGACTGAGTAAAAATTCAAATAATATAATGAGTAAAAACTGAGTAGAAATTCGAGTGGCACAATGAGTAATAAACTGAATAAAAATTGAAGTAACCAAATGAGTAACAAACTGAGTAACTGAGTCAAAATACGAGTAGTTAAGCGAGTAACAAATCGAATATAAATAAAAGTAACAGAATGGATGACAATACAAGTAAAAGTATAATTAACCGAATGAATTATAAACTGAGTAGAAATGTGACTAATAAAGATGACAACCTGAATATAAGTATGACTAATAAAAATGACAACCTGAATAGAAACGTGACTAATAAAAGTGACAACCTGAGTAAAAGTATGACTAATAAAAATGACCACCTGAATAGAAATGTGACTAATAAAAATGACAAGCTGAGTAAAAGTATGACTAATAAAAATGACCACCTGAGTAGAAACGTGACTAATAAAAATGACAACCTGAGTAAAAACGTGACTAATAAAAATGACAACCTGAGTAGAAACGTGACTAATAAAAATGACCACCTGAGTAGAAACGTGACTAATAAAAATGACAACCTGAGTAAAAACGTGACTAATAAAAATGATAACCTGAGTAGAAACGTGACTAATAAAAATGACCACCAGAGTAGAAACGTGACTACTAAAAATGACAACCTGAGTAGAAATGTGAGTAACAAGTCATACTAAAAGTACAAGTAACTGAATACTACAAGCAGCACTATAAATAACATAGATAATAGAATCAATAACGACATAGACTGTATCATATTCACAGGTATAAATAATGTCTTACTTAGTAACGTGATCAGAAATGAATGAACGTTAATAAATAAATGAATAAGCGACTACTCACATGCTGCATCGGATAAGCACTGCTACCGACAAAGAAGTCCCATGCCCACGCGAATATTCGCGCGCAAATGTGCATCGACGTCACTGCCAGGGTGTAAAGTTTGCTGTTCCCAGCGTCTAGGACACCAGGATCCCCCAGTCCCCGAGTTATGGTGTTTTTATCACTACACTCCCGGTTCAAATTACATCTCCCCGTGAAATTATCGCGATACTCATGTTTTCTCGCCGTCGACCTTACATTTTCCCGGTGACCTCTGCTTTCTTTCTTTCCGCATCCTCCGTAATAGAATCTTCTGGGGATACTGTATCCTGTTACAGCACTATCTGCACGGAAGCTATTGTCCTGTAATACGATCGTTTATGGTATCGATACTCAATGCTTCAAAAGCCAGCACCTTCCGTTGTTCAATTAACGCAACCCAATACGTATCACGTTTAGGTCATGACAATTGTAGATATTCTTAGGTTTTCACATTCCGTATCAGATCTCGAAGCGACAGGTAGTTCGCCTTCAAGGTCACCTCGATTTCGATTACATAACCGCGAAACGATCGATTATCCAACGATTGCCAGAGATCCTTGTCACTCACCCGACCGGAATAGGACCGGCGAACGTTCGCCCGGAAGAAGAGTAATTACGTTCCTGCCACTCGGCTCACCTCTTCACTTCTACGAACCTGAGCACTATTTCAAGCTATGATGCTTCTATATACACCAGCTACTTGTTGATTGACACCGAGTACAACTTTCACCTAGCATCAACAAAGTATCCAACAGGTCGCAAGCTGAGATACAGATGCATTCCTTAGACCTAACTTCGAACCTTTCAAACATTAATTTGAGGACGATCAATGTGGATCTCGGAGTCCAGGATCACTAACTTTAATGGATTGCTAAGTTAGAGGATTAACTTGATGGTTCTGGAATCCATGAATGGGGCACTGTAGGAGGAAAGCACTTTGCGATGAAATTTGCCGAATCGAGGAATGAGAACGAGGAGACCGCAGTACTACACGGAACACTCTCGTCTGAAGGACTGAGCGATACTGACGGAAGAAACGGGCGCGTGCCGCTTGGGAACACACAGGGGATGCGGAACGCATGTCAAAATGAGTATCTGTAGATCCAGGATACACAACCCTTTTGAAGTGGTCCCTGGATTTAACAGGTGGAAAAATATTGGAGCGGAACGTCGCGCAAAAATGGACGAGATTCGAACGGAATTAGAGATGAAAAATTGAATAGAAGATATTTGCGTTCACAATGAATATTGTGTAAAGAGTCGTGTGGAACATTGTTTGCAATTGGAAATGGAATTAGGCGAGTGGAAAAATACCTGGCTAGATTTTTTATGATTTGAAAAAATTTCTGTAGCTTGATATTTTTTAGTTTTATTATTATATTATATTTAACATATTTACATATATTTTTGTATTATATTTAATTTAATTTATTGTATTATACCTCCCAAAGCTATAGAACCTGAAGAAAATTTGAAATTTTTTTAATTTTCAAGTAATAAAAATTAGATATTTATTTTTCGTTTATAATTTTTATTTTCATTCAATACGTAAAATAATTGAATATTTTTGTCATTAATATACAAACAAATATATCTACATTAATTCCTAATAGAGTATACAGTGATACAATCAATAAAATAAATTTGAACTTTTGAATTTTTAAATTTTGCCGCCATGACGACAGCAGTTGGCGCCATTGTGAACGTTTGGCGCCATAAAAGCAAAGTGCAACTATTATTGATCGAAATTAGAAGTAAATAGTTAAAAAAGTATGTTAGACTCAATAAACAGTGACATTGAACGAGTTTTAAATGTATTTTACCGCATATTATATCTAATTGAAGACTGATTTATTGTAAAGAATAATGCATGGTCACTTTGGAATCTGTTCTATCTGCATTTCACAAAAAGGTAATTCTATCGCTTTTTCGTTAGATATGATAAAATAAATAAGCAATATTAGTTACAGAGCGTGGGTTCACTGAAGTCAAACACGTTTCACGACTGCGTTTCAAGATGGCGCTTCGGTACCTTTCTGGAAAGAACTCGTTCGAACTTTTACCGGTAAATGACAAAATCTTTCTTTTTATTCTACCTACAAAAATATTCTTTGATTTTTATTAATACTTCTATGTCAGAACAAAATAATTCTCAATATCGTACAAGAGTGCTATAATTGAACAAAATTTATAACCTGCGTCAAAGTTATAAAAATAATTATGATCTGTACATTATGTAACGAAGAAACCTCGGCAAAGTCAAAGTTATTATAAAATCAAAGAACGTTCATATTAAAATGTAACACTTAAACAAAAATTGTAATATATTCATGGAGGTGATAAAAATTTTAATTGTTAATTGTATTGTTAGTACATTTTATTTTTATACATGTAATGATGAATGACAGATCTTTGAATTTTTAAATTGACACAAGTGTATTTTTGAAAATCAGCTGTTACGGCGCTGCTGTTTCTAACCTCAATTGTCCAACAGGCACGCAACAGTTTTGTCGATATAAAACAGCTGATTGTCGAATCAGTGTTCTGTAGAACAAAGTGCAGTTATCAGAAAATACGTGTACACTTTGCTCATATATTTCTATATGAAACTCTGAGTAGTGTTTGAGTAGTGATTCAAAGTTTAGTTCTAGCAAAAATAATGTTGCAATTTCATAAATTTTTTAAGAAAGGAAAGTGTTCTGTTATAGGAATGGTACATGTTGGTGCATTGCCTGGTACAAATTTCTTATTATCTACAATACTATAAAAAGAAAAGTTAAAATTTCAAATCGAATGATTTTGCAGAAAAAGAAACTGTACCTGATAAAACTTGTTGAATGTTGTGTTTATCATTGTTTGTTTTGAAATGTCATATAAACAGTTTATCTTTGTTCTTGATACAAAAGAAAATATCAGTTATAAATATCATCTACCAAAAACATTGGGTATTTTGCAATAAATTGACAGTATGCAGAAAAATATGTTATTTAACACAATATATTTTTAAAGATGAATGATTTTCCCTGTTTGATAATTGATTATTCGCTCCGTTGAACATGTTCTTTAAAGTAGTATTTTTCAGGATCACCTTTATACAATGGTGATACAAAGAAACTGTTAGATAACGCCGTAAAGGATGCATTGATTTATAAACATTGTAATGTTGTAAGTATAATTAGAAAATATATGAATCGTTGATTACGTGACTATCAAGTTTATTGTCTATCAAGGATGGTATCTTGGTGGAAAATATGCATGACATTCCATACGTAAGACCCAAAGATATATCTCCAGAAACCACAGCATTTATGACAAGAATTTGCACAGAAATTAAAAGAACATTACCTGAAAATATACCCTGTGGTATACAGGTAAATCACAAAGAGTTTATAAAATGAAATATCCTGTAAATACTCCATGAATTATTATAAGAAAGCAAATAGATTTTAGCAGGATGCAACAAAGAAGCACTAGCTGTAGCAAAAGCTGCTGATTTGCAGTTCTTGAGAGCAGAAGGATTTGTTTTTTCTCACATTGCAGATGAAGGTTTTACAGACTCGTGTGCTGGCTCTTTACTCAGATACAGAAAGCAAATCGATGCAGAGAATGTCCTTATTTTTGTTGATGTTAAAAAGAAGCATAGGTGATTCATTATGCTTTAATAAAGAAACTCATGTTTAATTTCTTTATTTTATTAATCTAAGAATTATTACATTTCCATATTCGTATAGTTCGCATACAATCACTTCTGATGTAAGCTTATCAGAAACAGTAAAGGCAGCAGAATTTTTCTTAGCCGATGGAATAATACTGACAGGGACTGCTACCGGTGATCCAGCAAATGCAGCAGAGCTTGCAGGTACATACTTTAATTAATTTATAAATAATTTGTGTATTTAAAAATATGGTATTACACAGAAGTGAAACAAATTGCCAAGGGACCCATTCTTGTTGGTTCTGGTGTGACAATAGACAATATAGAAAATTATTTATCATCAGATGCAGTGATTGTAGGATCACATTTTAAAGTTAATGGCACATGGAAAAATGCGATAGATCTCGAGAAAGTAAATAATTTCATGAGAAAATTAGAGAAGGTTCAAAAAACACTATAAAATATTTTTTTTATATTTGAAAATACACTCTGTAAAAAGAATAATTTTTTTTTCAATTGTTATTAAACAAACCTTCTCGTTACAATAATCAGCGATAATCGAAAATCCAAACGATGACAAAAAAATTAATTGTAAGGTAAAGCGGAAACACAGATAACCGGTTTCAGGAAACCTGTCCTACACAGTGCATGAATAGGCTTTTAATGGTGGGCTGTAAACCCAGACCTTCAACTGAATTTATTATTACGGAGCATTAACCTGTATCCCATAGAAATTTTTAAAGATTATGGATTTTCGACGGTCTTTGTAACAAGCCAGGAATTTATAAATTTAAATCAGATGTCAGGGGCGCCATTGTAAAAGTTCCCGCGCGTTCGAAAAAGAGTGCAGACAAGGGGGAAATGAATTTTTGTTAAGAAACGAATCTGTACCGCAAAAGTAGAATGCAGTAATTTGGGAAATTTATTAGACAGTTTTGCGTTTTGATTTTTGTCCTTGTCGAATTATTTTAATACCGTTTCTGTACCACGAATATTAAGCTGTAATTGATGTGCTTAGAAATGACAACATATGCCAAGTGTGAGATACTCTAAACATGCCAAATGAAAATGCATTTTCTGTGTTTGCAGTTAGTAGCGATAAACATACGCTCACAGCTGATACGATGCACATGGTAAGAAATTGCAAAAGAGCGACCGATATAGACCCGCGTAGATATTTCAATGAAAATAAAACTGACAAAAATAAACAACTAGTTAATGATAGGTTATAGGTGATCTCGTTAATGATACACATTCCTACACTGCGTCTTATCTATTTCTACTATTTCTATTGGCAAAGAATTTTCTTCCGCTTGTGAAACACGCAACCGTGAAATTTTTGGCATGTTCTCAACAAAATAAAACCCAACTCCATGTAAATTCACAATCGCTGAACGAATATATTATCTCATTCATATATTCATCGCGTGTAGCTCCGCAATAATTCTCAAGAACTAAAAAAAGGGAAGAAGCATGTTTTTATCGTGCCATTGTTTTCGTATTTCGCCGATAGTCATTTATCACTTTACACGCGAAATATACTTGATGGTTTTTATCGAAAGGAGCAGTCAATGACTTAAAATTAATGGCAAAGGTGGGGTACGCGATACTGGGTCGTAGGGAACAAAAAATTTCTCATAATAGCTTGGTTACTGCCGTGCATTGACTCGTATCAATCCAACAGGGAAATGGAGGGATCCCCCAAACAGTATTGACAGGGCTGACTCGCGCAGGCGTCTAGTTGCTGGTTAGACTGCCACTATGCCACTCCGTTTTACAGTGGTCTTCCAACCTTTTAAAATTACCGTAAAATGCATTTTCCGTCGATTATTATTTACATTCGACCAATTTAGAACCCTCCTACAAAATGGAGTCCCTCAATATTTGCACCTAATTTTTCACGAAGTAGAACTATCATCTTTGAATAAAACGTTCCAAGTTTTACTCTAATTACTTATAGTACCATTCCAAGTTTTACTCTAATTACTTATAGTAGCATAACCTTACAAATATTTATATTTGATACGTTTGCTATAGACACAAGACTGTTTACGTTTGACAACGCATAGCAACGCGTTAGGCATTTTGAGAGACACTGCTACATATGATGCCATCTTGCCACTACGATGTCGCCGAAGTAATGAAACCTCTTGGAGGAAACGCATAGCAACTAGATGGATCGGGTTGACTCGAAAGAACTTTGTCTTCTGGCCAGATAATATTCGAGGAACAGTTACGGTTTTTCGCGAAGTAACGGAAATTTAATGGACGCCAGGTAAAAAGGAAGTTTTCCAAGTGTCCTAGCATTAACAGCGACCAGCAGCTGTTCGCCCAGCTGAGCGTTCCCCCACCCACGACTCTGTACTCAGCATCGGATCGATGAATCAGCGGGCCCCTTGATTGTTCAGAAACGCGAGGCGCTCGTTAAATGACGAAATATCGTTGTTACATCGATAGTCGCTAAAAGCAGCCGGCCCGAAGGTCGACGTAAAAATAAAAATCACCGAAAATACTTTTACGAACGCTCTTTGATCGGTGTAATCCACGTTCCGCTGAAATGTCTCGATAATGTTTATCGTGTACGATAATATCTCGACGTATAAATAACAACAGCGAACCGTACGAAAGCGCTACATATTTTATACGGAGAGCATCGCCGCATCGATTTTCCGTTTCCTGTATTTGCAACGACTTCTGAGAAATTATCCGTCGATCAATGAATCGACGAGTAAACACAAAGTTCACGACCGGCACGTCACGATTATTTATATCGAAGGATTACGCGATTTCTGAGATTACGAGATAACAGGACGTGGAAGATCGATGCTAGAGTGGGTGCCAAGTGGTGAGACGGCCCTGGTATTGCTTTAAAAGCCTTCCCCACCAGCAGGGATTCCCCCGCCACTCGGGCATACCCTGCTCGCCCCTCGGCAACGGCTTGACTGCCCAGCCAGCCAGCCAGTCGAAATCAGCTGACGACTATTACTGGGGGCAGTTGCTACCACGGCTCCTCAAACGCAACACTGTTCAGGCGAGTGGATCCTTTTCTTCATACAACTTCTTCCTCTTTCTTTTTTCTGTCACTGTTCTCCTTTCGCGTGCTGCTTCTGTTTGTCGTGTGAGGGGTCAACGATACGTGGCCCCGCGCCTAGCCCAATATTACGTGACGACAAACGGCATTTGTCAGTCAGGATACAAAACATCGGACTCTTCTGCCTGTTCCTGTCGTGCTCCGAGGAGGAAGGGTCGAAGCCTGAGCGAGTGAGTGAATGGGGAGCGAGCGAGAGCGTAGAGTGTCTTTAAACCGACGATTCGTCAAGAGTTCACGAACGGAGTTGTCAAAAGGGGTATGCGTGTTGTCTAAGCTGCGTGAACGACTGATCCGTTCGGGGTGCAGTGGTGCGTGGGCTTTCCGCTTTTAACTATGTGATTACTGCATCGAAGGAAAACTACTCGAAGCTGCCCACTCCGTTTCAAGAAAGAGAATGACAGGGTGAGAGTGTGCGAGAGAGAGCTAGTACACGCGAATTCGAGATCAAGGTCGTTGTCACAGGCAACTTGAACGCGTCCGTGTGCGTGTACACGGAAACTTGGCTTTTTCGTGACTATGCGCGTAATTCTTCCGTGGCCTGTTGGTACGACGTCCGAACGATCTTACCGACCGAGCCCGCTCCGTTTGTGAAAGTGATTAAAAAGAAAGACAGGAGCGGCCTTGTAAAGCGGTCAGGATCGAAGTGCGATGCTGTAAAGCGGTGAACGTGTCGACGCGAGCTAGTGACAGGGTTATACGCCATAGTAGCGTATTCGATCGAAACACGATGCACCAGTGCCAGTGAGTAGAGATAGGATCAAGTTCAATACGAGCGCAGACATCGCGAGTCTAAAACGCTTCGCTTCATAGAACTTGAAGGATAGTCTCGGTATATGACTCTTTTTCGTATGGACTTTCACTCGTATACAAACTTCAAGTTGACGCTTCTAAAAAGTATTCTTTTCGAAGTAACAAGTCAGGGCCATATAGCGAGATTCTGTACTTCGTCCAAGTACTTGAAAGTATTCTTGTACTTGTTAAGATTTGACCAGAACCACGTTTTTGTATGATATTCGCCAACTTTATAAAGACTACAAGAGTTCCAAAGGTTTCGAGGCCATATATTAAGACTCCACTTTACTTCGAAATTGAATTGCAATTTATCTTTGCACTTGCAAAAGATTTGATTATATCAACAAGTACAGTGTTTTGATATTCACCATCTTTTCGAAGTTCTATTTTCCAAAGGTTTCGGTGCCATATACTGAGATTCTAGTGTACTTGGTCCAAGTTGGATTCAAAGTACTTGTACTCGCAGACATTTGACCACATCAACTGCGTTTTTAAATCACGATATTCGTAATTTTCCAAAGTCCTAACACGAGAGTTACAAAGATTTCAAGGCCATATAGTGAGATTCTACTGTACATAGTACAAGTTTGATTATACTTGGAACTACTTATCCTTGCATTTGCAAATGATTTGACTACATCAACTGCATTTTTATATCATGATATTTTCTATCTCTGCAAAATCCTAATACGACAGTTCTAAAGGTTTCAGGGCCATATACTGAAATTCTACTGTACTTAGTTCAAGTTGAATTGTACTTAGAAGTACTTGTCCTTGTATTTGCAAATTATTTCACTACATCAACTGTATTTTAATATCATGATATTTTCCAACTGTCCAAAATCATAATACGAGAGTTCTAAAGGTCTCAGGGCCATATACTGAGGTTCTACTGTACTGTGTTCAAGTTGAATTGTACTTGAAAGTATTTATCCTTGTACTTGCAAAAGATTTGACCACATTCGTAACTTTTCAAAATCCTAACACGAGAGTTCCAAAGGTTTTGGGGCCATATACTGAAATTCTACTTGATTTGAATTATACTTATCTTCATCCTTACAGAATATTCAACCACATAAACCTTGTTTTTATATCACAATATTCTCCAACTTTCCAAGATCCTGACAAGACATTCAGCGCCATATATCGAGACTTCACTGTATTTATCCCAAGTTTGATTATGCTAGCTTTTTAAAGTACTTGCAAGAGATTCAACCACATAATCCTTGTTTGTATATCACAATATTCCCCAACTTTTCAAGATCCTAACGACAGATTCGGGCCATATATCGAGACTTCACTGTACTTATCCCAATTTTGATTATGCTATTTTTTTAAAGTACTTGCAAGAGATTGTAGTCAGCGTGTTGACAAGATTGAAAGTTCGTGGCAATATACATGGATCCATCTACCCACAGGCACTCGGTAACCGCGGTCGGTTAGAAGTGCAAGGGCAACGTCAGTGGTTGTCTAACCGCGTAACAGACGTCAGTTGTGCAACGTTGGTTCGCGAACGGTCCACGAGCCAATGCGTCTATTCTTATCCCTGATACTACAACGTTCTTTTATCGGCGGATCCCGAACCACGCCATCCGTACTACGCGCCGTTTCTTTTCTCGCTGGCCTCGGCCACTCTCGCGATTTCGATTCGTCGAACGACTTTGTTTACTCGGACGGTAGGAAGCTGACGGGAGTAAATGCGAGATGGAGAAAACGAAGGTGGAGGAGGATGAGTATCGCGTGCTGCTTCTTACCCCTCCGATCAGAGACCGACACTCTGTTTCTCTCTTTGTTTTGCGAGCTTCGTATTGGCGACACTGTGGCTGGCTCGGTAAGAATATCGCATGCTTAATGGGAACGTCGATCGGGCACGCTCGATTGTTGTTTCGATATCAAACTTTTCTAACGGTGATCGATGAGTCGAGATAGAGCCGTGTTTTGACGTACATTTTGCAAAAATTTCACTTCCGTTTGCGTTATCTTTGTATATCGGGATCAGTTCAAAGCTTGTGTTATTTGTTAACTATTTTCAAGTCTAACCATGATTGTAGCAATTGGGTTTCGACCAATTATGTGTATTGTACTCTTCGTAATTTAAGGAGCTCTATACAAAATCAGAGCTCCGTAACTTCTTCAAAGATTCAATCTTCTAAGAGATCCAAATAGATTCTCTGGAAAAACAGATTATTTTTCTCAACATTTTTTTTCATTGTCGTCTTAAGTAAATACTTCTGGTAAAATAAATATATTTACCATTTTACATGGTAAAGTAATCATACCATGGAAACTGAAATATAAACGTATGGCTTACGTTGCAGTCCACGTAAACCAAAATTGTTTCCACCAAAATAAAATCAAAATAAGACTGAACAATTGTAATAATATTTGAACTTACAAATTTTTATTTTGTATAATATTATCTACACATCCTCTATTTTAAAATAAAAAATCTTGAAATCTTGACAAAATTATCTTTGATATCTTTGATAAAATAAAGCTTGATCGATGTTCTGAAAACGTGACTTATGTCACAGATTAGATAAGTTGAGGTTAGACTCAAAGTCCCAAAGGATCACTTTCCTCAGAAAACTTGCTTCTAAATTGGTTCCAAATTAAGTTTAAGGTCGGTTACGACCGGTTTCCAAATTAGTGTGCAGAGGATTATTTTAAGTTGATCAAGTTCAGGGAGAAAACACAGTTAGATAACTGTTTCTAAAAAAACGTGAAAAGGACTATAAAGTTTATTTTTGATTGTTATTTTAAAGATTTATATGAAATATTTTTGAAGAGTAATGAAATATAACTAGTAACGTTATTCGTACCCTTTGAGAGACCTAACCTCAAAATGGACGTTCATTATTTCGCTTGTAGCTTTCAAATTATAACATTTATAAAAAAAATTATTAAATGAAACTATAAGAGTGTAATTAATATTACAAGTCTATTTTAATGAAGTTTGCAAATAATCATTTTTTTTTAAATTGAAGAATCCTTACTGGAAAGTTTCAGTTTCTAACTTTGAAGATGTTGAGATTAGAAAGTACTCTTGGAATTTGTAAATTTAATTTCTACATTTAAAATTAGTGGAGATTTATTTTTCTGTTTGTGAAATGTGGCAATATATTTCTACTAATATTTGAAAGTTTCTAGATTCTAAATTCATGGATTTGGAAATTTGAAATTGGAGTTTGAAATTGAAGATTTGAACTGAAGTTTGAAATTGAAAATTTGAATTGAAGGATGAACTTCTATATGTGTTAGATACTTTGAGGACTTTTAATTTTTGTATTTAAAAATTTTTGTGTTTGACAACTTGAAACTTATAAATTTATATATTAGAAAATTTGAACCTTGTAAATTTTTATATTAGAACATGTGAAGTTTTCAAATTTTTATATTTGAGAATTTGAATATTCTACATTTCTATATTTCAAAATTTTAAACTTCTGAATTTCTATATTTACAACTTTGAAATTTCTAACTTGAAAATTTAAACCTTCTAAATTTCAATATTTAAAAATTTTTTATTTCTTAATTTTTATACTTGAAAATTCGACCCATCTAAATTTTTATAATTGAAAATTTAAGCCTTCTAAATTTTAATACTTGATCATTTAAACCCTCTAAATTTCCATACTTGCAAATTTAAAGCTTCTAAATTCCTATATTTGAAAATTTCAACCTTGCAAATTTTTATATTTCAAAAATTCCAATCTTCCAAATTTCCACATCTAAAAAGCCAAACTTTCCAAATTCCTATATTTGAAAATTTCAACCTTGCAAATTTTTATATTTCAAAAATTCCAATCTTCCAAATTTCCACATCTAAAAACCCAAACTTTCCAAATTCCTATATTTGAAAATTTCAACTTTGCAAATTTCCATATTTCAAAAATTCCAATCTTCCAAATTTCCACATCAGAAAATTCTTGCTCCCAAATCCCCACCTTCAAAAATTCCAAAACTTTCTCCTCCTACATTCAAAAATTCAATCCCTCCAAATCCCTCTCTCTAAAAATTCCTACTTCCATCTCCCTCCAAATCTTCGAATCCTCCAAATTCCTACACCCCACTCAAAACCTAAACCAATCAATTTTCGTCTACCAACAGCCCCCTTATCCCGTTATTCTCGTATTAGCTCCATGAGTTCATAAAAATGAATGAGTCTTGTTGTTGAAGTCGAACTGAAAAATATTCGTTATCCAAAGTCCGAAAGTTCTGTTCGCAAATTGTCTCGCTCTTCTATTTCGGCCTTCATCGATCAGCCGCGTATTATTAGAAACCTTTGCGAACTTGCTGGGAATTTCGTCATCGTCTCATGATCGTTCTTCTTTCGATCACTGTTTTCACGTTCCTTTTGACCGGCCGTTTTTTGTTCCCCGCGTTCGGTGGACACATTGACCCCGTTTAATCGCTTCTCGGGCAATTTCGTCCGTCATTTCTCGCAGCCGGATGCCAGCGCTCTCGTTGTTATGTAAACTATCATCGTCTACGGGGTTACATAATTTTCGCGATAAAAACGGTATTGTTGCTTTTGGCACTCACCACGTTCATCGATTTCGATCGTTCGGACTTTTCCAACTTTCTTCGTAACCTTTTTTTCGTGTAAAGGGTGCTCTGCTCTCAAAATAAACCGAAAATATTATAACAAGTGGGTTCTGAGAAATTTCGGGTGAGAGATTTAGAATCTTCGAAGCTGTTTATTTTCAGGAGTATTTTTCATTTTTCTTTAGATATAGCGATGACGCACTGTATATTTTAATCTATTTTGTTTTATACAATTTTACTGCTCTTGTTTATTATTTGTCGTCAGTTTTATCGTTGTATTTTAATTTTTTCGTTATTTTGTTTAGTAGAATGTTTTTATTTGTTATCAGTTTTGATCATTGTGTATTTTAATCTATTTCTTATTTTGTTTAATGAAATGTTATTATTGGACTCTTTTATTATTTGCTACCAGTTTTAATCATTGTACTTTAATCTATTTTTAATTTTTGTTTAATGGAATGTTATTTGACTTATTTACTATTTGTTATCAGTTTTGATCATTGTATATTTTAATCTATTTCTTATTTTGTTTAATGAAATGTTATTATTGGACTCTTTTATTATTTGCTACCAGTTTTAATCATTGTACTTTAATCTATTTTTAATTTTTGTTTAATGGAATGTTATTTGACTTATTTACTATTTGTTATCAGTTTTGATCATTGTATATTTCAATCTATTTCTTATTTTGTGTAATGAAATGTTATTTGACTTATTTACTCTTTGTTATCAGTTTTGATCATTGTGTATTTTAATCTATTTCTTATTTTGTTTAATGAAATGTTATTTGACTTATTTACTACTTGTTATCAGTTTTAATCATTGTATATTTTAATCTATTTCTTATTTTTGTTTATTATAATCTTACTATACTTCTTTATTATTTGCTATCAGTATTAATTGTCGTATTTTAATCTAGTTCTAATTTTTGTTTAATATAATCTTACTATACTTCCTTATTACTTGCTATCAGTATTAATTGTCGTATTTTAATCTATTTCTTCTTTTATTTAATGAAACGTTATTATTAGACTCTTCTACTATTTGTTATCAGTCTCAATCATTATACTTTAATCAATTTCTAATTTTTGTTAAGTGAAATGTTCAAAGTCGATCACTTTTAAAAAAAGATGGTTCTACATTCAACATCACAGTTCCACAACGAAAAGATCTTATCGAATCATTTAATAAATAGGTCACCTATTATACTCTTTTTAATTAATTCTTTCGGAGTTGAATGGAGATATGCTATCTAATCTCTGGTACCGTTGTTGAAGATATGATTACGACTATATTAGTTAACGTCGTTAACGTGTTAAACGTTGTCGTTTAAACAAACAGAGCCACAAAGTCTGGAACACGGTAAAAAAACTCGAACTCCTAATCGCCGCTCGGATCACCGCCGCTATTACTCGTGAGTCACTGCATTTTGCGTTGCAACTAGTTCCACAATAGGAAAGAGCGCTTTTTACCACGATTGTGTGTTAACACATTCCCGTTCATTTTACTCTTTTTTCCATTACGGAACGTTCCACGTTCGCTTCGAGATTCTCTCGTTACCGTTCCACTTCCGTGAATTTCATTTCGATGGAGATCATTGCAGAGTGGGATGCGAGACATTTTTCTTCGAGTTAATCATTCTGGAGAAAATCGCAACTTCTTGTTACGTTCTAAGAAAGTTATGAAGGATGAGTATAGTAGTTTGAAGCGATCTGTAGGTTTGTTAGAGTTAGGATAGTTAGCTATGGTATCTTAATTATAGGATATCTGGAGTTTCCATAGTACTCAGAGTCTCATTTGTACTCGTTCCACCATTTTGTTTGTTATGAAATTGTCATTTGGAGTCATAGGAACAGTTTTCTTTAATAGACATTTGTAAAAGTGTGTATAGGACCACTAGTGACGCACTCTTGACGCACTCTTGATGTACTAGTGACGCACGCGTGACGCACTCTTGCTATAGTAGTGACACACTCATAATATACTAATGGTATAGTAGTGACGCACTCGTGACACACTCTTGATATACTAATGGTATACTAGTGACGCATTCGAGACGCACTCTTGATATACTAGTGACGCACTCGTGACGCACACTTGATATACTAGTATAGTACACCTATACTTCGCCATAGTCCCCAGAGTCTCCACAGTTCCAGACCCTTAGATTCCGAAACTGCTGAATTTGCGATATCTCGAGACGTTTGCCGACCGTCATTTTTGGTCTAATTGGTGTAAGGGCCAATGTACCGAAAATGACGTCCATTTTTCTATTCGATGGTAGCTCTAAACAGCTGGGTCGCGCGCCAACTTGAGGGTTGACATCGGTAGTTATGTTCGTTTCTGGTGTCGTCATTCGTGTTTTTCAAGTTCGATCAAAGTATTCTGAAACACGCTTTACATCAAACCTGGATTCTAAATAAACTGCGTCCTCTTGCAAAAAATAAATCTGTTGGGTTTATTTTTTCACGTGTAACCGTTCATCTCCGGTAATAAAACTGAGATAAAAATTCAATGTTTTGTTTTTGAAGAATTTGCAATTCGAGAGGTTGGATGGTTACGAAGTCGGAAATTTGGGAATTTGAGAATTCAGATTAATTTAGATCTAAACTAGGAGTAAACTAAATTTAGTTCTAAATGTAAGTACCTAAATATCGAAATTTCTAAATTTTCAATTTCTAAATCCCCTAATCCTTGAATTCCAAAATTTCTAAATTTTCAAAGTTCAAAATATAGAAGTTTCTAAATTACCAAATACCTAAATACTCAAATCTCTAAATATCCAAATCTCTAAGTATCCAAATCTCTAAATACCGAAATCACTAAATAGCCAAATTCCTAAATTTCCTTATTTTTAACCTAAAAAATCCCTTGATCCCCAAATCCCTAAATTCCCAAATCTCTAAATTTCCAAATCCCTAAATTTCCAAATTTCTAAATTTCCAAATCCCTAAATTTCCAAATCCCTAAATTCCCTAATTCCCAGTCTTCCAAATTCCTAAATTGCCCAATTCCCAGTCTTCCAAATCCCCAAATCCCCAAATCCCTAAATTCCCAAATTCCCAAAACTCTTAAATCACTAAATCTCTCAACTCCAAACTTTCAAATCCATAAACCGATGATGCAACATCCTCCCAACTGTCGCAACTCCACACGCAGCGGGAAATTAACAAGCTATCAACTCCTCCATAAAATGATTGCGCAAAATTTTCAAACACAACTACAGAATTCAACAACAAAAATCGAACATTCTTCCGAGCATGATCGAAGTACATTTTTGTCATATCGTCAAGTTATCTGCATGAAACATCGACCGAATTAAACAACGCAGAAAGACCTCATTATCTACCATTTCTTCCTGGCTGGTCATCTTGTGTCACTCTTTTTCTTTCTCTCTCTTATCGCTGATTTCTTTTACGGAATAACAAATGCCAGCAGCTCTATCGAATTCGCTCGTTCCTCGTGAATCATAATCAGGCTAATCGCGCTCGTTACCGTGGTCTTATCGTTGCGTCAGAAAGTCACTGATTTCATCGCCGCAATTGTAATTTGTTTGCACGACGAACCCGAATTGCGAGTTCGAGAATATCGTGTTTCGAATCTGTCAAAACCTTTCGACTTACTATGAGACTACATGCATATGAACATACACACGAAAAAATATATTAAAAACCTGTTTTATGGAATGGACTGATAAAATTGTATATTTGGTCGATTTTTAAATTTGTATATTGTCAAATTTGTGATTCAGAGTTTCTACATTTCCTATTTTCTAAATATTCGAATTCTATATTTTTCCGATTTGGAACATCGAATATGCAGAAAATTAAAAATTTAATAACTCAAAAATATAGGAACCACACATTAAAACATTTGTACATTTATAAGTTTAAAAATTGATCAATCCATCAAAAAATATTTAAAAAATTGAGAAATCTGTAAATAATAATCTTGCGAGCACACATGCACGTCTTCAGTCCTTAAGCCACGCCCCCGAGCGTGGCATTGGTCGAGTATCCACCGCCCACGTTTTTTCCGCGAAGTTCGAATTACGCGGTCAAGGTACATCTTTTTTTTCCGCGACACAAATACTCGATTGCGCCAAGTCCAACGATTTTTCCTTTCTCGTCTCGTTTTTACGACTCTTAATGCATCATCGGTTACCCTGTCGCTCGCTCGAATATTATATGTAACAGGCACCCAGACAGCGACGCGCATACAAAGGGACACACGTGTGTTTCATTATGCTAAGTATCTCTCCACGTAATTATGTTAATGGATAACGATTCACTTTTTACACGTTTCTCCTTGAAATGCGCCGTTTCGTAACGTGCTCTATGAAATTAACACGCTGGAACCGCGACCAGATTTGAAACCGCTAATTAAATCGAATTTTATTACGGGGGCTCTAATTAACACCTGACACCTTCAATGAAGGTGCAGAGTCTAGTAATTATATTTTCTCGCGAAACTTATTTATGAAACCTCCATAATTGTCGCGAGTGCGACCCCTGTCGCGACAATTAGAGAGGTATCGAAATAAAATTAAACAAAAAATATAAATAAATTGTATACAATTAGAAGAATGATTTTACAAAGTCAGAATGGAAAAAAGGCTAAAAGAAAAGGCAGGAAAAATTTATATAGTTTAGGTGTCTGACGCGACTGTACACAAAATTGAAATTTATTTAAAATCTCCGGAGCACTTTTTCTTTATGCACGATAATTTTCGTGCATAATCGATTCAATTAAACCGTCTGAAAAACAGAAAACTTTCAGCGAGGAAAACATCGATGTCGAAAACATTCGGGCACGTGACAGGTGATAAATCGAACGCGCATACACGTTTCTGAAATTCAATTAAACTTTCCATCCTGTTCCCCCTCTCCGCGCTAATCAACTCTCGTTGCTCGCACATTTTTCATCGGCATCCTTTTTCCCCGTTTTATCGAGAGATCGAAGATCCATCGACGGTTGCGTCACTCGATAACGAAGGCCCGTTATCCGCTCGCGTGAAATTAGCAAAACAGATGTTGAACAGCGATACGATTAAAACACGCTTCACTCTCGCGACGTGTTTTCACTCGTTTCATGAATCATTCGAGCTCGGTCTACGGACACGAGCGTTTCTAGAGCTACCAGTGTTATCGAACCTGTTGCCTTATCAACGTGTAAACACACACCGGGAAGCTGCGAAATATTTGAACGGATCTTCTTCTGGCTACTTCACTTTTTCTCTAGTTACGAATCGTCGGGGTGATTGAACTTGTGGATTTGGAGGATCAAGGAGAGCTGAGGGATGACGTATGTTTTTTATATTATTTATTTACTGGGGAAATTTGGGGTGAGTAGGGAGAGGTAGGACTGGGGGAGTTAGGGAGATTTATAGGTGGAGATTAGAGGGACTAGGGAGATTTAGGGAGTTGGGAAGTTAGGGAGAGTCATAGGTGGAATTTTTGGAGACTAGGGAGACTTAGGGACTTATAATTAGCTAGTGAGAGCTTCATAGATCTAGCAAAAGTCCTAAGAATTGGGAGTAGCCACTTATGGAATTTTTAGGGAATCTAAAAACTTAAATCTAAAATCTGGGAATAATATAGGAGAATATCTGCGTTAGGGTAGAATTTAATGGAGGACCACATCTAGCTTAGTATAGGCTCCTTCATAAGTTCCTATCCAAACCTAGACAGGGTCTTCCATAAATCCCTACTCTAACCTAGATAGAGTCTTTCGTAAATCCCTAACCTAACCTAGATAAGGTCCTTGTACTTTATGAAGGACCCCATCTAGCTTAGGATATGCTCCTTCATCAGTCTCTATCCTAACCTAGACAAGGTCCTTCACAAATCCCTACTCTAACCTAAACCTTCATAAACTCCTATCAAAATCTATCAAACCAAATCCTAAACTAATTTTCTATAACTCTATAATAACTTCTATAACTCTAGTATAATCTCTATAACTCTATAATAACCTCTATAACTCTAGTATAACCTCTATAACTCTAGTATAACCTCTATAACTCTAGTATAACCTCTATAACTCTATAATAACCTCTAAAACTCTATAATAGCCTCTATAACTCTATAATGACGTCTATAATAACCTCTAAAACTCTATAATAACCTCTATAACTCTAGTATAACCTCTATAACTCTATAATAACCTCTATAACTCTAGTATAACCTCTATAACTCTAGTATAACCTCTATAACTCTAGTATAACCTCTATAACTCTAGTATAACCTCTATAACTCTATAATAACCTCTATAACTCTATAATATCCTCTATAACTCTCTAATAACCTCTATAACCTCTACAACTCTAAAAAAATTCCATAACAAACCCAAAAGTCCCCACAACAAAATAATCTAACAGTCCCAGACCAAACTTAAAAGTGTCCAAAACTCGTCCCATCCAAATCGATCCGAATCATTCTCCGTTACTTTAAGCGCGTGGGCCCGACCGGTTAAGAAGCCATCGACTCTCATTCAGGGTCAAAGAACGTTGATTATTATATGACTTGTCAGCGCACCATAGGAATTCTTGCGAACTGCAGTAATTACAACGTGGTGACCATGGTCCCGATAACGTTGCTACTACGCACTTCGACGCGCTCGCGCGCGGATCCACGCTTTCCGCGTGAACGCTCACAATTGCGCGACAATCGTGCCGGACTTCGCAATCGCCGAGATCAGCTTCGAGTATCGAGCCTCTCGACAGCTTCGAAGTATTTTTATTCTGTAAACAGAATCGTTGAACGTGTTCCATGCGAACACGTTAATCCGTTGACACGCTTGCTTTATCTTGGATTTGCGTTTCAATGGCTTCTCGATTGTTTTCGTAAGCAACCCTTCTGCTGGCCTCCATACGATATTAAACGCAGCCGTTTTAACACCCTGGTACATCTGAAATGTGGGTTTGGATGTCGTAGATAATTGCTGGGTCTGAATGTGTTGATATGGTAACTGGTCTGAAAGTGTTGGGTATAAGTACATTTCATATGGAACAATAAAATAAACCTAGCAGACCTGTTGGGTCTAAAGTGTGGGTCTGTATGTGTTAGATAATTGTTAGGTCTGAATGTGCTGGTCTGGTAACTGGTCTGAAAGTGTTAGATATAAGGACATTTCATGTGAAACAATAAAATAAATTTAGCAGACCTGTTGGGTCTAAAATGTGGGTCTGTATGTGTCAAATAATTGTTAGGTCTGAATGTGTTCGTCTGGTAATTATTCTGAAAGTGTTAAGTAAGGTACATTTCATGTAGAACAATAAAAAAAGAAATTTAGCAGTTGTGTATTAGTAACTTCAGATGTAGATGAGGGAATGTAGGGTCACCCAGTATATTCATAAAGTGTGATCGTCATCGGGAGATACTTTATCCGTCGGTTCGTTTTGCAGGCGCTGAAGAGCAAAAAGAAGGTCAGGATGCTGAGCAGCTTGGCGAACTACTTACTCGGAGGTAATATCTCCGGCGCACAAGATTCACGGGAAGGATCCAATAACGAAACCCCGGAGTCCCTTCCAGTAATGGCGAGGCTCAGTCAGGTGGAGGTCGAGGGTGATGACTGGATCCTCATTGACCGTACTGGTACGTCTGGCGCCCTTTCACAAAGGGACCATGCTCGAGAAATTCGGAGAAGACCCTTTGCAGTCTGCTTCCCCCGTTTGGGGTGCCTCTGGCGTGAAACAAGACTGAACGCAAAGGATCTCTAAACGATCCTTTCGAAAAAATTTCAAGAACATTCCACCTTTCGAGAACATAGCAATTTTACGTCAGTCACGTTCTGCAAGCACGAAATTATCGGGCTCATTAAAATACAATTCTTATCTACAGTAATGAGAACAATGCGGTGTTGGAAATGTCATGTATGTGTTCGCTGCTTGAAATAATTCAAATTACGCTCCGGAATATTTGTCATGCTTTTTTCTAAAGATACCGCGACGCATACGGCACGTCATCGATTTCGAGTACGTTAGGTTAATCACGAGACACCGACCAGTAGAGGCCATAAACTAGTGCTGTCCACAGCAGGGGTTCTTTACGAACTTTAATGACCCCCGACCACTCGCAGTCTTCCTTTCATTTTCCTCACACGCACATTCGTGGACTAGGCAATCAACGTACTTTACTACGTACACGTATTCATGGATTCGTAAGGTCCATTTGTAAACTGGACAGGGAGCACATCTATCTACGGACGCGTATTTATGGATTTATACATTCATTTGGGCTAACTATATCCACGTATTTGTGTCTCTACTGGATTAGGTTCTACTGGACTATTAGATTAGGCATCTAGTTCACCTAATAGCCACGTTATCATGGATTCATGGTTCTACTTGGATAGCAGGCAACTAGTCCACCTGAGGACATCCACATTTTCATGGATTCATGGGTCTACTTGAACATTAGACAACTAATCTACCTAAGGACATTCATACTCTTATAGACTCATGGATCTATTTAAGCAATAGACACCTAGTCCAACTAACAACGTCCACATACTCATGGATCTGTTTGAATACTAGGCAACTAGTCCTAACCACATCCACATATTTATGGATTCATGAGTTCACTCAGGGACTAGGCAACTAGTTCACCTGTCCACATATACATTATCATGGATTCATGGGTCTGCTTGAACACTAGGCAACTGGTTTACCTAAGGACATCTACATTCTCACAGACTCATGAATCTATTTAAGCAATAGACACCTAGTCCAACTAACCATATCCACATACTCATGGATCTGTTTGAATACTAGGCAACTAGTCCTAACCACATCCACATATTTATGGATTCATGAGTTCACTCAAGGACTAGGCAACTAGTTCACCTGTCCACATATACATTATCATGGATTCATGGGTCTACTTGAACACTAGGCAGCTAGTCTACCTCAGGACATTTATATTCTCATAGACTCATGGATCTATTTAAGCAATAGACACCTAGTCCAACTGACCACATCCACATATTCATGCATCTATTTGGATACTAGGTAACTAGTCCTAACCACATCCACATATTCATGAATTTATAGATCTGTTTGGTTCTAGACAACTAATTCATCCAACCACATCCACATTATCATGGATTCTTAAGTCCACTTGAGGACTACATCCTGAGACCCAACCACATCAGACACTTAGCCCCATGAATCTATGATGAACACATGAAATTTGTACATATATAGAGAGACTTATACGTAAATTTAATGAACATAAACGCACAGAAACCAATAGTAGCTTGTAATTTGCAGTTGAGGGCACGACGGCGCTGGAGGAGTCGTGGTATGTAACGCCACCCGCGTGCTTCACACGGGCAGGACCCGTGAACGTAGAAACGTCACCGCTAGAGGACCTGCTGATAGAGCACCCCAGTATGTCTGTTTACCGAGCCACAGCGTCTCCGGTCGCCCCCGACACTCCACCACCCACGCCGGATGCGCCGGAAGAGCGGGACGTCGAGGAAGATGTTGTACCCGCTGTCGTTTCCGGTACACCAGCCGCGGCAGCCTCTTTGGAACGCCACAGTCCGAGAAGAAGCGAGAACGAGCAAGCTCGTAGACCGGCCATCCACGACGGAAGACCCGTTAACGGTCGTGTTCATACGGAGGAGAGGATATGTCAGCTTCGATCGGCGCAGAAGGTGACTATTAATAACAGTTTGTATGTTACGTCAATTTAGAGCAGTTGGAAGCGTAGTCTGTCCCTCAGGACATATCGTGGACTTCATTAGGGTATTTAAGATTCTATACTCTCGTGAATAATTATAATAACGTTTAGACACACCTGTTGCGTTACTAACAGACACCAATTAAATTATGTCCAGATCCTCGAGAAGAGATCTACCCAAGCGTTGAAGAGAGGCCGCCTGGAGAGGAGTAACAAGCTGAGAGAAGTGTTCAGTGTAAAAGGCAAGCGGCCCCGTCGCCAAGACCGCTTGCGGATCCAGAACAGTGGCGCGAACAACAACCGGAAATGCTAGTCATTCGATCTCAGGCCAAGGTGTACTAAAATACCTTATTCCTAACACATAAGTAAAAGAAAAAAACGAAAAGAAAAAAAAATGACGACGTAACACGCGTACAAGAGTCACACACAAAACGCAAGGCAGAACTGGCGCAAAAGAAGAAAAAAAATTGTGAAGTTCCAGTTTTAACCTCCGTACCGCTCGTCGTCGCCCGCGTCGAACGCACCAGGTGCACACGAACATGTATTAATATAAACTGCGAGGAACACAGTCGAAGTAGGGACTGTTTAGCCGTCGACGCCGGGTGTCCTCTCATCGCCCGAACAGACGCATCAAGTTTTATTAGTTAACCCGCTGCCGGTGCGTACAGAGCCTGCTGGGATCTCTTCCCTCGAAGAAAGGACTATTTGTACCAAAGTGCAGACGGCACCCGTGTATAGTCCCCGTCGGAATACTGTCGAGGTGTCCAGGTCCGCTTCACGATTCGAAGGAAACAGCCGGTTCACTCGCGATGAGAGACTCGACCGGGTCGGACGTGTACGGGCACACCTTTCCAGTTTCAATCGCGTGTATACTCAGTCTTAGCCTCTAGTATAGGGCAACGTGTTTCTACTCGTGTATACGTTAACGTTAGTTTTATTTAAGACGATTATAACAGCCTACCCCTCGTAGCGGCAGGACGATTTAGCGTAATCGCCGATCCCTGATTTTCTGTCCCCACTTTCGCTTATGTTTCGAGAAAATTCACTTCGGGACCACGCGTTTTCGGTTCTATTTCGCAAACAGGACGCGGAGTGTGTTCAAACCAGACGGAGACGCGTCCGATGCAGATGGGCGAGGTCACAAATTTTTATATTGCGAAATATCTGAGTTACAAATATTCGAAACAACTCTTGAAAATTGGTTCCTCGGCCCATCGTATGTAATAACGAAGTGTCCGAAATATATTTATTTAGTGGCACGTAATGTCGATTAATATTATGCGTAACGTTAGGTAGGCTATGATAAAACGCGCGATCGCAGCGACACAGCCCCATGCGGCGAACCGTGGGACTGTGCCGCGCAGCTTTGCGTAGAACGACGAAAATGACACTCTAGCATGTTAACCCGGATTTCTAGAAAAGCGAACGGAGCAACAGGGCCGTGTCTTTGCTACCCGTCTGTGAATAACCGTGGGCTATTAACCGCTTTGATTGTCATTTGAGAATTTTTGGAAGTTTTGAAGACCTACTGTTTGAATGAGTACGAAGCGAGTGTATATTATTACGAATAACTTGATTTTGTTGTTGCAATAGGACAAAATATACTTATTTCTTTTAAACGATTTTCTATTTTCTTTACTTCTGAGATCTCCATTTTTCTATCACCCTGAAATGGTGCGTATGCTTAAATTATTGTTGAACGAATGACACGCTGTTAGAAAAGATACTGTGATACTTCGTTTTTGAGATGTTCAAAACTTCCAACTTTTAAAGATTTGATAAATTCTGGGAGAGACACGGCTAGAGAGATTCCAACGATGAGAATCGGTTTCTATAATACCCGATGCGCGTTGTAGTGCATCAGCTTCGAGAGATTGAAAGGAAGAAAAATGGCGCAGACGCGGCGTCTGCTCGGTCGATAAATCAGATTTCCGCCGGAAATCGATGATCCTTGGAAATTTCAACGATCCTCTGGTGATTTCTTCTGTGAAGAAGAGCGTTCACGTGATTAAACATTTCTTCTGACATTCCTGCTCTTCGTCACGATTAATACTTTCGGTCATCGGCGACACAAGTCTCATTCTCATCCGACACGTTTGCTACCACGGTAATGGTAACGAAGGTGTTGCCTAACCTGAGCTTCATTCCGTAGAAGCTTATCTCTAGATTGATAACGACAGACTGTGATCGAATTCAACGCTATGGAGTCGTCCACTTTACGGACGCCATTTTACTCCCATAACATTGATTCACCAGGATGGAGTCATCCTAGAACTGTGATTGAAATCTGCAAAGTTGGATCCTTCGATTTCACATTGGCTGGATCTCAAACTTTTATTAAAGAAATTTTTTTAAGTCTCGAGGTTCCAAAATTTCAAGTTCCAGCTTCCAAAATTAAACCACTCCCAATCGTGGATCTGATCCGATGGCTACAGTACTTAACCCAGAGGAACAGAGACTAACAGAGAACAATATCCGAAGGATCACGAGAAATTGGTTTAACGTTTTGTAAATAAAAAGTGGTGGACAGAAGTCATAGGCACATTAAATGTAACGAGAGTTGACGAGATTAAATTAATCTTGTATTGTTTGTATCTAAACTTTCTCTCGTAAAGAGCAGTGTTCGTCCTGAAGTTATTATCACGGCGTAGTAATTAATGTCCTTAGGAGGCGATCCAGCGTTCGCGATCCGGATTTTTTTTGTTTATTGTTTCCTTCTTTTTTGACTTTCGTTGTATTAATTGATCGACATGTATTATTTGAATGTATGCTCGTACACCTTGGCCCTCATAATGATGATTAATAAACTATTTTATGTCATTACTCGTTGTCCTTCTCAATTCGATCAATGTTTACGAACGAGGAAGAGGAGAAAAATTAACTGATCAAGGTAAGGTGACGAATGTTTTAAAAATTATTTAAATTCATATCACGCAGTCTCCCACTGAGGATATTTAAAAAATCTAGACTCGTAGATCATTATTCAGAATGACGTTCGTAAAAAAAGAATGGAGAAACGTTGTTCTATGGAAACAGGTCAATTTCACATTTAATTAGTCAGATATCCACTGAGATCATCATCAGATTTCTTGAAATCAGCGATGTAACCACAACTGTGCACGGAATGCGGTGTTCTATCCTTCGGACTGAGCATGGAACGCAGATTAGTGTCGCTATTCAGGTTTAAGGACATCTCCCCTTTGACGTCTGTGCAGCGACCAATTTCATAGTCCATATCGATCTCCTTGCCCCTGCAATTCTTCGTAAACAACAGCTCCAAACTGTATATAACGCTGACTAGCTCCTCCTCCAACTGTGGATCGCACGAAAACGAAACCATACCTGGCTCGCAGCCGGGAGCGCCTGTTGAATCGTTGAATAATTATGACTTAACGAGCTGTGACTTGAATGGATAATTCTCTAGTGATTGATTGAAACGAGAAAATTATATGCTCGGGATGTTAATAAGTTTCGGTTGGAGAAACTTAATGACTTTT
Source organism: Megachile leachella (assembly GCA_963576845.1). Classification (NCBI taxonomy): domain Eukaryota; kingdom Metazoa; phylum Arthropoda; class Insecta; order Hymenoptera; family Megachilidae; genus Megachile; species Megachile leachella. The sequence goes on along the minus strand of OY756262.1, from coordinate 5,525,416 downwards.
GTAATGAGCTACTTCAAATGATTTTTATCTCGAGAAAATTTATTGGATTAGAAAATTCGTGTCGTGTTAGCAATTTGTAGCTTGAGAGATCTGTAACGTAGACGCAGCGTAACGTAACCGTGATGTACCGTGTCGAGTAGGACGATACTGTGCTGTAGCGATGCGATACTGTACTGTTTTATAAATACGATGTATCGTATTGTATCGTATTTGTATGGTACCGTATCGTATCGTATCGTATCGTATCGTATCGTATCGTATCGTATCGTATCGTAACCGTACCGTAACGTATCGTAACCGTAACGTGACGTAACCGTATCGTATCGTAACCGTACCGTAACGTATCGTACCGTTTAATACCATATTCATGCATCAATATTATAGCGTATTTATCATAACTGCAGTTATCGGATCGTCATACATCGTACCGTAACCTTGTCGTACCGTAACCGTAACGTATCGTAACCGTATCGTACCGTTACCGTATCGTATCGTACCATAAACGTACCGTACCGTACCGTACCGTACCGTACCATAACCATACCGTACCGTACCGTACCGTAACCGTACCGTATCGTAATCGTATCGTAACCGTATCGTAATCGTATCGTAACCGTACCGTATCGTAACCGTACCGTATCGTAACCGTACCGTATCGTAACCGTACCGTATCGTAACCGTACCGTATCGTAACCGTACCGTATCGTAACCGTACCGTATCGTAACCGTACCGTATCGTAACCGTACCGTATCGTAACCGTACCGTATCGTAACCGTACCGTATCGTAACCGTATCGTAACCGTACCATATTCGCAACGTATCGCACCATACAATAAGCGTATCAAATCGTATTTTATTACACTTATACCCTATTTTACCGTATCAATGCATGCTGTATCCTAACTATAATGTACCCTATGCCCTCCATATTCGTATGATACGTTTCAAGTAACGTCACCTTCCAAAAAAGAACATAAATTAACCTTGTGTGTCCTGGACCGTCTCCCAACGAATCAAAGCCTCCTGCAATGGTTTATAAAGCTGTCGTCTGTTAGGGCAACACCAGCTAGCAACTTTGGCGTCCAGTTGCACTCTGTCATCGGTGCCAAGCTGGCTCCAATTTAGGAACAGCTGCTTCAGTCGTGGAACTGTCATAGAACCCCATCATAATTACGTATCTATGGTCAGTGCAATGACAATTACACATCCGTTTAAATTCTAGCTGACTATTGAATCGATTTATCACTGAATTTCTAATTACTGATCATCTTGAACAGAATTTTGCAAAATTATTGAAGAAAATTGAAATAAAAATTTGTTATCGAAGGTCAACTAGAATCGTCTTTTTCAACGATGTAACCTTATCTTCAATGAATCAGATCGATTTCAAGCTTCGACCTACCTTCGGGAATCAAAACGAATATCGTGTCGCATATCTGCTCGAAAACAGACTCTTCCATCGATTTATCTGAACTGTTCTCGTTAGTGGTAGTGATCGTTGATTTAGATTGCATCGCGCATTTTCAGTGGTTGATTAAGTCTGTCATTTTTGCAAACAAAACGTTCGTTTCATTTAGCGCGCAACTTCGCTTAACTTCGCTTTTTAATATAAGCAATTTTTGTTTTACTTCATTGTTCGTTCATTCGAACAATTTTTCAAATTTTTGTCTCCCTTTTATTTTTACGAATTTTTGTAATATTGTTTCTTAAATATAATTTTATACTAACAAACATAGAAAAGATCTTGTAATGTTTTGAATTTTTATGTAATAATGTAATTTTTATGGGACTGTCATATAAATGAGGCTTTATTTCCGTAGATGAAAACCCATGGGTTCGTGTCCATGCTAAATTTTAATTTCAGATTCAGATAAAAATACCTTTTATTCAAACATGATTTTAAGAATATAATTTTAGAAGAAGAATAACTTTTGAGTGATGAATAAATTAGATTTGATAAAAATTGGAGAAGTACAGTTCTTCAGTAGATTAGACACGAACCAGTGGTTCGAGTCTCAGCTAAGCCTTCCAAGTTCGACGGCGTCCAAAATGGAGAACGCAGAGTACGTAAGCTGCGAGTTTCAAGGAGTCCTCGAAGAATTTGCAAGAATTCGCGACGTACGATTTATTTAAAATTTATTAAACTATCAGGTAATTCATCAATTCTTGTGACGTTTGCAGGCATACGTAGGTTTGAAAGCGTATTGTCAGATACAAGAGGAAACTATAACAATAGAAAAAGAACGCTCGCAGAGGATGACGCAGAATTTGGAGAAATTGTCACAAACTTATTTGCTTTTGGAAAAAAGATACAAGACTACGGTTGTCGGATTGCAGTCGGAGAAGGAAGGTCTTTTGAAGACGATCGAGGATTTGAAGGAACAGTGCGATCATTTGAGATTTATTAATTCTGATTGCAATGCAAATGATCAGAGTAAGCCTAGCAATAATTTAGTATAATTTTTATTTGTTTCTTTTTATAGATTTCTCAAATTTTTTATGAGACTTCGTTCAATACCTGTAGTCTTTTATTTAAGTATTTATTTATCCACTGTTATTGTAATTTTTCATATATTATTATACTATATTTGAGCATCTATTCACCTACTATTATTGCAATTTTTCATATATTGTTACACATGTATTGTCACATACTGTTATTATTTACTACGTCATTTTCTGCACAGCATATCAACTACAAGAAGAAGTTGAAGTACTCAAAACTCAACTATCACTGCAAGAAGACAAGTACCGAGAAGACATAGCTGTCTTAAAACAGAAACATTCTGACGAAGTACAAAGATACAAAATGTTGTTACAGAACGCCAAAAAGGATACCACGGTACCTTCCACTTTCCATAACAATCTCTCCTCTTATATTAACAAACTACCTTTTCAGAATGAGCCAAAGAAAAGGACCGTGCCAAGTAACTCAAACAAAAATAAACAAAACACCTCCTTTAGGTACTGTAATTTAATTATCAGCTATTATATTACATTTCCACATTAACTAACTTAAACTACAATATTCAAGGTGGCCAAAATTGAACGTAGAAAGAATCAACACACCTATGGAGGCCACTAAACCCGACGGAAACAAGAAAAGGAAGTTGTTCTCCGAAGACAGCGAAGCTACATTTGATCTTGTTTAAAAACTATATATTATAGTATCTAAATAACTCTTATTCCACTAAATTAACACTAGCAACAATTTTTGGTTCAGAAATTCTTAAGTACATTTGTTTCTTTTCTGTCGGAGTTATTTACTGATTTTGCGATTCAGCGAGTTCCAGCTGTTCGTGTAATCGATCTTTAAGTGTCCATACGTGTTTAGATCGAGATGCGTGGGTGGTACAATGTGCATCATGCATTTTTCTTGTTCCATTGAGTGATATTCTCTTCGCGAATGGTGATCTGGTATATCTGTGAAAATAAATCGATTCGATAAATGTTGGTTGAAATTATTTAATGGAATGGAGAATGGTTATGTAGTTCGAGAATGTCAACCCATGAATTGGCTTGGAGGATAATTTTGGACTTTTTAATTTGTAGTTGTGCCTCTATTTTGGTTTTTTCTTATTAAATTGTTATTTGGAGATGTGGGAACAGTGTTTTGCTTGATAGATATTTTTAAAGGGGGGTGAAGGTATAGGGCCACTCGTGACGCACTGTTAAAATATTAGTGACGCATTTTTGAACTAATAGTGACGCACTTGTGACGTATTTTTGATCTACTAGTGACGCACTTGTGACGCATTTTTGATCTACTAGTGACGCACTCATGACGCATTCTTGATCTACCACGCGTCGAATTACCACGTATCGAATTACCATGTAGCGAATTACCAAGCGTCGAATTACTACGCGTCGAATTACCACATATCGAATTACCACGCGCTGAGTACCCAAGCATCCAATTACCACGCGTCGAATTACCAAGCGTCGAATTACTACGCGTCGAATTACTACGCGTCGAATTACCAAGCGTCGAATTACTACGCGTCGAATACCCAAGCGTCAAATTATCACGCGTCGAATTCTCACGCGCCGAATTACCACGCGTCGAATCACCACGCGTCGAATTACTACGCGTTGAATCATCACATATCGAATTACCACGCGCCGAATACCCAAGCATCAAATTACCACGCGTCGAATACCCACGCACCAAATACTCTAGCGTCAAATTACCACGCGTCGAATACCCACGCACCGAATTACCACGCGTCGAATCACCACGCGCCGAATACCCAAGCGTGAAATTACCACGCGTCGATTACCTACGCGCCGAATTACCACGCGCCGAATTACCAAGCGTCGAATTACTACGCGTCGAATTACCAAGCGTCGAATTACTACGCGTCGAATTACTACGCGCCGAATACTCAAGCGTCGAATACCCACGCAGTGAATTACCAGGCGTCGAATCACCACATATTAAATTACCACTTGGATCCCTAGGACCCACATCCCCACATTCAATATTCCCTGAAAACTATAGCTTACGATACCCAGTTCCCAAGGTCCTAAGAAAGTTATGAAGAGTAGTTTAAAGCGACCTGTAGGTTTATTAAAGTTCTTAGGATAGTTAGCTATAGTATCTTAATTATAGGATATCTGGAGTTCTCATGGTACTCAGAGTCTCATTTGTACTCGTTCCTCCATTTTGTTTCTAAATAAATTCTCATTTGGAGTCATAGGAATAGTTTTCCTTCATAGACAGTTTTAAAAGTGCAGACAGGTCGGGCCACTCTTGACGCACTTGTGACGCACTGTTGATATACTAGTGACGTACTCGTGACGCACTCTTGATATACTAGTGACGTACTCGTGACGCACTCTTGATATACTAGTGACGTACTCGTGACGCACTTTTGATATAGAATTGCAAGTTTAAACTTGTTAAATTTAAAAAACTTGAAATCCCCAAATGTAAGAATTCATAAATTTTCGTCTTAATTTTGCAAGTTAAGGAACGTTTTAAATTGAGTTTGCAGTCTTTGTTGGAACCTCTTCCTATATCGCCATGGCGTTCAATATGTACACGTGCGTACGTGCCACTGACTATCAAGATATGCGATTGCTTTAATTCCAATTCGTTGTTGCTGGCTCACGCTCACGTGCCAACTCATGAGTTGACATCGGTACTCATATACTTATTTCGCAATATCAGTCTACTATACATCAAATATAAATATTTACCTAAGTCCACGGTACTCATCGGTGGCGTATGATCAACATACATAGACCTCAAACAAAACATTTAGCAATTACTTTGCATGAAACACTAATCTACATAAATTAAAATGCAAAATACCTCTGAATATCTTTCATAGGCATCGATTTGCATCTGTGCCTGGGCCGCCTGTGGTCTTCCATAAACTCACCGTGTCTCACTTCTGTAAGCATATCATAAATACATCAGCTAACTTTCGAGGATTGATTAATTAAAAAATAGAAAACTACGGATATCTCCGCATATCTACATCAGGAAAAATGATATATGAAATATATTATATTTTATCACTTTCGAAGAGAAAGCTACCAAAGAACATCCGATCCAATTTTGTATGCCGTAAACAACTTTCTCAAAAACAAAATATCAATGTTCCACTTGTTTACCGCCGCTAAGCAATCAATTTTCTAGTTGCTGATTGTTTCCCTCGTCAGGAGAACAATTTACGATACGAGTTTACATAACAAGTTTTTTTTTTCTTGTGAAAGTAGTAACCGTTTGTGGTCAGCCAAAAACAGTTCCGTTGCTTTGTGGTTGCTCGATCACGTAACTTTTATCATTTTTCCGAGTTTAGAAATCTTAGATATATTTTTATGGACTGAAAGTTGAAGTTGTGGGAATTTGTTTTACAAATTTGGGGACTTATGAATTAAATATTTCTAAAATAAAAGTTTAGGAATTGAACTCTCTAATTACAGATATGAAAATTAGGATTAATTAACAACTTTGCGGATTTAGGAATTAAAAAACTTGAGTTATTAAGCACACTCGTGACCGCAGCAATGAATCATCTGAATCTTAGATACCGATTGCGATGTAACATGCAACGAAAATGGGTCACTAGGCTTGATTTTAATAAGTTACTAGGGAAACGGGTGTACGATACGCCCACCGACGCCTTCCTCGCCATTCGGAACGAGGACGCGTATGATTCTCTACTAATCGCTGATTTATGAATCGCGTAAAAGTTGGCAGTGATCGAAAATCGACTATCGAGCTCGTTTTCTCCTCGTTAATCGATATGCTTGCACATGGTGCGACACGATTACGTGTCACGACTTGAAAACGTTATGCAATTGGTTGAAGTCCACGGTGCGTGTGTCAGCGCACGCGTTTCCTCGAGGAATGCGCTTCCGTTTCAGGACCGGTCGCCATTAATGGCCGGCGACCAGACTTTACCAAAAGTATCCTCGGTATTCCACGGAACACACTGCCTTTTATGGCACCTTATTTACGAGCTTACGATCACTAACCTTTCACTTATAAATTGAGGGAGCTATAATGCAAAAGAAAAATGTGTCAAATATAAAAAGTGATCAAAGTTTCTTATGTGACCACGGGACAAGTCGTGCACCGTATATGTTCAGCACAATTTTTGCTCTTTAAGCATATAGAGGTGGACACCGAGGCACCGAACCGACTAAGCGGACGCTGAGGCACCGAACCTAGACGGCCGCTGAATTCCGTAATTTATTCCACGTTATATCTGAGAATATCTTAAATTTCTCTGACAGATATCATCGAACAATCTTTTTGCGGTTTAAATTTCTCTTTAGTGTTTAAACAAATTTCTCTTTGCCAAGCAACTTAATTTCTTGGGGACCTTCGTTCCTCGAGTCTGGGGACCTCCGAGCTTTTTTAGGGATTTTTAGGATCTCTTACAGAAAATTGATACTGTCATAGTGCTCTGGTCGGGAGATTTCCAAAATGTGAAAAATGACTTCGTAATTCCAGTAATTTGAAGCCAAAAAATTTTGTCATTTTCGGAGATATTCTTTAGACCGTCTTATAGAGATTTTGCAAGTTCGCTTTGAAAACTTTTTAACTTCATAACGGAAGCGTGTAGAGACGTTTGTTAAAAAGTTTTCGAAGGGAAATTGCGAAATGGGGCTCTTAAGTATAGTCTGATATCTCTGAAAAAGTGTGAGAAAATATTTGGTTTTAAATTATTGGAATTACGAAGTTGCATTTTTGCAAATTTTTGGAAACTACTGACCAATACGCCATGAGATAAACAAGGTATCAATTTTCAGAGGTTCCAAAATTATACTCGGAGTTGGTTATTGACCCTCGAACAATGGGAATTAATACAAAATTTTGTAAACCCAGTTAGTGCTAATCGGTGCACTGACCCTTAAACTCCACTGTTTTCAATCTAAAATCGCAATTAAGTCCGCATTGCATTGATCGAAAGCAGCATTTGATACAGGTTCCCTTGATTGTGCAATGAACGAGGAACAAATGTATCTGTGTATCCGCCCATTGAGAATATAAATGTCATTCGCATGGATGATTTAGCGTTTGCGAGAGAAAGCAGAAACGGTCGAAAGCCAGTGGAAATAGTAATAATAATCACGCATCGCAGAAGCGTGTAAAGGACGATTCGATATAGCGATAGAGGCTTTCTAGGACACGATAGAAATCGTGGTCGAGTTATTGCGACGCGTGACGAATCGCCGATATGCTTTCGATCAGCGGCTATTTGTCACATCGATTATTTATGTGTCCTTGGGAGATCTGTTTTGTGATGGATATTTATTGTTCGTTGTGGGTTATGTTAGTTTTGGGCTAGTTAGTTTTTAATATTATACGATGTGTGGTGTGATATGCTGTATTTTATGTATGAGATGATATGCTATAATTTTTTATGATGTTTGCTGTGATATGCTATATTATTCTATAATGTATGACATGATATGCTATATCGTTCTATAATGTATGACATGATCTGTTATAATATTCTGTGATGTTTGCTATGATATGCTATGACATTCAGTGATGTCAACCATGATATGCTATAATATTTTATCATGTATGACATGATATGCTATAACATTCAGTGATGTCTACCATGGTATGCTATAATATTTTATTATGTATGACATGATATGCTATAACATTTTTTGATGTATGACATGACATGCTATAATATTCATGATATGCTATAATATTTTACTATGTATGACATGATATGCTATAACATTTTTTGATATATGATATGATATGCTATAACATTTTTTGATGTATGATATGATATGCTCTAACATTTCTTGATGTATGACATGACATGCTATGACATTCAATGATATCTACCTTGATATGCTATAACATTCTTTGATGTCTGCCATGACATGCTATAATACTCTGTAATATTTGCTATGATATGCAATAACACCCTTTCATGTCTACCATGATATGTTATATTCTACATCTGCCATGATATGCTATAACATTCTAATAGGTATAACATGATATGCTACATATTAAATAATTTATTATACTGTCTTAGTCTGTTCTGTTCAGTGATATGCTGCATTGTACACCATGTCATATTACAGCACATCAATCATATACTACTATAACACCTAACCTAACACACAAAAATAAAACACAGTACACCACAACATACCAAAATAAATTGCATATCACATTCATCCCCAAATAAAATTCAACCCCACAACAAAGATTGAAACCGCGCCAAAAAGCAGCCATTTTGTAAAGCGAACCTAACCTAACCTCCCACAAACAGTTTAACTAAACTGCACTCCAAAAGAACTATCAAGCCATAGCTTTCTCAGTGAAAACAATTTCCGTTGTTTCCCCGTTCTCTAATTTACTGCATGAGCCTCGATTCGATAGTTAGGGAGTACTTTCAGGGAAAAAGCAATTAATCTTACCGGAGAGAGGCGCGTAGACCGGAAACGGGGCGACGTAATCCGGTACCTCGTCCTCGTAGATCGGCTGGTGATAATAACAACTATTGTTCGTTGGCCTGACTGGTCCACAATACAATTCTTCCACGAAAGCTGGTGCGACGTAGCCCGGTTCTCTCGTTGAAGACGAATACCTACGGTGTTTGTACGTTACTTTGTTAATTAGTCCCTTAATTAGTGCCTGTTTACTGTATAAATACCGCAAAATTTGCGGGAAGATACGTTCTTGTCTTGGTATGTCGTTTAACGGGGGACGTAGGCTTTTTAGAAGGAGAAAGCAGTTGACTTTGAGGTTAGGTTTCTTGGTTTGATGATTTAGGGTTTTGTTGTACTTTTTGTATTTGATATGGTGCATTGGGGAGTTGAAGTTAGGGGTTGTTAGATAGCTAAGTTTCCAAATTTCAAAATTCCAAAATTCCCAAAATTCACTAAATCCACCAAATTCCATAAATTCACTAAATTCACCAAATTCACCAAAATCGCAAAATTCACTAAATCCACCAAATTCCCAAAATTCCCAAAATTCACTAAATTCACCAAATTCACCAAAATCGCAAAATTCACTAAATCCGCCAAATTCCCAAAATTCACTAAATTCACCAAAATCGCAAAATTCACTAAATCCACCAAATTCCCAAAATTCACTAAATTCATCAAATTCCCAAAATTCACTAAATCCATCAAATTCCTAAAATTCACTAAATTCACCAAATTCACCAAATTCCCAAATTTTCCAAATCTCTAAAATTCCCCAAATTCCCAAATATCAAACTTCTCAAATCCCAAAATTCCCAAGTTCCTGAAATCCCAAAAACCCCAAATTTCCCAAGTTCCAAAGTTCTCAAATTCTCAAACCCAAAAATCTCAAAAAGTCCCCAAGTTTCCCAAATCCCAAAAATCCCCAAATTCCAAGATCCTAAAAATCCCCAAATTTCTCAATTCAAATTCACAAAAGTCCCAAAATCCTTAAATTCTCAAATCCCAAAATTCTCAAAACCTCAAAATCCCCAAATTCCCTAAATCCCAAGATCACCAAAATCCCCAAGTTCTCAAATTCCCAAAAATCCCTAAATCCCCACATCCCCAAATCCCAAAAATTCGCCAAAAATTCCCAAGTTCCCAAATTCCCAAAAATCCCGAAATTCCCTAAATCCCTAAATTCCTAAATTCCCCAAAATCCCCAAAATCCCAAAAATCCCTAAATTCTCCAAAATCCCCAAAATCCCTAAACTCCCAAATATCCCTAAATTCTCCAAAATCCCAAAAATCCTCAAATTCTCAAAATTCCCCAAAATTCCCTAAAATCCCTAAATTCTCCAAAATCCCAAAAATCCCTAAATTCTCCAAAATCCCCAAAATTCCTTAAAATCCCCAAAATCGAGAAAATCTTTAAATACTGAATTTGCGACACCCGCAATGCCGCAAAGGAAAATGTCAGTTACAGCAACGTGCCCGAGGCAGTTGCAGTTTATTATCATTAATTGCGTTCCCGCGATTTTTCGCTTGAAAATCAGTAAATTAGCCGCGCTCGTTGTGCGAAACCACTCAAGAGACCCCGCCTTTCACCGGCTCGATTCGAGTGATCGATTTAAACGCAGTCATAGAGTTCAATGTACCTCGGTTGGATGGTTGATGAATGCCTATTACGATTAAAGGAAGTGTCTCTTTCCGGCAATTAAATCGTCGTAATTGTGCACCGACATGTGGTCAGCTTTATTATGCAAGTACACATGATGGATAACTTTTGAAAAAAAAGAAGTTTCATGATGAAATGATGGAAGGATCGTAATTGGTTAATTGTGCAAGACTTGATGGATCTTTGGTACACTTGCGAACATAACCTCATTAATTATGGATGTAAGCTTATTATGAATGTAATTTTACTATGCACATAACCTCATTGTGAACATAACTTTACTATGAACATAACCTTATTATGAACATAACCTTCTTTTCTATTTAAAAGCAAATTTATGTATTCATAAGATTCTTGTAGTAATTCCACAATTTTTAATAAAAAAAATTAATCCCAAATTGAAAACTTGTAATTTAGATATAAACTTGGATCTGAAGTGTACTCTGCATGTTGACCTAACCTCTTTAGCAGTTATCTCCTTTTCAAATCCTAACAGCGATTGCCATGATACCTCGTACATGAAACATTATCTTCCGATTGAATAATGTTTCCGAAACCCAATTACAATTGCAAATGAATAGAAATCGAAATTAACTAAACATTTAATTGCGACTATCTACTCCACATATGTACATAACTTTTCTTAATCTCAGAATCGTAAAAAAGTAGAAAGTATCTGCGCCTTTTCCGAAAATTTAGTATCTTCGTTTACATCGTTACATCTCTCGTGCGTGTCTAAAAAAGAAAAATTGCGTGTGTTTCGAAAGAGATAGGACGAGTGAAGGTGTAGTTTAATGTAATACATAAATATTACAACAAGAGTGCAACGCTCAAGAACACAGCATGGCCTACTTCGCGCCCACCGATACGATCTTTCGCGAGCCGATTGCGAGCCGTGAAAAATATATTAGGTTAAACAGAGTGTGAAAGAAGGAAAAACGAATAGGAAGAAGCGCGTGTTATGCTTGTAAACGATATGACGAGTATTTTTATGCAATGTAGAGATCGATTATCGACCGCGACCTGGAAAATTTGTGCCATTTTATTTGGTGGGGGACGCCATTTTAGGTTGTACTGATGCAAGCTTCAGGGGGAAGACGATTCAATTTTTGGTTCATATTGGTGCTATATGGGATTGATATTGGTGGTATACATGTAGGATTGATATTAGTGCTATATAGGATTGATATTGGTGCTCTATAGAATTGATATGAGTGCTATATGGGATTGATATTGGGGCTATATGGGATTCATATTGGTGCTATACATGTAGGATTGATACTAGTGCATTTATATTGAAGCTATATAGGATTGATATTGGTGCTATGTGCATAGAATTGATATTAATGCTATATAGAATTGATATGAATGCTATATAGGACTGATATTGGTGCTCTATAGAATTGATATGAGTGCTATATGGGATTGATATTGGTGCTATATGCATAGAATTGATATCAATGCTATATAGTATTGATATGAGTGCTATATGGGATTGATATTGGTGCTATATGCATAGAATTGATATCAATGCTATATAGTATTGATATGAGTGCTATATGGGATTGATATTGGGGCTATATGGGATTCATATTGATGCTATACATGTAGGATTGATACTAGTGCATTTATATTGGAGCTATATAGGATTGATATTGGTGCTATGTGCATAGAATTGATATCAATGCTATATAGAATTGATATGGGTGCTATATAGGACTGATATTGGTGCTCTATAGAATTGATATGAGTGCTATATGGGATTGATATTGGTGCTATATGCATAGAATTGATATCAATGCTATATAGTATTGATATGAGTGCTATATGGGATTGATATTGGGGCTATATGGGATTCATATTGATGCTATACATGTAGGATTGATACTAGTGCATTTATATTGGAGCTATATAGGATTGATATTGGTGCTATGTGCATAGAATTGATATCAATGCTATATAGAATTGATATGGGTGCTATATAGGACTGATATTGGTGCTCTATAGAATTGATATGAGTGCTATATGGGATTGATATTGGTGCTATATGCATAGAATTGATATCAATGCTATATAGTATTGATATGAGTGCTATATGGGATTGATATTGGTACTATGTGCATAGAATTGATATCAATGCTATATAGAATTGATATGGGTGCTATATAGGACTGATATTGGTGCTCTATAGAATTGATATGAGTACTATATGGGATTGATATTGGTGCTATATGCATAGAATTGATATCAATGCTATATAGTATTGATATGAGTGCTATATGGGATGGATATTGGTACTATATACATAGAATTGATATTGCTGCTATATAGAATTGATATTGGTGCTATAGAGGAGTGATATTAATGCTATATAAAATTGATATTGGTCCTATACATACAGGATTGATATTGCTGCTATATAAAATTGATATTAGTGCTATATGGGATTGATACTGCTGCTATACATGTAGGGTTAATATTAGTGCTATATAGGATTGATATTGGTGCTATATAGAATTGATATTAGTGCTACATGGGATTGATATTGATGCTATATATATAGAATTAATATGAGTGCTATATAGAATTGATATTGGTGCTATATGGTATTGATATTTGTAGTATACATATGAGATTGATATTGGTGCTATATAGAATTGATATTAGTGCTATATGGTATTGATATTTGTACTATACATATGAGATTGATATTGGTGCTATATAGAATTGATATTGGTGCTATATGTATAGGATTGATATTACTGCTATATGGTATTGATATTGGTGCTATATAAGAGGCACTGGATCCCACATATCACAATAAAGTTACATCTATTTCTTCTTCCCTAACCCCAAAAGTGTAATATCTACTTCAGACCCGAATATAAATTTCAAATTTATAAACTACAAATCTAAAAACATACTGCCACATAAATCTACAATAATTTAAACCAAACCTACACAGTACTTCACAATTCACATCCCTCATGTTATACAAAGACCAATTCACATTTTATCAAATAACAGAAACCCCATCCTGCCTAGAAGCTGAATCCTACACAGATGTCGCTTACCAATATTCGGAATGCGCACGAGATTCTTGTGACATGCGATGAGCCTGATGTCGATGATGTCGCGACGCCTGTTGCGTCAGTCCCGCAACGCTGTGACGCCGCAGGTACGCGTAGTTCTCCAGGTCCCACGGGTCCACATAGTGCCTGCTAGCGCTTCCTGTACTGCCACCGGAAGTGGAGCGCTGGGAACCAACCGAGTCCCAATAAATCGAGGACTCTGCCGGCATTTTCATGACGCTACTTCCTTTACTTTTTCTTTGAATATCTTCGAATCTCCTATTTTTTTTTACCAAATTATTCTCGAAATTTTTATTTCACTTTTGATATATTCTTCTGATGAAATTCTTTTTATTTTCAAATCCTGAAGAATGAAATGAGTGAAAAGAGTCTTGTAGTATTTAAAACAGTAATAGTTTGATACAGTAACGTTTTCAGTATCAAGTCCAAAAATTGCAAAGAAGAATTATTACAAAATTTAATAATAAAGATTGCAATTATCTGTCGACCAAACAGAAGGGTTTATTAAGAAGAAGTCACTAATTTTTCGTTCAAAGCTATTTCCAAGTCGATCTCAAAAAGAAAACAAAGGACTGTTTAAAGAATATTTCACACGAACACTAAGAGCACTTGACAGATTCGATCTATCGCAACGGCAGCGAGGTCCGTTTCCGGTGTCGCATCGTGTAGCAGCACCAGCACGATTTCGCTTGTGAATCCGTTCGATCGGCTTGGAATCGCGGGCTTCACTGTTTTTCTTCTACTAGCGTCAGGTGCCGATCTCGAAGACAAGTGAAACCGAAGACTTTCACGCCTGCGCCTGCCCCTCCATTTTCTTTTACAGCCGGTGCATGTGACCCATTGCACCTGTAATTGTCTCCCACCCTTTTACACACCCTTTTTGGACGGTGCTATTAATTTAAGTATAATAGAAGAATATAAGGAAATGTTATTTGAAGACCAATTGCGTTTGAAGGTTACAGTGTGATGCATCACTTAGAAATTTCATTTCTTTGGGACAGTAATAATAATTTCAATGGAACTCTATGGAAAAATAATTGTTCAAGGGACAGTTGATTTTGAAGACAGCAGTGTATATTGTTTAAAAATTTTTTTTTGGATGAGAATATTTAATTTTAGTGGAAGTAAGAGTGTTATTGTGTTGTTTGAAGGAAGAGTCGTTCTTGAAGGCAACAGTGTGATGCATCACTTAGAAATTTTATTTTTTGGACAACAATTATGAAATTAGTTTCAGTAGAAGTCTATGGAAAAATATTGTTTGAAGGCAACAATATACAACAACGTTTAAAAATTTTATTTTTTGTTGGACAACAATATTTAATTTTAACAGAAGTTCATAGAAATGTATTGTTTGAAGGAACAGTTGTGCTTGAAAGCAGCAGTATGTAACATCACTTAGAAATTTTTATTTGTTGTCATTCAAGTGTATCTCATTTAATTTTGTCATTTAAATACATTTTGAATAAGAAACAAGTACTGTTATTTCTTAAATTTTTGAAAATTGAATATTTTCTTTATTTTGCTTTTTTTATATAATTCATATATTAACATTGTCTGTACTTCAAAATATTTATTTTTTTGTTTTAATATTTTTGAATGAAAAGTTACTTTTTATTGATATTCCCTATAATTACCTTTTTTTAGTCTTTTTTTTAAACTTGTTTTTGAGATAATTCTATGAACCAACTTACCACTCAAACCAGCCATAAATCAGTCGTAAAATTGAGAATGACGTATGCTTTTTGTCGCAGGGATAAAAGTGCCATTAACGAAAGAACCAATGAGGTGACATTCCTTTGGCTCGTTATTTCTTTCATTCGAATTCCCATGTGCGCCAGATAATTGCGCAATAAACTTTCATTGGCCATTCGAAGAAACAATCGTCGGGTCGATTTAATTATATCGAACGTGCGTGTAACAGCGTTCTTTGCTCAACTAAATCAAATAATACCTCGGGCGAATCGATTGAAGCGATAGCGGGAGAGGTGGACGCTGAGGCACCGAACCTAGGCGGCCGCTGAATTCCGTAATTTATTCCACGTTATATTTGAGAATATCTTCAATTTCTCTGACAGATATCATCGAACAATCTTTTTGCGGTTTAAATTTCTCTTTAGTGTTTAAACAAATTTCTCTTTGCCAAGCAACTTAATTTCTTGGAGACCTTCGTTCCTCGAGTCTGGGGACCTCCGAGCTTTTTTAGGGATTTTTAGGATCTCCAGCGGAAAATTGATACTGTCATGGTGCTCTGGTCGAGAGATTTCCAAAATGTGAAAAATGACTTCGTAATTCCAGTAATTTGAAGCCAAAAAATTTTCTCATTTTCGGAGATATTCTTAAGACCGTCTTATAGAGATTTTGCAAGTTCGCTTTGAAAACTTTTTAACTTCATAACGGAAGCGTGTAGAGACGTTTGTTAAAAAGTTTTCAAAAGGAAATTGAGAAATGGGAGTCTTAAGTATAGTCTGATATCTCTGAAAAAGTATGAGAAAATATTTGGCTTCAAATTACTGGAATTACGAAGTCGCATTTTTGCAAATTTTTGGAAACTACTGACCAATGCGACATGAGATAAACAAGGTATCAATTTTCAGAGGTTCCAAAATCATACTCGGAGTTGGTTATTGACCCTCGAACATTGGGAATTAATATAAAATTTTGTAAACCCAATTAGTACTAATCGATGTACTGACCCTTAAACTCCGCTGTTCTCAATCTAAAATCGCAATTAAGTCCGCATTGCTTTGATCGAAAGCAACATTTGATACAGGTTCCCGAATTGTGCAATGGACGAACAAATGTCTGCCAATTAACAATATAAACGTCATTCACGAGGTTCAAAGAACGAAAAACGAGGGAAAATGAAGGACCAAGAGTGAAATCAGTATACAAAATATAATTGATCGGTAAACATAATACAATATCGATATCAATCAAATCACAAGGCAGCTATAAAGTAAATATAACGCTACGATCACAAATAAGACAGCAGTACACGCTGGCTAAAAATTAATCTCGTACTCGAAAGAAAATGGGAACGGATCCTACTTGACGCGTTCCAGAAGAGATATAAAGTTGATCGTTGCCATGAAAATATCCGACGGTTTTGCTTTCCGTTCGCGATCTTGAATATTCATGAGACACCACGATCCGGTCTATCGAAAACTGAAACCGCTAGAAAGCCGGAATCTTGCACTTTCCTTGATCTCCAGATACAAACGCTCTTTACGTGTATTTCCGTTTCGGCCCACGGTTTTATCCGACTTTTAGATTATGCAGATCTACTCTTTTGAACTAGTCTGGTTAAATAGGGTTCAAGGTAATATTATGCAAAGTTTAAATCAAGTTTTGGAAGAGGAAACTAGGTCTAGTGGAAATGGAGTGGTTCTTGTTATATTGCCGATTGTTTAATATCAAATTTGAAGATGTTGAAACTGCAAATTTGATATTGCATAGCTTGACAAATTGGTAATGTAAGACATTGTATTATTTTTTAGTAGACTCTCGTTATATTGCCGATTCGTGCTATCAAATTTAATGGCGTAGAAAGTGCAAATTTGACACTCCATAACTTGACAAATTACGAATTGTCAAAAATTGTGATATTTTTGGTACACTCTCGTTATATTGCCGATTCCGTACTATCAAATTTAAAGGCGTAAAAACTGCAAATTTTACAATTCCATAACTTGACAATTACGAATTATCAAAAATTGTGATATTTTTGGTACACTCTCGTTATATTGCCGATTCCATACTATCAAATTTAAAGGCGTAAAAACTGCAAATTTTACAATTCCATAACTTGACAATTACGAATTATCAAAAATTGTGATATTTTTGGTACACTCTCGTTATATGGCCGTTTCTCTGCTATCAAATTTAAAGGCATAGAAACTGCAAATTTGACAATCCATAACTTGACAAATTACAAATTATCAAAAATTGTGACATTTTTTTGGTAGACTCTCGTTATATTGCCGTTTCTCTGCTATCAAATTTAACGACCTAGAAACTGCAAATTTGACAATCCATAACTTGACACACAACGAATTATCAAAAATTGCAACATCTTTTACTAGACTCTCGTTATATTGCCGCCCACCTATCGAATTTGAAGACAGACTGCAAATTTTACACTCCATTGACAAATTCAAAATATAAGAACTAGTAATATCTTTTAACTCTCAACATGTAATATTTTTCAACATGCATAAGCCTGCTCAAGGCGATATATTTAGAGTCAACGCATTATACTTTCTAAAATCCTAATACCGCCAAAATCGCAAGCTCCAGCTCACTAAATCCCCAAAGATGTCACCTAGGAGCGTAATCAACGAATGAAGAAAAGCCCGGTTCTCGTTCATTATATATTTATTCTTGAATATCGAACATTTACTGTGTCCACGAGACCAAGACACACGGGGTCCCGCGGACTGTTGTTGATACACAGAAGGGAGATCAAAAAACGTCCAACTTTCGGGGAACAAATTAGAGAGCCTACAATTAGATAATCGCAAGTGGACATTGTGCACTTCTCGTGCCTCGAAGCCGCAATCGGGCAAGAAACCTGGAAACACTGTCAGTGTTCTATCGGCTAAAAAAATAGTGACTCTGACTGACGTTTAGAAAATACAGGGTTCTCGCGCGACAGTGTTTCGTTTCTGGAACGATATTACGCAGAAAGGAATCTCGAGTGAGTCATGTTCCTCGAGAGGATTCCGAGGAGTCTTGCAACGAATTCCGGTAGCAATGTCTCATAACCTTGCAACCGTGGGAATTTTTAAGCTTATGAATTTCTTGGGGATTCTTATGAAACGGAAAATTGTTAGTAAAATACATTTTGGTAGTATATTTTAGATATACTGTTTCCCCACCTTGATGCCACGCCTCCACGGGGCGGTGCTTAGTTACCTAATACTATGGCGCAAGATGCGCGGGAATTTTAAATTTAAAGGAACTAGGGATAGGTGGACTTAAATTTCTAGAAATATAGGAATTTTGGGGTTTAGGGAGATAGGAATCTAGAGATATAGAAATTTAGGGTACAGGAATTTAAGGGTATAGGAATTTATCGGTACAGGAAATTAAGAATACAGGAATTTAAGAGTGCAGGAAATTAAAGATATAGAAACTTAAGGAATTAGAAATTTAGGAATATGGGAATTTAGGGGTACAGGAATTTATCGATACAGGGATTTAAGAGTACAGGAAATTAAAGATACAGGAATTTAACAGTACAGGAAATTAGAGATACAGGAATTAAAACTACAGAAACTTAAGGACACAAAAATTGAGAAATATAGGAATTTAGGGATACAGGAATTTAAGTGTACGGGAATTTATCGATACAGGGATTTAAGAGTACAGGAAATTAAACATACAGGAATTTAACAGTACTCGAAATTAGAGATACAGGAATTAAAACTATAGAAACTTAAGGACACAAAAATTTAGAAATATAGGAATTTAGGGATACAGGAATTTATCGATACAGGGATTTAAGAGTACAGGAAATTAAAGATACAAAAATTTAAAAATACAGAAACTTAAGGTTACAAAAATTGAAAGATATAGGAATTCAATAGAACATAAATTTAAGAATACAGGAATTTATCAGTACAGGAAATTAACAATACAGGAACTTAGGGATATAAAAATTCAAAAATATAGGAATTTAAGGACATAAAATTTAAAGATCTACACACACACATTTACCCAGTAAAAATAAGTGAACCCAACGTTCCTTTCTGCATAAAACAATGTTCTCTGCCCGGCTGCCGCGAAAGTTGAGCGAAACAATCGAAGCACGCAAACCAATTACGCTCGAAATCGTTCCTGACCACGCGATCGACCGGAAATAAACGTACCATAGAAAGAAATAAGCTTAACTCAGTCACCTGGCTATGTACACTCTTAGACACACGATTGCCATCTACAAGTCATCTATCCCTAAAAAAAAAAAGAAGAAAGGACAACAGAGAAAAGTGCTCTGTTTTTTCACGTTCTCACCGCCTAGAGCCTTTAGCAACGCATATCACAGTTACAAAAATTCAACGTTTTGTCGCGCAACATTTTCCGGCTGTGATCGAATCGCGTTTTTATTTACGAAGAATTCGAGACTTTCAGCCGCTGCTTGCGGAAAACACTCGTGATCATGTTTCGTTTAAGGCTGTCACGATGCCAGGTTTCGTTTTTGGCCGGCTTTGAGACAGCACCTTCGTACCGACGTGAAGTGGCGGTACTCCACTGTGGCGCTAGTGTCGGAGCTGAAGTCTTCGCGTCGATAAGTTGGTAAAATTAGTTTTGTCATTTTTCGAATTTCACTTGTACATAAAGTGCTGGACTTGCGTAGAGAAAATGGCGATATAAGGAGAGACTGAAGTATTCGTTGATGAAGTGGTTTACCACTTATTATAACATACATTGGAAGTTTTGTCACTTTTCGAGTTTTAATTTGTATAAATTATAAGTGTTGGACTTGCTTAGAGAAAATGGCGATATAACGAGAGACTGAAGTATTCGCGTCGATAAGTTGGTAAAATACATAGAAAGCTTTGTCACTTTTTGATTTTTGATTTGTACAAATTGTAAGTGTTGGACTTAGAGAAAATGGCGATATAACGAGAGACTCCATCAGTTATTACAGTATATTTCTATGAAACTTTTTTCTCTTTAGAGAATACACTAGGTTCCCTAGTGGTCACATAGTAATAAATGTATACATTTTTTAGTATCCAAACCACTCACAAGTATATAACTCTCAACATTATAGTAAATGATAAAAGTCCTCTCCTTATATTGCCATTTTTCCTAAAGAAGTTTGCAATATATTGATAAAAATCCTCTCCTTATATTGCCATTTTTTCAAAAGAAGTTTACAGTAAATGATAAAAGTCCTTCTCTTATATTGCCATTTTTTCAAAAGAAGTTTATAGTAACTGACAAAAGTCCTTTCCATATATAGCCATTTTTCCTAAAGAAGTTTGCAATATATTGATAAAAGTCCTCTCCTTATATAGCCATTTTTCCTAAAGAAGTTTACAGTAACTGACAAAAGTCCTTTCCTTATATAGCCATTTTTCCTAAAGAAGTTTGCAATATATTGATAAAAGTCCTCTCCTTATATTGCTATTTTTCTAAAGAAGTTTGCAATATAAAAATAAAAGTCCTCTCCTTATATTGCCATTTTTTCTAAAGAAGTTTACAGTAACCAATAAAAATCCTCTCCTTATATTGCCATTTTTCTTAAAGAACTTTACAATAAACAATAAAAGTCTTTCCTTTATATTGCCATTTTTCCTGCTGCATGTTAACGATTCAAAGCAATAGTTGCAGTAATAACATTCATGTCTCGTAATCAATGACACTATCGTTTTCTATCTACCTTAGCGGAATCATAAAAAGTTTACGAGTACTTTCACGGCAATATGTCATGAATATGTATGAATCACATAAGAAAGAGAAGACTTTTACATAGAATTCAGCTGAACGGAACACAGTGACCCGTTTCACTTCCGGTCACGTAGCCACAATTATAAACGGTTCACCGACGCGAAGAACTTCTCAACTATTGGACGAAAATATAGTATCTGTTACGATCGTTTTGTTCACTCGTGGATGACGCAGGGGAAGACGTTCGGTAAAAATTGAACGGAGAAACTGCTAACTACAGGGTGTCTCAAAAGTGAGTCCCATATTTGGCAGTCGTCTTTATGCGAAGTTCAGTTCGTGAAATTAGTGGAAGATATTCAAAAATAAAACTAATTTCTGAAACACCCTGTATCTTCTCACCACGAGTAAACGGAGGTGTACTGAACAAAATCCTATCAAAAATTATTTCTTCCAAAATTTACAACTAATCCTCATATGTGTACTCAAGTTTCTATTAAACTCTTCATATTTAACATTTTGCAAAAACTAACTTGTCCAAGTGTCCAAGGAATCTCAATTTTGTGACATTTGCAGAAACTTGATTATCCATATGAGGATCCACCGATTTCAGAAGAAATGATATAAAAAGAAAAATGGAAATTTTGTCAAAAATCAGCCACCTTAAAACTGTCCGTTTCAAATAACTCAGAAGCAACATGTTCTATTCTCTTAATTCTGGAATGCAATTGTTTCTCGATCATTTAGAAACCCTCGAAGAGGCACCTGTCTAACTTTCTATGCTTGCAGCTCGTAGCCTCGTGCTTACGCGTGTACGGCTATCGTTTATAAATATACATTACGTTTAACACGGTATATATATCGCTACAGTTATTTTACACTATTTTCAAGTATTGGTTTCGTGACGGTTGAGTCTGTCTTCATCTGACCTGGTCTAACAAGACGGAGGCCGCTAAATCTACGTCGTATTCAGTCTGCTTCAGAGCACCCTCGCACTGCTGTCTGTCTGCCAAGCCTAATCTGAAATCGCAATGATCTCTATTATATAATGACTCTTAACTCGGCTGATTGTATAATGATTGTTTATGATTTCGAAAAAATGGAAATTGTTTGCGTTAACTGCTTAGCGTTTAGCATCGTTTCAGCTCAGTGACGAAATTTCACGAGCGTGCAAATAGAAACGAAAACCCGCGAAAAGAAAGTGAATGGAATGTTAAACGAGCTGTGAACGATATGCAGGGCTCAAAAAGTTTCCATTCGTTTTTAGCTGAAAATATTCACGAGATAAAATGGACCTTATGGCTTGCATCCTTTCAATAATAGGTGAGGAGGTCTAGGGAGGACCTGAGGGCTCAGAGAAGGTTTAAGGAATTTAGAAACATTGGGGACTTAGGGATTTGGAGTCAGAGATGGCTCAGAGAAGGTCTAGGGAATTTAGAAATATTGGAGACTTGAAAACTTGGAGTTAGAGATGGCTCAGAGAAGGTCTAGGGAATTTAGAAATATTGGGGACTTAGGGATTTGGAGTCAGAGATAGCTCAGAGGTCTAGGGAATTTAGAAATATTGGAGACCTAAGGACTTGGAGTTAGAGATGGCTCAGAGAAGGTCTAGGGAATTCAGAAATATTATGGACTTAGGGACTTGGAGTATGAAGAGAATACAAATCTGAGAACTTACAAGACTTGGAAATTTGAATATTTCAGAATTAAGAGTTTGGACAAAATTCCGAGAACCCAAGAGCCTTTCCCCTCTGCAACAAAGTGTAAATTCCCTCACCCTTGCAAATCCACCCTTGCACTCCACAAAAGCTAATCCCCATTGTCCTGCATCCACATTGTGCAGTCTCCATGTTGAAAAGAACAAAACACCGTTCAAACCCATCACTACAAACCCTTCGGTCCATTTTTCTTTCAAGCATCTGCCATGACAAAGTATCGAACATACCTGAAAAGGGATTCGATCTTAGCCTGCCTGTCCTTCAGGATCTGTTTGGCCGCCTGATTAGTGTCCCAGCCAGTGGCCTGCAGCGCGGTGAGTATTTCCTGTTGCGACGCGTCGGTCGCCTCTCGTTGCACCTTCATCACTTTGTTTGCTCGGAACTCGTCGTTGAGGGACATGACCAGCTGCTGAGAGGCGGCTGTCAAAGGGGGGCTGACACCGGAGGGGTACGCGGACGCGGAGGGAGCTAATTGAGTATTAACGACCGTCTCGTTCATCTGAGGAGGCAGAACTCGTGTCACGGAGGTTTGCGGCGTCACGACGCCCTCTTGAGGTACGTTCGTGTGCGTTAGTTGCAGCAGATTCGAATTGGTCGCCAGATTGCTCGCTAAATTGGACTTGGCCGCGACGTTCTGGACCTGAACCAGTCCGTTCTGGACGGACTTGATGGGACTCCAGGCGGGAGGAGGGGGATTGTACACGGGAGGTTGCTTCAGATGGGGACTGAAGTCGCAGGGATGACTTTGGACCAAGAGGTTCCTTGCTGGGCCAGAACGGACTTGGGAGGTGCTGGCCGTCCCTTCTGGATGGTGGTTGTGACTTAGGTTGCAGGTCGAGTTAGAGGCGGTCAATCCGCTAGTGGCGTAGTGGTTCCTGAGGATATTCTGCTGGACAGTCTTATTGTACAGAGTATTGAACTCGTTCTGGGACAACTGGTCCAGATTTGGCACCGTCTGTTTCAGCTCCGCGTACACCTGCTCCGAGAACACCACGCTGGCAGGCTTGGGTACGACGTTGCTGGAGTGTGCTTGTTGGAGGTCGTTCTGGATCTGAGTTATCCCATGGCTCGCATTCGATAGAGGAGGGTTCTGCAGGGCAGCCTGATTAACCGCCGGCAACGAGTTCTGCCCGTGATTGAAGTTCGTCTTGGACACGTTGCACTGGTTGCTTAAGTTACTGGGCGCTATTTGTAACAGGTTCAAGTTCGCCTGAGTATTACCGTAGGTACCGAGCTGAGGCGTCTGCGACTGCTGCCAAATTTGGCCGACCATTTGCTCGGTGCTCGTCTCGAGGACTCGTTGTTCAGGCTGCGTTCGAGGTTGTTGAATATTCGAAGTCTTCGACTGCCAAGAGTTCTGTACCTTGCTGGGTAGATTGTTGCTTCTGTAGTCGATCTGTGGAGACTTGGGTTTCGCAGATTGAGGAGGAGGTCTCAACGCCGGGATCGTGTTCTCTTGTAACTTGTTCACGGAAGAGTACGGGTCGGAGGACTCCGGATTTTGCTGGCTGGCGTTCATATTCTTGCTTGCCTCCTTCTCGCCCAGATGCTTCTCCAATTCGGCTAGGAAGGCTGGGTCCAACTTTTTGGGAGAAACGTTGTGAGCGTTTATTGTCAGCTCGCTCAGAGTTTGTGCTAGGTCATGGTTCGATTTTGGCTTCACAGGACTCTCGTTAGGGGCGACAGGTGGAGGGGGAGGCACCTCGGTACTGGGTAAATTCCGGCTGGCCACGTTTACGTACGTCTGCGACTCTGTTTGCATATCCTCTGGCCAGTTAGGCCAATTCGGCATGGGAGGACTAGGTTTGTCTATTTCGGTATAGTGGTTCTGACTGTATGCGTTGCTCTCTTCAGAGTCGACGTTCACGTTCAAATTAATACTGTCGTTTCTGTTCTCTTTGCTCAGGTTTATAGAATAATGATTCACGTCTGACCCAGATTCCGGCGCGAAGTAGTTTGCACTGCCTTGACTGCTGCTGGCGTCTTGGTTCTGTACATTTCCGTACGTCTGGGTTTTAAAGTATCTACTGCTAACGTCAGACGGAACGTGACTGTAATACCTCGAGTGTGGAAGCTTCATAAACACCGAGGACGTGTCGAAAGGATCCGAATAAGCAGGGTCGACGTTCCCCGGAAAATTGGCGTAAGTCCGGGGATCGTCCTCCTGCCAGTTCGTCTGCTGTCGCTCCATGTCGTCGATAGGTTCGTCCAGGATATTGACTACCCGACGACAGGCAGTATCAGACTGTGCCACGTTCGTGTTCACTATCTCCTCCGGGGATAAGTCGATCAAACTACCTTCTTGGCTGCTGCTAGGAGCCGAGGTGTTCGTTGACTTCACAGGACTAGCTCGTATATCGTTCTGAAGCTTCGTGTAATTGAACTGCTTCCTCGATCGCGGAGTGCCGCAGGAGAATTTCTTCTTCAAGTGACTGTCCGGCGCTGTTGCGACCCCTACGACGTCGGGAGGCTCCATAGGATTTCGCAGATACACGTCGTCTATGTAAATAGGACTGCCCCAGCTTTTGCCGAAAGGTGCACCGTGTCCGGTATGAATGAAAGAATTTTCGAGCGGTTTACTGATGTCTTCCGGTTGCTTGCGTCGCATAGGATCAACTAAGCAACGGGGGAACAGTCCTATTTGGAAAGTTCTTTGATTCTGACCCTTCCACCAGTAATTCTCTGGCCGGCCATCCAGAATGACTATCTGGTCACCCTGTTCTATGGTCATTTTATCGGTCTCCTCGAAATGATTCACCGCCTTCATCACAGCAGGGACCATACCCGTGAGGGATGTTCGCAAGGAAGCGAAGGTGGGTCTTTCTGACGGTTCTCGAGCCCAGCAACGCAACATCAGCTGATACATCACCGGTGGCGTTGCTTCCGGCTCGTGTAGTCGCTCTCCCTCTCTGTCGATCTTTCTCAAAATTTCTGACCCGTTCAGACCAACCCAGGGCTCCTCGCCAAACGTGAGCATTTCCCACAACGTGACACCGAACATCCACACGTCGGATGCGTGGCTGAATTGACGCGCTTTGAGAGATTCGGGTGCACACCAGGGAAACGGTACTTTCTTGTGTTCCGTCATCACGTAACAGTCTTCTTGTTGAGGGAGAGCCCTCATTAGGCCGAAATCACCGATTTTCACTTTGTCCACTGTACTCAGAAGAACGTTTCTGCAAGCCAGATCGCGGTGTAGAAAACGTTTCGCTTCTAAGTACGCCATTCCGGTGGCAACTTGCAGAGCGTAATTGCAGATGGTTAATACTGAAATCCGGCCACCCTGTTTCCGCAAGTAGTCCAGCAATGCTCCAAGAGGTGCAAGTTCTGTTACCATCATCATTGGTTGTGATAATACCACACCGTACAATCTGGAAAGATTAATTTATTAGGAAATAGTTAATTCAAAGATGTCCAAGAGCACATACCTAATGAGATTATGATGATCCAGTGTATGCATTGCTTGCACCTCAGAAACAAAATCTTCTATGACGCTTGGCTGCGTTAAAGCATCTGCTTTAAGGACCTTCACTGCAACCGGTAGTGTTCTACCTGAAGGAGACGTCCACTCTCCCTTTCTAACAACACCAAAACTACCATCTCCCAATTTTATCGATAGCATTACATCTTTGTCTTGAATCAGACATGTTAATACAGAGGAACCCTCAACTGGTTGAGAGGATCTTTTATTACTTTTGGTACTACCCCCAGGTCTGATCTTGGTCATCAAGCTTTTCTTCCATTGTGTGGTTCTCTTTTTCTTAACAGCATCTAACAGACGCCTGATGCCTGGTTTTCCAAGACCTATCTTTTCAAGATCCTCTGATTGCACATAATCAAAGTGGTGCAATCTTGTGACTTGCAGATCATCCCGTATCCTGGTGAAGAATTGGGACAGCTGGACATCGTGCAATAGTTCTTGCAGCCATTCGGTTCCCTCATCATCTGCCATATTCAGTTCTTCTAATGTGCTACAAGAAATCAATTGTTATGAATAATTGAACATAAGTCAAGTGTTCCAATATCAGTAGACATAAATAATTACTGGACTGTACAATTAGTTGTTACAGTAAGAATGTAGGAAAACATTGAAGAAGTATTTAAATTTTACAATAGTACAAAGACAGTGCATATTACAAGTGTTATAAGGAAGGTGTGTTATAAATATTATAAAGAACGCATACATTACAAATGCAAGAAGGCAATTTTTATATAACTGGAACTTTCTTTATTTTTACTGTTACAGAGTATTGTGTATTATTCAAGCAATTAGTACCAAAGCCATTGTGTGAGCATATGAAATGATACAGATACATTTATCATTCATTCTGGTCTCCCCTCAAACAGGAAATGAAATAATGTTTAGCCGTGAGTGCAGGCACTGCTGGCGCATGCCATACCATGCATTGCTTTATGAGTCCAAACAAAAAAAGTCAGACATAAATTGACCATGCGTACAGTGTAAATACTTTTATGCCAATGTACTCTTCAGGCTGATATAAAAGAATGTACGTCATGCAATCACTTATACCCTGTGTTCATAAAAGATGATTCAATAAAACACTCGGTCACTCATTATTGATAGAACACTTAATCATTTACTCAGCAAAAACAGAAAACGTAGAAGGGAAAAGCTTCATGAAGGACACAAATCACAATCACCAAACTGGAAAAAATAATCAAAGCAAAAGCAACGCTCATCTCGAGTCGGTCGCTAAGGTTATCGCCTTGAACGATAGAAAGGGAGGTCCAGACGGAGTAGAAACATCGATTACCTTTTAACGAGAAAAATCAGCCTCGAAAGGAGTTACGTTTCCATTCCGTCCCCGCGCGTGATCGTCGCTATGGGGATGAGTGTGTTTACGGTCTCGAGTAGAGAAACACTATACGAAAATCGACGAAGGCGACGATGAAATTCGAGTCGAATCATCGCCACTCGAGTCTCGGCATTTTTTCGCTTCCTTGCGGGCGACGTAAGGGCGCACGGGAAAAAAAAGATGCTCAAGAGGAGAAGGAGCGGGCGGACTCGTAACAATGTTCGTTTCGTCGGATTTCCAACCGAACGGCGTCCGAGACACTTTCACCGCACGAATTTCTCACGCAACGCATTGTTATGCACCCGACAACCGAGAGTTTTAACCTAAAATGTATCGATGCTCCACAACGCTTTTCAAACGAACTTCAGACACGCGTTGCCCGGTTCGTAAACCGTCGACCACATTTTCGTCGGCTTTGCGAAACTTCAAACGACGAACACGAATAAACGAACCGTCCGACGAAACACAATTTCGCCTACTGCCACGGACCCATGCACGGATGCAACTGAGTACTGATCGACGAGATGGCGCTACCTTGCAGATTGCAGAAATCAATCGTGGAATTGCATCGCAATTTTTCTGTTGTATTAATACATTGTACGAGTGTTTCATTTTATAAGTGGTTTAATTTTGTTATTCCTGGGATTTGGAGGTGTCGGAAGCAGGAGCAGTGCAGTTGGGTGAGACTGGGAGAAAATAACTAGATGGGAGAGCGTTGCAAGGACTAAGCGCGGGAATTTTAAAATTGCTTATGTTGATGACGAATATTTGAGACTTTGAAGTACTATCTTTTAATATTTCTTGTTTTAGGGCATAATAATATTCTGTATTATACTTGTGATTAATTAGTTTTGGATTTTGTGGGATTGTGTATAGTTTCTAGTGTAGGGTTAAGGACCAGATAGCGCGGGAATTTTGAAAGTACTTAATATACGAGTAGTTATAAGTACATACAAAATTATAAAATTTTGTGTAAGGAAAATAGTAACAATGAACTACAAAAAAGTAATAATAAAAATATTCTGAGTAAAAAGCAGTTATAAACAAGGTATATATAATTTGTTATCTCAAGTTCTTTCACCTAAAACGTTACCCTCACGCAATACTGTTTACAGTAACTGTCAGCTAATTGCTCTGCTATCGTTTATAATTAGTCAACTATCTCAAGGCTTTACTCCTATTAACGATTATTATTTTTTTTAAAATAGCACTTGAACATGTATACAATAAACAGATAAGTTATCAGTGCTGAGATGAGCAAAGACTAAACTACATACGCCTATAAAATACTTAATTGAGTAAATAATTATAGAAACTAATCTCTGAAGAATTTGCTGATACGACAAATTAAATGGTTATCTAATTGTAGTTGTTATTAAGCTAGTCTCAACATTCTGTCACTATGTTGCTATGACTTAAACTGATTGTAAGCAAACCTAATCTAATCTGATTATAATCAAACCTGATGTAAAATAAAATAACTTGATTGTAACCTAATTCGAACATAACCAAACCTGATGTAAAATAACCTAACCTGATTATAACCTAATCTGACTATAACCAAACTTGATGTAAAATAACCTAACCTAATTACAACCTAATCTTACTATAACCAAACCTGAACTAAAATATCCTAACCTCATTATAACCTAATCTGACCATAACCAAATCTGAACTAAAATAACCTAACTTAATTATAACTTAATTTAACCATAACCAAACCTGAACTAAAATAACCTAACCTGACTATAACCTACTTTAACCATAACCAAACCTCATCTAAAATAACCTAACCTCCTCAGACTTTCATTTAAGCCCAAAGTGCATTTAAAATATGCATTCTTCTCATGATGCATATACAGGGTGTTCAAAAAAGAAATGCTCCATTGTGAATGAAATTTAACAACGCATTCACAGTTTCGCTTTCAAAACAATTTCAATTGCATCTTCGAGCGTACGAGCAGCGAATGACAAGGACGATAATTATATAGCCGATGATTATCGTTATTGTGTCACCCACATCGTTCGCTTGTATACTACTCTTCTCTCTCTCTGTTTGCATTTTAATACCTTCGTTCGGCCGCCTTTTGTGCATCATAATGAATTCGATTCGCGTCCCACGGTTGCGTCACGCCTGTTCAATAATTCAGAGACGGCTTGCAAATTTGTTGCACCATTTAAGAAAACGTCTCGACTCGCGTTTCACCGTATGCAACACGGCGTTTTGCATACATTACCGGCATCTGCATCTGTTTCTTGGTGATTAACCTGAATCGCAATGAATTCTATTTAAAAACTAAAAACTGAAAACATTGTGATACATAGATTTGTGATGCATTTGGAAGCTTGGAGAGAGAAATGTATCACCCGTTATATTGCCACGAGTTTTATTACCTTGTATTAGATTACCGCTCTATGACCTCGCGTCGTATTTTCACGCGTTATAATTACATGTTGTGATGTGTTATAATTGGTTATACCCTCCTTACAACGTTGTACGTACCCTCGCGTTATATGGCAGTATTTCTTATTCCTCGCGTTATATTGCATTATAGAAAAATTTGAGAATTAATGTAGTGACTAATGGTCAGATTATTAAGTTATTAAATTAGTAAATTAATGAATTAGTAAATTAGTGAATTAGTGAATTAGTGAATTAGTAATTTAGTAAATTAGTGAAATAGTAAATTAGTGAAATAGTAAATTAGTGAATTAGTAAATTAGTGAATTAGTACATTAGTGAATTAGTAAATTATCAAATTATTAAATTATTAAATTGTCAAATTATCAAATTGTCAAATTATCAAATTGTCAAATTATTAAATTGTCAAATTATGAAATTGTCAAATTATCAAATTGTCAAATTATTAAATTGTCAAATTATCAAATTGTCAAATTATGAAATTGTCAAATTATGAAATTGTCAAGTTGTTAAATTTTCAAATTGTTAAATTCTCAAAATGTTAAATCCTCAAATTGTTAAATTATGAAATTGTTAAATTATTAAATTACTAAATTATCAAATTGTTAAGTTATTAAATTATTAAATTATCAAATTATTAAATTACTAAATTACTAAATTATTAAATTATTAAATTATTAAATTATTAAATTATTAAATTATCAAATTATCAAATTATTAAATTATTAAATTTTTAAATTTAGATTATTGGCGAATATTTTAAACTTTTTAAGTTGAATAAAGTTTAATATTTATTCTAGTGGCTATGATGAAGAGATTGCTAAATTGCGTGATTTTTCAAGATTAAGATAATGACGAGAATTCATAATTACGGCGCATGCCTGATATCGACTTGTAGCAGTAACAACTTCGTAAAACGCAGTCACAACCGCAGCAGCAACAGCAATCAAAAGTAACGATTAACGGAGGAGCAATACAAACAAAAATCGTAAGACAAACATTCCTCAAAATTTCATTTTTCAAAATTTCAATTTTTCAAAATTCCAATTTTTCAAAATTTTTTCTCAATATTTTGAAATAATTGTTAATGGAAGTTTTTCAAATTACCGAAATTATCGGACTATAAAAGTTCACTTATGGTCATTAACGAATCGCTAATTAGGAATGTAAAGCACCCAAATAGCATAAAGTTACACACCCCCAATTAGCGCGAGCTCTCTAAACACTTCCATCAGCGATAAAAAATTTCGGTCACCTCGAGAGGAAAGTTTCGCAATTTTCGGACCGTTCGAAAAAAGTGGAAATAAAAAAAAAGAGGGAAAAAGTGCGCTGTCGCGTGGAGTTGGCGCGAGGGGCGCAGCCGCGCCGAAATTTCCTCGCCAGTCCAGCATTGACCGTCGTCCGTGTTCGCGTTTTTTTAATCCACTTTTTCCATCGGAAAAATTCTGCCTTTATAGAACACAAAATATAAACTGTATAAAAATAATTTATTACAATTTGCAAGGTAAAATGTTTGTCTGTTGTTTGTTATAAAAAAAGTTACTTGTAAAATTTACGGGATTTCGCAGGCTTCGTATATTTTGGTTGTATAAACAGTCGGTAAATTTTAGTGGTGCTTGTTTAAACAACATTGAATTTGCGAGGACAAATGCCGTGTAAACAGTAGGGGGATGAAAGGTGGTCGTTCCATGAGTGAATTTTTAGTACTAATGTTTTTGAATTTGGAGACAAGTGAACAGGTAACAATTCTCTAATTTAATATTAAGTATTTAGATTTTCAAAATTAATTGTGGCAATTTTGAATTTTATATAATAATTCATTGACAATAATTTTTTGTTCAATTTGCAATAGGAGTGATTTTAAATACTTAACATTAATTTAATGTCAAGTATTTAGATTTTCAAAATTAATTATAGCAATTTTAAATTTTGTATAATAATTTATTAATACTAATTTTTTGTTCAATTTGCAATAGGAGAGTGATTTTCACCTAAACTTTTATTTTCTCTAAATATCACTGATAACAAAATAATAAAATAATTTAATTTTTTAATTTAATTTAAAAAATAAAATAATTTTGTTATCAGTGTTATTTAAATAGCAATATTTTTTTTAATAAAAGAGGGATTTTTCTACAAATTTTTTTTCAATTTTAAAAATTTTTTTCAAATATTTTTAGTTTGTATTTAGCCTAAGTTTGAATTAGGTAGATAGTTCACCTCTCAGCGAAGGATCTAATTTTTAGTTCTTTAATTACTCACCCTATTTCGATTTCTGTATCACTGGCTCACCCTTTATTTAGTCACTGGATATTGCAAATAATCCACAATAACGTGGTATATCTGATCAACCGCTTGTTGCATGCACTACACGTAAACAAGTGGCTTCAAACCCCTCTCGTTTCAACCCTTGCACAACAACCCTGCAGTGTTAGATTAATAAACAAGAGCAT
The DNA here is from genome assembly GCA_963576845.1 of Megachile leachella. Taxonomy (NCBI): domain Eukaryota; kingdom Metazoa; phylum Arthropoda; class Insecta; order Hymenoptera; family Megachilidae; genus Megachile; species Megachile leachella. The sequence continues at coordinate 5,492,936 of OY756262.1, read as the reverse complement.
CTATATTGTCAACAAATTTAATACTGTGTTAATTCAACGTTTTCTTTCGTTACTTTAGACTTTAGAAAATCGATTATGGTGAACATGTTAGTTAGGTTAGGTTTTATCAAGGTTTTTTGTAATGGTAATGTGATATATAGGGGGATTTTTGGTACTTTAATAAATAAAAGAGTGTTGTTTTCTTATTACTGTATTTTTAATTGAATATGTTCTTGTATTGCTTTAGAAAATTAATTATAGCAAAGATAAATATTTTCAGTTAGGTTAGGTTAGGTTAGGTCAAGGTTTTTTGTAGTGGTAATGTGACAAGGGGATTTTTAGTACTTTAATGAATAAAAGAGTGTTGTTATCTTATTACTGTATTTTCAATTGAATATATTTTTGTATTGCTTTAGAAAATTAATTGTAGCAAAAATAGATATTCTTAGTTGAGTTAGGTTAGGTTAGATCAAGGTTTTTTGTAATAGTAATCTAAGAGGATTTTAAGAGTATTTTAAGTACTGTAATAAATAAAAGACTCAACATTATTGACAAATTTATTACTGTATTTTTAATTGAGCGTCTTACATTGCTTTAGTAAATCAATTTTATAGCAGATAAAGATATTCTCAGTTATGTTAGGTTAGGTTAGATCAATTTTGTAATAATAATATGATTAGAGTACTTTGACTTCAAAATTAATTGTCAATGAATACAAATTTAAGTCTACAAACATCAATGAAATTCATAAACAAGTTATGTTTATTGTCTTTCATGTTAGGTTAGGTTATACTACATTATGTATTTTTGACTATAAATTATGCTCATTATTTTGAGTTCAAAATTAATTTTCAATAAATACAATTTAAGTCCATAAACAATAATGAAATTTATACACAAGCTATGTTTTTTTTCTCTCATGTTAGGTTAGGTTATGCTAGAATTTAAGTCCATGAACAACAATAAAATTCATAGACAAGTTATGTTTTTTCTCTCTCATGTTAGGTTACGTTATGTTAAAAATTATTTCAATTTTCATACAATTTAAGTTTGAGGACTCCATCAATTTTAATTGAAAGATTAACATAATTGATATTTGCATTATAAAACACACTGCTATAGCATGATTTATTGCATGACTTAAGGCTGACAAATTCCATGGAATCTCATGGGCGCTATTAAAATAAACATACTCGATATCACGTAAATTGATATAAGCTAAAGATATTAATAGAGGAACCGAGATAATCGATCGATGCTTAGACTACGCAGGGGACGTTTTACCATCAACTATAAATTACTTATAGCAACAATCACCTATACATATACAAGCTTCTTATCAAAAAGAACTTCAATCTTTAAACAATTATTTATTAAACTTAAATAAAACTTTTTTACAAAATTAACTACTGTGTAATTCAAAAATTGTACATGCATATAAAAATCATATACAAAGAAGTCCAATCTTTGAACTATTTATTAAAATCAAATTGCCTCTTCAAAATTATATACAACACGTTTCTTATCAGACAAAAATTAAATCTTTAAACAATTTATTAAACTTAAATAAGACTTTTTTAAAAAATTAACTACAGGTTGATTCAAAAGTTGTGCACACGTATAAAAATTATATAACAATTTGATTAAATTGTTACTTCAAAATTATACACAACAAACTTCTTATCAAAGAGAAGTTTATTCTTTAAACAATTTATTAAACCCAAATGAAACTTCTTTAAAAAATTCACTTAACTACAGGATTATTCAAAAGTTGTGTCCACATATGAAAATTACAGCAAACACAATAAAATAAGAAGCAGAACTTTCTTAAGACACCGATGTAACAGAAACATATTATTTGAAAATATAAAAATTGAAATAAATAATATTCAACAGCAAGAGTTCTGAAAATTTATTCGCTGTTTTCTCTGCAGTATATTTTTTAGAGACGGATATCGGCCATATCAGAGAGATTTGGCATGTAGAAAATGACCCGGGATACAGCGAGAGAGGGGGGCTGGAACGTAGAGGAGGGTGAATTTGTGGAGCAAGCGAACGATGATGTCGATGCACGCAACCTTCTGATCAACGAACCGTGTCACCCCAGGTAAACCGTATCTATTAACACTCGAGATACGCCGATTTGAGGTTATGTAAATTTTCCTAACTTACAAAATTTGTTAACAAATCATAACATAAATATTAAAGTTCCTCATTAAACATTGTCAAGATTAATTGTTCATTCTCATAATTTATCCATTGCTATACATATTACAGGTATATAATATACATAACTGAATTTAAATATATAACATGAATTATGTATAAAATATTTAATTGTTCAAGTATGAAAAATGGTTCATTATCATAATTTTATTCATTGCAATACATATCAAGTATATATAATATACATAACTGAATTTAAATATATAATATCAAGCATATATAAGATATTTGATGGTTCAAGCATGAAAAATTGTTCATTTTCATAATTTTATTCATTGCAGTACACATCAAGTATATGTAATATACATAACTGAATTTAAATATATAATATCAAGTATGTATAATATATTTGATTGCTCAAATATGAAAAATTGTTCATTCTCATAATTTTGTTTATTGCATAATTTTATTTATTTTATTCATTGCAATACATATCAAGTATATATAACATACATAGCTGAATTTAAATATATAACATCAAGTATACAGGGTGTCACAACTCGTGTAACTCCCTGAAAGAGGTGATAGAGGACGTAATTCTGAATAAGATTTTCCTTTACAAAAATGAGGTGTGACGCTTCGTTTTTGAATTATTAACAAAAAACGCCGGACCAATCAGAGCATAAGGGTTACGCCCAGTCGGCTATTATGCTCGAAGGCGTCGCTCTCGCGACTGCGCGCTGCGATTGGCGCCGAACCGTCGCGCTCTGATTGGTCCGTGTTTTTCTTTAATAACTCAAAAACGAAGCTTCAAATCCCATTTTTGTAAAGGAAATTTTTGCTTAGAATTACGTCCTCTATCACTCCTTTACAGGAGGAACACGAGTTGTGAAACAACCTGTATATAATGTATTTAATTGTTCAAGTATGAAAAAATGTTCATTCTCATAATTTTATCCATTGCAATATATCAAATATATATAACACATGTAACTGAATTTAACACTAAACCTACAGGCATATAATGTGTACTTGAATTTGAAATTAAATTACAAACGAAGTTAAAAAATTAAATTAAATTTGAAATTAAAAATGAAGTTAAAAAATAAATACCAACGAAACATAAATTAGTACACATTTATTCTTCATCTTGAAAGTCTTCTAATAAGAAACTTGCGAAGGTTTGAAGGTAGTTTTAGTGTTAAATATACATAACTAATTATATGTGAGATATTTGTAAGTTTTTGAAATTTCAAGAGTTGAAAGCTCAGCAGACGAATCAGCTGTAAAAAGCGAGCATATGCCGTAGAAAATCCGCAGCGAGAGTCCTCCGTCGGGTAGATTCGCGTTGTAAACAAAATCGAGGGTTGCGAGGGGTGAGGAGCGCAAGTGGAGGGGACAGGGACACCTCCGGGTGGTGCGAGACTGCGAGGTGTCCGTGGTACTCGTCAGTAGCACGGCGGTCACAGATCCTTTCGGAACTGAAAAGCTGGCTGAACCTCTGTCCTCAACATTCTGTGAACTCTGCGTCAACAACGTGCTTGAGGTCCATCCCCAGTGACCGCGTTGCTTTTGTATTTTAACTTGCGAGTTCGGGACTCGAAGGTGGATCGAGAGATAATCCCTGAGGTCCCTTGATCGATCGAGTGAAGACTGATCGCGATGTCAACGTTACACCGGTCGTTGACACAGTTGCCGGGTTGAAATTCGGACTTGTGTGCTCCAGTTTCTGATCAAAGGACGTTGTCGAGGATCGAGGATGAAGGCGGAAGGCAACAACGGCTACCTTAGTGTCATCACCGAACAGAACGAGATCACCGGTGTGGGCGGCCAGGAGACACCTGCTGCTAATACTCTTCAAGTAAGGCGGTATTGGGATCTTAGAAAGATACTGACACTTCATTAAAGATTTTGTGCATGATGGATGACTTAGGTGATGCTCAGTACTCTGGGAATGAAGTAAAATTGGCAAACTTTGTATGATTCTAAGTTTATAGTTGTCGTTATGATCTTCTTTAGACTAACTTTAAGGGAATTCAATTTAACTTGAGCTGAGTTTAATGCAACTTCTTCTGGTCTAGTTTTGATATAATTTGATTTAATATGAGCTTGACTTGATCTAACTTGAGATAGTATAATGCTGAGTGAACTGAAGTCAATTTAAATTTACCCAACCTAACTTTAGTTCAACTACTGCTGATCTAGTTTTGATATGACTTAATGTAATTTCAATTTGATTTAATTTAAGTTGACTTAGTATAATTTTGAGTAAACCTAACTGAATTTGCAGTAGTTCTAACTTTACCTGATTTGGTCTAATTTGAACATAACTTAGCATAATGTAACTTCAATTTGAATTAAGCTAATATGACCTAGTATAATCCTGACTTAACTAAATTAAACTTGAACCAAAACTACCTAACTCTAATTCAATTCCTGATGTAGTTTTAACCTAACCTAATCTGATTTTAATTTAACCTAACTTCACCTAATATAATCTTGAGTGAATCTAACTGAACTTGAACTAACTCTTACCTTACCTACACTAGCATAATTTTAACACAACCTAAAATAACCTAACCTTAATTTCTCATAACCTTATACAATCTAGTTTAATTTTAACATAGCATAGAATAATAAAACCTTAATTTACCCTAACCTTAACTACACTAGCACAATTTTAATACAGCTTAAAATAACCTAACCTTATCCAATCTAGCCTAATTTTAACATAGTATAGAATAATAAAACCATAATTTACTCTAACCTTAACTACACTAGCATAATTTTAACACAACCTAAAATAACCTAACCTTAATTTCTCCTAACCTTATACAATCTAGTTTAATTTTAACATAGCATAGAATAATAAAATCTTAATCTAACCTAACCTTAATTAAATTAGCCTAAAATAACATAACCTTAATTCACCCTAACCTTATCCAAACTAGTCTAATTTTAACCTAGCTTAAAATAATAAAACCTTAATATATCCTAACCTTAATTAAACTAGCCTAATTTTAACCAAGCCTAAAATAATATAACCCTAATATATCCTAACCTTAATTAAACTAGCCTAATTTTAACCTAGCCTAAAATAACATAACCTTAATATATCCTAACCTTACTTAAACTAGCCTAATTTTAACCTAGCCTAAAATAACATAACCTTAATATATCCTAACCTTACTTAAACTAACCTAATTTTAACATAGCCTAAAATAATATAACCTTAATATATCCTAACCTAACCGAATCTAGTCTAATTTTAACATAGCCAGAGTAATATTACCTTAATCCACCCTAACCTTACCTAATCTACTCTAATTTCAACACAGCCCAAAATAAAATAATCTTAACCCATTCTAACCTTACCTAATCTAGCCTAATTTAAATGTAGTCTAAAATGATATAACCTTAACCTACTCTAACCTTACCTAATCCACTCTAATTTTAACACAGCCCAACACAATATAACCTCACCCCACCCTAACCTTACCTAATCCTCAACCTTACCCTCTCCCAACAAAATCTTCAACCCCCAATCGCAAAATCCATAAAACACAAATAAATTCCTAAAAAATTTGAAAATAACGTAATAAAAATTTCCATAAAAGGTTACATATGGTCCTCATGGAAGCACAACAACAACAGTTCTCCAGCACGCGGAGAACAGTCGAAGGCCAAGTGGTGGAATGGCGCGGACCATGTCCATCAGCCGCAGACGAAGAGAACCAGCTAGCAGGCATCAATTGCTCGGTGTTCTGGCTGTCACTCTTCTCGCCACTTGTCTCTTCATTCTTCTGTTGTTGGCGTTGAACGCGAGCCGCGAATGCGTGCAGGAACTACGTAAGTCGAATCAATGCCGAACGATACGGTTAACTCGCGTAATCTAATTAATTAAACGCCCGACGATGAGGGGCTTAAGCATGCTACAATGTGGCTAGTGTAGAGCCTAGGTGTTAGACCGCCATTACGCTGAGCGGATTATGGCTGCAATTGGACTAGGAACTAGCTCAAATCGAAGGGAGTCTTTAGTCTCAAATGGAACTAATTTTTAATACTGAATTGAGTCAAGCTTTAGAGTCAAGCTTTTAGGAAAGAGTAGTGTTTTTGGGAGATCAAAGGAGATTTCTGACACCTCTGGTTTACTCTGTGCTTCAAATGTGGACGTTGGCGAATTATCGTTTCGAAAATTAAAAAATTTGTAATTTGGAGTTTGAAGGTTTGTAAACTTGCAAATTTAAATTTGAGAATTTCTGTATTTTTAAATTTGGAACTACGAAGTGTCTACAAGACAATGATGGACTAGTAATTTTGCGCGCGAAATTCAAACGAAGCAAACGCTCCAGCGAAGCAATTCTAATTAACAGAGGAATTTGGAGAATGTTAATGGAGAGGATATTGGCCCTCAATACCGAACGAAACAGAACCCCGGGAACTTTTAGCGCAAAGTTTGGCCCGCTTTCGTCCGCCTCCATCTTCCATTTCCGGCGAGGTACAGAGTTTAATTACAACTTTACAGGACACCGCGAAGAAAGTTGCAGAAAACAGCTCGTCCCGTGAAATTGCCCCGGGGAATATCATTCTTTCCTGCGGTTTAATCTTGGTTACAAGCCATTAAAGTTTCATTTCGCAGTTCACGTGCTTCCGTAAATTTCATTTAACTTTCTTTGCAAATCACCGGGGACCTGCTCTATTTATTTCAAATTCTTGCGAGGAATTTTGTGATCTTCCGAGAATATTTTTTTGTATTCCTGAAAGTGCAAATTGAAAATATTCAAGGTGGTCATCTTGTCGAGGTGGTTTTCTGTTTGTTTGGGCTTAGAAATTTGACAACGCATTGCGTAAGGGAAAAAATGTTGAAAATAGAAAGTCAAAATGATCAATCAAGTCGAATTGAGTCGAGGCTATCAAGTTCCACTGCTCGAAAAGGTCGACGTTACCTCATAACCGCCCATCATGGAATTAATCGTTCCACTGACGTCCGTGAACGATCCATCAAAATTTCGAAATTTTCGTCCTGTGCTAGTTCACTTTTTTATCAGACTAAACATAATAAATATAACAATATTTACAGTAGGGGTTTCAGTACTATTACCATTATTTTGAGGTTAGGAGACAATATTTAGTAGAACGCCATGACATAAATTTTCACATGTTGTCATTATACTAACTCAGTTTTTAATCAAATTAAACTATAATGAATATAACAATATTTACAGAACGAGCTTCAGTTAAAATTAACTAGGTACCGTTACCATTATTTTGAGGTTAGGTACACAAAATATTTAGTAGAACGCCATAATATAAATATTCACATGTTGTCATTATACTAACTCAGTTTTTAATCAGACTAAACATAATAAATATAACAATATTTACAGAAGGAGCTTCAGTTAAAATGAACTAGGTGCCATTACCATTATTTTGAGGTTAGGTACACAAAATATTTAATAGAACGCCATGACATGAATTTTGACATATTGTCATTGTACTAACTCAATTTTTAATCAAATTAAAAACTGAGTATCATTATTACATTAGTTCATTAGTTTATTATTACATAATGAATATAACAATGTTTATAGGAGCTTCAGTTAAAATAAACTTGGTACCATTATTTTGAGGTTAAGTTCACAAGAAAATATTTAGAACGCCATGACATAAATTTTGCAAGTGTTAAAGTCCCTCTGTTTGAACAAGTTAACAATAAACAGCTTGAAAGCAGACATTGTTCGTGAAGAGAAATTGAAACCGTATGTAGGTCTGCGTTTTAAGTGCGCAAGTTTTTACCGCAGCCTTTTCAAAGAGGGTTTTTAATTAACACAGGTCTGCAAACCATCAAACGATCCAAAGGAGTCATTGTGTCTCGATAATGGCGTATATGTTCGAACATTTCGAACACTTTTTTGCGACGGTTGTGCCGGATGTTTTGAAGGCAGAAGTAATAAAGGCGTGTAATTGAGACATGCATCTTTCACGCGTACGCGTTAAGCTGTACTTTGTATACAGTATGTGCAAAACGTGAAGGAACTTTTTAAATTTACGGAAAACGCGCCATCAATAATGTTAAAACAATATTTTATCTGAGGACGGTATACCTCCCTTAAAAAACGCGACAATCATTATTGCAATCGATTATTATTATTAATCATGGGCCGTAATTCCACGCGCCGTAATTTCACGCGTTATTAATTCCATGCGTCGTAATTCCACGCATCGTAGTTCTACGCGTTGTAATTCCACGCGGCGTAGTTCCACGCGTTGTAATTCCACGCTTTATTAATTCCATGCGTTATTAATTCCACGCGTTATTAATTCCATGCGTCGTAATTCCACGCATCGTAGTTCCACGCGACGTACTTCCATGCGACGTAATTCCATGCGCCGTAATTCTACGCATTGTAATTCCACGCGTCGTAGTTCCATGCGTTATTAATTCCACACGACGTAATTCCATGCGTCGTAATTCGACGCATCGTAATTCCACGCGTTATTAATTCCACGCGTCATAGTTCCACGCGTTATGGAATTACGTCGCGTGGAATTATGGCGCGTGGAGTTAATAACGCGTGGAACTACGATGCGTGGAATTACGACGCATGGAATTAATAACGCGTGGAATTACGACGCATGGAATTAATAACGCGTAGAATTAATAAAGCTTGGAGTTACAACGCATGGAACTGCGATGCGTGAAATTACGTCGCGTGGAATTAATAACGCGTGGAATTAATAACGCGTGGAATTAATAATGCGTGGAATTACAACGCGTGGAACTAGGATGCATGGAATTACGTTGTGTGGAATTACAACGCGTGGAATTAATAACGCATGGTACTACGACGCGTAGTTCAACACTTTTGAACGAATTCTAAAATTTCTAAAATAAAATGTTAAAATCCTTTTTCCAGATCCAAACGTTTGCATGACGGAGGAGTGCGTCAGAACAGGTAATATTAAAAGTTTGATTTATTGGATTTTATTGGGAAGTGTTAAAAATGCTGATTGAAATGGTAGAGGCAAATATCCGGAAATAGAATCGGATCAAATGTGATTGGTGGTCGAGGAGAATTGCAATGTCCCTCGTCGCGTGCCACACACAAATACGCATGCACACTCGTTAATCAGATTAACTGTTCCCCAGGGAATTGCCTGTTGACCGAGCAGCCAGCTGACTGCAACTCGATTTTCGTTCCTCCACAAATTCCCTGACTCGAGCTGCAGCCTGCGCTGCGGTTTAATCGCTGCAAACGCGGTCAAACGTGTAACTTTATTTCATTGTTTGAAAATTTATCTTTAGGGAATATATTCATTGTTGTGAATAATTAAATTAAAATTCTTCAGATTCTGTTTTCACTTTTATACATTTAATTTTGTCACGTTTTGAAAATTTGACGTATTTTCAATTTTCGCAATTTATTATATTTAAAATCGTGAAGAGCATAAATTTTCGAAATCGTAGTATATTAAAAAAATTTATAAAAATACAAGAAAATCTCTGGAAGTTTCGAAATGATGTTATTACGGCCAGGGACAATTTATGGAATATCTAATTAATTGGGAAGCCGCAACGAGCTTCGTTAAAGCATTTTCACTCAATTAAATGCTGATATTAACTCTGGAGTAATTAAATGATATATCGAAGGGTTGATAGCTCGAACCAATCAAATTACCCTGTTGCTACATTAAATATTTTAATAAAAAAAAAAGTTCATAATGTTCTTTAAAAATGTCTTCAAATATTAAGTTGCAAAATATTTCGAAATCGTGAATATTGCAAATTATTTGACGTCTGCAGACCTTCGATGCCTCGACGCTTTCCCCGTATATTTTTTCACTGTTTATATTGTCGAGTTCGTCCTTTCCCTTCACTGAAACTGAAATTCAATTTCCTGCCTGTGATAGCGCAATTTTATGTGCTTGTGTCAATATCAGCTTCACAATTTAATCTCAACATGTTTGTCAATACCCTTGTACAAGAGTAAGGTTGGGAAATTCTGACGTTACACAAAGAAAACAATTATTAAATATTTCTCTTGGAAAATTGATTGTTTTATTAAAAATTTAATAATGCTAGGAAATTCAATGTTGAAATAGAAATTGGTTTTCTTTCAATAATACTGGTTGCACGACTGTAATGATAATAGTAAAAATAATAATTATTGTAGTGAATTAAATTTTTGGGTGTACAATGATGTGTAAAGTTAGGTTATAGTTATTTGCAGTTAGTTTAGAATTGTTATGTTATAGAATTGCTATAAAAACACAGAGACAGAGAGATACAGAGACACAGACACACAGCAGACAGAGACACAGAGACAGAGACAGAGACACAGAGACAGAGACACAGAGACAGAGACAGAGACACAGACACACAGCAGACAGAGACACAGAGACAGAGACAGAGACACAGAGACAGAGACACAGAGACAGAGACAGAGACACAGAGACAGAGACAGAGACACAGAGACAGAGACAGAGAGACAGAGACAGAGACACAGAGACACAGAGACACAGAGACACAAAGACGCAGAGACGCAGAGACACAGAGACAGAGACAGAGACATCTGCTATTTTATATAACACAACATAATAAAAATCTACATAATAAAATTTCAGCCGCCAGTCTGTTATCAGCGATGGACCGAACAGCAGCTCCCTGCGTCAATTTCTTCCAATACGCCTGTGGCACTTGGAATCGTCTACACGTTATACCAGAAGACCGCAGCTCGATCAGCACCTTCGAAGTCTTGGCAGATCAACTCCAAGTCATCCTGAAGAGGGTACTAGAGGAGCCACCGAACGATCAAGACAACAACGCCACCCTGAAGGCGAAGATGTTCTACAAATCTTGCATGGACATCCGTGGGTACACCGAAAATTCTTCCTGAAATGATTTCTAATCCCCGTTTGAACGGAGGTGAACTCTTTCTATATTGCTTATTAAATGAGGTTCTAATTATATAAATGATCGTATGAAAATTAACGCTTAATGAACACTGGAATGGTTTAGGAGGTCTGTGTTAAATACGAGTTGAATGTTGAGAATAATACGCGCTGAGATCCCTATACGATGAGAATTATAAGCGCTGAGATACCTACGCGTTGAGAGTTCTACGCGCTGAGATCTTCACACGCTGAGATCTTCACGCGCTGAGACCTCTACGCGGTGAGACCCTCACGCGTCGAGTTCCTCACGCGCTAATACCTCCACGCGTCGAGACCTCCACGCGCTGAGACCCCCACGCGCTGAGTTCCTCACGCGTTGAGTTCCCCACGCGCTGAGATCTCCACGTGCTGAGACCCCCACGCGCTGAGTCCCCCACGCGCTGAGATCTCTACGCGTTGAGTTCCCCACGCGCTGAGACCCCCACGCGCTGAGTCCCCCACGCGTTGAGTTCCCCACGCGCTGGAACCACCACGCGCTGAGATCTCCACGCGCTGAGATCTCTACGCGCTGAGACCCCCACGCGCTGAGATCCTCACGCGCTGAGTTCCCCACGTGCTGATATCTCCAAGCGCTGAGATCCCTACGCATTAATTCTCTTCACCCGCCAATGACATTTTCCTACAGCCCCCTTCATAGCAATATATTGAGAGTTCACCTTACAAAACCTAAATATATTACAACATCGACAACGTTTCATCGCTCCTACATAAATGCACTGTTGGTTCCTTATAAAATGTCCCCATTTCTCATCTGCACAGCTCGTATCAGAGAAATCGGCGATCTCCCGCTGAAAAAGACTCTGGAATATCTTGGTGGTTGGCCAGTGGTGGTAGGATCATCCTGGAAACCACCACCGTATTCCGTTGAGGTACTTCTGGGTCGACTTCGTGGCGAATACAACGAGGGAGTGTTGCTAGAACAATGGGTCGGTCCAGATGACAAGAACTCCTCGGCCAACATCCTCCAGGTGCGCCGGCAAAGTAAGGCCCCTTGGTCGACGACTGCATAATATAAAGATGCGAATAATTGTACAGGCTGAGTCGCTGTGAACCGTCATGTAAAATACTTAGTAATCTTAGTAATTTAGTATTCAGAAATGCTTTCCCTAAAAACCACAAAGAGAAGTCCTAGTTTTAATCCAAAGAAAAGCTTTAAAATTGTTAACATAGAAAAATTGATGCTTCGTTTAAACAAAGATGGAAGAAGTACAGTGTTCAATTTTTTGTAGCTGGATCAGATGCAACTGGCGTTACCTAGCAGGGACTACTACCTGAAGAAGAACAGCGAGTCCGAACTGAAGGCGTACCACCGTTACATGACGAACGTCGCCGTACTCCTCGGAGCTAATCCCCAAACCGCAGCCGTGGAGTTCGAGCGCGTAATAGTTTTCGAAAAGCAATTAGCCAACGTAAGAATTTAATTAAGACAACTGTTGCCAGTAATTTCAGATTAAACTTCACAAGTTCATTACAACTCCAGGCATCCATGCCCGAGGCAGACAGGCACGACACCTCCGCCATTTACAGAAAATTGACGCTGCGTGAGTTGCAGCGGGAGATTCCGCAACTAAAATGGATCGAGTACCTTCAAGAGTTCATCAGTGCTCCAATCACCGACGAAGAACCCATCGTCGCGTACGCCATGCCGTATTTCGTCCAAATGGGCCGCATTGTGCAAAGAACGAATCGCAGGACTTTGCATAATTATATACTCTGGAGACTAGTCATGTCGATCATGCCGCACATGATAGACGAGTACCAGCAGAAACGGGTCGAGTTTCGCAAAATACTGTTGGGGATACTTAGCGAGAGGAACAGGTGGTCGCAGTGCGTTGATTGGACCAATAAGAAACTGGGGATGGCTGTGGGCGCGCTTTTTATTCGAGATAACTTCAATCATGATAGCAAGGTAAATTGTGGAGACTTCGTTGATAAATTGGAGGTAGTTAGAAATTAGGGCACTGGAAGATTATAGTGGACTGTTGTTATATGTGGAATGTTAGGTCGTAGGTATGTGGAATGTTAGATCGTAGGATAGAGGCTGTGTGACTGTGCAATAGGGTTTTAAATTGGTTTGTATTGATTTATTATGCGTTACATTTCTACACGTTAAAATTTCCATACAGTGACTTTCTGCGCGCTGAGATTCTTATGCACCATATTTTTATGAGTAGAGATACCCACGCGTTGGATTCCTATGCGTTGAGATCTATAGGAGCAGAGGTACCTACGCGCCGAATTTCTACGCGTTAAGATACTCTGCGTTGAGATATTCACGCACTGAAAAAGCCACGCGATGAGATCTCAACGCACTGAGTTCCTCACGCGCTGAGACCCCCACGCGCTGAGTCCCATACGCGCTGAGATCTCCACGCGCTGAGACCCCCACGCGCTGAGATCTCCATGCGTTGAGTTCCCCACGCGCTGAGACCCCCACGCGCTGAGATCTCCATGCGTTGAGTTCCCCACGCGCTGAGATCTCCACGCGCTGAGACCCCCACGCGTTGAGTTCCCCACGCGTTGAGTCCCCCACGCGCTGAGATCTCCATGCGTTGAGACTCCCATGCGTTGAGTTCCCCACGCGCTGAGACCCCCACGCGTTGAGACCCCCACGCGCTGAGTTCCCCACGCGTTGAGTTCCCCACGCTCTGAGACACCACCGCGCTGAGCTCCCTACGCGCTGAGACCCCCACGCGCCGAGACCCCCACGTACTGATATCTCTACGCCTTGAAATCCCTATGCGTTGTGCTCCTACGCGTTGGATCCCTCTGCGCTGCGTCACCACGCATTACATCTCCATGCACTCTATTCCCACGCACTATACACCTGCGCATTTAAACCTTACACACTCAGCTACCGCTCATGAAATTCCTATACGTCATACACCGTCACATATCACTAACCTAACCATATCAATACAGACGATGCATTTCACTTATACTATTGCCATTTCAGGAAACAGCACTAGAGATGATCCGCACCATACGCGAAGCTTTTAACGAATTACTAGCGGAGAATCACTGGATGGACGACGAGACCAGAGCGGTCGCCAAAAGCAAAGCTGACTCCATGAACGAGAGAATTGGGTATCCAGAGTTTTTGAAGGATCCTGTAGAACTGTCAAAGGAATACGTGGTGGTACATAAATTGTTCTTTAACATTTTCTATAATGTATCATATCTTGATGTTCACATATTCTTGACTAGTGTCTTGCTTTTGTACAGTTGAATATAACTGAGGACCATTTCCTGGAGAACGTGTTGGCTGTGCTGAAATACGACGCTTATCATAATCTACAGAAACTGCGGAAGCCGGTTGATAAGAACAAATGGTCCACGGAGCCGGCTGTTGTGAACGCCTTCTACAATCCCAATACGAACGACATCGGTAAGTTGGATGCCTGTAGCTACCATTCCGATGAGGTCTGATTTGCACATTTAAATATTTATGCCGTGCCATTAGAGCTGGTTGCTCTTGCGAAATTCACGATGTCTCAATAGCTTGCTCTTAGGTTACCATAGGCATCTACTTTGGACTTTGAATAGGCATCTCTAAGGACTTTGAATTTAAGATGCAACGTAGACTTATTCTTGCGAATTCTAAATGGAAAGATGTTCAGAATTTTATGTTCACAATTTAATTCTGAATCCTATAATTTTAGGATTCAGGTGAGAAAGACTGATCTAAACGTAGAGATCGTGACTTAGGCTGAAGGATGTTAAGCTAAATGGTCCTCTAATGCTTCCTCTGAATTATGAAAGGTATAATGCAGGTGTAAATTATGTTAACGTAAATTTTGTTATAGTGTTCCCAGCCGGCATTCTCCAACCGCTTTTCTACTCCCAGCACTTCCCCAAATCCCTGAACTACGGCGGCATCGGTGTAGTGATAGGTCACGAGATCACCCACGGCTTCGACGACAAGGGCCGCCAGTTCGACAAAGACGGCAACATGATGCAATGGTGGAACGATGCCACGGTAAGGGCTTTCAGGCAAAGGGCTCAGTGCATCGTGGATCAATACTCCAGATACACATTGCAAGAAGTCAATTTGCACATCAACGGCAGGATGACGCAGGGGGAGAACATCGCCGATAATGGAGGACTCAAGCAATCCTTCAGGGTGACGTATTAATCACTCTATTATGCTAAGTACCTCAATCGACGTACTAACGACAACTTTGTATTCAAGGCGTACAAGAAGTGGGTGTCCATACACGGCGAGGAGCCGCTGCTGCCCGGCGTGAACCTAACTCACGATCAGCTGTTCTTTCTGAACTATGCTCAGATCTGGTGCGGTTCGATGAGACCGGAGGACGCTCTCACGAAGATACGAAGCAGCGTGCACTCTCCGGGTCCTATACGGGTTCTGGGACCCTTGTCCAACAGCGAGGACTTCGCCAGGGCGTTTGACTGCCCGCCTGGCTCGCCCATGAACCCTACGCACAAGTGCAGCGTTTGGTGAGTCCTGGGTCCAAATGGGTCCACTTGAGCAAACACGTGCTTCGTGTTATTCGAATCTAAATTATTCGAATTTTCAATTTGAAGTTAGCTTTGTGTTGGTCTGAACTTGTGTCCTAACATTAATTTTGACGAATATTTGCATAAGCACTAAGCTAGCTTCTTCTAACACAATGTTAGTTTCATGTTGGTTTGAACTTGTACCTTAACATTAATTTTGACGAATTTCTGTATGAGCACAATTGTTACAGGTAATATGGAAGAGTACAGTCATCATGTCATGCTAGGCAAATTAGTTCAGCTCGTGTTCGTTGTTAACCATGATGACGCCACCAAAGACATTTCATTTCCTCGTGGTACATCGTGGTGTGGTTCCAGCGACTGGGAACGCGGAGTTTAAAAGAGTTGTATCAGTGTGCGTGTGCGTGTAAAAGTTACATGTTGTATATACAAGATTTTAATCGTATGCATAACCGTTTCTGTGTGCTTCAGCTCGTCGTGGACGAGTCTAATAAATTTTTCGATGAAAATTCTGCTTTCTTTCTTCCTTTCTTAGTAGGACGCTCCCTGTATGCCGGGGTGGTTGGAGGACGGTCATTTCACACGCGATGTCGCGTGATCGGACTTTAGGGCTGGTTCTTCACGCGATATCGCGTGATCGGATATTTTTGAGAGGTTCACGCGATATCGCGTGATGGGATATTTTTAAGAGGTTATGCGATATTTTTGCTGGGGTTTTTAACATCGAGTGATAGAACGTTTTTTGACAAGTTGGTGAAGTAACCATTTTTTTAACAAGTTGTTGAAGTAATAATTTTTTTAACAAGTTGGTGAAATAACAATTTTTTTAACAAGTTGTTGAAGTAATAATTTTTTAAAGTTGGTGAAGTAATTTTTTAACAAATTGGTAAAGTAAAAATTTGTTAAGGAGTTGGTAAATTTTGTTAATAAGATGGAAGGGTATAAAAAGGCAGCGACGAATAAAGTATTTGTTGAAAGATTTATTCTATATTGGAACATATCATCCATACATAGCACGGTCAAAACCGATCTCGCATTTTTGTTTTCATGTAAAAAAGGTGGAAATAAAAATAATATACAACAGACAGAAGGGCTCTCCCTTTTTCTCTTTCTCTCACTTTTGCGTAATATATCACTTTACCTTACTGGCTACACGCATTTACACAAATGTTTATACAACGTTATGTACAACATAAAAAATTGCAGCAGAAAAGAAAATGAATAATCGTTCCACCGTGAATCGTAAACTAACGCTTAAATAATAGTAACAGTACCAACCGAGACGTATCGGCGTATAATTTTTTTCAATTAAACAACTAATAACAATTAAAAAATACAATCTGTATATTGTATGCAAACGAAAGGAAACTAAACTACGATACTGTACTCGAATTACATTCGAATATCATAGAATCTATTTTAACATTAACAAAATCGCGAGAAGAATAAATTAATTAAAAGGAAGCTCGGAGTTAATTGGACAAAGAAAATAAAAAGTAATTGCGATGTTAATTGTCGCGTGTTCAGTGAGAGAAAAGAAAGAAGAGAAAGAACATCAGTCGACGAAGTCGTCTCAATTAATTAACAAGATGGCTACCAGTAGTCTTCCGGTCTATGTACATGCAACGGGTGTTTCAGTTTCTTTTATTATTTTTAAATCATCGAGCTAGGAGATCTGTAAACAATTTTATTCATTTTGTCAACAATTTTTTTATGGGATCAATATTTTTTGGGAGGAGTATTTGTTCGAGAAATTTATGAAAAAAATATTTAAATAAGTTCTCGTTATATGGCCCCATACTGACGGCAATATAACGAATATATCTGAAATTGATCAGACCCACAAACAGAGCAATATTTCCTAAAAAAATTGAAAATGAATTCCAATTCTCTTGTGTACTCTTTTTTCGTCAAAAAAATAGTCATCTCTTTAATAATTATCTTTCTCTCATTCTCACTCTCTCTCGCTCTATTAAACTACACCCTGATGCCCATGCATAATCGATTATAGTGAATTTGTTATTGCGTCCACGAAGTCGGATACGTCCTTATTTTTTTCTTCTTACTCCAGAAAAATATATATGTTTTTATATATGTTCCGTTATACACATATGTATATGCACAGTTTTATATACACAATAATAGATAATCTTTCTATCTTAACTTTGAGAAAAGAACGGACAAGAAATGAATCCCGGGTTTTTATTCTCTCAACTTCATAGTATAATAAAATATATATATTTGTCGTGGGTAAAATCTTTGGAATTGCCAGCAATTTCTTGTTCTCCCTTTTATACTCTTAGATACTACATTTATATTTTCAAAACGAAACCTTCGAAAGAAGCAAATGAAAGGTTTTACGATTTTGATTATTGCTCTGTTCGCGGGTCAAATGTTTTTTTTTTTAATTAACCTGTTAACCAGGTGTTTTAAATGAAAATTAATCGGTTCGTATACAGATCTCCCTCGTCGAAACAACAATTAAAAAACGAAAACAATAGGGATCATCAATGTACAAAGCTAATTTACAAAGTTGTCGTTCGGTTACCACACTGTATTTACGGCTCTGTTCGTCTTTGTTCTTTCCTTATGTATGTACACAATGCACTCGTTTTTTTATTTCATTTTACTTTTATTATTTTTTTCATTTTTTTTGTTTCTTTTGAACTCTATGGCTTCTGTGATTTCTCTGTCTCTCTCCCTCTCACTCGCTCACCACGCACTCTACGTATTTTTCCTTCCTCCTCCTTATCCTAACGTTAATTAATGCTTTTCTATTCGATCGTTAACCGTCTCGAATTTGTTAATTAATCATCTGACAAATTGTCTCTCCCCGAACTTCGTCCGCCATCTTCCTTTCAATGAAAAGGCCTGTGCAATACTGTGTAAGAAAAATAAATAGTTTCTTTTTTTCTCATCTTCCTAGATCTTTGTTCTCGTTATTAAAATAAACTTTTGAACGCCTCTTGGATACCTCAGGAAAATAAATCTTCTAACGATTTAATAGATCTGAGGGTTGGTACTTGTTTCTTTTCGAGGTTAGAATTCAAGGGGAAAAACGTTCAGCGCCCTCTTTCTTGTACTCGTTTTCTCTCACGGGCGTTTCTGTTCAATTTCAAACTTTGATAAAATTCTTTTTTTTTCAGGTTATCTTTAGAGGTACTCTTTCACGTAACAGCGCTTTGGTAAAATTTTTAACCGATGAACCGTCAATTACCAACTACTCGTTCCAAATTCCAAACGAAATTTACTAAATTTTGAACGTCTATATACTTATTGCTTATCAAAACGATTGTCGGACAAGACAAACGTCTTAAAAAAGGAGTCAAAAAATTTTGTCTGCTTTCAAAAAATCACGGAGGTGAGGGATGCCTGCTCGTTCCTCACATAGTTCACAGTATTGCATTTAATTAACGAAACGCCGTCAAAATAATCCTCGAAAATCAATTCGTAGTCTCCGGGGAAAACTTCCCGCCTCTAGGACGCCATTACGCGACTCTACGTTCGGCCCCGAACTCCAAACAAAAATTAATAACCAAAGGGCTCGAACGTGTCATTTTCGCGAAATTTTTCACTGTTCTCCTTTATGAAACTTTAATAAGCGCAAGAACTCGATTTTTGCACTTATACCTGGTTCGTGATTGCCAGTGGTTCGTTAAACGGTTACTGTTGCATTGAATCCGTACTTTTTAAAAATTCTTTACGAAACTATTTTTCTTGCGAAATTTAAGGAAATACTTTCCGATGAGAAATGTCAATAACGAGTTTTAAATGTCAAATAGAAAGTTGCAAGTTTTAAAGTGTCTGCAGACTGGCAACAACCTTTCAAAATTACGGAAAGACAGATTCGATTTCTCTTCCGCCATTTTCCATTCAGGATTCCATTTTAGTCTCACTCCCACTCTCGCACCCTCCCACCTCCCTCGTGCAACACTGTTATGCATAAAGACTTCATCATTATCGTTTAGCAATCGTTAAAATTATTGTACATTAGTTAATTAGTAATCGTTAGAATATAATATTGTTGATGTACAATGTGGCTCCCATTGCGGAGAACACGAAAGTTAGACACGCGTGAACTTCGAAAATTTCAATTTTTTTTTTAATCGCAGTCGATTGGGGAATTCTTGGAGAGGAATTACAAAAGTTTTAAAAACGGTGAATTTGCATTTTGTAATTCCACGCGTTTTTTTTTCGCGTGGATTTGAAAATTTTGAACCGACTGGGACGTTCACGCGTGTCTAGTTATCTACGTCGTGTAATTTCTATTTTACACGCAACTGGCGCATTTAAGTCGAACCGCACCGCCGTATTTTGCCGAATTTCGCAAAAATTCCTCCACGTGGGCGGAGTGCACGCCGAGTCCTTTCTTTCTCTCACGCACGCCTTTCTCACTCATCCTCTTCCGTTCGAGCACAGAATCTGCTAAATTGTTGTTATACATACAAAGTAATATCGTTTGCCATTTTTTTCTCAAATTCGCACGTTCATGTTGTATACACACGTGTGAAAAGTTAGTGCTGGGAATCGCAACGCGACCATTCTTTTCCAACACTCGAAATACCGCAAATTATTCAAACTAGTTATTTGCAAAGACTCAGTCGAAAATACGTCTAATAAAATTGCAACGACGATAGAAATTTTCACTCGAACGTCGGCGATTCTCAATTTTGAGTTTTTTAAATTTTGTCCTCGAGTATAACAGAATTAGAAAAGTGAGAACCGCCGTTTGAATTTGCCGCGCGTTCGAGATGGGTTACGAGAAAACAGGAACAACGCCGCGAAATTTGAATTGACAACGAATATACGAATTTAGATAATTCTCGAAATACAATCGAATCTAACAAATCTAACCTACTAGAATCACAAATGTTTCGTTAAAATTTGCCCGCGCTATACGCGATAATTCGGTCGATTTTGTCGATCGACGCGTCGAGGACCGTCGCTTGGAACGAAAAGGATGCGTCGACGCGTCGATAACCGATTTAAAATAACTTTCTTAGAAACAACTTTCCAATCACAAAAGGCGATTTGATTCCCACCACTGTTCGCAATATAATAGTGTAGTGTTCGTGTATATGTGTGTGTGTTCTTGTGTGCAACCTAGCGAATATATAATATATATTGTATATATATAAAACGCTCCAAATAGAAATGATCAATTACCAATTATTAATTGAATGCGGAGCAAAAGAACTCCCAATCAAGACTTGTTTTTCAATTTTTTTTTTCGTTTTCATTTAAAACGTACAACAATAATTTTTTTGTTCAGTCTAATACATTCCAAAGCACCAATTCGTTAAATAGTTCTTTCATTCCAATATGGCCGACTCTGTGTCCCGACCACGACATTTTCGATTTCTTACGACTAAAAAAAAAAAGGTGAAACGAAAGGAGCCTACGCCCAGTTTCATCTAATTTCACACCGAATTCTCAATTTTCTTTAACAATAATTTCGATAATTTACAATAGTAGTACTTCTTTATAATAGTTAGGTATAGTAAATGCTAAGTAGAAGATACGAGACGCGCTTTTTAGATTAATTTTTCTTCGTGTTCTTCGAACAGGTGCACGCTCGGTGTACCGTGTATTGTACAACTGATCGAGTATCGATAGTATAGTTGCGTATAGTTATTTTTTTAATTCAAGTAATATTGTAACTTGTATGGGAGGGAGTATGTTATGTGTGAGGGAGTATAGTTGTGGGGAGTTATTATAGTTATTTGGAAATTATAGTGGAACAAAGGAGGCAATGAATTGGAAATCATTTATGTTAATTATAGTTGCGACTATATCGATAGAAGTCAACTATAGTTCAAGTTACAGTGATACAAATCAACTATAGTCCAACTTATAGTGATAAAGATCAACTATAGTTCAAGTTATAGTGATACAAATGGACTACAGTAGAAACTATAATGATATGAGTCTAGTATAGTTGTAATTATGCCGATACAAATCAACTATAGTTCAAGTTATAGTGATACAAATCAACCATAGTCCAAGTTATAGTGATACAAATCAACTATAGTTCAAGTTATAGTGATACAAATCAACTATAGTTTAAGTTATAGTGATACAAATCAACTATAGTCCAACTTATAGTGATAAAGATCAACTATAGTTCAAGTTATAGTGATACAAATGGACTATAGTAGAAACTATAATGATACAAGTCGAGTATAGTTATAATTATACCGATACAAATCAACTATAGTTCAAACTAGACAGATACAAATCAACTATAGTTACAATTATACCGATACAAATCACCTATAGTTAAAATTGTATTGATACAAGTCAACTATAGTTCAAACTAGACTGATACAAATCAACTATAGTTAAAATTGTATTGATACAAGTCAACTATGGTTCAAACTAGATTGATATAAACCAACTATGGTTCAAACTAGACTGATACAAATCAACTATAGTTAAAATTGTATTGATACAAGTCAACTATAACTCAAACTAGATTGATATAAATCAACTATAGTCCAAACTATACCAATACAAATCACCTATAGTTAAAATTGTATAGATAGAATTCAACTACAGTCCAAACTAGACCAATACTAATCAACTATAATTAAAATGATACCAATACAAGTCAACTATAGTCAAACTATACTAACACAAATCAACTATAGTTCATACTATAGCGACACAACTCAACTACAGTCCAAATTAGACCGATACAAATCAACTATAATTAAAATGAAACCAACACAAGTCAACTATAGTTAAACTATACTGACACAAATCAACTATAGTTCAAACTATACCGACACAACTCAACTATAGTTAAAACTATACCGATACAAACGAACTATAATTCCAATCCCAGCCAATTCTTAGTCTTACACAAACCGAATATTTCCAACCAAACCAACTATACCTCCCAACTATAAAACTGCAACTATACCTCCCAACTATACAACCAAATTTCCACAACTAAATTGAAACATCAATAACCCCATCCAATATACCCAAAAATACGTAACCACATCCCAACTATACTTAACTATACTTCTCGATCGATCGTACCATTGTGTCGTGTATCGTGTGTTCGTTCATTTTGCGTGCGTTCCCGTGATGCAAGTACAAACGTTAGTGTTTACGTGTTACAATAGTAATAATAACAGCAGTAACAGGAGCAATAATAGCAATAAATAGTAGCAATAGTAGTAGTAGTAGTAAGTCGACCGGGTGCACATCCGACGAGGGCAGGTCCTGTGACAAGCGACGACGGTATCGTTTCTTTTTTTTCTCTTAAAAGTCTGGAGACAATAATTTGTACGATAATCAGTACTATACAATAATAGTTAGTAACTCTGTCCTCTTTTTTTCTCTCGTGCCACGTTTTTTTTTCCTTTTCGTTAATTTCTCCTTTCGACCGCTACTCGTCGCCACTATATAACATTTTTTTTTTTTTGTTCGTTCTCTCTCGTTCCTTCGGACTTACTCGTATTATGCCTAAGCAGCGATTGTTAGTCGTAGTATCTTATCTTTATAGTCGATCTATTGAACAGCTCGCTTGTGTGATGAAAAATTTTGTACGTTTTGGTGTTAGTATTGGCAGCCCCGAAAATTTTGTTAGTCGATTATCGTTACAGTTGTTGCAGAGTATCGGTCGCTACTATCAACTCGGTTAAGAAATATTACGAGTCGCTTATAAAGTAGAGTTGCAAAACAACGCGACGAAAACCGATTCCTTTCCCGCGAACTATACGATACTAACTTATTGCCGTTTCACCGTTACGATATCGAGAAGCGAAAATACGAAACGAAATTTTGAAAAATTGAGCAATGGAAGATGCAAACGAATTTCAAAAAGGGAATCTCGAAAATTCTCAGGGCTCCTTACATTTCTCTCGTTACAATTATGTACAAAAAAAAAAAAATGAAAAGGGAACGAGACGCGTTCCAGAGTAACCAGAAAATAATGCATAAAACTACCATAACAAAGTATAATCATTTAACTTTATTTATAATAATCTTCAGAGCTTATAAGCTTCCTTCGTTCCTTGTTCTCTTCTACAGCTTCCAATAAATTAAAACTTCCTCCATTTCGCGATTTAATATAACAAGAACCTTCCTCCTCGCTCTAGCATTCACCGTTCGCTCTAGTTTTTCGAAACGTTGCCGTCCAATAAGAAAATATCTCGACCAACTACGAACAAACCTTTCTTACAAGCAACGAAAGTATCAGGTTACGCTGCACGGTGATAAACGCGACAAAATGCTGCAGAAACTCATTTCTGACTTAAAAGTAATGTCAGCCATTTTGTGGGGATGATAGTTACCCCGGGATCGAACGCTTAATTCTCTTTCAGCTATTTAGCAAATAGCAGTTCGAAAATCAGTCGAATACCGAGGGACATTTTACCAAATCAAGATTTTAATTAAAATATTAAATTTTGCAGATGTATCAAAAATTACAGATAGCAGTTTGGAAGTCAATCGAATACCAAGACCAAATTTTACCAAAACCAACTTCCACTAAAATATTAAATTTTGCAAACATAAAAATTACTGATAGCAGTTTGGAAGTCAATCATCGAATACTAAGACATTTTTGACCAAATCAAGATTTTCATTAAAATATTAAATTTTGCAGACATATCAAAAATTGCAAATATCAGTTCAGAAGTCATCGAAAACCAAGATGAAATTTTACCAAAACAAACTTCCACTAAAATATTAAATTTTGCAGACATAAAATTACAAATATCACTTCAGAAATTAATCATCGAATACCAAGACCAAATTTTACCAAAACCAACTTCCACTAAATTTTGCAGACATAAAAATTACAAATATCAGCAGTCTTTCACATCAAAATTTCCCCAAAATTTGTTAATACCGGGGTATAAAATTGCCTGTTATTCTGAAAAGAGATTATCAGCTTTCGGTCGCGTTTGGTCACCGTGTATGCCTGATATATTTACACATGTACAGTACCCGCCGCGATACAACAAGGTCGTAAATCGATTTGTAAGTCGACGCTATATCGTGACGTACATCAGCTGTATTAGTATGTACAAGAGGCGAAAAGAGACATCTAGGAGAAACGGACAGATCAGGGTACCTGGGCGGACAAACAGACAAACAAGAGAGATTGCGGCACGATGCGCATACATATGACACATATTCACATAGTGTAAGGTGTGTGTGTGTTTGTTCGTATGGCGCGTTTCTGTGCATGGCTGTGTATGGTTCAACGACACATTCAAAAGGAGTATTATAGTTTTGTCCCTTAAAAAACAGAGAAACTCGAGTCTACGCTTGGCAGTTATCATGAACAATCGCTCGCGAGAAAATTCGAACGGGCGCACATACTATATACATATATGTGTATATATGTATATATAATAATATATATTTTTTGCATTTTTTTTTTTTCGTTTTTATCGCTTAAATATCTCTAGGTGTCGCCTGTGACGAGCAAATGGTAGTGTCCTTCTTTTCGTATAATTAGAATCGTTTTGCAGCAGCTTCTCGAGAAAACGACGACGACGACTAAAACGATATTAGACAATGAGAAATCGACGTCGACGGTTTAAAACGCCCTTGGCAGTGATCGTAGAATTGAATGTATATAGTATTTCTTTCGTTCGCGTGTGTTAACTGTATGAGTGTGTGTGTATCTCTCTGCATGTGCACGTGGATTGTCGCTCGTACCCTTCCACTCTCTCCCACCTTCTCTCCTCTCACTCTCTCTGTCTTTCGCCTTCGATTCCTTTCGGTTCACCCACGGAGCAACGTGTGACCGGTTTCTGATTTGCCGAAGGATGCGGTTCACCTTGATTCCTCCACCTTAAAACCTGTTCGTTCCTTCGGATCGTTTTCGAACGCCACCTGGCGCTCCGCGCGCCAACTTACGACGCCATATTGGGAATCAGGGGACTGCGTCCTTCGAGAGGAAAATGCCTGTCAACAGGGCGATTCTAAGCACTATGGAAAATGAAACGATGACCTGCCGTCGACGGTTCGTGATTTTCTTCGTACAATGACAGGACTGGCGCGAACATTTGTACGACCCTCTAAATAACCTTCATGTACTCTTCATGACACAGTAGACTCTAAATCTCAATTTCAAAATTCTTAGGTTTCCAAATTGCACTTTAGCCTCTAGTGAGTCTACTGGAGATCGGGTCCCAAACCCTTGCGCCGATCCTTCGTGACCTTCTCCCATGCTGGACTGGACAGTTCCAGCAGGCTGTCTATATTGCACAATTTGAGGCTGGAAAAAAGAAATGCAGCTAATCGAGAATAAACAACGTGTAATAGAATTTGAACAATATTACAAGAAGCTTCGTAGGAAGTTCATTGTATAAAAATGATTCTAGAAATGGAAGAGCTCGACTCGAAATACAAAATTAACCGCGTCCCGCATGGGAGAGCACAATTTCTTTTACAAAGGTCATCCTATCCCGAGTGTACATCATTGCATGGTGTTCACTTTTGAAGCGAGTCGAAGACTTAACAAAGCTGTCCTGTCGCGCGCGAGCACACGCTTAAAAGTTAATTCTTTTCAAGAATGCTACCGTTCGAACGAACATGACATCGTCGGTCCGTGGAGCTTCAATAAGGACATCTACCACGGGCCGACGATGGCCACTACTTTTACGAGATGTATAATAACAAATAGGCAATTCATCCCTCGTTTTTCGCTGCGTCTATAGCAAAAAACGGCGTGTCTGAAAGCACTCGATAACGTTAGAGTGAGTTACAGCAATGCGGAGTACAGGTGTGTGCAGGTGTTCCATGGTGATGTGTTTTTGTACATGTGTCCTCTTCGTATGGACGCGTTGCTGGCTAGGAGAGTTCATTGAGATCGTTTTAAATTTCTTCCTTCAGATTATTGCAAATCCTGACTCCGTTAGAACGCCCCACAAGCGTAGCCAAGTCCAACAGACAAAGATGACGACTTCCAGCAACGCTCTGAGATGTTCTTAAAGTTACTCTTCTAGTTGTGGAGAACAGCACGTGCCGCGTTGAAGTTGAAGCGGCCGGCACGTCGGCGGAGCGATGGCGGTGATGGTTCTCGCGTTCTTCTTCCTCGGGTCCTCTGTCTTCGTCTATGCTGTTCTGCGATGTGGCAGTGTCTGCCTGGAGGCAGGTTTTTACGTTAGACAGTTCTTTTATAATCGAGTTAGGTCCGAGGCGTCGACGAGGCGATCCCTTCGAGGCACCGAACCGACGAGGCTGAAGAGAAACGACGTTATTACTTTGTGTATAGTGACACGCCGCCAACGTGCGATTGGTATAACTGTACAATAGTAAAACACGATACGCGTGTAGGATGTTTCTATTCGTCCAAGGCGAAGTACTTAGTCATTCCATTCTCGTGTCTCTGTGATTCGATTACTTTCTCTTCGTGTTTTATTCCAGCCTTGATCGTTCTTCGTCTTCCTCGTTACACATTTACACGAATTTTCGTTTAACTTACTACGGAATATAATCAGTTAATAGCATAGAATTACAGTGTTACAACATTGAGAATCTTAGCGTAATCCTCGCGTTGACAAACGAGTGTCTTCTAGATCTTTCCAGTTCGCCGATTCTCTGGACTAAGGTAAGTGTCTACGAATGTGCGCACGCGCTCGTGTACGAGTGTGAATATGTGTACGTGTGTGTTGTATGTGTTCGTCTCACTCTCCATTGATGTACGAGCCAGATTGAAAGTCAGTCTCAGAAGCAACTTGATTCTCGTAACGATCGAATGTGTTTTTTATGCTAGCATATTATGTCACAGCGGTCCTGTCGACCCAAGTTGTCGAGCAAATATCGTCGAACCCCCCTAAAGCTTCTAGCGCGACCCTGTTCCGTGTTTCTCCTTAGAAAGATCTTTGTTTCCGGTTCTTGTCAAATTTCTCGCGAAACCTGCTCCTTTCCTTTGTCTCATTCATTCGTTCTTTCATCACCGTTGCTTTCATCCTTTCCGTCTTTCTCACCGGTCTGAACCATTATCTGTCCTCGTCACACCATGCTCTCCCTCTCTCTCATTCTCTCTCTCTCTGCACAGATTTACAATATTTTACTTGATTTTGTTGATTTTTCTTTTCTTTTTTTTTTATTAAAAAATTAAAACGGACGGTTAAATTTCATGCTTTCGTTTGTCGGTGAGCCGATGTCCGCTGCTGAAGGCACAAGGCTTTGCACTTGAACTCGGTCCACCTAGCCTAGCTTCACTGACTTACTACGACCTACTACCAACTAGCCTCGCTTACTTTTACTTTTTACTTAACTTCCTATGTTGCTACTAACGCTTACTCTCTTTCTCTCTCTCTCTCGCTCGCTCGTTCTCTCTTTCTCTGTATTACCTTTACTTGCCACGCACAGTTCGCGAAAAAAGAAAACCCGGATACGCGCAAATGCCAAACCTCTATCTATGTATATCCATCGGCGGATTAACCCCGTTTCCTTCCCGCGTTTTCATCCACTTCCATCGCGCCTTTCCTCATCACGTATAAACAATGTGTACATGCTAGCAATATATTATTATGCTATGTGTTGTGATATAGACTCTATGGTATCATTATGTATAATCGTATCATCTGTTATTTCATTATCATCATCATTATTTTCTTTGTTAATTCGCACTCGATTCGCGTGTCGGCCGAGTTCGCTGCTCAACAGCTGACCCGCCTAACTCTTCCTTTTCCACAAACTTAAGTGCGATTTATCTCTCCGTCATCAGTGGTCGCATCTCAGCCGAATTGTCCGCACGCATACTGTTCACGCTCACACGCATTCTTTCACACGCACACATGCATTCCGTGTCCTTAGCTCTTAATTAGATTCGTACTCGCTCGATCTGCTCGTACAACACGCCCGCCTTAGTCGATACCTTATACATTATACATTATACATTTACATATCGATTCCGGGGGTAGCCAGGTAAGAGGATATAGTAATAACATAACTGTAGGTAGCTCCTTATTACAGTCTCTGTACTGTCTCTACGTATCACAGCCTGGGTGCCTCGCCACTGCCTTCGCTTGAACCATTTTTGCGCAGCCTCTCGAGAACTGCATCCATAGCGAACTCGTACAACTTTTCACGGTGTCGAGGTGCCACGGTACCCCTCGAGCCAAAGCTGAGAGAAGAAGCGAAGTTTCGTACGAGCCGGTGCTCCTGGGACACCGGTCGACTCGCTGTAAACGCGTTCAGGCAGTGGCATGGTGGTGCACTAGTACAGGAGTTCTCTCTCTCTCTTTCTCTCTCGTTCTCTCTCCACGTGTCCACGTTTTCTTCGCGTCTGGGTCTCGATGATGCTGCTGCGCTCCAGCGTAGTCCCTCGACAACGTCATTGCGGACCGATGAAACAAGGATTCAGCCGACGATCGGTTGTTCACCGGGCAAACTAAGGTGTCACGTCCCAGATCTCGGCGAGGAAAAGTGGCAGCTTTTTGTTCTTGAACTTCAGACTGAAGCAGATCTCGCTGTTCTGGTTGCCGAGGGTCCTCAGCTCCGTCAACACGGACAACAGCTTCGCGAAGATCGTACCGGACTTCGGCCTGCGCCGGTTGTCCACGTACGCCTTCAACGCCTCCAGGTAGATCTCCTGGATCTTCTCCACTTTCCAACCTTCCAGCAGGTTTGGCCTTTCTGCAATTGTCAAAAAACCGTCTCAATTAACGACCTACGTCTTACAAGTGTATACAAGTGTCTAGGTCTTACAATGCGTATAGCACATAATACATCATGGACAGCGTACCTGAGAATATAACGATGGCGGTTAGCAACGCATACTCGGCATTGTTCACCTTCATGGCGTACATCTGTCGGCAGAAGTGTAACAAATCCTCGATCGTTTCTCCCATGCCCGCCAGGTTATAGCTCTCCCTGCTGTACGGTTGATTGTTAGCGAATATTATGCTGTCCGTCTGCACGTCGTACTTCCTCGCCATCCGAAGCATCATCACCTCGCTGGAGCAGGCCTTCAACAGGGCGATCTGATCCTCTCGCATCAGCTCATCGAAGCCGGGTAACCTTTTCGAGAACTCGACGATCAACTGCACCGTCAGGATCGTGATTTCGGTGATGTGCCTGAACTTGTAGTCACTGATGTCTTCCCCTTCGGAGGGCTGGTTCTTAAACAGAAATACAAGCATTTTCTTATTGTAGATGAACTTCTATCATCTCGACCGAAGGCGACAGACTTCATGGATCACGGTTTAGCTCTAAGAGCCACAAATCTCGTGGTCCACCAGTTTGGCGCCTTTAGAGAACTTGGCTGAGTGGATGCAAGTTGGTTGAGAGGACATGCCGGTCACATAGTCGGAAGTTATGCAAGTTTCATACTCACCGTGATCCTCTTGAGATCTTCTTCACTGGGTTGCTCGTACTCGTTCTGGAAGTACACGACCCTCTGTATCAGTTCCTCCTGTTCAGGAGTGATGGGTTTCACGTAACTGTAAGGGCTGACCGGCGTTAGGATACCGCTACTTCCGGACGTTGACAACGATTCGGCCTCAGCTGGCTCGGTCTTCACGCCCATTTGTTCGGCGCGTATTCCGCTGCCCGGAGAACCGTTCATCGTTGTACTGTTCGGTTTGTCCTTCTCCTGCAAGGAAATACCCACGATCTGTGATCGACGGTTTCTCAGAATTTCTTTAAAGAATCTCTTAAATGTATATAACATTGAAAACTACCTTCTGTGCTTTCTTCTCTTGACGCTTCACGGCGCACTGGTACTCCGGCACGACGCACTCCGGCCTCATGCCGACCGTCAAACACTTCTTCAACCTGCATTCCTGACATTTACGCCGCATGTACATATCGATCTCGCAGTTGTTCCCGTATTTACACTGATAGACCGCGTTCTTGGTGATGCTGCGCCGGAAGAACCCCTTGCAGCCCTCGCAGGTCAATGCGTTGTAGTGGTACCCGGAGGCACGGTCACCACAGACGAGACACAGCTCTTCCTGTTGTCGCGGCGTGGGTCCTTTCTTCTTCCTGGCGTCGCAGCCGTCGCTGCCACCGCCTCCGCCGCCTCCTCCACCTCCTCCACCACCGCCTCCGCTGCTTCCATAGCCGTTCAACGAGCCAGGCTGCGACAGCTCGTCCCTACCTGCAAACAGATGCAAATAACATTAGGTTTTAGTCTCAGCGAGTTGGAGGATGACTGAATAGTCTTATGGCAAGGGCTGACTGAATATAGTCTTATGGCGAGGGCTAACTGATGATATTAGAGCCAAGTTTCGGTCTCAGCAGGTTGATGGATGACTGAATAGTCTTATGGCGAGGGCTAACTGAATATAGTCTTATGGCGAGGGCTGACTGATGACATTAGAGCCAAGTTTCGGTCTCAGCAGGTTGGAGGATGACTGAATGGAATCTTATGGCTAGGGCTAACTGAATATTGTCTTATGGCAAGGGATAACTGATGACATTAGAGCCAAGTTTCAGTTTATCTCAGCAGGTTGAAGGCTAACTGAGTACAGTCTTGTGTATAGTCTTATGGCAAGGGTAACTGACGATATTAGAGCTAAGTTCAATTTTGGTTCGTCTCATCAGGTTGGAGCCTAACTGAACATAGTCTTGAGTCCAGTCTTATGACAAAGGCTAACTTATGACAAAGCTATGTTCAATATCAGTTTGTCTCAGCAAATTGGAGGCTAACTGAGTACAGTCTTGTGTATAGTCTTATGGCAAGAGCTAGCTGATGAGACAGCTATGTTCAATTTTGCTTCGTCTCATCAGGTTGGAGCCTAACTGAACATAGTCTTGGGTCCAGTCTTATGACAAGGGCCAGCTTATGACAAAGCTATGTTCAATATCAGTTTGTCTCATCAGGTTGGAGCCTAACTGAACATAGTCCTGTGTCCAATCTTATAACAAGGACTACCAGAATAGTCTTCTGTATCTCCTATAGAGTTCAATTGACCTTGAACGTTATTTCCGATCTCTGCATGCTATCTACACCTAACAAAGCTCAGTCATAGCAACGTTTCTAAGAAGATTTAAATTTTTGAAGCGGACACGCTGTTGCGCCGCGTTCCTCGGGAGGTTTCCGGCGATTACGCGAGGAGGAGGCGTGTGACGCCCGTAAGCAAGCGGGCTCTAGTAACCTACGTGGCGACACATCGCCTCTATTACCCTCTTTATCCGTGAAACCCGTCGAATGGAACGCCGCGCGGTAGAAGTCACGGTCGGTGAAAGTACGCCACGCTCTGCTCTGCTCTTGCACGCTTACGTGCCTTCTTTCAGCGAGGCGGAATCGAACAACGCCGGCTTGAGGCTTCAACAACCCGCCGGGAACGTGACGAGCCGCTCGAATCTCTCGTTTGGAAAGAACTGAACTTCAAATTATTTTGCTAACTATTCTCAAGTATTCCTTTCACGTACGTTAACTTTTGATCAAATGAAAATTCTAGAGTTATGTAACGGCTGGGTAACGTGTAGCGTGTAGGATGTGGTTTTTTGTGAATATGGAGATTTTTGTTTAACATTGAGAGTAATTATTGGTGAATTAGTCTCAGTTTTTTCCAAATGATGAAGGTCGAGATCAAATTATTCCCCCCGCGTTTCACATGGAGACAGCCATACAAAGAAGCGGAGATTACTATAAATCAATCAAAGGCGACGTTTTAAAAGAACAGCGTGGTTCCGACCACATTTTATCTCCGTTTGCGTGATTCGTACCGTCAATGATAAATCATAGAACGGGAATTGACTGCATTTCGTAGAGAATTTTCTGTGATGATCGATTTTCTCTGGCGGCGAAAAGCGAACGTGCTCTTCTCGACGATTCCACGAAGAGGCCGAAGACGAGTTCCTGCGCATCACCCGGAAGTACTAATCGCCGTGAAAACATCCGGCTGGAACACTGAGACACTGACCGGGCTAGATGGTCACTCGGTTATTATCCCTTCTCGTCCGATTCAACTTGCAATCTTTTCACCTGTGATTGCTTAACTCGCCTTATTTTCATTTTCTTGTTGCTTTCACCCGGGAAACATAAATTGATGTCAATAAGTTTTCGATCGATGTGGATTACTATTGTTTCGGATTTATAGGGATCGGAGAAACTAGAGCCGATAAATCGCTGTAGGCTCAAAACCGACACCATAACGAACTTGTGTGCATATTAGCAAGTAGCACATAACGATTCTATGTAGAGCGAATAGACCTCTCGTTTCTGTGCCTCAAACAGGTTTCCTCTGCCCGATGCTGGATCACCGTTGGGATTCTTGCCGATTTCTCGCTTCTGAATCAAAGTCACGTATACAGTGTCCTGAAAACTTCAAAAGCACCAAAGCTCTAAAACAGCACCCAAAATATGTTCGAAATCTTTCAAATTGAATTTTACTGTTTTTACCCATTACTGAACCCAGTACTTAACTGTTCAAATTTTATATTACGAAAACCTCTTTTGCGTACAAGAAGTCAAATTTCAGTACATATGACCCAGAATTAGCAAATTTACCCAGAAGTCAGGAGCAAATTTAGCAGAAGCTTCAATTTCCAATCAGAAATAGAACAATAAATCGATTAGTCATCGAATTCAAATAATCTGGTTCAGAGTCGGTGAGAGGTTCCAGACCTTTCTTTAGGCCTCACCGAATCCCCATTTTGCAATCTATAAATACACTAGACTCGTAGGAAAGAAGCCAGTGTCAAGGTCGCGAGACATGGCTTACATCATTCCTGATATAACCAGGTTCAAAACCCAACCTAACAAGACTTTTCTCAAACTGGGATTGAAAATTATTTTAAACCTATCTTTAATATGAAAGCTAGTCCAGGTGAAGAATACATCAATTTTAATATGGGATGTTTCAAATAGGAGAAACGAGGGAGTAAACATTTTATGTTTTGTGGAGTTGATGTGGATCATATGTTGATATGTTACTTAAGTACGCTAGCATCACAGAGTAAAAATTTTATATTGTATGGAGTTGATCTGGATCACATATTCACATACTCATATGTTCATATATTACTCAAGTACTCTAGCATCACAAACTAAATATTTTATGTTCTGTGGAGTTGATCTGGATCACACATTCATATACTCATATGTCCACATATTACTCAAGTACTCTAGCATCACAAAGTAAATATTTCATGTCATGTGGAGTTGATCTGGATCACATATTCATATACTCATATGTCCACATATTACTCAAGTACTCTAGAGTCCACATATTACTCAAGTACATCACAAAATAAACATTTCAAGTCATGTGGAGTCGATCTGGATCACATATTCACATACTCATATGTTCATACATTACTCAAGTACTCTAGCATCACACACTAAATATTTCCCATTTTATGAAGCTGATTTTCATCACACATATGAGCCGTTCAGTGCACACATTAACTCCATTTTTTGAAACATCTTAAATTATTATAAATATAAAAAGTTATGACTACACCAAATGCTTTAACACTTAAATTTAAGATGGAGTTAATGAATGTGTGCACTGAACGGCTCATATATTGCTCAAGTAGCACCAGCTAACTCATAATATTCCTCAGCATTCGAAAAGGGATTTAGAAATGCTACGAATGAACGAATCAGAAAAACATGCATGAAGTTGTATTTCGAAAACTATCCCGAAAATCCATTACGGTTCGATAATTCATTCTTATGTACGACAATGATTGTATAGTACATCTACAGAGATCCACATTCATGAGAACCTCCGTGCCATTTATATCGACGCATCGAGCAATAGTTCGTTAACACCCTGTATAAAGTGCCTCGACGTGGCACCGCTCGTTTCTATACCCTACGCAGCAAGGTTTCCGTGCTGGTTAGTAGCTCTCTCACGGCGGAGCAGTGAGCGGCCTTGACTCTGGCTCGCTGGTTGGATACCTGTGTAGCCGCAGGTACACCATTACACGAGTTCCTCCTCCTCTACCACTCGTCCATCTGCGTCTACCCAACACGCTCGTCTAAAGCCGCGTGCACATCAAGCGGTCTTGGATGAGCAATGGTAAGGGTGCGTTTAGAATGGCCGAAATGTTCTTCTTGGTCAAACTTGACTATTCACAACGAATTTTGAAGTACTTGAGTTGAGTACTTGAAATAAGAATGCTCTTTCTTTCTTAGATAGTCTTTACCTAGATATAGTGTTACTGTGGATTTTAAGCATAGAAGAGGATCATTAGTGGATGAAGGATCATAGGTAGATGATGGAGGATCATAGGTAGATGATGAGGGATCATAGATGGATCTCTTTACCTAGATATACTCTACTCTTTACCTAGATACACTCTTACTGTGGATCTTAAGCATAGAAGAGGAGGTGGATCATGGGTAGATGATGAAGGATCATAGGTAGATGATGGAGGATCATAGGTGGATCTCTTTACCTAGATACACTCTACTCTTTATCTAGATACACTCTACTCTTCACTTAGATACACTCTTACTGTGGATCTTAAGCATAGAAGAGGAGGATCATGTGTGGATGATGATGGATCATAGGTAGATGATGTAGGATCATAGGTAGATGATGAAGGATCAAGTCATCCCTCTATTTGCAATTTGACAATTTGGGAATCTGGAGATCTAAGCACTTGATGATTTGAAAATGTGAAAGTTTATGAATTTGTATATTTGGAAGTTTGATGATATGATCATCTGGAATAGCCTCTGATCATCATCTGATCAAATGATCATCTAGGATAGCCTCTGACCACCATCTGATCATCTGGGATAGCCTCTGATCACCATTTGATCAGCTAGAGCCTTAGATCATCTGACAATCTGATCATTTGTGAAGTTTGATGATCTGACCATATGGAATAGCCTCTGATCACCATCTGATCATCTGGAATAGCCTTTAATCATCTGATCATCTAACCATTTGGGAAGTTTCATAATCTGATCATCATTTGATCATCTGGAATAGCATCTGATCATCTGATCATCTAACCATTTGTGAAGCTTGATGATCTCAACATCTGGAACAACCTCTGATCATCATCTGATCATCTGGGATAGCCTCTGATCATCTAATCATCTAACCATTTGTGAAGTTTCATGATCTGATCCTGTGAAATAGCCTCTAGCCATCATCTGATCATGTGGAATAGCCTCTGACCATCATCTGATCATCTGGAACAGCCTCTGATCATCTGATCATCTAACCATTTGTGAAGTTTCATGATCTGATCCTCTGGGATAGCCTCTAACCATCATCTGATCATGTGGAACAGCCTCTGACTATCATCTGATCATCTGAAATAGCCTCTGATCACCTGATCATCTGATCATTTATAAAGTTTGACAATCTGATCATACGAAATAGCCTTTAATCACCTAATCACTTGTGAACTTACAAGTTTGACCTCAGATCTCCCCTCCCCTCCACCAGAAATAGCTGCAGATTGCAACTAACACCCAACACAATTTTCCCACTAAATTCATCTCTAATCGCCCAGCTAACCCATGCTAGTAAAATGGGATAGTAGGGTACGCATGCAGAGATGTAAACTAGGCTTAAGCCGTCCCATAGGAAGGGTTCCCTAACGGTCTCCCACCACTCGCCCCCTGCCGGGGTCTCCCTGAGCACACAGGCCCACTGGGTGTACTCGTCCCTCTCTATCCGAAGTGAACGCGTGTGAACACGCACACACGAGCGAGAGAGAAGCCGAGTGGGGAACCGTAAAAGCTCGAAGGCTCTGGGCCTAACAGACAGCGAGTCTTTGCCTCTCTCTTTGTCCGTCTTAACTGGCCCCTCGTCCTCTCTTTCTCTCTCGTTTCCTTTCGCTCTCTCGCTCTCTCTGCCCGCTCCGCGCTGTCGCTCTTGCCGAGAGGAAAGCTAAAACGGGCCAGTGAGCACTGCTTCTCGACTCGAGCCTCACTTCCTCTCGAGGGAAGGTGTCCTAGAAGAATTCTTTGCTAGAGAGTTTGGATACATTTACTTTTATGGCGTATAATATTGAAGGTTTTATAGGATGTGGAATTTGAATTAGTATGTTTAGTAGGTGGTAGATCAAAGTTTTATGATTTTACAGGTAATCTGATGATTCCGTTTATCTTGTTTAGATATTTTGTGTAGAATTAACGAGATAAGGCTGGGGATCGAGGACCAAGCGACTACGACACTGTGACAAGATGGACGACTAGCGGCACTCTAACGCCGTTTTAGGTCTGAGTCTCGCGAAATCTGGCTGTAACACGCGAAATATTGCTATCCGTGCCAGCGAGGCTTCTCTTTCATTCTCGTCACATTTCACGGGAACTGCGTGTCTTTTCGACATTAAAATTCTCCGTGGCCACCGAGAGTATCACGATTTCAGCATCGTCCGGACTTCTCTTTCAACGAATTATGAAATTACCAACGATTATCGGGCTTGTAACTTTTATCGCTCGATGACTCAGCAGACCAGCTTCCACATATGCCATTTGCATACAATTAGATTCAGTTTTTCTCAAACGTGAATTCGAAAAGCGAACTTTACCGAACACGACCTTGGTGTCCCTTTAAATGTGCCTATCTGTGTTTCGCACACGAGGCACATGACTAATGGATGTCATATCCGGTCACGGTACGCGATTTGATAAGATCGGAAAACAAAAGGAAAAGAGGCGATACACGCGACGATCATCCTCTGCAATCAGTGGACAAACATGGGCGCAGTTTAACAAAAAAAGATTCTGCTAATACTGCGCACAATTGAAATCGGTTTTGTACCTAGAGCGAAGAGACCTCGTAACTATTTTAGAAAAACTAATTTCGAGGTTAAATATTGTTATGGTACTGAAATGAGTTTCACTCGCGTTATATTGCCATGCGTTGTATTACCACGCGTTATATTGCCACGCGTTGAATTTCCACGCATTGAATTGCCATGCGTTGAATAGCCACGCGCTGAATTTCCACGCGTTATATCGCCACGCGTAGAATTTCCACGCATGGTATTACCACGCGTTATATCGCCACGCGTAGAATTTCCACGCATGGTACTACCACGCGTTATATCGCCACGCGTCGAATTTCCACGCGTTATATCGCCACGCGTAGAATTTCCACGCATAGAGTTTCCACGCGTAGAATTTCCACGAATAGAATTTCCACGCGTAGAATTTCCACGCATAGAATTTCCATGCGTAGAATTTCCACGCGTGGTATCGCCACGCGTGGTATTGCCAAGCGTGGTATCGCCAAGCGTGGTATCGCCACGCGTTGTATCGCCAAGCGTGGTATCGCCACGCGTTATATCGCCAAGCGTGGTATCGCCACGCGTTATATCGCCACGCGTGGTTTCGCCATGCGTGGTATTGCCAAGCGTGGTATCGCCAAGCGTGGTATTACCAAGCGTGGTATCGCCACGCTTTGTATCGCCACGCGTGGTATCACCACGCATTATATCGCCACGTGTTATATTAGCTACTTATAACCTTCTCGCATGCTTCCCCCGTAAATCAAAGAAATCGAAACGCAGAGACCAGAAAATGACATGTAGAAAAAGAAGGCCGAGCACAGGAAATCCATGAATCACCGACGACGAATTTATTTTCGTTGGAACGATCCTACGCAACGTGGACGACTTCGAAAGCCTCGAAAAACTCATTTCGTATTCCCGCTGGGTCGCTCGCGGCATGTTGAAACTTCATCGCGGGACTTTTAATCCGCCTTCCCAGATTCTGTCGAAAATACCTGTCCGATCGCCTCGTCAACAACTCTGTTTGTGAAACTTTATTTTACGTATGAGTTCTCTAAATCCACAGAACTATCAATTTGGATGAACAGAATAGTAAGTTTCACTTTGATTCTAAAACTTAGTCTTTCGTATTTTTGTTAAAAAATATATAACAAAGTTGTTCTATATCAAAAATATTATTATCCAGTAATATTTTATAACAAATACATCGTTAATACATAATAGTTTTATGTCCTAAAAGAATTTGTTTCTCAGAAAATCGAATCAGCCTTATCTGCACATATGTGAATGGCTCTTCTCTTAAGTCCCACCTTTAAGTCCAATTTCCTCAAAATCTAAAGCCCATAGAAAGAAAAGTTACTGCACATTTTTTATTCAGTTTTTCCCGTAGAATTCACCAGTGTTTAATTTTCTGTCATAGCTCTTCCCGATCGAGAGTAAACGACTCACAACTGAAAGTCCTAAGACATAGAATGTCATGTTTCAGTAACAATATCGTTTATTAGCTCAATCTCGATAAAATTATCGTTCAGATGGACTCCAGCTCGGGTTCCCCGGAAACACGAACAAAAACGATCATTTTCTCAGCAGCGATCGGCTTCGAACGATGGAAGTTAATGGAACAAGATGATTTCCAGCGTTTCCACTGCAAGCACAGCAAACCACTGATCCAGCTGAGCGTGACATTGGCCAGCAATACCGGATAGGATTTATCCTTGAACCGGAGTGGCCACTGTGCCTACAGGTCTAACGAGCGGCAGCGAACAGCTGAAGCAAGAAACTCGAGGAAGAGTGACATAATAGCATTTAAATTCTCCAATATAATTGGCGCGATCCTTGGGAAATGAACTACTGTCACAGGATCTGAAAATGCACTTCAGATTTCGGATAATTCTGAGCAAATTTGAAAGAGATAAGTTTGATATTTTTGGGAGTTTGAAGCGTTAGGTCTCAGTTTTGAAGACCAAAGTTCTATTCGATTTACGACGACGCTATATTTCGGCGAAACCATACGCGAAAGTCGCCACACGGACGTACCGGATACGGTACTTTTACCGGAGGGATACCTTCGTAGCAGCACACTGAGAAAACGCTGCCGCCTCAGCGTTTCCCAACCTGACGTCTCGGAACACTATTTAAAGTCAATTACTGAAAAAACGTTCATGTCAAAGGAAACAATGCGAGAGTCCAATTGACGTAGTCGAGGCATTTCAAAGATGCAGCTAGCAAGCTCTGAATATAGACCAGCGTGTTTTAACCGACGCTACTCTAATTACTCCTCACTTGATCCCTAGCCAATTCCAATTTATTTTCACGATCACTTTGTTGCAATTGAGCTGATACTTTTATTTTAATCGAATGTTAACGGATTGCAGTTGAGTTCCTAGAAGTTTTATTAGAATTAATATTTTATTATATAATGTATTCTAGTAAGAAATGATGTGTTTAGGTGGAACAGTCTGTACATATGATGTTATATGTAGGTATATAACTGCTACATGTGTAATATGTAGAAATTTAATATGTAGGTACATATGACTTCAAATGTGAAGGTACATATGTGAATATATACGTACATATGACAACACATATGAGGACCTCACATGATTATGTACATATGACTCCACATATGAAGACCTCACATGTCAAGACACATATCAGGACTTCATATGTGAAGTCACATGTACCTACATATGTACTAGGTGTCATATATGTATGACTTCACATATGAAGATACATATGACTCCACATATGAAGACTTCATATAGTAAGACACATATTAGGACTTCATATGTGAAGTCATATGTACTTACATATGCACCTATAAGCCATATATGTATGACTTCACATATAAAGGTACATATGACTCCACATATGAAGACTTCATATAGCAAGACACATATCAAGACTTCATATGTGAAGTCATATGTACCTACATATGTACCTGGGTGTCATATATGTATGACTTCACATATGAAGATACATATGACACCATATATGAAGACCTCACATGTCAAGACACATATCAGGACTTCATATGTGAAGTCACATGTACTTACATATGTACCTAGGTATCATATATGTATGACTTCACATATGAAGGTACATATGACTCCACATATGAAGACTTCATATAGCAAGACACATATCAACACTTCATATGTGAAGTCATATATACCTACACATGTACCTATGTGTCCTACATGTATGACTTCACATATGAAGGTACATATGACTCCACATATGAAGACACATATCAAGACTTCATATGTAAAGTCATATGTACCTACACATGTACCTATGTGTCCTATATGTATGACTTCACATATGATTCCACATATGAAGACACATATCAAGACTTCAAATTTAAAGTCATATGTACCTATGTGTCCTATATGTATGACTTCACATATGAAGGTACGTATGACTCCACATATGAAGACACATATCAAGCCTTTATATATGAAGTCATATGTACCTATACATGTACCTATATGTCCTATATGTATGACTTCACATATGACTCCACATATGAAGACACATATCAAACCTTCATATGTGAAGTCATATGTGCCTACATATGTCCATATACTCATACATATAAAGTTTGAGTATTAAAAAGGTTTGGAGGCACTGATACATGATTTATTAGGTAATAACGATCATGTGATATCTGGGAATCCCTAGAAGTTGATAGGCTATATCCTAGCTGTGTCATTGGGAAGACTAATTACAAGTAGATATAAAAGCTTTAAATTTAGCTATGAATAATTTATGTCTTCAGATTAGCAACAATTGCACAGATATCTAAGAATGTCTCGGACACTCCTCGCTAAAAAATGGCGAGTTAGAATTTGGCACCGTACGGAATCAGCTTTTGAAAGATCTAGAGTTAGGTTACATCGAAAGACACTTTGATCAGTTAAAAGCTATAAATGATGAATAATTTATAGAGTTGTGAAGATTCAGCGGACAAGCTGAGGTTGAGAGACACTCCACGTTTCTGATATCGTTTCCCGTGTACGTGGCTCGTTACGATTCCACGCACGGAGCACCAACACACACGACCACTTGACGACCACTGACGACCCACTTCTCCTGTCTGACCGGTCGTTTTGTTGGTCGACGTTTGATCCTAAGTTTTCCCGCGTGAAGGAAAAGTTGCGTTTTCCCTGCACTTAGGGCTTCAAAACGGAGAGCAAAAGTATCGGTAAACCAGTTATTCGAATTCGATCAGAAATTAAGTCCTACTTTCACGCGGAGTTTTACGCAAACTCTGGACCTACAAAAATAAGATTTCGTTTGAAATAAATTCCGGTCTTTACCGAGAATTAAATTCTGGAAAGGCGCGTAACTTTCTATAGAGCGTAGAACCAGATCCAGCGTTGAAACTGGAAAAATTCGAGGAATTAGATCGTGCAATGGTGTTAACACGTGGACTGAAGTCCCAGAAGCCTCGATTTAGAACAAACCCGATCACCTTATAAGGATCACAACCTGATACACCAGATTATCGTTAGACGTTCCTTCCACGCGATTGAGTCTCCTCTTTCTCGAGTGAGAGTGACCCACTGACCTCTTCCTGCCTCTTTCTCTTTCTCTCTCGTTTTGCCTCTCTCTGGCCCTTTTCTCGTCAACGATTCGAGGAAATTACACGTGGAAAAACGGACCTGTTTACCGGTATACAACCGTTTCCTTATGGTCACGTTTCGTCATCTTCGACCTAGTAACTCTACCTTACTTAACCTTACCTAGTAACCTGATATTATGCTAACCTGTGAACTGACATGAAATTAGCTCATCTTTACTGAATCTAACTTAAAACCTGTTCATATCTATGGGTCCTAGATTGTGTTCATCTTTTAATATATTATAACATGATCTTTACTGTTTTTGCTTGATTTAACCTAACCTAACTTGATGTAATTTATAGTCATAGGCTGTGTTCACCTTTCAAAACGTAATAACATAATCTATTTTACTTCTGCTTAATTGAACTTGATTTATAAACTTGATGTAATTTATAGTCATAGTCTGTGTTCACCTTTCAAAACATAATGACATAATCTATTTTACTTTTGTTTAATTTGACCTAACCTATAAACTTGATGTAATTTATAGTCATAATCTGTGTTCACCTTCCACAAGATAATAATATGATCTACTCAATCTTTGCTTAACTTAACCTAACCTATAAACTTGATGTAATTGATACTTCTACCTTGTGTTAACTTCTCATAAAATAATAACATGATCTACTCTACCTTTGTTTAATTTAACCTAACCTATAAAACTGACCACATCTACAGTCCTATCTCTAATCTCCCAAGATAACACAAACTACACAATTCTTTTCTAATCTAACCTAACCTAGAATCTGATCTAATCTACTCTCAAATATTTCTGTTAACCTGCCACAAGACGTAATCTAATCTATCTTAACCTAATCCAATCTGAACTGTAACTAACGTCACTCGATATACAACTCTTTCATCCAAATTTACTTGAACTTAGGTTAGGTCCTAGTCCTTATAAATTCTTAATACGATTTAAGAAATTTTTCACACTAACGTCTCCAATAATAATTCTTCAATTGTAAAATATACTTGAAGATAAATTTACTAAAAGTAAATAATTTGACAGAAAATTATCTAATTGGATACTAATTTGTCAGAAAATTATCTAATTAGATACTAATTTGTCAGAAAATTATCTAATTGGATACTAATTTGTCAGAAAATTATCTAATTGAATACTAACTTGTCAGAAAATTATCTATTTGGATACTAATTTATCCGAAAATTATCTAATAGGATACAGAAGATGAAATAGTATCTTCGTTTTACACAGTATTTCGAAATACGTTTTCGTAAATATTGTCACGGTTCATTCCCCTCGAACGTGAGTCGCAGACGTGCGAATTAGACGAGCAAGGTTCCGGAAATTAATGAGACGCGAATCCGCGTGGAAACGTGCAAAAATTTCGCGGTCGTGTCTCGTCCTTTCACATTCCGGCCACTTCTCGGGAAGTTTCGTAATTACGCGTGAAGAATTACGCGTAATGCCTATAAATTGCGAAATTTAAGATTCTCTTTTTTTCTTTGAGCATTTCCCAGCTTTCGATTCGATTAATACGAAACAGCAAATATTTTTCAGATATAAAAACATTCATTCAAGACATTCATTTTTTAAACATAAATGAAATACATTTTAAGTGTAAGCCATAAATACAATTACAAGTTAGGTTATGTACCACGTGACCTAACCTTACTTGTCTCTGTTGCATCAATAATTAAAATTAATTATTTAATGTACGTTATGAGTTAGGTTATGTATCACGTGACCTAACCTTACTTGTCTCTGTTGCATCAATAATTAAAATTAATTATTTAATGTACGTTATGAGTTAGGTTATGTATCACGTGACTTAACCTTACTTGTCTCTGTTGCATCAATAACTAAAATTAATTATTTAATGTACGTTATGAGTTAGGTTATGTACCACGTGACCTAACCTTACTTGTCTCTGTTGCATCAATAATTAAAATTAATTATTTAATGTACGTTATGAGTTAGGTTATGTACCACGTGACTTAACCTTACTTGTCTCTGTTGCATCAATAATTAAAATTAATTATGTAATGTACATTATGAGTTAGGTTATGTACCACGTGACTTAACCTTACTTGTCTCTGTTGCATCAATAAAAAAAATTAACTATGTAGTATACCTTATGAGTTAATTTTGTATCACGTGACCTAACCTTACTTGTCCCTCATTCATCAATAACAAACATTAGCTATTTAACTACACACGAATTGAATTTCAAAATTAATTTTCCTAATCCACTCTATCACTTCATAAGTTACAGAAATTTTAAAAATAATAATAATTATTATTAACAATATCAATACTAGAAATATGACCACAAAAAATTTATTTTAAACATAATTCACCCCAATTTCAAGCTTACTTTTCTATGGTAAAAAAATTTGTTCCAAGAAATTCTCCAGGAGCTAAACCGCAGACAATTTCTTGGCCGTCGAGAATTTTACGAGCGGGCCCAAGAACGAGTTTCGAGTAGATTCTTTTTGGAACGTGTCCGGTGAGTCGTACACGGATACGGTGTCTAACGGTTCCCGTCGCCGAAATCGTGCGCGGCTTAACCACGGAATATTTACGAATCTCGATGTATCTAGCACGTTGTCGAGGGCCACGGCATTATTCGTCCGCTTCGGAATTCGATGACCCATTTCGAGAGGAATGAGCACCACGTGGCGCGCGCTTTATGGGGGTCGAGACTATTGGCATCTCGATTACGCCGGGACCCCACGTGCATCTCGCTGCATTCATCGATTATTGTTGAAACGGAGGGGGGTGATTTCCCACCCTCGAGTTTT
The DNA here is from genome assembly GCA_963576845.1 of Megachile leachella. Classification (NCBI taxonomy): domain Eukaryota; kingdom Metazoa; phylum Arthropoda; class Insecta; order Hymenoptera; family Megachilidae; genus Megachile; species Megachile leachella. The sequence continues at coordinate 5,448,315 of OY756262.1, read as the reverse complement.
CGACGTCTCGGGGTAATTGTTACTAATTCGATGATTATTTATGGACACCTATTATTGATTTTATAGGGGTTGCTAATCCGTGGGTTGCTGCGGGGGGTGGAAAGTTGCTGTGGGAAAGTAGGGGTGGACATATGGAATCTTCATAAATTTGATACTTCGTTTGGAACGTTTAGTGGAGACCTGGACTGCTGGGAAGTTTGGAGACCATATTGGTATAAGCTTCTTTAAAAAGCATAGAGAGTCTGACTTCTATAATGTGGGTTTTTGATGTGATCTTAGAAACCTAGTAACTCGAAGATATGATCTTTGGAAACCTAGCATAACTTTTGTAACAAAAATTCCCTAGGTGGAATTACAATATGGGGGTATCTCGTTATTGAGTTTGAATATAATCAAATTTTCAAGGTTCATCTTGTATTATAACTAACCTCTCGTCTAATTGACGTACAAGTAGCGAGGATAGAGCTCTTAGAGACACTAAGACTCTAGGGACCCTAGGGATCATACTATTTATACCAAGTTCCCTATGGTCACAAGTAGGTTCATATCAAACCCTTCCATTACAACTCACAAAACTTCCAATCCATATAGAAAAAAATTCCCTAGATAAATAATCTAAAACATAGTAGAGACCCTAAGACCCTAGAGTCCCTAGAAAACTTAATACCTATACCAAGTTTGCTAGGGTCACAACTAGTTTCACATCAAACCCTTCCATTTCAATTCAGAAAAATACCAATCCATATAGAAAAAAATTCCCTAGATAAATAACTTAAACTACAGTAGAGACCCTAAGACCCTAGAGTCCCTAGAAAACTTAATACCTACACCAAGTTTGCTAGGGTCACAACTAGTTCCACATCAAACCCTTCCATTTCAATTCAGAAAAATACCAATCCATATAGGACAAAAATTCCCTAGATAAATAACTTAAACTACAGTAGAGACACTAAGACCGTAGGGTCCCTAGGAAACTTACTATCTATACCAAGTGTGCTAAAGTCACAACTAGCTTCACATCAAACCCCTCTATTTCAATTCAGAAAAATTACAATCCATATAGAATAAAAATTCCCTAGATAAATAACCTAAAACATAGTAGAAACCCTAAGACCCTAGGATCCCTAGGAAACTTACTATCTATACCAAGTGTGCTAGGGTCACCGCTAGCTTCACATTAAACCCTTCCATTCCAATTCACAAAACTTCCAATCCATACAGAAAAAAAATTCCCTAGATAAATAACTTAAACCACAGTAGAGATCCTAAGACCCTAGGGTCCCTAGGAAACCTTCATAATACCTACACCAAGTTTTCTAGGGTCACTAGGTTCACATCAAACTCTTCCAATCCAATCCAAAAAATTCCAGTCCACAACTAACATTTTCCTAAAATTTCCCTAGGCAAATAATCTAAACCACTAACTTCCATCTTTAAGAAACGAACGCACAATAAACGAACAATATACAATACAAAGTAATGACGTAAAATAGAAAGAAGTATGACTCAGTACCAAGTAAAATCCAAAAAAGGAAATTCCCTAGAAACCATGACGTCGTATCGCAATCTCGTTAACGTGACTATGGAAAATGTCGCGAGATACGAGGTGTAACTTCTCAATAAACCGTGAATCACTCGCTGGGGGGGAAAAAGCCGGAGGACCGTGACCCAGTTTCCGGGTCATCGGTACCGCGGCTACAAACGAAAACACAATGGTTCACCGCGTGCATCGCACCGACAATATAAGTGACGTATCGCGTTATTTAAAGCCGATGTATGTACTTGCAGCCAACAGACGTCACACGATGCAATAAACCCGACTGGGTACGATGAAAATAGCGTGCGCTGAGAAAATGAACGTGACTGAACTTCTTCGTAACGGGAGAGAAAAAATAAAACAAAAACGATTATACAACGAACTCTGTACCATCGATACGTTCATCGGACGTTTCATTGATCGATAATTATCTGTGTTGAACTATCGAGAGGTTGTGAGCTTTGGATGTTAAGGACTTTAACGACTTTTTTGGAAAATTATTACGTTGTATTAATTTATATTACAATTTTTATGGTGAAAGTATATGCAGGACATTTGTTAGGTTAGGTTAGGTGATTAGATTAAGGGCTAGGTTAAATTAGGTGGTTAGATTAAGGGTTAGGTCACATTAGATTGTTAGATTAAGGGTTAGGTTAAGTTAGGGTGTTAGGTAAATGGTTAGGTTAGATTAGGGTGTTAGATTAAGGGTTAGGTCAGATTAGATTGTTAGGTTAAGGGTTAGGTTAAGTTAGAGTGTTAGATAAATGGTTAGATTAGATTAGGTGGTTAGATGAAGGGTTAGGTTAGATTAAGTTGTTAGATTAAGGGTTAGGTTAGATTAGGTGGTTAGATTAGAGGTCAAGTTCGATTATGTTGTTAGATTAATGGTTAGGTTCGATTAGGCTGTTAGATTAATGGTTAGATTAGGTTAGGTTGTTAGATTAAGAGTTAGGTTACGTTAGTTGTGTATTTAATTGGTTAGATCAATGGTTAGTTGAGTTCATTGTGTAATTAGTTGGTTAGATAAATGGTTGAGTTGGGTTAGGTTGATCTTGTAATTAATTGGTTAGAGTAATGGTTAGGTTTGGTTAGGTTAATTATGTAATCAATAGGTTAGATTAATGATGGAGTTAGGTTACGTTAATCTTGTAATTAATTTGTTAGATTAATAGTTAGATTAGGTTAGGCTAATTATGTACTTCATTGGTTCGATTAATAGTTAGATTAAGTTAGGCTAATTATGTACATCATTGGTTAGATTAATAGTTAGATTAGGCTAGGTTAATTAAATAATTATGTTATATGAATTCATATCATAATTTATATAATAAAAATATGACGTAGATTTAAATATTATATTTGATGTATAAATTTGTTTTCGCAAGAGTCAAGGAAATAATTCCCTAGAAATCACCATACAAAGTGACTGAAACACTCCTTAAAAATAGTTAAACGTCCGATTGTAGCAACAGTAAGTTTTTGTACGATGAACGATGCAATCATGCCTCGAATGCACTGGTCTGCGGTAATTAAATAACCAGGTCACGGAGGTTGACAATTAAATATTGCGGGAAATAACTTGAGACGCCATAATTGCACGCCTCGATTTTACGCATATACACGCGAAGGAAAAACCTGCAGTTTCTAAACCTACGAACACAAAATAGTTGAAAATTTCTGCAAATACGAACGCAACAAAATGAAGTACGCTGCTGAATATTTAATTACTGATAAAAACTTGAGCGTGACGTTACGTATACGTCTAATAACTTGGCAATTAGATTCGAATACTAGAAAGTTCTGTGTTGTTCCTAGATTCCGAAGAGCCGAAGTCAAGTAAATTCGTGAACGATTTCCGCGATAGATGATTATCGGTTCCCACATAGAACGAAAGAAAACGGGCGATCAATCATCGCGAGGAAAAAAAGAATGCGATTCGAGAGAGACTCGTTGCAACCGAACAGATAACAGCGAAACAGGAAAAAAAGATGATAAAACATCCGAACAGATTAAAAACAAACAGCGACGAGCAAACAATAAAAACGTCCGAAGGGAGAGAACGCAGTCGAAAATCATTCGAAAATGGTGAAATTGCGCAACCTCGCCACGTATGGTGCAACATGGCGCAATCGATGACGAACATTCTACGGGGTCCTATGAGGCCGTACATTCTCGCTCTCTGTCCAACTTCATTGGCCTCGACCCGATTTCCACGCGAAAAAGAGAACACTCATTTCGAAAAAGGTATCGTTTGATTTTCAATGTGGTGTCCACATTTTACTTTCTAGTAAAAAAATCAAATTTTGTATTTTTATGTCATTTTCAAAACACAATGATTTTTTAAAAACTTGTGGAGTATGTGTAGATTTAAATAAAATTGAAAAAGACGTCTACTTTCGTTTGCACTTTAAGACCTTCTAAGAGCCTGCTAGATATTTCACTAAATGGAAAATTATTTTGGTGTTTTCATATAATTGATAAAAACTACACAATGAGATTTAAAAAAATTGTGGAAGTATATATATTTAATAAAAATTGAAAAAACGTGTCTAGTTTTGTTCACACTTTCTAAGAGCCTGCTATTTATTTCCCTAAATGCAAAATTAATTTTGTATTTTCATATAATTAACTAAAACTACACAATGACCTTACAAAAATTTGTGGAAGTATAAACATTTCAATAAAATAGAAAAAGTCTACTTTTGTCCCCACTCTCTAAGAGCCTGCTACATATTTCCCCAAATATAAAATTATTTTACTATTTTCATATAATTGACAAAAACCACACAATGAGTTCTAAAAAATTTGGGAAAGTGTATACATTTAAATAAAATTGAAAAAAATATTAAATTAGAAATTTAGTTCTCATTCTTCAAAGATCAAATATCCCTAGATTGCATCACACACTACATCTCGACTTGAATGTCATTTTCGAGGGTTGTGCAATGGAAGAATAGTAAGCAGTTTGCGTAACAATCTTTCTGGAGACTTCTGGAACATTTTATCGTTTCCAGAACATTCTGACCGTAGAATAAAGCCACCGAAAATAAATTATGGTACATTTAATTTTTCTAGTAGTGATCGAAATATCGATTCTCAGGAAAAAATTTCCTAAAGAAAATTTTCTTGAGGAAATTGGTGAAAGTGGATCAACGAACTTTCGTTTCTAAATAGTGGTCGATTACGAAATGCACCTGACGGTTTTAAGAAAACACGGAGAAGTGTGTCGACGCTCTAAAATTCCGCGTCCAAAAATACGGACGTCAAACTGGAGGAACGCATCGAGAACGGGGTTAAATTCTTCGGCAAATTTATTGGCTCCTCCTACACCTTATTATTTTCAGCAACAAACACCGAAATAATCGAAGCAAATTATTTATACACTAAGTTGAAAAATTTCTAAAATAATTCGTATCAACAGCACACGAAATTTGTATAAATTCGAAATGTATAAAATTAATAAATTTCGTGAGAGTTCAATAAAAGGTCGGAGTGTGCAGAAACGTGGGTCGCACGATGTAACGGACGTGTTGCGCAACGTGTCGAAGAAAATGTGACAAACCTTCGACGGGGGTAGTGAACGGGGATGCAGGATCGTTGACGGTTGGCAGCACTGTGGTCGTAGTAGTAGCGGTGATGGTAGCCCGGTAATGATCCCCGTTGGTCTGGAGTCCTCGATGAAGGTCCAGATCCCAAAGCTGAAGCTCCTCGTTTCTGACAGCTGCACTTTCCGGCGTAGAGGGTTGAAAGTTGGGTGGCGGTGAGAGGACTCCGCTGCTCGACACTTCCGGGCTCGATTCCTGCAGACTTCCTGTGTGCCTGTTGCCCCAGCGTCGCCGCACGCCGGCAATGGGCACACGGGGCACCGTCTGCAGCATCTCGCCAGCCTGCTCCGCCTTCTGGACCACCGTTTGCTGTTCCTTCGACTCCACCGTATCAATTTTCCTCGCCACTTCCGGTGAGAAAAGAGAGTATCTCGGGCAGCGTGTCTCGGCTATAGCAGGTTGCACAGGCGGAAATTGGTGTTGACTCGGTGTGTTTACGCGGAGGAGGCTGCCGCTACCACGCTAGTCGTTGACCTCGATAATTCGTTCGTCGACCGAAATTGCGGCAAGGAATACGAGGTCAGGGCGAGAGCGCGAGGATCGATTCACTGTCAAGAGTCCATGGTCCCCGAGGTCTCACGCGTCATCCGTCTCATTTGGCCGCGTCGCTTTTCCTCGTGCCCCTCCTCCGAGATCGTGCGCGTAGACAGCAGCAGGAGCTCGACGGGAGACTACGATCGTCTTCGTTTCGCCTCGGTTGCTCTCGTTTCTCTTTCTCTCTCCCCTGCTCTCGGCTCCTCTAATGGCGGCCAAGCAGCCGCGGAGTGTCGGTCATCGAAGAAACGGGGTCACGATCGCGCAAAAGGGAACGCAGCGGGTGCGGGAGGTAGGGAGAGAGAAAGAGAGGACGCACGGCCGACACGGCCGGGCTCTGTCTCTCTCGGGCGCGCCGCGTCGTTCGGGTACGTCAACCAGCCGAGTAGCCGTGGTAGAAATGCATGATTTTCACTGGCGAAATTCTGCCGTCTGAGGCTGCGCACGATCGACGAACAACGGGCAGAAGTGCGCTCCTCGTATCGAGGTCACCAGCGGAACGCGTGCACGCTCGTTCGAGCGAGTCTCTTTCTTGTTCGCTCCACTTTTCCGATACGGGCGGCCACTCTTTCTCTCCTCGTTTTTCCCTGCTTCCACCCCCTCTCTCTTCTCCTGTGTCCTTTTCTCTTTCTACTTTCTCTCCGCACCGACGGGTATCACTCACGGCACCGAAACTGCGTCTTCCGGCCCTCGGAAGTCACCGCTACGTTCTCGCGCACGTGTGCATCGTGTCGGGCGCAATACATAAACAAACCGCACGACGCGACGGTTACGTCACACTCGCAATCGCCGCGGGCACGCACACACGCGTGTCGGGAATTCCTTTGAACTACCGGCTTCGAACGTGCACAACAGATCTGCGCGCTTTACGACCGACCCGCTCCGCCTCCCTCGCTTGCATAGAGTGCGCCTCTGACGCATGCGCGGTACTCGATAGACGCTCTTTCGTCGACGGTCCGTCACTGACTGAACGCGTACGAGCTAACCGTGCAGGCACGAGGGTGCCCGCCAGGCTCCGATTTACCTCGACCGCCGGACACTCGACCAATCAGCGCGAGCCTCTCTCGCTACTTTCACTGTCGCGCGTACCCTGCACCCTAGGGTGCTCGTACCTGCGCACTGCGCATACGCGCTACTTCCTGCGCTCACGGCCTAACCTCGAGGTTTTCCACCCACAATTTGCCGTTTTCCTTTTTTTCCTCAACCTTTTTCTTATACTTTACCATTTCCTTTATCTACTACACTCTATAAATACAAAAGTCAGTCTGTGTGTATAAATACAAATTTTGGTGTCTGTGTGAAGCTTCTCCATATCTACTACATTATATCAATATTTTTATAAACTAAATTGTCAAATTTAAAAATCTCTGAACACTCAAGTTTCTAATATTAGGTTAGGTAAGCTAGGTATGTTAGGCAAGTTAGGTATGTTAGGTAAGTTAGGTGGGTTAGGTAGGTAGGTTAGGTGGGTTAGGTAGGTAGGTTAGGTGGGTTAGGTAGGCTAGTACTTCCAATTAGTAATCTTATTTTTTTAAATATCTAAGGAACTTGTTTTCAGATTTGAAAATTATGTGGGCATAAAGCCTCGGCCGAACAGTTACCTTGACGATATGTTTTCCGTGAAAACTGCAGCAATTGAAGATTTTCTGAAAAGCATACGCCCACGAATATACTTGATGCAGATTGTGACCTTTGCAATCCAAGGAAATTGATTTTTCTACAGCACTCTGATTTTCGCATGCCTCAAAGGCATTACGAAAAAGAAAGAAAATATTTATTTTTACACGGTATTGCATTTTCCGAGGAATTATTTATTGACTTCGAAAACATCGATCCTCGAAAGCTTCGTAAAAATTTCACGAGATATATCCAGTTCTGAAATGTACGATTACTAAGAAAAGCACTTTGGCTTCTAAAAATACGACTGCCGAAAATAATACTTTATTTGCACGAAAGTTCATCGACTTATAAACAGCATTTTTTATATATTGATTTCGGGGAACGAAGATTTTCCGCTGGAAGAAAAACGAATAATATTTATATCGATTCGACGAACTGGTTTCTGCATTTCCCTCGTTTTCCACCGAATTATCGTCGCCGATTCTTAATCATTGTCTTGACCTTTGACGCGCCTTTTTGTTGTTCACGTTTTTATCGCGGACTTGACCGTGCTTCGTAACACGAAACGATAAAGCAGGAAAGAGACACCATATAATACGCATTCCTGTCCTATCGTTCTCGATCCTAATCCGAAAAACAAACCCTCATAAATTTATTTTGATACTGCGCAGATGACCAAAATTGAAAGACAGTTTATATTCTCCCAAATGAAACGCTCTGTAGAACCACGAAGATCAGACGCATATCTCCAAGTTACACAGTCGAGGGGTACCCTTAAACAACTGGTGGGGGGTTGCTACCCTGGCCATGACGTCATCCACCTGTTACACCCTGAATAAATACACACCGACGCATGCGCTACACCTACACACCTGCTCGCATTAGCACACACGTATACCATAATCGGAGGAACACGGTGAATGTCGCGGATCAGTGATACACAATCCGTGACCCGTGACCTGTTTTCAATGGATCCACGAGTTTTCCGCTAATTCGGTTCAATGGAAATCGGCCAATTCGTGTTGTCGCATTCGATTCACGTTCTCTGAGGCAGTACACTTTATCATAATATCAAAGAAAATTTTGTGCAACGAATTATTTTAAAAAGCAGCCATTTTCAAGCGTCAAGAGTGATTTGATACGTTCAGGTCCAAATGCATATGCTTACCTACACCATATGTACATGTACGTACATATGTGTACATACATGTGTATATGTGTCAGACATACATGTGTATTGACATACATACATGTGTATATATATGTAGATACTGTGTTTTACTTGTTTTACATGTCTACCTGTATGCACACATATGTACGTACATGTGTACATATATGTGTAGATACTGTGTTTTACTTGTTTTACATGTCTACCTGTATGCACACATATGTACGTACATGTGTACATATATGTGTAGATACTGTGTTTTACTTGTTTTACATGTCTACATGTATGTACACATATGTACATACATGTGTACATATATGTGTAGATACTGTATTTTACTTGTTTTACATGTCTACATGCATGTACACATATGTACATACATGTGTACATATATGTGTAGATACTGTATTTTACTTGTTTTACATGTCTACATGCATGTACACATATGTAGGTACATGTGTACATATATATGTAGATACTGTGTTTTACTTGTATTACATGTCTACATGTATGTGCACATATGTAGGTACATGTGTATATGGTAGATACTGTGTGTTACTAGTATAAATTTATTTATAAAATAATGATTGGTAAAGAAGAGAGAAAGCGTCAGAGGGTTAAGAAACGAACAAAGGGAGACTCGTACGTCAATGCGTTGCTCCACGAGGACGGAAGAAAGAGGGTGTGTGGGTGTCGCTTCCAGCCAGGGCTATCTGGGTGGGTCATGGCCAGAGAAACGAGGACAACCCTCGGCGCTGATCCTGGCGAGCCTGGAAAAGTGGCTGGAAGTTCTAAACCTCCGAAAACACCCTGGGTCAGCTGTGGCCATTATGTCGGTCAGGATTTCTCTTTCTAAAAATAGCCGGGCCGTCTGGTGGGTTCAACGACAGCCCGTCACGGAAATTGAAATTCTGACGAACGTTGACCGAAGACCTCAAAATGAGCCTCTATATAAAATTAAGATCTATGTGAAATATCTTGCAAAAATACAAGAAAATGGAATGTAACAGTACATTAAATTTTTCGAAAATCCTGTCACCGTCGTAAAACCGTTCACAGGTTCTCTAATCGGGATTTCATTCCTCGAAGTAGGCTATCAATGGTTTATCTGGCAAAATTCCTCGCGCGAATGTAAAACGTTTGTGCGCAGAAGGAAGAGGATGAAGCGAGCGCTTGTAGGCAGCACGCGATGCGTGACTAATGGCGGCCGTAAAAAGAATTATGCGAGATGTTAAGAATTCATTCAGAGAAGTCGAACGCATCGCAGATAGTCGAATAACAATCGGTCCAAGGTCGATTCACTGCATTTCGTGTAAACCTTGTTCTAAGTTCACGGTTAAAATCCTTCAGCTACCAGTTGCACCTTGTAAGGCCAGAATTAAATATTCAGTTACGTCACAAATAGATTTTATAATAATTTTTAACCCCTAAAATATTTCCTGTATAAAAATAAACTCCGGTACTAAAAAATCCCTAGATTCATCTTTTATTTATTCGAGCACGTGCATCACGACAGTGCACGATATTAATAAACGAGCTGGGCGAGCCGTGCCCGACGAAAGGTAAAATCAATGACGTAAAATCAGCTCTTTTAACAGCTCGTGGCTCGTAAACAGTGGCACGAGGTCATCGTGATTAAGGCTCGGCTCGTGAACGACGTTAAACGATCCGGCGAGGCCGCACAGGCGTTGCGGTGCCTGTTTCCTCGTTGCCCGCCACACGGCCAAAGATCTTTGACCAGCGATGCACGTATCATCGACCTCTGTTCTCGTTTGTGGGCCAAAGCTTTCTTGCTCGATTCAAGAACGATTTCGACACCCCACGAAAAGTCTGATAACAACCGGTGACGCAGGAGCAATGCGACCCTGTGTTACTTTAATACTTCTGTTTCACTCTGCACTTATCCTTAAAATCGAATTCGGAAATCAAATTCGTGACTTGAACCCGTACACAAAGAACGTTAAACTGTAAGCAAAATCGTTTTAATTTCACCAACGCACCCGCCGTAATCGAATCTGCATCTAAAATGTCATCCAGAAAGAGACAGCGATGCATCATCGAAGCAGAACGAGAACCTTGACGAGCATAATCGTTAGTCACCGATAATATTGCTAACGACCGAGCGCATATATTTGCGTATCGAAAGAGAGGGAAAAAAAAAGTCGTCACCGGTGCTCTTGACACTCGGTCACCTTTCCGCCATTGCACAATCGTCATCGATGTCTCTGCGCCGTGTTTTCACCTTGCTTTGATCCTGCTCGATTTGCAGAGCGTGGGAACACCGCATTTTTAACCGTGCCCCCGCTAATTGCCTTCAAGTACGATTTAATCGTACACATTTGCATTCATACATTTTCTGCCGCGTTCGAGCGCACCCGATACTCTTATCTTGATCGTTTACTACGCCTGTTTTCATTCGAGGATGATTTTTTATCGGAACCTTTGTTTCCGCTAAGGTAACAGGTGCAGGTGATAGAAATATGTGCACGAATGTGAGATATTTTTTATTGTAAGTTAGGTTGGTTAGGTAAGTTAGGTAGGTTAGGTATGTTAGGTAGGTTAGGTAAGTTAGGTGGATTAGGTAAGTTAAGGTGGATTAGATATTTTTTATTGTAAGTTAGGTTGGTTAGGTAAGTTAGGTGTATTAGGTATGTTAGGTAGGTTAGGTAAGTTAGGTGGGTTAGGTAAGTTAAGGTAGGTTAGGTAAGTCAGGTGGGTTAGGTAAGTTAAGGTGGGTTAGTTAAGTTAGGTGGGTTAGGTAGATTAGGTATGCTAGTTAGAAATTAAAAATGAAGTTCAAAAATAAAGAAACAAACGATGAAACATAAATTAGTAGACACATTTCTTCTTCCATCAATTCTGATTTCAAGAAATGTATTTTGACAAAATGTTTACCGTATAATAAGAAACTTGTACCTTATAATAAGAAACTTAAACTTGAACAGACTTGAACTCTAAATCGAAGCAAACTAAAAATTCGAGTGAAGTGAAAATAGTGGAAGAGGTAAAGAGGCAGTAACGGCCCTAACGTCCCCGTCAGTGGTCAGTTCGGCGTATCGAATGTCCGGCCCCAAGAACGCAGTGTACACAAGCGTCGAAGCCTTGAACTTGAACCCGAAGCGGACAGAAGCCGCGCACGGTCATCCCAGCTCTAGGTTGATCCGGGTCAGGTGTGCCTCGCCACGGGCCTCTGAATCGAGGTTAGGGCTGGATTTCCGTTTACCCCGGTCTACCTGTGATCCTTGGACGAATTGCACGGATGACCCCCAGCCATTCCAGAAACGACGCGCACGCGCCCTCGCGATTCTGGAAACGGGACAGCTGCTCTGTTCCGCTTCCTTCGCTCCCCTTCATTCCCCGCGACCCTCCACCCTGTCTGGCCTATGTCGACCTTGGCCCGTCTTCAGGTGGCTCTACGGAACAGCCACGCTTTTGTCAGGGCCAGGACTTCCCCATATCCTTCCACGAAACGTGGCTTCTCTTTTAGGACACGTGTGCTGTTTTGCATTTGGCCAACGGGTTGCAGTAGGTACAGTTCTTTCACAATACTTTTTAGTCTGATATAGTTTCGTCGGTTTTGGATTCTGAGAATTCTTAATGCGATTAACGAACCATGGTCCAGTTAATAGTAGGTCGTTTGACTCATATGTCACGTGCCAAGAAAATGTGGTCATCACAGATAAGTATAGTGCGAATACGACGCAATATTGGGCTAAACATCTATCTTCCATAGAAGTATATCTTCCGTATAGTACCTGCAGATATTTAATACCTGCAATTAGGTATTAAACATCTGCAATACCTGCAATTAGGTATTGTCTGCAGGATTAGATTATAAAATATTTAAATCCTACAAAGGTTTAACGTTCTGTGTACAAGAGATAAACGTTAAGACGAAGTTCAGCGAAAAGGAAATCCAGGAAAAAGAGTGACAGAGTCCCTGACCGCTGAGCCCACCACATCCTCGTGCTTCCGCAATTACGTATTGTGTACCTCCACACCGAAAGTAATCCCAAGACACACGAGGACGTAAACGATCATTAGCGACCTCCGATTATATTCTATGACTAATCGCGAATGTTCGTAGCGAAATAATTTTGACTCTGACGATTTATTACACTTTCTGACGGTTTATTACATTTTTGAACGAAGCGATGTTTACGAAATTTACAGATGTGACTGAGATCGGTGATCGATGTGAGTTGACTGACATTGTCAACTATGTTTTAAATATCTGAAGAATTAATTTAGGATTAATCTGAAGGATTAGTCATCTTCAGAACTAATAGATTTAATTCTTCTGATATGCAGTAAAGAATGTGAACCTCGAATTTTCTTAAATACTAATGTTACTATACTTCTCTCTATATTTCTGGACCTACAGGTATTTTTATGGGAATAAGTTTGAAGCGAAGTTTCTATAAAATCCAGTTGTCGTTTGTCGACCAGCACGCGAACCATGCAGCGAGTCGGAATGACTGGTAAAAATACCGGTCGAGTGAGTAATTCCGTGGAAGAGCGACGAGTTCGAAAAAGAGGGAACGCGATGACAAAAGAAAACGTGAGTTGATCGGTTGCACATGCGCCGAACGGCCTTGAATCGCGTGGTCTTCCGAGCGACTTTTCGATCACTTCAAGAATATAAACTTCAGCAAACTAAAGAAAAATTTAAGCAAAGAAATAAATGAAGATATCGACGCCATCTTTGTTTGGACGTCGAGCCGACATCGCGTGAAATGGTTTCGTTTTATGATTGTTATTATTCCGTCGGTAATCTACGCTTCTGAAACGCAGACAGGCTGTCGGTGTCTCTGATGTTCGGTCGGCAACGCAAGAGGAAACCGGACACGATTACAGAATGAAGTGAAGCTTCGTTGAACACCACGAGGTCTCGGCCACGCATCAGGGCTCGTTTCTATTTCTATTTTCGTCTTTCTACATCACCACCCTCGCTCTCCCACTTTTTTACTTCGTTCACTGATTATTTCATTTTACTTCTAAATGTCATTTTTATTTTGTTTACGATTCTTGTGGAAATATTACGGCTACTGAAAAATATTCAAAATTGACTTCAAAGTTTTTCAATGAAAAGTCGGACTTTTTTAAAAAGGAAATCAAACAGTTGCCTTTATGCTTGCAGAAATTTTTAGAAAATAATAGAAATTATTTTGGTGATTAACATTTTAAGATTTCTTCGATAAATAAATATTTTTCGTCAGCAAACACAATTTTGATTACTTTTACCCTAACATGGTTTTGAACCAAAGGAAATCTTCCCAAATAATCAATCACTTTGCTATGACAATTTAGTACTCAAAGTATTTACAGTATTTGCTCCTAAAACGAGAAACAAAAAGATAAAAACTTGAATATTACATAAAACTCTCACACAGTTCTCCCGCCATTTCTCCACAGTTCTCTCGCCATTTTCAGTTCGATTCCAAGACAATACTCTGATTTAAAATTCCAAATCGAACAATTTAACAAATTTCGATCTGCATAAAATCAAACCACCGAACAAATGATCCTTTCAGATCCGCAAAAAGGCAAGAAAGAAGTTTCTCTCACGTGGTATACGAAAAATGCAAATAATCCGGCAATACGTCTTTTGTCGAAGGACCTTCTGTCGGCTTGCAAGTCCGTCTCGAAATTACCATAACAAAAATGCTCTAATTGCTGCAACGACCCCTGGACGGACAAAAAAAAACCTCTTTTCAGAACAAAAGCTTGCCTTTACACGCGAACAGGTAAACTCGATTTGAGTGGCCATTTTGAGAACGATACATGTATTTCTTTTTATTAAATATCCAGTTTCCATTTCTGTTAACTTGTTTTTTGGCAATTTTGAAGTTTGAGAATTGTACAAATTTTTGGGAGTGAAGGTTGTAAGTTAGGTTAGGTTTTTGGTCTCAAAACATAAACTCAGCTTGAGTGGCCATTTTGAGAACACAAATCTATAGTATCATGTGCTTTTTTGATAAAAAAATATTCACTTTCCATTTCAGTTAACTAGCTATTATTTTTTGGCAATTTTGAAGTTTGACAATTGTACAAATTTTTGGGAGTGAAGGTTGTAAGTTAGGTTAGGTTTTTGGTCTCAAAACATAAACTCAACTTGAGTGGCCATTTTGAGAACACAAATCTATAGTGTCATGTGCTTTTTTGATAAAAAAATATTCATTTTCCATTTCAGTTAACTAGCTATTATTTTTTGTCAATTTTGAAATTTAAAAATTGTAGAAATTTTTTCAAGGCTAAAAGTTAGGTTAGGTTAGGTTAAACCTTGTAAATCAGGTTAGGTCAAAGTTTGTAAGTTATGTTACTGAAGATTGTTATTGAAGATTGTAAGTTAGGTTAGGTTAAAGCTTGTAAGTTACATTAAAGCTTGCAAGTAAGGTTAGGTTTTCTTGCGACGATCAGAAGATTTCTGGGTAACCTTATAAAAAGAAATACAAGTTTTAATTGGCCGTCACGGACGGTTAATTGGTAATTTCTCTCACGCTCGTGAAGCGTCTCACGCGGATTTCTGCTTTGTCAGTCATCCCTCTTTCTGCCGTCCAGAAAAGAACCTCATTGTCTACGTGACCAGGAAATAGAGAACCCCTCTTCGAGAACAAGGGTTCTAATTCAAGGAACGTGTGAACTTTCGCTGTGGCTTTTCAATAAAAATTTCAATTAATTACAATTGGTCAAATACTTTAGGAATTTTCAGAACAAAAATTCTTTTACGACCTTGGGCTGGGTGCTAACTCGCGATATTTAGGCATTCTATTTTTGTAGAATTCGTGTTCGCAGCCGGTTCCTAAAGTCGTATACCTGAGGGCAACCGTGACATTCCAGGGGAGATTAGATTACTTGCATCCTTTCAAGATCAAAAATGCGAACCATTCCACGAAACATCCTTTCAAAATTCCGTACAAAGACCTCACGAAAATTTAACTTATCAAACTTATTTTCCTTTATACTTATTCTTGGTAACTGAGTAACCTATCGTAATAATAATTGTAATAAGTAACCCTGGTAATCTATCTCTTCTAATAATCTAAATTATCTCCCACATCTCGTAATCTAAAATATTTGAACTTAAAATCCCGCAACCTGACCTCCCACATTTCCCACCGCACCGGAAGTACCGTTTGCTGAATGTGTGTCAATACCCGGCAGTGTAAAGGGTTGAAAGTAAACAGCACGAACCGGGTAAATTTGTAGGTGCAACGTTTCCTAAGGCCTTCTCGGTATTTATTAAGGAAACTCGAAGTTGAGCGAACTTTCCTCTCGCGCGTTACCGTTAGCTCAGTGATCCTCCTTTCGTCGAGCCTCGGTTTTTCCCTTTCGAGACCTAGGTTTCACCTGTACAGGTAGATATTCTTTTTTGTCGATGCGCGCCATCGACCTGGGACACGTGATCCTTTATTCGCTGTCGTTGACTTCTGAATAGAAGCCTGAATTGATTCGAATCCTGTTTGGAAACTTGATTCTGATCGGGCTATTGGGGTTATTAGATTACTAGGATGCTCATTTCTTGGGTTATTGTACCTCTTTACTCCACCGAAACATTGCGTAAGAGAACACTGCGTTCTAACCGTTCTAGGTCTGTTTATACTCGGACTTCATCAGAGGTTTCAAACTGGTTTATGTTTAACCTAAAGCTAGTTTTCTATTAAACATCAAATGTTTTATTTTGTTTAAAATTAGTAATTGTATGTTGCAATTAGTACTTTAACTGTATGTAGCAGAGAATGTTAGAGATGCTAAGAGGCAGGTAGGAAAGCTATGATCGCAACAGATGTTCGACCCATGACATTTCATAGCTGCAGCAACTGAGGACCAACTGCCGTTGGGGCATTTCCCGGGGCTTTTTGCGATCGAACCAGCAATTATCCAACACACCACGTGGTTTCAGAAGGATTCGCGTGGCGCGACCTGCATTCCGCGTTTAGCATTCCTTCCTTGACATCTCGTCGCTCCTCCTCATCCCTCTGTGTTTCTCACGGAGAACGCCCAAGGCCGGCAGCGTGGGCGCGGAAGGCACACCCGAGCATGCTAATACACGACCCTGATCACCAATCGACGCGATGACGTTGCTCGTTAAGCCTTGCACACCGGGTGGTCGAAAAATACACTTCAAACACATCTTCCTAGCTCTTCTATTACTATCCTCCAATCGTTCTTAAATTTCATTTGTGATCACTGATCAACTATAAAGAGTACCCTCGACAGAGATTAACTCAGAAATGATTTATGAGATAAAATTTTTAATTCTGCAAATCCACATTTCCCACATTACAGTCACCCGATACAACTGCAGCGAGGCAAGATGCTGCGCATAATTTCGCTTCTACGCGTCCCAAGTGCAGTGGACGATTTGGGTATAAGGAAAATGGTGTACGTCCAAAGGTTACAGCGAAGAATGAAACAAAACTATACGTGACATAAATAGACCCATCAAATTTCAACAGATTATTGTGTAAGTTTAGACGGGATGAAAGACTATCAATACCGATGGATGCACGGGATTCTGCAGCGAAGGTCGAATGTGGGCGATGATGACGGTGGCACATGGGATGACGAATTTATCGTGCACAAGTATGCAATAGTGACGTAGGCCTCCAAAAATATGGTATTAAGAGTGGGACAGTTGTCCAAAGGACCTCAATACTAGCTTCGGTAGATAGCTTGCATATTCTATGATATTCTTCATATAATACTGAAACTTCGGACTTGTCAGCACATTCTTGAGTTGCTCTGGAATATAGACCCCTCGAAGCTTTCGACATTCAGAAAATATGGGCTACTTTCCAAGTGCTTTCCATAAAGTCATATTTCTACGTCTTCATAATTTTCAGTTGTCCACATTCTGTACTCCGAATCCCGTTTGAAATGGAGATTTCATCCCTCTTCACGGCCCAAGATTTCAATTTCTCCCACAAAAGATCTCAAACCCAGAGTTAAACCTTCCATAATAAATTTTACAGAGGAAGATTTCAGAAAATCAAATTGATATCCAAAGGCGTCAGGTCCGTAATTATCGTCGAGAAAAAATTCAAGGCCCATTAGAGCACCCAATGACGCACCGGGTTCCAATTTTGTTTTCTTTCGAGCTACCACATTTTTCCACCGCATTTTTATCCTGCTTAATTATAACCTTGTCCACGGTATATTTTTAACCCGCTACCACGATTATATCAGACAGACGAGTAATAACAACCGTGCTACGAGAACTTATTGTTTTTATCATTATTATCAGTGTAATCGTCGCGAGGGTTCTCACAGATTCAAATGAAACTATCTGTCGTGCAGGGGGATATTAAAGATTGTTTACACGAGAATGGTAATAAAGGAGTAATAACAAGGCTGTCTTCCTGGAAACATTTTTCTGTACGAAGAGGGAAAACCGCATTCGCTTTCTAATAGTCGGTGGTAATTTCAATATTTTGAATAATTGTTTCCTTATAAGAGTTGTTTGACTGGGTTTCGATTGAGGAGGTGAATTCCATGAAATGGGTTGTCGATTATGTAGTGAATTGTAGTTTGGAAGTTGATCAAAACTGAAATGTCATTGAAAGGAGTGTAAAAAAAAAATAAGGATGAGAAGAAAGGAAAGATGTGAAGTACAGTATGTCAGAAAAGTAGAGGAATTAATATTATGTAATAATACGCGCTGTAATTCCACGCACTATAATTCTATGCGTCGTAATTCCACGCGTTATTAATTTCACACGTCGTAATTTCATGCGGTATAATTCCACTCGTTACTAATTTCACACGTCGTAATTCCATGCGTTGTATTTCCACGCGTTATAGTTCCACGCATCATAGCTCCACGTGTCGTAATTCCACGCGTTATAAAACCATGCGTCGTAATTCCCTGCGCCGTACTTCCACGCGCCGTAATTCCACGCACCATAATTCTACGCGTCGTAACTCCAAGCGTTATTAAATCCACGCGTCGTAACTCCAAGCGTAACTAAGTCCACGCATTATTAAGTCCCACGTGTCGTAGTTCCACGCGTTGTAATTCCACGTGTCGTAGTTCCACGCGTCGTAATTACACGCACCGTAATTCCTCGCGCCGTACTTCTCCGCACTGTAATTCCACGCACCATAATTCTACGCGTCGCAATTCCACGCATCGCAATTCCACGCGCTGTAAGTTAAGGTTGCTTAAGTCGTACCGGTCTATATTTGAAGTGTTATGGCTACTATAGCTGCAATCGCGACGCATTAGGATTAATTTATATGACAACATAAAGATTGTTCAGTGCGGTTCTAATAAATAATAACAATATTTACACTAGAATCGAATAGCTACTACACCTGCAATCGCGCCACATAACCTTTAATTTATATAACAACACAAAGATTGTTCCGTGGTTCTAATAAAAACAATATTTACACTAGAATCAAATAGCAAATATACTTTACACATATTAGCAGGTTGATTCTTAAAGGGTACGACTTGAACAACCTTACCCTAATTCCACGCGTCGTAATTCCCCGCTCTGCGATACCACGCGCCTCTACGCAGCAAAAGAAGTGCAAGCAGCTATAATAATGTTTGAAGCGATTCCGTAAAACGAAATTAAAGAATCTATGTCAACGTTGTGTGAGTCCAACGGTATATTAATGCAGATGTATGTTTAATAAAAAGAAATTAATTTCAGCAAAATAATTCTTGTCTTCCTATTTAAAAAGTTCTATCACTTCTCCGACATGCTGTGTACACTGACCTGTGCGATGAACGCAAGATGGCCAGAATGGCGGTCACGAGTGATCAGGTCAGGTCGGGTCATGGTCATTGGCCCTACAATTACCAGTTCCACCCGGAATTCCGTCCTAGACAATTTGACTACCTGATTTTGATCAGACCTTTAGCACAACTCTCCACCATTTAAAATAGAAACTTCGATAAATCCTAACCTTTAACCCTTTGCACTATTTTGACGAGTCTGACTCGTGACGCACTCGTACTTCGGCCGAGATCAATTTTACTCGTATTTTTAATACACTTCAATTTGGAGTTCAAGTCTAATTATAATTTGCATAGTCAACGATTGTATAATAACATACTGATATAACATTTTAAGTTTTTTCGTCTGTTTTAATATTGTAGCAATTAGTCAGTTCTGACTGACGCACCTGACAAATAAGTCATAGTGCAAGGGGTTACAAATTTCGAAGCACTAACCCTTTAAACTCATCAAGTAACGTTTAGAACATATAGAATCTAGAACATATTCTAGCAGTAGTAATAATTAGATTAATTTGATCCACTTCGAGCAACAGTTTAAACGAATGAATGGTTTTTCATCAGAAATACGTGAAATCGAGGCAAGAACGAAGAAAGGAGCAAAGGAAAGGTAAAAGCTGGATCATTAGAAGCATCACTGACCTAATACGTCACGCGTAAAGGCCAGCCATGACGCGTGCTGGAGATCGCACGGATCGGGTCAAGGTTGCATACTTTACAACAGTTTGCAGTTTCCACCGGGGGAAATGGGGAAAATAGGGCACCGGTGACGAAAGCAACACGTTAATACCAGGCCGTGACGACAGCGAAAGGACGACGCGCTCGGTGAAGCCTGCAGCGCTATCTAACGCCACTTAACCATAACCTCCTGGAAACCTGGAACTTTCCAATTCTAATTTTCTACGCTTTGATGTCTTCTTCGATTCGCTTACTACGTAACTTTGTAGCATTGCAATTTACAGTCCGTAACAAATTAGATCTACGAACAACTACTAGCTTAGGTGTTCGAGGTTAGAAAGGTTTATACCACTTTTTCGTAAATTTCATGTCAGATTTCTACAAATTTATTTCCAGTACATACAAGTTTTTTTTCTGTTTAAGTTTAATTGCAAGTTACTGTATATTGATTTTATTCAGCACCTGTTACTCGAACATGCGGACAGAAAAAATGCTGCATACAAAGATTGAACTCCCATGCAAGGTCGTATTTTGCCTCTGACCTTTCAGATGTAAACGTTGCTTCCGTCGCAGATACTTCTGACGTAGATTCAGTCAACATCAATTAACTTGTACGTCAATTTACAAGGTGTAAAATGTGTAACCTTTAAGGGACTAGGGGTCCACGCGTCATGGCTGGCCTTTACAAGTGACCGAGGCTTCGATTGATATCAGTCCCTTTTTCATGGTGAAATGGCTCTTATGGGTTTTAACCTGAGTAACTTTTATTCTTTTTAAAATTTAGACATTCTTTAGATTAAGGTTCAAACATCCTTTGGATTAATATTCAAACATCCTTTAGATCAAGATCCAAACATCTTTTAGATCAAGATGCAAACATTCTTCACATTAAGGTTTAAACATTTTTTAGATTCAAATCCAAATATTCTTCATATGAAAGTCTAAACATTCTTTACTTTGAAATTAATATTAATATTAATAATGAAATTAATATTGCCAAGGTCCAAATAGTGTGTTGATAAAAGAACAAATGGAAATGTATGACTTATCCTAATCAATTAGAGAAGTAGAAGTCAGATTGTGAAATTGTAGGAAGACAATTGGAAATCCAATTTTCATCGTTTTCAATTGTTTCAATTCCCACAAAGGCTTCCATTGTCCTCAGAAGCCTTTATCGGAATTCGAAAACGGATTGTCCGGAGCTTCCGAAATGAGGATGGCAAATTCTGCATCGTTCAGCACGGAAGAACGAAAGGATACCTTGTAACCGAATTCTCGAGGGTAGAGTGGACCAGGTGGAGGGTCGAGGCGTGGCGGGAAGCTGAAATATGTCGATATCTGGCTATGACCCAGTTATCCCAGTTTCCCGGGAATGTGGCGACGCTTCGACACCGTCCAGACAAACACAAGGACTTCTATGAACACGAAATCATGGTTACACCATAGAAGGCTTTATGGTTCAAAGACACATTAGGCCTTCCTGTATCATTAGCTATCCTCATTCATTAGGTACAAGATCAATTTCCAAAAAATATACCTTCATAAAGAAATTAAAGCTATAAAACAATAGCCTTATGGTTCCAGGCCTATACCAAAGGACAATTTGTACAAAACATGATTTCCTAAAGAGTTCAACTTTTCGTCATAAAGCTTAAACATACTATATTTCTTTTCAATCTAAAGCCACTATAATAACTACCAAACTCATTCATCGGGTCGAATAATATTTTTTGCAGCTCCGACAATAAATTTTATGGGTAACCTAATTTTGATCGGACATAATGGAAGCGCGACCAATTTGAGATTTACGACCTTGACCCAAAACCCCGCATGGCGGCCAAACAAATTTTCACGTGTGGACAATGCATGACATATAAACCACGTTCATGAAGAACGTTTTCTCCGGATAAATTTATTACCTCCGAAATTCTATTGTTTTTACGAACCTCCCGCAACAATCGACTGATTGAAAAACTGAATTTTGAATTTAACAAAAGCCATTGTTATCCAGTACATTGAAATGCCAATCGAGAATTTCATTAAAACGATGAAAATTTCAGGGAATGGTAAAAGAATCCCATCAGATTTAACCTCAAGCCGTCAATCACGGAAAATCATTGCACTCCGTGTGTGCGCGGCAACTGCACCGTGCCACGTAACTACGAGAGGGCAGACAGTTCTGCTTGGTAACTCGAAAGGAGAGGGGCCGGTTAGATAGACCGGCGGAAAAAGGAGGAACGAGGTTGCAGCTAGAAGAGAAGGTTGAGGTCTGAGTTCGAGGCCAGCTTCCTCACTTTCCCACACTCGTGGCTATGTTACGTAGCTCGCGTAACGTGCTCGCTGCACTCGCAGGCTCACCTACATTCCTCACTCTGATACTGCACACAAACTAGCGCCTACGCCTGGTACAACGAGGGAAACCTGCCGTTTTTATAACGTTTTACTAACTTTGTTTTTGGTTCTATGAAGTCGAGTGTGGATTATATTTTTCATGATGCAGGTATTTTTTTTTAGTGGAGTTGTATTTGGCTTGGAAGTTAAAGGGTGATGCTTATGGGGGAGTAGAGTGCGTATGAGGACTTTTTGAGGAAGATTCACATTATGCATGTGTGTAAGTATGAATACATGTATGTGTGTATATATGTATGCATGTATGTATGTATGTCTGCATGTAAGTATGCACACATGTATGTATGTATGTATGCATATATCTATGTATGTATCTATAAGTATGTATGTATGTATATATGCATCTATAAGCATGTATGTAAGTATGTATGAATGTATGTATGTCTCTATAAGCATGTATGTAAGTATGTATGTATGTATGTATATTTGTATGTACGTATGTATGTATACATGTATCTATAAACATGTATGTACGTATGTATACATGTATCTATAAACATGTATGTACGTATGTAAGTATGTACGTACATATGAAGTACGTATGTATGTATATGTATATGTATGCTTCTCTATGGGGTATCCAATAAACTACCAATATTTCCAGTGTTATAACCCTCGCCACTTTCGGTCGATTCGATCTCCTTTTTCCTACCGAGTATGTAATAGCTTGCGGACGAGAAATCGCGGATTTTCACACGGCCATGTCGGAATGCGGCGCTCAGAGGTTTGCCAAGAAAATGGCTGAACCGATTCTGTGGTGCTACGGTATCAAGGGGCCTACGACACTTATCGTGCGAATCTTTGGAATTCGCTGAATCCAACCTGCCTGCCTCTTCGCGGCCGTTTTCTCACGCGTTGCACTTCGCACAATGGCAAAACGCAGCTTGTTTCTGCTACGGTGTGTGGATAAAAATAATGCACTCGAGGGTGTCTCGTTTATGGGAAAATAAAAGTACTAGTTGTACCTGTCATATCGATGTACAAAACATGTTATTCCTGTGAATATTTCGCTAAATCCGAGTAACGTCTTGTACTTGTTTAATGATGGAGTGTTTGACTTTTCCCGCGTTTTTACGGAGTACGCTTATAAATCTGTTTTAGTTCTACTTTGAGTTGGCAAGTTATTTTATTGGATGTTTACAAAGGCAGTCAAAGTTTCCAGGTCTTCCTGATGATTCGCCAGCATTGTAGGAAGCTTCAGAAGCCAAAAGATGCGTCGATGATGAAGTACGATGAAAGAATATTACGTACAGTAATTCCCTGTTAATATTTGCCGGATCAAGTCTATATGAGTCTTGGGAGTTTAAGTATTTGACTATTTAGATCTTGTCTCTTTGTTTCGAGACCATTTGAGATAACCGAGGTAAAGAATGAAATAACAAACGGGAATTACTGTATATAATATCCCTGTTTAAGTTCCGTTGTTCCAATGATCCAATCAGGTAGTCAGCTGAATTACTAGGCGAGATGATGGTGAACCAGAGGAGATTGTGCCGGGAATCTGTTAACACGTTTAGTACCGCACGGCGCAGAGTGAGAAGGAAAGTATCAGCTTTTTATTCGACTGTTTTTTAATCTGCTGCTCCTGGTACTGAACGTGTTAATTATGTTATAATATTGACATGGAGTTTTTGCGGACTTATGAAAATCTGTGGTGTTATGAGTGGTGTAACGTTCAGCTACAGATTGTTCCAATTTAGGTTACAAATTTATTTAGATTAATGTTTCTGTTAAATGATGAACACAGTGTAATACAGACCAATACTTTACAAATTAAACAAATGCTTAAATCCATATTGTGTTATGAAACGATCTATGAAGCATTTATTGTCTCGTTTAACGGTCAATGTCAGAAAACGTGTTCGAATACGGAAAGGACGAGAGGTGACAATGTTTCAAGGATATCTACTTATAGCGCAGAGTCGAAGAACTGAGCAACAGTTCTGAAACGAGATGACCCAAAATATTTTAATTATGTTTCGAAAAGAAAACCGCTTTAGCAGTAGAAAATTCCGAGGGAACCCAACCTCCCTGACGCGGTATTCACGCTAATTCTTCGCTTTACAGTTCTGTTTACAAGCGATTGTAAACTCCGAGGGAACTGTTGCCTAGCCACGGAAAAACGCAATTAGCTGCTCTCGTACCGAGACTACAGCAGTGTGTTTGCTCTGTCGCGACAGCAAACTGTTTCGTGAGAATGGGTCTTAAGTCTGCTTGAAACTGTTTTCCTTTCACGAGGTGTCTTCCACAACAGGCATTCAATTTACCTGGGTATTCTTACCGAACTCTCACTTAACCATCGTGTATTTTTATATTTCGTCATTCGTACGAAAATGTACTGGGGTTCCATTGACCCATTCGTTTAATTTTAATTGAAATATGTCTTCGCTACACAATACGGCTTAAAAAATGGAGTTTCTTCGGGCAAAAACAAGGTGTAACTGGAGAGAGGGACCCACAGTTTCGACAATGGATTGCGAAACTCGTAACCAGTTGCGAAAGGAACACACGAGGAAATTCGAACAGGTTTACGAAATCGTGATACTCCAGAACTCGATTATCCGCGGCTATGTACACGATCTCCCTCCATGTTTGACGACGCGGGAGCCACCTAATGATCACTAGTCCTTGAGTACTTCCGCCTCCTTTTTTTCTTCGCTACGTGTCAGCGGTGTGATCGCTACTACATTCACCATCGCGAATTTGCTTCAGTGTGAAATGTATGTTGATCAATACAGTTGGATACAGACTGTAAAACAGCCTCTTCGATACATTTGCAAATCAGTAAAATTCCAACGTTATATCACATACTCAGTATACACGTACTCCGAACACATTGAAGGATTCCTAATGGAGTTGAGTTAAACAGTAATGTGGAGTATAACGAAAATATCAAGGTCTTACATACACAGGTTTGTTCAAGGTTCAGATGTTTAGATCACGTTTACAAGTTGGCAGAAACATTTTGAAATACAGGATTTTGTGTATTGAGAAGTATGAATGTGGGGACTGTTGAATTACTTTCAGATGTTTGATGAAGTGGAGAAAACACAAGCACAAAGGTTCACTGACATCACAAGATCACAGAGTTGTATTAAGTTCATTCAGACACTATATTATTTGTTATTTTATAACAAATGCAATAGTCATTAGTACCACAAGATCACATTAAGTTGTGAATTTATAGTTCAGCCACTCTATAATTTGTTATTTTATAACAAATATAATAGTTATTAGTATTACAAGATCACACAGAGTTGCAATAAGTTCATCAACCAACCACTCTATTATTAATTTGTTATTTTACAACAAATCTAATAGTCATTAGCGTCACAGGACCATACACAGTTGCAATAGGTTCATCAACCAACCACTGCACTCTAAATTTGTTATTTTGTAACAAATGTAATAGTCATCAGTATCACAAGATCACACAGAGTTGTAATAAGTTCATCAACCAACCATTCTACTATTAATTTGTTATTTTATAACAAATGTAATAGTCATTATAATCACAGGATCACACACAGTTGCACTAAGATTATCATCCATTCTATTATTAGTTTGTTATTTTATAAGAAATGCAATAGTCATTAGTACCACAAGATCACATTAAGTTGTGAGTTTATAGTTCAGCCACTCTATAATTTGTTATTTCATAACAAATATAATAGTTATTAGTATTACAAAATCACACAGAGTTGCAATGAGTTCATCAACCAACCACTCTATTATTAATTTGTTATTTTACAACAAATCTAATAGTCATTAGCGTCACAGGACCATACACAGTTGCAATAGGTTCATCAACCAACCACTGCACTCTAAATTTGTTATTTTGTAACAAATGTAATAGTCATCAGTATCACAAGATCACACAGACTTGCAATAAGCTCCTCAACCAACCACTCTACTATTAATTTGTTATTTTATAACAAATGTAATAGTCATTAGAATCACAGGATCACACACAGCTGCACTAAGATTATCATCCAGACATTATATTATTAGTTTGGTGTTTTATAATAAATGCAATAGTCATTAGTACCACAAGATCACATTAAGTTGTGAGTTTATAGTTCAGCCACTCTATAATTTGTTATTTTATAACAAATACTCATTAGTATCAATGTCCCGTAGGGAGCACTGAACTATGGGCAGTCAAGGTTCCCATTATGAGGGACCACAGTCCGCTACACACATGAAACGCTCCACAATTGTATCACACGTTGCAAATGAACATTCATAATTAACACTCACTTTTTGCACTTACTCTTATCACAAAATTTATTGCCTCGTAAACTCCAAAGAAAAACTCGAGTATTCTCAAAAAAAAAAAATGTAGGAACAGCTATAAAATCACGCTGAAGCAAAGTTCTATAGTCTGATCGTCCAACATAATTTATCATCGCATTTTTACGCGTACGATGACATTATGCAATCCACGCACACAGAAATGTTTGAAACCGTGATTGCAGAAGAATGGTATTTCTTCATTAAGATGCCATTTATTTATCACCGTGACATTCTCTCAACTTCCTCAGTTCGTCATCTTTCGTATGAATACATTACGTACTGAATCAAAAGTGATACTGATCACATTAACAGACACAGGCACAGTTTAATAAGTGTTAACAAGTTTAGCTTCACTATACGTACTTATGGATCGTTAACGAGTTCGATTTCAAGGTAACAGGTGTAAAGACCATCATCTCGTGATATTACACGATCGTTTTCGAACGCGTTAAACTAATTATATGGCACACCTTTTTCTGTCAATGCGGTTCTAAATTGTACACTTCCTTTCATCATGTTAGTGGAAAATCGTGTCTTAGCGAACAATTTACGACATCACTATATCATGCAGGGTTTATGATCTCGCTATGTCACGAAGAGTTTACGACCTTCGTATAGCGTGATGCTGTATGTATTAATACTTGATTCTGTAGTGCTACATAGTTTAGTCCAATAGTTTTGTAATACTAAACTATTTTAATATACTGCTAAGGCTACATACTATTTTTACGCTAATAATTAAACTACTACTACTATGTTAACTTCCTTTTCCTGAAAAATCGTAGGTCTTTTGTTCTACCTGCTTGAAACATTCTACCCGTCTAAAAATCGATTCCCTATACCTCGACCAAGGTATAGCGAATCCGCGAGGCGGACCAAAGCGGACAGTAAAAACTGGTCGAGCGAGTGCGCCAAGTAAACGCCATTCCTTGCTAGCGTCCTCGTGTCCTCGTAAACCGAGGATTCCTCTTCCCATTCCTACCCATCTAATGTTCCAGAGTTACATATAACAGCTCAAGCCTATGTACGCTTCAGTGCAGAAACTGAAACTGCTTAAAAATTCTGACCTCTATTTGTATAACTACCTCTAATTGTGCTCAATTACATACAACAATAAATTTCTCAGTATTTCTGGATGATAATATACTGAACACGTAACCTGATGTTTGTTTTTTCATTCACTGAATTGCAAAAAATAAAACTTAATATTGTGTTAGAGCTTTTTGAAATTTGTATAATGAATAGTAAAATATGTAGAATAAGAGGTGAATAGCAAAATATGTTCAATAAAATGTACACAGTAATAAAATGTCTTTACGACAAACTGATATGAAGTTGTTGCAGTTATAAATACTTATGTTCAATGTACTCTTGAAGTATTAAAAGTGTTTTATGAAAGTAATAGTGTAATTAGTAATTGAAATAATGTCTTTGCCTTTAATAGTGCAATATATTTAAGTGTTACGATGGTAGTCTTGTATCTAACACAAATATGTAATTATACTAATGATATGCTTTCATTAGAATGCAGTTATTACTCTTCATAAAACAGTTGTACATTCAAATATTGCTATGCCATCTGAGACTTTTACAGAGATGTAAATATTTATTGATACATAAATGTAACATTAAATGTTTTAAATATAATCTTGTTAAATAAAAGAGCATACATAAGAATTATGTGCATTCAAATATTTCTATACGCCATTTGGATGATGTATAAAGTTTTACAGATGTATCAATAAATTTTAATATAATCTTGTTTAATAAAAGAGAATACATAAGAATTATGTGCATTCAAATATTGCTACACCCCATCTGGATGTATGAACTTTTACACAAATGTATCAATAAATTTTAATATAATCTTGTTTAAAGAGAGTACATAAGAATTATGTACTAGATTTATTCAAAATGATATTACTTATTAAAAGGATTATATAGCGCTCAAAATTGTAATATAATTTTGTATGTGTATAATATAATTAGTATAACAATTTCTGTTGACTTTAAAACTTTCAATGTTGTATTATATTGTTTTTCTATGATCAAATTATTGATGACATATTATTCAATATTTAATTCAAAATAAATTTCCAGTATATAAACTTATAGTAATATTATTGATACAATATAAAACTGTAAACGATGAATAATTATTACCAAGAGAATTACACAAATTTTAATATGAACATAACTAAAATTATTCAGAAATATCTACCAGCTATAAACCTTAATAAAATATGATTCTCCCAGCAGTTAAATTATTATAAGAATAGCGTCATTGACTAAAATTATTTAATATTAATATTTTAATAATATTAATATGAATATTAATAAAATTAATATGAACGTTATTAAAATATTAATATTTGAAACCAAATGAGATCACAAATAATGATTTACCCCAATAAAATTTCAGAATTTTCCACTGAAATCCGATTACCAGTATTAGAAAGGAAAGCACGTTTCAAATTTGCGCGCCATTCGCTGTCAACCGAAGCGTTCTCCACGAGTCGTAATACAATTTCCCCAATCAAGCGACTACCGCAAATTGTTTTGATTGACTCGGTATCATTAACTAATTAGCATATCAATCCTGAATTTCCATGACGTTCATTTATACAGAATCATTTAGATCTCATTAGGTTAGAAAGCGACCGCGTGTTAACGGCTTCGGAGACCGGTCACTGATCGCTATTTAAAATCCCATGCAAATACACAAGGAATGAATATTTTACCTGTTTCGTTGCAAGAATATCGCCGAGAAACGATCGATGGAATCTCGTGACACTTCGTTGTTAATTATTTATTGCTTTTTTCCTCACACTTTTCGCATTCGCGCAACGTCACTTCACTTTTCAGCGCCAATCGAAACGGTAGCGGTGGCGCTACCTTTCTCGTCAAGTAGAAACTACTTGTAGCTTTGTGCAACGTTCAAAGATGGCGCGACAAAGCTCGATTTATGAATACCGAGAGTCATTGCATTTTTTAAGCGGAATAATTACAAAAATTAAGCCAAAATCAAATTCTCTTTCCTTTCCATTTACGCTGAAGTTTTTAATTACAGAAAAATGAGTTTAGTGTAAACTTGTGTGCAGAGACTTTTGACCGGAGGGAATTAAAAAATTTTCAAATTAAAAATATGGAAGGTTTGAGAGAATCTGAATTAATTATGAGGGGACTTATAAATGGACTGTGTTATATTATGACTATAAATGGAAATAGGAGACAGAAGTTATGAAGAGGGTATTTTTCACCGAAACAAATTCATACCCGAAAGGTAATGAGATTTCAGAGAGTAAGGTCATATTTTCCAGAAAGAATTTGCATCGAAAGTAGGAGACAAAATCAAGGTTGGCAATAAACAGAATTCTGCTATTTCGAACAATTACGAATAGTAAAGGGAACTTTTAGCGGATCTAAAATTGCACCCTCGAACATTGCAAATGTAATTCGCTACCTGGCAAGTTGCGAGTCCCTTATCTGACCATGATAACATCGCGATAAGAACGAGCTACGTAAGGTAAAGTACGTCCTGGCGCCCGCACCTCGAAACAGCCCGATATCGCGACCTAAATTCGCCAACCTCGCGTTGGTCATCGACTCCGCTAACACCTGTTTTACGATAAACAATTTCTACTCATTCGCCGGCAGAATGACTACATGTTAGTATAATATTCCTGCTGTAAACCTAAAATCAACTTATTAGATAGCAACAGGAACAGTCTATCGCCCGCCTCCGAAGTGGCCACTTCCGGAAGCACAGGACCTTGCGTGTTTCCGCATCCAACTCGCCAGAATAAACCGATCTGGAAAGCCTTTCACGAGATATCGATCGGGGCTGTAATCGTGATTTACAACGAAAATAGCTGGTCTCGAAAATTCGATCGAAAGCGGGATCCGAACGCGATTACCGCGATCATAAATCACCGGGAACGGTCGAAACACGGTGTAATTTACTTTACGAGTCCTAAGTCGGTTTTACTACTGGAAAAGTTTCGGAACAATTCATGAGAACTGTATGACATTTTCGGACGTTTGTTCATTGTGTTAGGCTCGTGAAATTATTTTTGTAATTGAAAATTTGTTGGAGAGTAATGAATAAATTAAAGTTAATAGTTGGCCAGTCTTATGGTAATTTAACTTAGCAATGAATTATGAAATCAAATATTAAAAATATTAAATAAGATGAAGCAGTAACATAACCTAACGTAACGTAACTCATTATATATAAGATTTATAGTGTTCTTTAAAATGATATCATATAAATAAAGAGAACAGTGTATTTCTTAATACTCAAGTATACAGAACCTAACTTAACCTAACCCATTTCATATAAGATTTATAGTGTTCCTTAAAATGATATATATGAAGTGATATCAAACAAACAAAGAGAATAGTAAATTTCTTAATACTCAAGTATACAGAACCTAACCTAACCTAACCCACTTCATATAAGATTTATAGTGTCCCTTAAAATGATATATATATATCAAGGGTACTTTGCAATTATACATGTAAAACCTTGAAACATACAAAATGATATACAACCTAAGAAAACAGTATATTAGTACTAATAATACTAAATTAGTATATTAATAGTAAATAACGTAACCTAACCTAACTGACTTCATATAAAATTTATTGTGTTCTCTAAAATGACGTGTATATATAAAATGATATACAAAGAGAACAGTATATTTCTCCTAACCTAACCCAACCCATTTCACATAAGACAGTGTCCCTTTGATACATATACAATAATATGCTACCTAAGAGAACATATTAATACCAAAATATACAGAAGAGCATAGTAACTCCTAACCTAACCTAACCCATTTCACATAAGATTTACAGTGTCCCCTTGATGCATATAAAATGATATACAACCTAAAAGAACAGTATATTAATACCAAAATATACAGAAGAGCACAGTAAAAATATAAACCCTGACAAGTGGCTCCTCCACCGTCCCCATCAAAAACATAAACGCGAAGCTAAACATCAAATCGAAAAAATGATTTGCAATTTCGATTGGTCGTGCGAAGCACGCGATGTGGGTCAGGCATGGCCCGTACAGATGATACGCCGATAACGTTACTGATAAGCGAAGCGACTGACTGATTACGTACCGACGACCTACATCAACGCCTCGAGTCTCTCTGTCGCCCTCGTGGAAAGACGATAATTCCTTTTTTTTTTTGGTTCTCAAGATAGCGAGGAAACGCTATCGGGTTCCACTTTTTTCTTCTATATTTCTTAGAATTTTGAATTACAACTTTTTCGACTCTATTCTTGCAATTATTGTGGATAAATAAAATACCGGGTACACTGAGTAACCAAGAAATCCAAGAAGCTTTCAACGAAATGTATAATGCAACAGTATAAAGAACACTGGACGCTCCTTCTTGGCGAGGACAAAGGTACACTGACAAAGGAAAACATCAATACTTCGACAAAGGAATAGCTACAATTTTCTAAAAGCCTGATCTCGTTTTGCGGAAAGACGCTCTTGCAGACATAACTTGTATTAATTTACTGAAAAACGTACTGATGAAAGACGAAGAGCAAGACGTAACTCTTAAGTGTTTTTATAGACATAACCTATATTAATTTACTAAAAAATGTACCAGTGAAAAAACGAAGAGAAAGACGTAACTTATTAAGTGTTTTCATAGACATAACTAATAACAATTTACTAAAAAATATACCAATGAAAAGACGAAGAGAAAGAGGTGTATTGTTAAATATTCTCATAGACATAACCTATAATTATTTACTAAAAAATATATTATCAGTGAAAAGACAAAACGAAAATACTTTTCAAGCTAAAAGACGTATCTCATTAAATTTTCTCATAGACATAACCTATAATTATTTACTAAAAAATATATTATCAGTGAAAAGACAAAACGAAAATACTTTTCAAGCTAAAAGACGTATCTCATTAAATGTTCTCATAGGCATAACCTAAAACAATTTACTAAAAAATATATTATCAGCACAAAGACGAAAAGACGTACTGGTTAAATGTTGTAAACATAACCTAAAAAAGTAACTTACTAAAAAATTTATTACCAGTGACTGTACACTCAATCTTCATACCACACGAGATTGCAGATCGTCCAAAGAATATTATGTTATAACAAAATCATTTGATACTTCTAAAAAAGCCATGACCCCCAAACAAAAGTCTAAGCTCTCAAATTTCGTATAAAAAAGTATTTTGAAAACAATGGTGTTCCATGACAATCGAGTAGGACGACATCTGTAGGCCAGGTTCACAAGGTGATCCGATTTTCAGGCTTCGTACAAACGCGTCGCGTGATCACCTTCTAACACGGTCGTCTGTCGTGTCGATTAACCACAAAGCAGAAAAAAAGACCGGGGAGAGCACAGGCTGCAACACGGATCCGTGGTTACGTAAGAGAACGGAGAGAATCGGAGAAGGATAAAAATAAACGGGGAGGAAAAGACGGAGCTAAGGGAGAAAGCGGAGTGTTTGTATCAGTTCTGAAATACAAGAGAGAGGTTCGACTCCTCCGCCTGTCTCGTTGATAAGCAACTGATAAGTGAACCGTGGTAAATATAGAACGTCCCGATGCTCTCCTCGGTCACGTTGCACATCGACTGTGACGGTGTGTGTTGCGATTGAAATTGCGTAGTCTGCAAGCTTTCTTGCCAGTCTCGAGACCGTTGATTTAACGATCTTTCTACGAAATGACGCCACGGCGTCTTCTATCAGTCGCATCTCAAGGTTAATCGTAGCATCCGAGGTTTTTGAACGATAACATCTCAAACTATCTCGAATTCTTTGCGAAACGGGGAAATGCGATGGAAATTTTTACCGGTCAGAAAGGTCGCACGTGTTTGGCTCCGAAATTCGGGTGACATTTTTTTTGAAGAAAATATTTTTCACAGCTATAAATACTTTAACATATTTATCGTTTCGCTGAAATTTCAGGGAAAACTGAATTTGTTAACATGTTTCAGTAAACTGCATCATATTTATCATTTCAGTGAAGTTTGAGGATAAAATTCAATTTGTTAAGATGTTTGAGTAAACTGTATCATATTTATCATTTCAGTGAAGTTTCAGCAGAAAATTGAATTTGTTAAGATGTCTGAGCAAACTGTAGCATATTTATCATTTCAGTAAAATTTGAGCAGAAAATTGAATTTATAAAGATGTCTGAGTAAACTGTACCATATTTATCATTTCAGTGAAATTTGAGGATAAAATTCAATTTGTCAAGATGTTTGAGTAAACTTCATCATATTTATCATTTCAGCAAAATTTGAGGATAAAATTCAATTTGTTAAGATATCTGAGTAAACTGTACCATATTTATCATTTCAGCAAAATTTGAGGATAAAATTCAATTTGTTAAGATGTCTGAGTAAACTGTACCATATTTATCATTTCAGCAAAATTTGGGGATAAAATTCAATTTGTTAAGATGTCTGAGTAAACTGTACCATATTTATCATTTCAGCAAAATTTGAGAATAAAATTCAATTTGTAAAGATGTTTGAGTAAACTGTACCATATTTATCATTTCAGCAAAATTTAAACAGAAAATTGAATTTGTTAAGAATGTCTGAGCAAACTGCAATTTCGGCAAAATTTGAGAAAAAAATTGAATTGTTAAGTATGTCTTAGTGAACTGTATCATATTTATAGTTTCGATGAAATTAGAAGAGAAATGAGAGATTAAAATTGTACATGCGTAGCTACAGAGATTGTCTGCGAGCGATAGATTGTCGACAATGTATCAAAAGCGGAGGTTGCATCGCGTTGGAGACGTGTACCTCCATTTGCGTGGTCCCCGGTAATGCAAAGCCCCACCAGAGCTTTCGCGAACGGCCACCTCCAGCGTGACTTCCGGTTCTCTAAACCGGAGGCGGATACCCGACGGAAGTAGCAGCGGAAGGTCGCCGGAAATGTCATCGAAGGACATTGTGCAATTCCGGTTCTCAAGATTGCCGGTGCAGCCTTCGTTCAGTGACAATAGCCGTTAGAATTTATTCTCTTATAATGTTCTTTGATGAGAAATGCAGTTGTTCGTTCGATGTTGGTAAATAGTGAACCATTTTACTGAGTAAAGTTTTGATAAATGAAGCTTAGTTTTGAGAGTTGGACATTTATGTCGAATGTGTTGTGAGGTAATTGTGGATTGCTGGTGATTTTTACGTATGTTAAATTTGCATGTGTTAGTAATGTTGAATATGTTGAGTGTGATATACAAATTTTCAGATTTGTGGAACTATGTAATTCTATGATCCTCTTATTCTATGTCTGTATTTTATATATATGTAGCTTCATATACTTATATTCACATATATGTATTCATATGTGAACATGTGAGTGAACATGTGAGTGAACATATGATGTGAACATATGACCATATTCTTATATCTTCGTATTCCCTATATTCCTATATTCACATATCCACATATCCACACATCTACATATCCATATATTCACACATCCACACATCCCTATATCTACATATACCTACATCCACATATCTCTACATTCACATATTCCTACATCCACATATTCTTAAACCTCCACATTCACATGTCCCTACCTCCACATATCCTTAGACCTCCACATCCTCGCATCCTATCTCCCCAACCCTAACAAGATCCTCTGTAAATTTGAAAGGTATCCCGAAATCAGAGCGACGAATCTGTAAAGCCCCAAGAAATCGACCTAACCTATAAAAAAGAAAGAAGCGCGCCAAGCAGAATCTCACGAACAATCAACAAACAGGCTCGCCACAAACAAGAGGAAAAAAGGAGGAACGACGACCATGGATTCGAGGCGAGGGAAGAAAGCAGAGACTACGACGCAGAAATAAACGGCGTGAAATTGCCGGATACCGGGACAGACCTTTCCGTGCAAAAACGCTCGCGTTCAGTGCGATGGAAAATTAAATGGTCTCGCGCGTGTGTGCGCGTCAGAATAATAATTATATGGGCCAGTGCAGCCGGTGCGTGGGAGGAACCGTGGCAGCCCGACATATTGTCATTAACCTCGTCCCATCAGCGCTGTTTCACGCGGCCTCTCGTAGCACTCTGCGCCTACACACGCACACGACTGCACGCAAAAGGACGAGCTGCAGCCGCATTTACGTAACCGTTTCACTAATCTGTCGTATGAATCGATATCTCACAGGACGATTAGTAGCATGCTGCGACGAGTTAGCGGCGCGTGAAGGTCTGGGGATTATGTGAATTGCCTAATGCTATATTTTGATATTCATGGATAACTCATGTGACTATGTGTGTCAGACTGTTTCTATAACACCATATTTTTTTTTATTTATTTAGTAGTCTGTTCAATATGAGTACAATAGGTAACATGGTGAACTGTAGCACGTATTTGAACACTAAAAATTATTTTTATAGGAGAAACTTGATATTTGACGTATGAGGCACAAAGATGAGGACCTATGTTCCAAGACAGAGCAAATATTACTGGAATAATTTCAGTGTTTTTAGATTTTGATATTTTGATAGGTAACAATATAGTGAAGCAGCTGTACCACGTACTTAAACATAAAAAATTATTTTTATATAAGAAACTTGATATTTGACTATGAGGCACAAAGATGAGGACCTATGTTCCAAGACAGAGCAAATATTACTGGAATATTTGCAGTGTTTTTAGATTTTGATATTTTGATTAGTAACAACATGAAGAAGCAGCTGTACCACGTACTTAACATAAAAAAATTATTTTTATATGAGAAACTTGATATGTGACGTATGAGGCACAAAAATGAGGACCTATGTCCCAAGACAAAGTTAATATTACTGAAATAATTACAGCGTTTTTAGATTTTGATATTTTGGTAGGTAACAACATGGAGAAGCAGCTGTACCACGTACTTAAACATAAAAAAATTATTTTTATATGAGAAACTTGATATGTGACGTATGAGTCAGAAACTAAGGTTAGGACCTACCCAAAAGAAATAAGTATTAAAACACAAAAAGTAATTTTGTAAGAGAAACTTGATATGTGACGTATGAGACACAACTTAGGACCAACAGCAAATATTACTTTTCATTTGTATAAATCCATCAGAAAAAGCAGCTGCATCTTCACAGCACGTATACCCAATTTCCCAGTTGATCCCCTTGTACAGCAACGCTGGTGATGCAGCGTGCAGGCTCTAAATAACGCGCAGTATACACGTTACTCGATCCGATGGTATTAATCTCATGGGTAACACACGCCACAGCACCGTGTGTAAGTGAGAGGTCCATGCGTGTTGCGCTCGCGTAGCCGCTCTCAAGGCCGTATCTGCATCCTGCCGCAATTCGCAGCACCACCCGCTATTAACCGATGGAAAACCTGAGTCTTCGAATATGGATTTCTTTCTTCATGATTTCAAATGCAAAGTTTCTATTTCGTTTACACGCATGTTGGTTGAAGTTTTTCGCTAAGTGATACTGTTATCTGCCCGTGACCGACGGCATGCGGGTTCAATCAGCTTGTAACAACCGTGAAAATACCCATATCGTGACGGAACCGCTTAGGAACCGATAGTGGAGTTTCGTAATTGATGTCATAGCCCACATAAGTCAAATGGAACAGTTGGAGTATTAAAAATGCAGAACTTAGGATTTATCAATGAATAGTGTGTGACAAAACGATGAAAAATTGAAATAAAATTGTGGAACTGTTTCTAAGAGGAAGTTTATTACGGTGGTGATCGATAATTCAGCCTAATAAAACAACGGCGCACACGTAACGGCGAAAAGACGAGGGGAAAGAAAAGTTGCACCCTGTTTGATAAAAGCAGCCAATTAGCACATGTCGTCGAGCAGAAAAATATATCACCACGGTCTATTTTTATAACGCTTCGAGACACATAGCGGTTCTCATTAACTACAAGATCAGCTGTTCAAAGCTGTTCAACCTCAAAAACTTTCACCGTGAAAGTTTCCAAATTATCGAAATGTAAGAAATGAAATTTTGTGCGATTCGGAACATAAAAGGTTCGTAACGTCCATTTTGTTATCGCGACTGATCGCAGCGCCCTCGAGATCGTCATTAAAATGCGTCTCGAACGCGAAGCGTCGCGTGCATCGCGGCGCAGCACGCGAGAACGCTGTACTGTGGCAGTAGTGCAAGCAATCACTTGGATTGACGGAAGTGGACACCAGAGACAAAGGGGAGGGGAGCGTGAGAGGAGAACGTAGCCGGTGACGTCACGTCCGGCTGCTCGGTCGACGTTTCACTCTCTTTTTCTCGCCTATTGCACCGTCGAGCGAAAGAAACGCGAACGCGTGCACTGAATTCCTGATTGTCCCCTCTCGATTCTGCGTCCCCTGTCGTCCTCAACGAGCATTAAAAACTGCAACTCTTCTTTACAGTGTTTCAAGGAAACAGTTAGCCTTCAAGCTTAAAGTCTATTTGCGATAAGGACCTAGTGACTTACTGAAGGAAGGACCTCGGCTGATTATGTACATTAGAAGCTGTTAGGTATGTTAGAAGCTCTGTGCACAATCAGATTGGAGTCATAACAATTCAAAAAGTCAAGGTAACATCTAATGACATATCTGAAGTCGAAATGGTAATAGTTCAATTGGAATGTACCATCTCTGTCTGACCTGTTCATATCCATCTAACTTACAGAGGTCCAAATGGACTTCTAATGATCAACCTTGAGGTCCTTCCCTAAGATCTCATAGTAATTCAGTTGCAGACCTTGAGGTCCTTCCCTAAGCTCTCAGTCATTCAGTTGCTGCCTTTGAGGTTCTTCCCTAAGCTCTCACACTCATCAGTTCCTGACCTAGAAGCCCTAAGCTAATTCAGTTTCCGAACTTACCTATTTTACTGTTGGGACTGTAAGGATCGTAGCTGCTGGTGCTCATGGGGCTGGCGTATCCGTTGTTGCTGTTTGACGGTTGCTGGTGCGCGAGAGGGCTGGAGTGTGCCAGAGGCGGTTGTTGCTGTGACTCGGTGAGCTGTTGCTGGGGAGTCGTGTAAACGACGTGTTGACTCTGCAGGGTGGCGGTCGGAGAGCCAGGACTATTGGTGGATAGCCAGTCGTCGGGTCTCGCGCTCTTGTTGGCGCTCGCGATCCCGGCGAATAGACCAGCAGCCGGTACGGTGACCGACGAGGGCGTCGTCGAGGTGCCGGCCAGGTGTTCCGGCGTCTCGGCCTTGACCAGCGTCAAGGACGCGGCTCCAGCGACCACCGAGGCGATCGTTCCGACGCCGGGCACCCCGGCCACACCGGTGCTCGAGCCCCCGTTCGTCGTGTCCATGCTGGAGTCGCTGGTGTCCATGCTGGACGTGGCTGGATCCGCTGCGGCTAACCTGGAAGTGGCTGCCAACACGACACCCCCCGTGCCAACCACTCCCGACGCCTCATCGTAACGCACCGCTACGTTGCCGCTCACTAAGCTGGCCACCGTGACGGCTCCTCTGCTCACCACTGTCCACGTACTCCTGGAGATCTCGTGGGATCACTTGTTGGCCGTTTGTTGGGGCACTTTTTGATACGATGACGATTCGTGTCCCGGACACGGTTTCGGACTTGGACAGTTAGGGCAGGCAGTGGTTTCTGTTTGTCAGAGGCTACCACTCGGGACGCAGCCTCTGTGCTTTGATGGCTCACTCTACCGGTTATAGGATATCGTGATTCTTAATCTTATGGCTGTTTTAACTGATACGCGTATTTATGTTCTGTATCACGCACGGGCACGACTCGGGTTCTGTTGTCGAGTTTCTTCTACCTCATCTTGACGCGCGCCTCGAAACTCGCTCCCAGATGCATACTGAACCGTCCCGTTGCTTTGAGGTATCTGTAACAGAGATGAGGGCTTTGTTAGGTTTGTATCCAACTTTCAGTGTACCTGGATATGTTCAAAATGGTACATTAAAAATGTTTGTAGTAAAAATGTTTGTAGTACAAATGTTTGTAGGAGTACAAAATTCAGTTCCCAGTTTAAGAACACAATGAAGACACGGTGTCGTTTGCTCAAGCTATTGACGTTACCAAATCGAGCGATTGGTAAATGGATTACGACAGAAATTGCGTTTCAAATGAGAAACAATGCAACTGTAATTTGATAGGACGTCAGTAGGATCGGTGACTCGAGTGGCGGTCTCAATTTTGCAAGCTTCTCAAGTCAGAATTGGTTTTAAGCTCACCATGACAGGGAAAGATAAAATGGAAGGTTATTCCCAACGCAACACGTCTTCCTCGGATAGCTTCCCAGCGGGATTGAAATGCAAAGGGAATCCCAAGGAGAAGGGCAACACTCGTGAAACGTGCGATTCGAGGGAACGAGTCGCATGGCGTGACGCAGTTGCTGAAACTTCTCCCTCCATGGGGCACCATGGGCCTTGAAACGGTCACGTGACGCTAGAGCCCGCCAGATATCGCTTTCTACGTAACGCTGCGTCTTATAGCAGTACATGCGACATATTAAAATAACACATCAATTAAAAATTTATTAATTAATGTGTCATTTTCAATATTTAAATTTTTGAACTCTGACTAAATACAGATCGTGCGAAATTGAGTCTACAAAAATTTTAAAAAACAATCTGCCATTACGTTTATGGAAATTCGTAATTTTTATAGTCTGTCTCTTAATTTTTTAAATGTTTTGAAGAATGTAGGTTTTGTCGTTTTAGCTAAGTCTTTGCTCCCTCCTCTGGAGCGCCGTTGGGCCGTCACCTCTTTTGTTTACTCCCTCCCTCCTTCGGGACTCTCTGGCTCGCTAACGGGCCCCCGACAAACTACCTGCTTTCGATTGGGCGGGTTCCGGTGACGTAATTTCAGTTTTACAATGGTGTCCAACGTTGCGGACGTTAGATCGAATGAATGGAGCGTGTGACGCTCTTTACAGCTTTGTTCAAAACTTGCAACTTTGAAATTTTACGAATTATCGACTCGTAAAGTTAATTATTAAAATTAGTCAAGTTAAAGAGATGTTATGTTTACAAGCGTGATTTTGATCACTCGGATAAACTCGCACGTGTTTAATTACACTCATAATTCCTGAGTCTTGGTACATCTTCCGCATGAGGCACTAATTTCACTTTATAATACTTTATTACCAACTAGCCACTCGATTCTCTTCATCCTTTCACCTTCGTCAGGTGCGAAAGGGGACTTATCTTCCACCTTTCTGCTCTGAGCACAGAATGCGAGAGCGTAAGAGGTGTTGCGTGATACACGTAACACCTTGGCCGCTGTTATACCGTCATCAAAACCAGTTCACGCTAGCAATATCGATCGGAGGATACTTTAATGACTCGATGCCAGACCTGCTGATGATGCTCTCCCTTAGCTACCTCTAATGACTCAAGATCCCGACCCTTTTTTTTTATTTATTGCGTGCAGTAGGCGCTTTAATAACTACGGAAGTTTTTTCCTCTTTTCTCGCGGATAATACGCTTTACAACGATAGGGCATTTTTCAAGGGGAAACAATTTCTTCGGGTAATTTGCGGAAGACTGATGTCCGTCGTACCTTTCAAGATTTTCAATAGATTATTTTTTAGTGGTTATAATTTCTGGTGCTTAGGTTCAGTGTGTACAGATTATATTTTCAATTATTCTCATGTTCACTTAGGTTAATTGGTTTCAGATATATATAGGTTAGGTTTATGGATATCAGGTTTACGTATAGGTTAGGTTAAGTTTGTAGAGACTAGGTTCATTCTATGTAGGCTCATGGAGGTTAGGTTTATTCTATGCAAGTTTACAGAGGTTAGGTTCGTTTTATACAGGCTCATGGAGGTTAGGTTCATTTTATAAAGGCTCATGAAGGTTAGGTTTATTCTATAAAGGCTCATGAAGGTTAGGTTCATTCTACGTAAGCTCAAGGAGGTTAGGTTCATTCTCTGCAAATTTACAGAGGTTAGGTTCATTCTATAAAGGCTCATGA
The DNA here is from genome assembly GCA_963576845.1 of Megachile leachella. Classification (NCBI taxonomy): domain Eukaryota; kingdom Metazoa; phylum Arthropoda; class Insecta; order Hymenoptera; family Megachilidae; genus Megachile; species Megachile leachella. The sequence goes on along the minus strand of OY756262.1, from coordinate 5,406,788 downwards.
AGGTTAGGTTCATTCTATGAAGGCTCATCAAGGTTAGGTTCATTCTATGCAAATATACAGAGGTTAGGTTCATTCTATGCAAGTATAAAGAGGTTAGGTTCATTCTATGCAAGTTTACAGAGGTTAGGTTTATTCTATGCAAGTTTAAAGAAGTTGGGTTCATTCTATGCAAGTTTGAAGAGGTTAGGTTCATTCTGTGCAAGTTTAATGAGGTTACGTTCATTCTATGCAAGTATAAAGAGGTTAGGTTCATTTTATGCAAGTATGAAGAGGTTAGGTTCATTTTATGCAAGTTTACAGAGGTTAGGTTCATTCTATGCAAGTTTTCAGAGGTTAGGTTCATTCTATGCAAGTATAAAGAAGTTCGGTTCATTTTATGCAAGTTTACAAAGGTTAGGCTCATTCTATATAGTTTCATGAATGTTATGTTCATTCTATACAAGTTCATATAGGTTAGGTTCATCCTATGCAAGTTCATATAGGTTAGGTTCATTCTACGTAGCTTTATGAAGGTTAGGTTCATTTTATACGAGTTCATATAGGTTAGGTTCATTCTATGCAAGTGCATATAGATTAGGTTTATTCTTCGTAGCTTCCAGGAAGTTAAATTCATTCTATGCTGGTTTTTGTTGGTTATGTTTATTGTACAGAGGTATGTATAGGTTAGATTAATTTTATACAAGTCCTCACAGGTTAGATTCATTGTATACAAGTTCACAAAAGTTAGGTTAAATTATAGACAGGGACATACACGTTAGGTTCATTGTATGTAGGTCTTCATAAGTTAGTTTCATTTTATGAAGTTATATACAGGTTAGGTCATTCTATATAGGTTTATAATTATTACGTAGAGGCAGATTCAACAAAATGAATTAATGTTAATATTCAGAAATAATGAAATTTCATCAAATACCGAATAGTCTAAAATATCCAAAAGGGTGTGTGCACCTAAATGCGCCATAACCCATCCCACCCACGCTCGGTATTCCCCTCATAATATCCTCCATAACCTAGCTTTCCCCATGAAAGGGAATGGCAGAGGGAGAAACACGAAAGAGCGTCGCAAAAGGAAGGCAGAAATTGGCGGACGACCACAGTGGGGTGGGTCAGGGTTAGTGTCGAAGGTTAGGCCCCTCCCTACCCAGAATCCCATAACATGCCAGGGTAAGGGACAGGGGGCGTACCACGCCACGGATCGATATTCTACTGGCTGCCCCGACCGCTCATACGATTTTCATTCCCTTCCGTCGAACTTTTGAATCTTTTTACCCCTGTTCCCCACATTGCCGTTACAATTCAATTCGAATTTGCATGTTACACAAAACTACTTTCATTTCTTGCTCTCTACAGATCCGTTGGTGGATCTCGGAACGGGTTTGCAAATCTTTCGCATGACGAGTATGGGAATATTTGCTCATTGAAGGGTCATGACCCTGTTACATTTTATTTATATTCAAAACTGACCTATCGTTCCCAGTATCGAGCATCTCGTACCAGAAAATCGGGCTTCGGATATAAAATGTCTGGTCCCAGAAGACTTTGCTTCCTAAAGTGTCAATGTGTCGCATGCAATATATCGAAGGATTCCGCAAACTCCTTATCTCAACCAGGCTCTGACAGTTGACAATGAAACCGATACGAAATGCCATATCACTAATTCACAACCGAACAATGATCCGTAGAAGTTGATTTTTGAACGAGCGGTAATTGGATCCGAACGGCAATGATTGCGCACGACGTCCAAATATTAAGATCAGACTGCTGTGTCGTCGAGGGCTGGTGTCTGAGTTTAATAATCGATTAGTCGATTCGCAACGACGTACAGAACAAGCTGCTTCTGCGGATGACACACGGCCTACCGGGCTGCTATTGTCAGAAGTCGGCCGTGCGTGTTCGAGATGACAACGTACCGAGGGATGATTAATAAATCGTGCTTTTCAACTGCGCGGGGTCTTGATTGGACTGCTATGAGACTCGAGAGGGACAATCAATCGGGTCGATTGGGAATGTGGTTACCTTTGATCGCTGGATAAAAATTATTCTGTAAACAGCTGCTTCTTGGCGATATATCAAATCGTCCGGTTCTATTCAATGCATTGAAGAATTCTTTACACAGTGAAAATTATTTATTAATTCAGAAAGAATTCTCTCTTAATATCTTTAAGTACAGTCCACAAAAAATGATCGATTTGAAAGTTTAATCAATTCCCAAAAAACGTCCGACTGCCGTTTCCTTTGCGGCTGAAAAGCCAGGCAGCCGGCGACCGTTCAATTTCCAATAATTGCAGCCGCACCGGCAAGAAACGCGTCTGGAAAGAGTTGCCGCTCTTTTTCTTCGGGCTGTTTTCATCAAAGGGGAAACATATATCAGACTGATACCGAGACACGTCCGGATATTATTGCGGATATTGAATCCATGTCGAGGGCTGGACGTGCGCGTCGAATCGCAAATTGAACGCGGCTCGATTGCCCGTCGAATTTTCCACCGTCGATGACAACTACAACACGCGATGTTCCGCGACGCGAAATTACCTTTCAACAGGTAGCTACCCCACCGAATCCGACGTTTTTGTCGCATCAGCGCTGTTAAATCGAACGATATTCCGGATGATGCGGAATGCGACAGGGCGGAGATTTTCCGGGGGAGGTGGGGAAATGGGGAAATGGGGAATGGGGACTTTGGGGAGTGAGGAGAGGATTTAGGATGTGGAGAGTTGGAAATATTGGGAGTTGCATGTGTGGGGACTTTGGGATGTGGAGATTTGGGATATGTGGACGTAGGATATGTGGAGATTTGGGATATGTGGAGACTTGGGATATGTGGACACTTGGGATGTGAGGACACTTGGGATATGGGGACACTTGGGATATGTGGACACTTGGGATATGTGGACACTTGGGATATGTGGATATTTGGGATATGTGGACACTTGCTAATGTGGGCACTTGGGATATGTGGACACTTGCTAATGTGGACACTTGAGATATGTGGATACTTGGGATATGTGGACACTTGCTAATGTAGACACTTGAGATATGTGGACACTTGCTAATGTGGACACTTGCTAATGTGGACACTTGGAATATATAGACATTTGGGATATGTGGACACTTGCTAATATGGACACTTGCTAATGTGGACACTTGGGATATATAGACACTTGCTAATGTGGACACTTGGGATATATGGACACTTGCTAATGTGGACACTTGGGATATATGGACACTTGCTAATGTGGACACTTGGAATATGGGAACTTGGGAATGTAGATATTTGGAATATAGGAACTTGAGAGTGTAGACACTACTCATATGGGATCTTGAGAATGTGGAACTCGAATCATGAGGACTTCGACATATAGAACTTGAAATATGGAAACCTGGAGATGGACACTTGGTCCATAGAGACTTAAAAATGTAGATGCTTGAAATAAGAAAGCTTGATACTTAAGAACCCAGATATTGCGGATCCAATACAACTCAAACTTGCAAACTAAGTATTCAACGAGAACTTCCACCTATACAACACAACTTGTAAAATCCAAACCAACGATATCCAAAAACACTTTATACAAGTGACCTAACTGGAAACCTTGTAAAACATCAAAGAGTGCCACCGTCCAGCTAATGTTTCTAGCATTGTAATTCAAGGCTAGTATAAATGCAAGTCTCTTATTCTTCATATTGATGTGAGCATAATAAACGTTAAAAGAGTAAATGGTTAAAGTATGTGGTATAGAGAGACGATGATGAAATAACGTTAAAGGTGCAAACAGGACATCTAGGTCAATGCCTGGCCTAGCTCTCGGTTCTGAATCCCGGCTGCGACCTCCGAGCAACAAATCCCACCCCTTCAACCCCCTCCAGACAAGCCATGAACCCGTTACAGCTATCGGAGGATGCGGAGGTCGCATCCTGGTGCTCGATGAAGATTCGAACGGCCTTGAAGCGATCTTCGTTCTTGGAAACAATTCTACGAAATTAATAATGACAGAGGTAACTGACAATACAAAATGAAACATATTGCTCCATATGCAAATAAAGCGTATTGTTCATCACTTTCATTAGAACTTTATTCTTGATAATGCATGAATATAAAATGCATAACTGTTTTTCCGATCACTAACTGCGAAATAAATAGTTGAACGTTGAGTAATGGAAAGAAGTTGATGGATAGCCAGGAGCAAAGTCTGCAGAAGAGGGAGAAGCAGGGGACACGCAGGACTGCAGGGATACAGTCACCTAACGAGGATAGAGAAAGCGGAGAGGACATCTAGGTCAATGCCTGTCCTCGCTCCAGGGTTCGTATCCCGGCTACAACCTCCGATCAAAACCACCCACTACTGCAACCCTCTCCTCGTCGAGACTATGTGCTCAACCACCACGCCTTCAGCGTCGCGTGTACCTATGAGAGCCGCCATACTTGCCTCTCGACAAGGTGAAGCGGAAATTGTGTAGCAAGACATTTTTAAATAAAATCAATTGCAGCGGAATGATACAAACAGGTTCTTTTTAGGTTAGGTCAATTTTGTCGAAATATTATTTCTGTTTCAATGATGTGTTACTTGGAGAGAAGGTTAGGTTAGGTTTTATCAAGGCAGGGTTATGTTACTTTAAGGCTAGGTCATGTTGGCGCGGGGGGTCCCGGTCGTGTTCGTTAGAGTTCCCGGGGCCCCCCCTTCCATGCGCTGAGGTAGGACCACCGTGGGGGTTTTAGCCGGTAAAAATCCGGCATAACCCCGCGCCCTCCCCCAGGGGTGCGGGGTATCTTTGGAAGATTTCCCCCACGTAAAAAAAAAAAAAAAAAAAAAAAAGGCTAGGTCATGTTACATCAAGGTTAGATTTTGTTAGATCAAGGTTACGTTGTGTTACATCAAAGTTAGGGTACGTTAGATTAAAGTTAGGTATGTTAGATCAAAGTTAGGTTAAGTTACATCAAGGTTAGGGTACATTAGTGCAATGTTAGGAATGTTAGATCAAAGTTAGGTTAAGTCACATCAAAGTTAGGTTACATTAGTGCAAAGTTAGGTATGTTAGATCAAAGTTAGGTTAAGTTACATCAACGTTAGGTTACATTAGGTCAAAGTTAGGTATGTTAGGTCAAAGTTAGTTAATATTAGATCAAAGTTAGGTTACGTTAGATCAAGGTTAGGAAGGTTAGATCTAAGTTAGGTTAAGTTACATCAAGGTTAGGTTACATTAGGGCAAAGTTAGGAATGTTAGATCAAAGTTAGGTTAAGTTACATCAAGGTTAGGTTACATTAGGCCAATGTTAGGAATGTTAGATCAGAGTTAGGTTAAGTTACATGAAGGTTAGGTTACGTTAGAGTATAGTTAAGAATGTTAGATCAAAGTTAAGTTACATTTGATCAAGGTTACTTTATGAGACATTAAAGGTAGGATATGTTACATCAAGGTTAGGTTACATTTTCCAAGTAAATTCATTTACTAGTATTCATTTCGCTGTCACAAAATTTGTAAATTTTTTATAAAGAACGTTGTATGGTCATTATTTTCTTGGTTGTATAAAGCTAGCAGTTGGCAAAAATGCTTTTGTAGAGTTGTGTAAGAATGTACGACACATTCCAGGTTTAAAACTGTTCCTTTTCCGGTAATGACACGACTTTCGCCTCACCCAGTATGCAGTCTGCCTGGGGTTCTCCCTCTTTCTCCCCGTGTCTCACTCTCTCCTGGTAACTAGGCCATCAGATCGATTCTGCAGTGGCACCAACACGCTGCAAGCATTGCCACCACCACGCCAGCCGGCCGTCTCAAGTTTCTCCAGCTTGGTCTGGGTTAGGTCTGGGTTAGATCTTCTTCGAGGCCACTCCAGACTTCGGATTCTGGTCATAGAACGCTAGGCAAGTGTCTCTACACTCGTTCAAACATGCTTCTCTGGTCACGTGCAGTGAAATGCCGTCTTTTGTTGCTTGCAAATGGCAACTCACGGACGTGAAATTTACTGGGTGAGAACAATGTAATCATGATCTAATCTGTGATACGCTATTTGATCTACTGATTCGAATTAATCGAAAGTTTGATGTAATAGAAATTTGTGAGTAAGATTTTTGGACGTCGGGCGACGAGATGGGAATGTGGCGGTATTTCAGACCACGTGATCGAATTGATGCGACGGGGATTTGGGTGTGACTGAAACTACGCAACAGGGACTTGAGAGCGATTGATTCGACGAGATGGGAACTTGGGAAGTAAACTGACACGATGGGGAGTCGGGAGCGACCAAATCGATGCGATGTGGACTTAGGAGACTGAACGTAATGGGGATTTTGGAATACTTCAGTATAAGAACAAATCTACGGAACCAAACTAGTGTGATTAGTACTCGAATCAAATGCGACAGTTTTCAGAGTAAATGAAGGGAATGTGGCCACAGTATGACAGAAGCTTGCAAATATTTCAGAGCACCGTCTATGCGGGAGCATTTCCCGTGATACCAAACCTAACTCAATCACCAGTCTCTGAACTAACCGTGTTTTTTGCTTTTGAGTTCAACTGAACAAAATGGGGAGGATTAAGAGGTTGGGAAGGTCTCTGTTTAATGTCGGTTAATTGACCGTGGTGTAATCGTTCCTGGAAATTGTTTCGAAATGACGGGTTGTCGGAATATCCTCGATTAACTTCAACTAGTATTTAGCGGAATGATGTTATCAAGCGTACGCGAAGTTTAATGACGCAAAATGGCGGTGCATGTTATTCTACTTTGCGAGTCTCGTTACTCATTGTAAGCGCGCTTGAATACATCACGGGAAGCTTTTCAACGATCCCCGTTTTCGCCAACTCTGTACATCTAATGTAATTCAAAAGAAACTCAAACTTCGAACAGACTTTTATCACGGAACTCACACCTCGGAAGTTAAGGGCTGAAACTGACCTTGTCTGGGCCATAAAAGGGTGAGTCACTATCTGACATCAACAAGTGCTAAATCGAGCAACCATCCAGGGGCCAGTGATCGACTCTCGGTCAGCATCTGTCGATCTGACCTGGATGCAAGATTCATCTCAGACAACGGCCCAGTCAATTTTTCCACCGCATCCACGATGATCCTGACTATCATTGACCCGGATCGCCGAGGTATCGAGGTCGAGATTATCTCCTCACGGCACGATAACCAGCCTTTTCGTTGCGACAGCCATTATGTAATTCTTACGTGAGTTACACGGTTAACAGGAACCATGTTCATCTTTGGGAGAGGTTTTAGTACAAGGTGGTAGTTGGGATGCGAATTTCTTACAATTTTGGTAAATGAAAATTTCTGAATATTTTTCTGGAGGTGTTTACGGGACTTTGAAAATTTAGGGACTATCTAGGGACATTTGGGGACATTAGTGGACATTAGGAAGGGTTTTGGAAGTTAAATGAAACTTTAGGGTTAGGTTAGGTTAGTTTGGATTTCTACTAGAAATAAGTTTAGGAGGAAAGTGAAACTTCAGGGTTAGGTTACGTTAGGTTAGGTTTCTACTAAAATGACTCTGTAAGTAAAATGATACTTTACAATTAGGTTAGGCAGGTTAGGTTGCTATTAGAAATGAATTTGGAAGAAAAGTGAAACTGTAGGGTTTGGTTAGGTTATGTTTCTACTAAAAATGACTCTGAAAGCAAAATGAGAATTTAAGGTTACATTAGGTTAGGTTTATTTAAGTTTCTACCAGAAATGGGTTTGGAAGTGGAACTTTAGGGTTAAATTATGTTAGGTTAGATTTCTACTAAAAATGTCTTTGAAAGCAAAGTGAAAATTTGAGGTTAGGTTAGGTTTCTACTAAAAATGACTCTGAATGCAAAATGAAACTTTGTGCTTATGTTAGGTCAGTTTAGTTTACTACTAAAAATGTCTTTGGAAGAAGAATAAAACTTGAATGTTAAGTTACGTTAGCTCAACATAATTTTAGAACTAATCTTTCAAATAATTTATGAAGAAAAAACAAATATTCTGAATTTTAATTCTAAAAGTAATCTAGGGACATCCTTGTAATTTTTCTTACAATTTTATCAAAAATTTCTTTGCAAAAAATTTGAAATAATACTCAAAAAAGAACAAAGCAATTATCTAGAAAATTTTTCTCCAACTATCACTTTCTACCATCTCTAACGACTTATCGATTTTTCGTAGATTGTATGCTTGTTTCGCTGTTCTACACGAAGCAATTAGAGTAATTGAGAGGAGAAAACGTTCACGCGAGGAACTAATAAGCTGGGAAAATATTTCGATTGAATGGAAAATAACTATTTTTCGTGATATCTTTTTTTGCATTGAACATCATCCTAATTAACACGGCCACTCAATTTGCAAGCGGAGATCAGGAACCGTGGGAGAGGAGATTAGAAAATAACGCTTAGACTTTTAAATAACCTGATCTTGGATACAATTAACATTTGTTGATATATCAATACTTGTTTTCTAATTCGCCGAAGGATAATGAGCGCGGTAATCGTTTATGGTAATTGTTGTTATTTTATCTTTTAAAAGGATAATTACTGTGATTAATCCTAATTAGGCTGCGGTAACATGGCACGATGAAACAAGTGATACTTTTTTATTAATTTCATTGTTTACTTGTGAAATTTATTATTCAAAATAATAACTGAACCGTGATGTTAGCGATTCACGACAGTCACGAACCTAACCTAACATTTGAAATTTAATTTAAATTAAAAAATTTTGTCAGAAGCAAAGGTAAATAGTTTTGAGAAAACAGATTTTTCTTCAGGGAAAAATGAAAAGTAGAAGCACGGATCGCAATTCCGAAGCGACGAGCCGAAGAAAGGACAGGGAAAGAAAGGGAAGAGAGTTTGAGTGGAAACTGCTGAGTTACGTTCCTCTGTTACCATCGACAAGACTCACAACCAGCTCTGCTGACTCGAGAATCTTTGCTTTGTCTCTGGACGAGTCTCTCACGAGCCAAGTCAGCTTGTAACACGGTTTCTTTTTACCCTCAGCCTCTCCTACAACTTCGTGTCTCTAATAAACTCCGAGTCAATTAAATCATTTCCAATATTCAAACATCGAGCTTAAAGATTAACGGGACTCATTTTGTATTCATCTTCCGACGTTCTGCAAGATCTAATTCTTCATTCCGTGTACCTCTTCTTCTCCATTTTTCATGTTCTTTACTTTTTCTGAGTTTACCATTTTCATCTGCAACTTTTCGGTTTCAATCTCCTGGCTTTCGCATTCCATTTTTTAAATGTATGCTTTGATATTTTTTGTTCTACAATTTTTGTTCTTGGTTATTCTTTTGTGTAAGTTCATTTCTGTTGTTCTGTTTGTCATCAAGTATATTCTACATTCATTCTCAATCTTCCTCGTCTGCCATTTTTCTTTCTATTTTATATTTTCAAATGTTCTTTCTGTAATTACTTTCTTATTTTGTTAAACAACTTGACAGATTACTTAAATTTGCCATTTTTCTATACGTCATGTCTTAAGTCCACCATTTTGTATCATAAACTGTTAATAAAATCGAGAAGAAATACTTAAGTCATTCTGTCATAACTCATTATTGTCTTAAGTCCGCCATTTTGTTTCATAAACTGTTAATAAAATCGAGAAGAAATACTTAAGTCATTTTGTCATAACTCATCATATGTCTTACGTCCACCATTTTGTCTCATAAACTGTTAATAAAATCGAAAGAAATTACTTAAGTCAGCCATTTTGTCATAACTCATCATATGTCTTAAGTCCGCCATTTTGTTTCATAAACTGTAAATAAAATTGAAAGAGTTTACTTAAGTCAACCATTTTGTCATAACTCATCACATGTCTTAAGTCCGCCATTTTGTCTCATAAACTGTTAATAAAATCGAAAGAAATTACTTAAGTCAGCCATTTTGTCATAACTCATCATATGTCTTAAGTCCGCCATTTTGTTTCATAAACTGTTAATAAAATCGAAAGAGATTACTTAAGTCAACCATTTTGTCATAACTCATCACATGTCTTAAGTCCGCCATTTTGTCTCATAAACTGTTAATAAAATCGAAGTGATTACTTAAGTCAGCCATTTCAAACCTCATCAACGACTTAAGTCCGCCATTTTACCTCATAAAGTGTCAACAGAATCAAAAGATATTACTAAAGTCCTTTTCATACCTCAGCTAACTGAATTCCACCATTTTGTCTCATAAACTATCACTGTAATCAAAAGATATTAATTCCGCCATTTTCCTACCTCAAACTTAAATCCGCCATTTCAAAAACAGTCACCAAAATGAAAAACCCTCTCAAAATACCAGAAACCCTGTGTCCCAAATCAGAGACGATTAATAACCGCCTAAAAAGAAGCAGATTATCCACAATTCTTGCAAGCACGAAAATCGTCGGAAAAAAGCAGGTAGCGAGTCTCGAGCGATTTTCCGGCTAGAAAATCGACAAGGGCCGAGCATGCAAGCGTGCTCACTTAACGCGAGTCTAGGAAGGGGTCGAGGGATCGATTTCTCGCTTCTTCGCGCGAGGGGTGCATGCGCGTTGCAACTAGGGCAGAGACGACGCCGACGCCATCGACGAATAACGCGTCTGCCGCAATGAAAAGCTCGAGGCTTCGACGCCACGAGCTACGCGTGCATGAAAATCAACCGGATGGGCTCGGAAAATCATGGGATGTACGCGGGAGAGAGGGTATGAAGATGAACCAGGAAAATTATGCGTTCGGATGAAGACTGAAAATGTGGATTGCGAAATTTTTAATCGACGGATTCTTTTCTTGGGGGTTGCTGAACATTTCTTTTATTTGCAGTATTGTGAGGATATTCATAGGTAGATATATTCATATGTAGATGTAGATGTACACATGTGGATATTCATATGTGGATGAACATATGTGGATGTACATATGTGGATGTACATATGTGGATGTACCTTATGTAGATGTACATATGCAATATTCATATGTGGATGTACATATGTGGGTGTACCTTATGTAGATGTACATATGTGGATATTCATATGTGGATGAACATATGTGGATGTACATATGTGGATGTACCTTATGTGGATGAACATATGTGGATGTACATATGTGGATATGCATATGTGGATGAACATATGTGGATGTGTAGGTATATATGTGGAATGGTTACAAGGGTAGAGACGTATAGGAGGACATTTTGTTGAACATTTGTTCTTAGGAAAGTTTGGGGAGGAGTTTTTGCTAGGGGTCTTCAGGCTTCAGGATGTTGAGAGTTTGGTCATTTTTCAGTTTGGGGCTTATTAGGTTTTGGGACTCAAGCTGAAAGTTACTACATACTTTAGGACTTGGAAGCTTGGAAACTTAGAGACTCTAGGACTTGTGCTATTTGGGATTTGTGGGATTGTAGAACTTTGAAGCTTGCAAACTTTGAAACTGTAGAACGTAGTCTACTTGAGTTTGTGGAACTAGAAGAGCTTTATAGCTTGCATATTTGTGACTTTGTCACCTCGTAACTTTAACACATCGTAATGATTGGTTCTTCGAGACCCAGAAGCTTAAAAACTTCAAGTTTATTGAGTCTTTGGTACTGTGGAACGTTAGGATTTTGAGATTATTAACACTTTGAGACCTTGGAACTTGTATAAACTCAAGTACCTTGAGTTTACTGACTCATTGCAACTGTGGACCTTCAGAACTTTGATATTACTGAAACTGTGAGTCCTAGAAACACATGGACCTTGAGGTCACTGACACTTAGTTACTGTGAAACTTTAGAACTTTGTAATTATTCAGACTGAGACCTTGAAGACCAAACTTGAGGACTTTAAGTTCACTGACTCATTGCAACTGTGGACCATCAGAAGTTTGATATAACTGAAACTGTGAGACTTTGAAACACATAGACCTTGAGGTCACTGACACTTAGGTACTGTGAAACTTTGGAAATTTGTGATTATTCAGACTCTGACACTTTGAAGACCACACTTGAGGACTTTGAGGTTACTGACACTTTGAAACTAAAGTTTTAGAATGTGTGGGTCTTTGAGACCTTCAAACTTGAGGACCTTGAGTTTACTGACACTTTAACACTGTAGGACTTTGACTCTTTCAAATGATTGAGACTTTGGGACCTAAAAACTTAATTTTGATGCTATTAGTACTTTAACTCCTTATACTATTTTGTCGAATCTGACTTATGACGCACTCATACTTTATCTATGACCAATTTCACTCAAATTCTGAATATTTTTTAGCTTCGAGTTAAAGTTCAACTATAATTGTCATATGACAATTGTCAGTTGTCAGTTGACATAGTCAATGTTTGTATGATACCACATTTCAAGTTTCTGTGTCTGTTCTCCTATTATGGCTGAAATTAGTCAGCCAACTTGACAACATAATAGTGCAAGGGGTTAATACTGTGAAACTTGAGGAACACTGTGTCCTTGAAACTTGAAGACTCTGAGGTTACTGGTGCTATGAGATCTTAGAACATCAGAACCTTGAGGTGTTGAAACTTGTGGATTTTGAAGATTCTGGGGATTGTGGACTTGGAACCTGTGGACTTAGAGCATGTGGATTGTAGAGCTTTGAGATCGTTTCTACTTTGAAACCTCGCTCCATTGGAACTCGACAATGTTTTAAATTTGGTGTCCTCGACTTTCTAAGCTTCAGAAGTACTTTGATAAGTACAGTTCATACTCGTATAACTGAAGATTTGTATATCATCCCTCAGTGTTTTTCCATAACATTGACTGACACCTACTTCCATTAATAAAGATTTGAACTCCCATACAATACCTTGAACCTCTCGAAAACGCCGTTGACGAGCCGAAAAATAAACAAAGCCCGCAATCTCCGAAATCCCCGAAGAAAGAAAAAGTTAATCAAGAAAACATCGTAGACGAAAATAAAGAACCCGGGAGAAAAGTATCAGTCATCGAGTCGAATAATGGAGGAAAGAAAAGATAAGTGAACGGTGTGTTGAAGCGCGTGCCAAAGCAAACAAGAGCGAGGTCCTCCGAATCGAGGCGAGTAGATAAAAGAAGTGTGCTGTGTTCGAACAATCAAGCGAAAAAAACGTCTCGAAACGAGATCGCAATCTGTAAGAGAAAGCAAGAAAGAAACGGTAACGCGGATAAGAGTCGAACACGCTAATTCGAGGAAGGACAGAAGCGTACGGGGAAAAAAGGGCTCGGTTGAGGAGGAATGCAGCATGCGAAAAGAAAAAACAGGCAGGAGTACGAAAGAAGCGAGTTGTCGGGTGAAAAACAACCGGTAGAACGGGAACAACAGGACGGAGATGGAAGAGACAGAGGGAGAGAAAAAGCGAGAGAGAAGGAAGCGAGCAGACGTCAAAGCGGAAGAAAGAAGAGAGATAAACGGCCACTCTCTCCGTCAATGCACCACACATGTCGACCTAGTTCATAGAACAAGGCTGAATGCCAAGTCACACGGACGAGTGACGTGACGGGGGACCGGGGATCTGCACGGAATTGCGGGGACGGGTTCGAGATAAGAACACGCGAGATTTAGCTGTCATTTTCTATTATTGGCACGCTACACGGGATGCAGCATGTTCCGTGGAAATTCGTATCGTTTCAGCCGAGTTGTATTTAGGTGAGGTTAGGTTTACGCAACGATCGAGTGACGGCGAATTGGACGCGCTGACTTGAGTCACTGACACGGTCGTCGAACGCGGTCAATTTAATTCGGGAAATGTAAATTTCGATCTTGCGAAATGTTTTTGGACGGGATTTTGTAACCGATATCGATCTTCCGTTGTATGATATGTTGGGCTGAAATGATTTTTAGGGATATTTTTGTTTGGAGGTTTGAGAGTTTGGGGATTTTGGAATTTTAGGGATTTTGGGATTTTAGGGATTTTGGGATTCTAAGGATTCTAGGGATTTATGGGATTCTAGGAATTTATGGGATTCTAGGGATTTATGGAATTCTAGAGATTTATGGGATTCCAGGGATTTATGGAATTCCAGGGATTTATGGGATACCAGGGATTTATAGGATTCTACGGATTTATGGGATTCTAGGGATTTATGGGATTCCAGGGATTTATGGGATTCTAGGGATTCTACGGATTTAGGGATTCTAGAAATTTAAGGATTCTAGGTATTTTAAGGATTCTATGGCTTCTAGGAATTCTAGGGATTTTAAGGATACAATGGTTTCTAGAAATTCTAGGGATTTTAAGGATTCTATGGCTTCTAGGAATTTTAGGGATTTTAAGGATTCTATGGTTTCTAGGAATTTTAGGGAATTTAAGGATTCTATGGTTTCTAGGAATTCTAGGGATTTTAAGGATTCTATGGCTTCTAGGAATTTTAGGGATTTGAAGGATTTTATGGCTTCTAGGAATGCTAGGGATTTAAGGATTTAGAAATTTAGTAATTTAGACATGAGGAATATAGGGATTTATGGAATTTTGAAATTTAGTGATTTAGTGATTTAGAGATTTAGAAATATGTTGATATAGGAATTTAAGAATTTAGGAATTTAGGAATTTAAGTATTTAGGAATTTAGATATTTATGGATCCTAAAGTCTGAGAATTTAGAGTTAGAATTTAGAATCTAGGGAATTTCACAGAATCGAAGGTTCCTTAAACGTTCAAAAAACTTGAAGATGTAAGTATTAAACCATTAACTTTAAAGAACTGGAACTATGAGAATCTAGGGAATTTGAGGATTCAGAATATTCAAATATAATTTGAAGATCTCTTATAAAGACTTTGAGAATTTGATAACTAGTAGTGTTGAAAATCTAGGAAATTTAAAAATTTATGATCCTAGGGATTTTTATTTCATCTCTTCAATATCCAAAATCTAGGGAATTCCATCATACATATACCTCTTCAAAATTTAGAATCCAACGAATCTTTCAGTAAAAGTTCAAAATCTACAAAGTATAACATCTAAAAACCAGAATTCTAGGGAATTTTTTGAAACCAAAAATCAATAAAATCTAGGGATTAAAACACATCTGCAAAATCAGTAATTTAACAGATTCGAACATTTAGAAATCTAAGATCAACATCACTAATGAACATAAAATCTCAAAGGTGACCATATAACGAGAGTCCACCTCAAACAAACACAGCACACGTGTCCCGAACGAAACTTCTGTCTTACCGATCACTTTCGTAAGTTCCCCAACGTCAATAAACAAATACTTCCGAAGAATAGCAAATTGATTTCCAAGTTGTAATTAGTACCCAAACGGAGTAGAAGAAAGTGGTTGTAAACGAGCCATATATCGAAGTCACGTCAAAATGTTAATTGTAAAATCGTGATGCGAAACGAGATGTTCCGAGGAATAGTCCGTTGTGGACAGGTCGTAGTGAAATCCTCGTGTTCGAACAACTCGCGTTCCACGAGGTCGTACAACATTGACCTGCGAACATTCTTCTACGAGCAGCTCTATCGGGTCACGCGCTAATAATAGGGTCTTTGATATTAAAATAACTCGGTGACGCGTCACATTATTGGTCCACTCGTAGATCACGGCCAAGGATACGCTGATGTCTACAACAGGATTTTTCCGTTTCTTCGCGACGATGGAATCTCTCTATTTGGCAGCCTAGGGATATTGCACTAGGCTCTTATAACGTTTACAAATATTACCTTACCTACAAAAATTCTATTCAATTTTAATTTACGGGTATAGTTCCAAAAAATGCATTCAAATTGTAACTACAATTTAGCCTTCACAGAAGAAAGTCCCTAAAAGAATTTTTGGCGGGAAAGTCCCGTTTGCTACCCAACCCCCTTCAGAGTCCTTTATAATTTTTACTGAATATCTCCAAAAATATTGATCTCAGAGAAAAAAGTTTGAAACAAAAAATGAAGGTTATGAAAGGCTCTATAAAAAAGGTTCTATACACTTTTTACATAAACTCATTACTTTGGCTGTAAATCTAAAATAACTCGTCGGCCGAACGACCCATAACGGAGGCCACATCTGCTCAGGGCACCTGACGCCGAAGTATCGAACTCAAAATACGATTTTTATGAGATCACTAACGTTACAGGCCAACGGGTATTTAATTATTCTATCCTACTTTCGTTTTCGTTATTTGCCCTCCACTTATGTTCGAATTTCCCGCGTTTATTTCGCAGCCTCGAGAGACTCTTGAACTAGACAGAAAAAAGGCCTTGAACCCGCGATGGTTAAGATCGAGGGATCGGTAATAAATTAGAGGAATTGCTCGACCGATAAAACGTGGATCGGGCCAGGTCCGAGAATCCGTATCGAATTTCTCGAGGAAGGAACACCAAGCGGGTTCGCCAGTTTCGCTGTAGCGAGACGAGAAATGCAACTGGGTCTCTGCATCTCGAAATAGCGCGTGCATCATGCACTTTCCGATGCGACGACGTTGCGAAAGTTCGTGGTTCCCGTCCGATTGTTGCAAAACAGCGCCAGACAACGGATTGGTGACCGACAAAGCTCCAAAATTAAGAATTTCGAGTGAAAGTGTAATTACGATGAAAGTTTACTCCGACGTTCCGTTTGAAAATTTGTACTATAAAGAATGAGCACGTGAATTTTGAAAGGTCCTGTAGATATTGTGCTCCATAATTTTATTTCTTATTATGTTTAGAAATTTTTTTGTTAAACAATGTATTTTTCAAATGAATTTATTAATTAAGTAATGTAAGCATGGAGGACATCAATTTTGAAAGGTCCTGTAGGTATTGTAGGTCATAATTTTATTTGTTGTTATGTTTAGAAATTTTTTTGTTAAACAATGTATCTTTTAAATGAATTTATAAATCAAGTAATGTAAGCATCGAGGACATGAATTTTGAAAGGTCCTGTAGACACTGTGTTCCATAATTTCATTTTTTATTTTGTGTTTGCTTTCCTCAAACTTAAACAGATATATCTTCAAAATTCCTTTTGCAGAATCGTCCTTTAAAAAATATATTTTTTACATGAATCAATAAATAGAACATCAGCTGACTGACATCAATTTTGAAACCTCCTGTAGACACTGTTTTCTCAATAATTTTATTTCTTACTTTGTGTTTACTTTTATGGAATTTAAAACAGAAATATCTTCAAGTTTTGTTTGGAAATATTGCTTTAAAAAAATGTATCTCCTACCTGAATCAATAAATAGAGCACCAGCTGAATGACATCAATTTTGAAACCTCCTGTAGACACTGTTTTCTCAATAATTTTATTCTTTACTTTATTTTTACTTTTATAAAACTTGAAACAGAAATGTCTTGAAGACTCCAATTAAAAATATCTATCAAAATAAACTAATAAATTGAATACCATTTGAGCATCGAGCACCCAATTTTGAAACCTCCTGTACACACTACTTTTTCTACAATTTTATTTCTGAAACGCAACTATCACATTCAATCTAATCAGTCAAATATTATTAATATAACAATTCTCTTAATATTGTATAAATTTCCAAAATGTAAAAATAGGAGAATAATTTTGAAAAGCACTGTAACGGATCTGTTGATACAGAAGCGAAATATCCAGATCGAAATTTGTGTGTTCACGGCCTGAATTCGATTCTCTTGCTTCAATAATGAAAGTTAATTTACGAGGCGCAGACGCATTGGATCCCTGCATTCGAATTGGTTACACAACTGAAAATAGCACGTGTTCCGAAAACATTTAGAATGGCTTACACCTTCTTCTTTCCGATCACACACACGAAGCGTTTTGCGAACGGATATAGTAAATGCAACGATTCTATAAATCCTTTCATTTGAATTTCGCGCCAACTTTCACTCGACGCCATTAAACTTCAGCTTTCCACTTTGCATTTATTTCAATATTTTACTAGAAATCGAGGAACTTGTAAGTGTTGCAACAATTGGTAAATGTTTATTCAACTTTGAATGTATTTATTTATATTTTTTATTTAATGATTTACAAAATGGAGGACGAAATTTGTGCAATTTTATTATTTTCATCGATGATGTTTTAAATTTGTGAAAGATTAGAAAACATTTTGATAGAAGTTTGTTGAAGAATTTTAGTAAAAATATATTTGTTCATATTTTTTATTTAATGATTCACAAAATGGAAGATGAATTTTGTCATGCAATTTAGAAATTTATTAAAGAATGATGTTAATAATAAATAACAAATAATTTTGAAATGCAACTTTAATTTAGTGTTCTAAGTTATGGAGTCATACTTTCAAAGAAATAATAGATAAAAAAAAAAGTTTAAATAAAAAAATGTGCCAGGAAAAAAGTTATTAATAATCGTATAAAAATTGACGAACGCATCTTAAATATTCGTTATGGCTAACACGCATCGTCGTGATGGAAACACCGTCTCAAGAATAGCACGAACAAATGCAATTCTGACGTGCAGCTGCTCAAACAACCGGCAGGTCTGCCTTCGAAACCATCCGCGATACGTGTATGAAAATTGCGATAACGATGCTGAACGAGTCGTGAAAATTACGCGATGAGAAATCCTCAAAAACTATTTCAACAAAAATTGCAAAAAAAAAAACAAAAATTTCAAATAACAAAAAAATAGCACTTCAAAGGAACTTTGTTAAAAGATAACTTGCTACAATTTGCAAAATTTGTGAAATTTGTAAAATTTGTAAAATTTGTAAAACTTGTAAAATTTCTACCATTTCTCAAATTTCTAAAATCTCTCAAATTTCTCAATTTTCTCAATTTTCTCAATTTTCTCAATTTTCTCAATTTTCTCAATTTTCTCAAATTTCTCAAATTTCTCAAATTTCTCAAATTTCTCAAATTTCTCAAATTTCTCAAATTTCTTAAATTTCTCAAATTTCTAAAATTTCCAAAACTCAATATTACAAAAATATGAACGTCCGCAATGAACAAAAGCAACTATTAAAATTCCCATTTACCTTCTGCACTGCAACACTCATAAAACGTTAATTTTAAACAACGCACACTAAACTCATGTTTTTTAATTATGTTTACGCTAAAATAACGTCCATCATTTTCCCAAGAAATTTGCAAGAGTCTTCCCTTTCCGCGGCCGTATAATCTAGGGTTTGAACTTGGGGTCTTTAACGGCCCGTTCAATATTAAGAATGCAACTTTCTCGTCTGTTTTTAAGGTTTTACGGGGAACTATAAACTTCGCCAGCGATACCTCGGCCAGAGTTATTAGGCTCGTTAGAGCAAAGCCGCATTAAAGAAGCGAATTTGCGACCGGTCGGGCACAATTTATCGATTTCACGGGAGCTTACGTTGAACCCGGGCTCTCGTGAATCTCTGAAAAAAATAATCAATTTCTGAAACTACACGTGATGTGCGTGAAACGATCTTTCCTCGCTTGATACACAGAAAAGTCCCATATTATCTCAACCTTCCTAGAAAATTCCCTAGTATGCTGCTAGAGTACGAAACATTCGACATTGCAATCTACTATACTATATAAATATTATTATAAACTAAATTGTCAAATTTAAAAATTTTTGAACACTCAAGCTTCTAATGTTAGGTTAGGTCAGTTAGGTAGGTTAGGTAGGTAAGGTATGTTAGGTGGGTTAGGTATGTTAGGTTAGGTAGGTTAGGTGGGTTAGGTATTTTAGGTTAGATATGTTAGGTGGGTTAGGTATGTTATGTAGGTTAGGTATGTTAGATGGGTTAGGTATGTTAGGTTAGGTGGGTTAGGTATGTTAGGTATGTTATGTAGGTTAGGTATGTTAGGTGGGTTAGGTAGGTTAGGTATGTTAGTATATTAACTATGTTAGGTGAGTTAGGTATGCTAGTATTGATTTAAATGCAACATATGAGGTAATGCTTCAAATTTTACTAGAAGAATGTCAAAAGAAAAATTCGCTTGAATTTTTTGAAGAAAATTAAATAAACAATAAAAACAAAAAAAGTTAGATAAATATTAAACACACAATTTTTCACACTAATGACGCACAGTGACGCACCATTCCCATGTTCATCGCAATTGAATTCATGCTCCAATTCTACAGTAATAATCTTGACAATCAAGTTTGAAGACAAAACTAACTTTTCAATTTTTATTTGTCCTCACAATGCTATCACTGCTTAGAAAACTTTGTATACTAAATACAAGTAGAATTCCCTAGAAACCTAATATAACCGAATGTTTCTGCAACGTATACAGGGGCAGAGGTTTTACCAGGAATTCGTAAGAATAAGGTTAAAAATGGCGTTCTTTACAGCCTTTCAATGTCGGACGGTGCGGTTTATCAACCGGCCGCGATTTCTCTTGGGGTTCCAGCAAAAATATCGGCAAGCAACGTGCTCGAAAGTGTACACAAACGGTCGTTTGTGTCCGGCCATGTGTAGCCGCGTAAAAAAAAGGAGCGAAAACGAACGTAACGAGAAAGATGGAAGAAAGGAGAAAAGAGAAGACCACCGTGTGAGGTCTTCTCGGTGAACGTATCCGTGGCCCTTAACCTCGCTGCGGACTTCGACACAATTTCGTTCGGGTAACGGATCGAAATGGCGGCGGGTGGAGGGAAGGGAACGGGAGAAGGGGGTTACTTTGAAAATAAAGTAGTCGAACGGGTATTTAACTGGTTCCGAGAATCATTTGTTGTTTCAAAACCTGTGAACTTTCGCGCAATGCTTCGCTGTTACATTTTTGCGGCTAGGGTCATTAATCTGTGACCTTGCGTTCTCCAAAATAAATTTGGTACGGTACCTTTCTTTCAACGGATATTCTTTCTGTTGAGGTATTAGTTGAAATATGTTGAGTCATATTTTGGAGAATTTTTTTTTCAATTTCACAATATCCTAGAGAATTTTCATTGTTGACTTTAAAATATTTTACAGAATTCTAACTCTATAATATTTTGTTCCCAACGTTACAACACCCTAGGGAATTTTCTGTCAAGTTTACAATGTCTAAAAAATTTTTTTATCAAGTTTATAACATCCTAGGGAAATCTAGGATATTATAAATTAATTAATTTTTGAAACATAAAAATTAATGCATCAATTCTTGAAGCATAAGGATTAATCCATTAATCCTTGAAGTACAAGGTGAAATTCCCTAGGCAACCTCTCCAGTTAACCCCACTGATTTTCAGTAAAGTCCCAACTCGGTCAAGCTCGTTAGGCAGAACATTAAGGCCTAAATGATCGATAGAAGGCGACGGAACGTCAAAGGTCCCGGTTCGCTAATTGCCTGTTCCTTTGCCAGTGTTTCAAACCGATAAACACGGCAACAACCGGCTCGAGCCGGAAAATATCACAAAAGAATTGTTATTCCAAGATAGCGAGCAATAAAACAATCGACAAGCGGAAAACAAATCGAGGTACCACTAAATTATGCCGAGTGGATCCGTCAAGACAGGCTTTCTGGATATTGAAAAGGAACACAGCTGGCGTCGTGTAAACTGTAGCGGGTCCCTGATCAATGTTAACCGTTTGAGAGCCACGGATGATCGCACCGTTTTCAGTGCAAATATTTAACTAACTTCGAACATTAACGTTGTATAATGTTGCGATCAGGAACGTGCAACGAGTGTACAGCTGCGTCGATGTGCACTTGCGTATTGGCGTTGGGTTCCGGTTATCGCTGGTATGAGAATGTTTCTAGGTGTCTTTGGACTCGTAGGTTCTCAGATCATGGTGAGGTCGTTGTAGGACTTATAGTAGTTGTTCTATATTATTCTTAAGGTTCTGTTAGACTGTAGGATACTCTAATGTTTCATAAGGTTAGGTTAGGTTTACCTAGAACTCTCTGAATCACTTTGGGTACTTTGGGACTTAGAGAGATGTGGCATTCTCCAGTTTGGCATACTTCAAAGATTCATGCTTTCTGGGATTCACTTATTGTTAGATCCTCAAGCTTTCCCTGGGATTATTAGAAATTTTCTAGATCTTCTAGAGCACACTTGGGTTCATTAGGATTCTTCTGGGACCACTAGGATTACTTATGGGATTAGGACTGCTCATCTAGGACTACTCATGTCTATAGGGTTCCTCAAACTGGAGTTCCCCAAATTCGATAGAGACCTCAATCTTGCTGGGATTCCTCAAACGTCTCAGATTCTAGGACTCCACAAACTCCCATATTACCTAAACTTGTAGAAGTCTATAAATTCCTAGAATTTTCCAAAGCTTCAAATGTCCCCAAATCCTTCATATCCCTCCACCTAGGTTTCATCAAATGTGTCAGACCTTAGGATTTCACAAGCAGCCAAATTACTTGAAGCTCTAAGAGTTCCTAAACCTCTAGAATTTTATAAATCACTAAAGTTTCTCAAATCCCTAGAATTCTGCAAACCTCTAGAAGTCTGTGAAGCCTCAGATATACTCAGATCCTCCACATTCCATCATCTGGAATTCTTGAAATGCCTCAGAACATAGGATTCTACAAACTTCCACAGAGTATCTAATTCCCTAGAATTTTCTGAGTACTCTAGAATTCTTTAAACCTCTAGAGTTTCCTAAAGTCTCAAGTATGCCTAGATCACCCAGAGCTCCTATATAATTCAACCTTCCTGGAATTCTTGAAATGCCACAGTCACTAGGATTTTGCAAACTTCCATAGTACCTAATTCCCTAGAATCTCTTAACTCTCTAGAATTTCATAAACGTCTAGTATTCCACATCTTCCAAGTATCCCCAAATTCCCAAATCCCAAGATCCTCAAAATCCTCAAATCCCAAGATCCCCAAAATCCCCAAATTCCCCAAATCTCCAAATCCACAAATCCCCAAATTCTAAAATTCCCCAAATTCCCAAATTCCCAAATTCTCCAAATCTCCAAATCCACAAATCCCCAAATTCTAAAATTCCCAAAATTCCCAAATCCCCAAATTCTAGAATTCCCAAAATTCCCCAAATCCCCAAATCCCCAAATCTCCAAATCCCCAAATCCCCAAATCCACAAATCTCCAAATCCACAAATCCCCAAATTCAAGAATTCCCAAAATTCCCCAAATCCCCAAATCCCCAAATTCTAAAATTCCCCAAAATTCCCCAAATCCCCAAATCCCCAAATTCTAGAATTCCCAAAATTCCCCAAATTCCCAAATCCCCAAATTCTAAAATTCCCCAAATTCCAGAATTCCCAAAATTCCCCAAATCCCCAAATCCCCAAGTCCTCCTAATCTCCACAATATCTCCACAACATTCCTCTACACTCACCCCTCATCACCCACTAAAAAACCGCCTACATTATCCACAAAAACTAATTAAATACTACCAACCGCCTTCGGCCGACATGCAGCCAAAAAATTCGGACGTCCATGGCGTTAAGAGTTTCGCCATCGAACCGGGAGTGGGAACGATTAACGGTGCAGCCGCGTTACGAAACAGCCCGAGAATAAACCATGAGGACACGAGGAAAGAAGGACGGAAGGAAGGGACGAGCGAGTTGCGTGGGCGCGTTTAATCGCGCGAGTTTACTCGCGTCACTGCGATACACACCGGTCTCGGTTTATTGTGCCGGCGACAAACGCGACGGAGAACATCAAACGCAGACGTCGCGCGCACGAGCTTGTTTACAACGCGTTTAGACGGACCCGCGTGGCCTCATGCCTTTCTATCCGTTCACGATTCGTCTTGCTCCTTTCTTTTCCTTCTTTAACGGGTTTGTGCGCGATGGTGGAGCTTGAAAATCACAGAGTCGACGATTTTTTAGATATCTTCATATTTGGAGGTTAGGTCATTTGTGTTGAGGGAGACATCTTACGTCAGCTGGAAATTATTGGAGGATAGAAATTCTCTTCCAAGGGATTTAGTGAGATAGAGCTGGTAACTAGGGAGCTGGTAACCTCTAGTAACCTAGAGTTATTAATTTGTAAAAGAAGCTTGTCTTTGGAGATATTAAATTAACTTGTATATGAACCAATTGTTGGAAATTGTGGTTGCATTTAGCTCTAGGTCACCAGAACGTCTACTACTCATCTAGCAACCCATGGTCATATGAAAGAGGATGATACTCGTACATAAAGTATGAAATCATCGTAGCGTTCAAAAGGAGGCAAAATTGCAAAAGTCACGCTGCGAAAACCGTTTTGGAAGCTGGACGTCGAGTAGTTTCGAGAACCGGCCGGGTAAGAAAATCATGGCTGAAAAGGGACCAGACGAAGCAAAAAGGACACGAAAAGAAGAGAAACACGCTCGTCCTTTCGGTGTCTCGCGAGCCAACAGGCGCGCCACACGGTTTTGATCCCGAAGGAATGTCGTCGGCCGTGAGAGAAACGAGGACCAGCAGCCGGACCAGATAAGAAAAATCAGCGACGCCAACCACGAAGAATCTATGCTTCTCACCGTGGCGAAAGTGAGCAGAGAGAAACCATCGTCAATCGGCCTTGAACCCACCGGAGGATCGCTGATCTCAGCCATGAATGCATTCTGATAAAGGATGTGGGCGTTCGTGAAAAACGAACAGAACGGAGGCTTCTCCGATTTTGCCGGACTCGTTCTGGGAATCACGAACCTGTATCTGCTGCGTATCTTTTGTTGCTGACGATGTGGAGAAGGATGGGATTGATCGAACGATCGAGGACTCGTGTTGCCTTTGTGATTAAACTTGAAGTGTGACAGCGGCTTAAGAGATGTTATTTTGTTTTGTTCGTTTTTATTTGGGTTGCTTTGGATGATGAGGCATTCAAATTTCCCGCCAAAAGGAGATTAACCTTAAACGGATAGTTTCAGATTTATTTGTAGGAGATTATAGGATTTTTCTGATTGTTAAATTAGCTGAATGATGTATGATATAGTGATGATTGAGTAGAGTGCTCAAATTTCCCGCCAGAAGTAGCTTAACTTTAAATGGACAGTTTTAGGTTCATTTATAGAAGCTTATAGGACTTTTCTGATTATTAAACTAGCTGAATGATGTATAATATACTGATGATTGAGAAAAGTGTTCAAATTTCCCGCCAAAAGTATCTTAACCTTAAATGAACAGTTTTAGGTTCATTGATAGAAGCTTATAGCATTTTTCTGATTATTAAATTAGCTGAGTGATGTACGAGGTCTGTTCAAAAAGTATCGCGAATTTTATATTTTTTCACAAAGTATTTATTTATTCATGAATATCTATTTTGTCCCCTTCAAAGTAATTCCCCTCGGATATAATACATTTATGCCAACGTTTTTTCCAATCTTCAAAGCACTTAAAAAAATCATTTTTTGTAATCTTGTTCAGCTCCTCCTTCGATGCGTCTTTATCTCCTCAATCATGGCGTAGCGTCGTCCTTTCATGGGTCTCTTCAGTTTTGGAAACAGGAAAAAGCCACAGGGGGCTAGGTCTGCGGAATACGGTGGCTGCGGCACCATTACTGTGCTGTTTTTGGTCACACAAAATTTGATACAGATTCTTTGATCCATTTTTTAGCATAGGCAAAAATCGAAGGTGAGCCAAAACACATCTAAGCAAAACAGTCGACAAAAATTAGCTAAACATTCAAAGTGCCTGACCTTGTCAGCATAAATAAAGGACATGTGTACCAACGTAAATCAACAAAAAAAACAAAAAACAAATATACGTAGTCTGCGGAAATTCAAAATTTGCGATACTTTTTGAACAGCCCTCGTATAATATAGTGATGACTGAGAAGAGTGTTCAAATTTCCCGCCAAAAGTAGCTTAACCTCAAATGAACAGTTTCAGATTCATTTGTACAAGCTTATTGTGTTTTTCTTCTTATTCAATCATTCAAATGATGTATAACCTACTTGTGATTTAAAAGAGTGTTCAAATTTCCCTCCAAAAGTATCTTAACCTCAAATGGACAATTTTAGGTTCATTTATAGAAGCTTATAGGATTTTGCTGATTATTAAATTAGCTGAACGATGTAGAATATACTGATGATTGAGAAGAGTGTTCAAATTTCCCGCCAAAAGTATCTTAACCTCAAATGAACAGTTTCAAATGCATCCACAGAAGCTCCTCAAGTTTCTCTTATTATTCAATCAATTGACTAACGTAAACTCACTAATGATTGAAAAGAATATTCAAATCTCCCGCCAAAAGTAGCTTAACCTCAAATAAACAGTTTCAAAAGCATCCAAAGAGCTCATCAACTTTCTCTTATTATTCAATCGATTACCTAATGTGAATTTACTAATGATTGAAAAGTATGGTTGAAAAGAATGTTCAAATTTCCCGCCAAAAGACACCCGAAGTAAACACACCTTTCCGATAAAACGATTAAGTTAAAGAACGTCAAGAGATAAACGAACAGAGGAGTCTGTGATCGAAATACAGTAACGGTTCGCATGCAAAAAAAAAAACTAGCGTTGTCTCCAATTGTTGACACGATCGTATGATCGTTACGTCCCGACAACCAGTGTCCTCCGCGTCTCTTTCACACCCCTCCCTCCGCCTCTGACGTAGCTTTTCTCCTTGGTTCTAACCGAGATGCGTCGAGCAACAATGCGCTCTCGTCTGCTCGGATATAACCTCGCCATTGTCCCCCGGACGGTTTCAAACGCGTTAGAAAGAGACGACAAGCTGTTGCCATGATATCCCGACGAGATACAGAATGTCTGCCCTGACTCTGTGGGCATAATGCGGACATTCAGACATGCAGTGCGACCGAACAAGAAATGTGTTGTCTCATCCCTTTTCACTGGTGCAAACTTCTATAATTTAACGATCAGGATGCCTTCGGTCGGCGATTTCCGATGCCACACACTGGGAGGCCTTTAGAGCTTTCTGCTCTTGGGATGTTGAGGATGTTGAGGTGGGTTTAGGTTAGATATTGGGATTCTATGGGTTCAGGATGGTAGATATTGGGATTCTGTGGGTTTAGGATGTTAGATGTTGAGGTCTTGTGGGTTTAGGATGTTAGATATTGGGATTGTCTGGTTTGAGGACGTTAGGATATAGGGATTCTATGGTTTGAGGACGTCAGGTTATTGGAATTGTGTGGTTTTGGAATATTGGAACATGGAGATTTGACTGTTGGATCTTTTGGATGTCCACATTTTGGAATGTAGAACCCTTGGTACTTCCACTTAAGTTTATACTGGACATCGAGACAGGACTTTGTCATTTGGGACTCAAGACCCTAGTGCTTTTGACTGGTACCCTACTACCCTGGACAGTGAGACACATGACTAGGTCTTGTGAACTCTGGACTCTTTAAAAGTTCCAAAAATGATTCTCAATCTACAAAACGTTGGGTAGCCCAGAATTATATAATAACTAGTCTACCTGTTAACTCCAGAAATGTCTAAGAGTCTAAAACCTCCAGACATTTCTCCCCGACAGTAATTTTATTTCTACGTCTAAACCTTGCGAGATATTCTTCCAAAAACAAGTTTATCTGAAAGAGAATCAAGTCCAACAAACATATCCCGAAATACGAGGCCGTCCCATCAAGATCCCGTGAGTTACTCGTAAAACTCGCCTCGAGGATGCATCGCTGACTGGCAGCTCAAAATACAACGATTCCAAGAACGAATTGTCCAATTTCGCTCAACAAACAATGCGTAATTTAGATCGAGCCGAGACAACGTTCTTCGATTAATTGCGAATGTTTTCGTTCGTGTATCGTGCGACAACGGCGTCGTATATTTAGAGGGAACCTAACCTCGCAGAGATTGAAAGAAAAATCGAAGAGAAATTTGCAATTCGGGTAATTTAAATGTCTTTGAGGCACGTCGGAAAATGGAAGGCATATCGACCGAGTACATTTCTCCTGGCTATTATTCCGAGCAAAGCTCGGCCTTGCACTATCTTTGCCAACTCTGGCCAAGCCTATTTATAGGGGAAGCTTTGAAAGTCGACGTCCAGGTCACGCCGGACCCTGAACGCCGAAATACTCGCGTCGCGAGTGCATTGGACAGTGTCTTCGCCCTCTTTGCGATCGACCATTGCCAGAAGCTGACGTAACGGGGAAAACGATATCAGGTGTTCACAGCCTTTCTTGTTACTTTCCTTTTCAAATTTTTATTTTTGGACTGAATAGGATTCTACTTTATAAAACTGGACGTGGACAGTTAATTTGGAGGATAAGGTGAATTTGTGGACATAAGGCTGCCAGGTGCTTTTCAAATTTTCCAAACATTACAAAGTTTCATTATTCCCAAAATTTGTGAAATGACAGAAATGTATTAATTCAGAATTTAGTAGTTAGTAGAGACACATGTGTGGATCACATTGCTAAAGAATGGATGCGATGGTTAGCTCAAATTTGGAGGATAAAGCTAATTTATGGATATTAGGCTCCTAAGTGTTTCTCAAGTTTCTCTAACTTTGCAGAGTTTCTTTGTTCTCAAAATTCAGAATTTAGCAGTTAGTAGAGACACATGTGTGGATCACATTGCTAAAGATTGGTTGTGATGGTTAGTTCAAATTTGGAGGATGAAGCTAATTTGTGGACATAGGCCTCCTAAGTCTTTCTCAAGTTTCTCTAAGTTTGCAGAGTTTCTTTACTCCCAAAATTTGTGAAATGACAGAATGTGCCAATTCAGAACATAGTAGTTAGTAGAGACACACATGTGGATCCTATTACTAAAAAATGAAGGTAACGTCAATTCAAATTTGGAAGATAAAATTGATTTATATACATGAGACTCCTAAATGATTTTGAAGTTTTTGAACCATCACAAAGTTCCTTTATTGTCCAAATTGTTAAAATGACAGAAATGTGCTAATACCGAATAAAGAAATTAGTACATGCACATGTGTGGATCACATACTAAAAAATGAAGGTGAAGTCAGTTCAAATTTGTAAGCTAAAATTGATTTATACAAATAAGACTCTTAAGTGATTTTCAATTTTTTGAAACATTACAAAGTTTCTTTATTCCCGAACTTGTTAAAATGACACAAACGTGCTAATTCAAACACACGTGACATTTCAGTTCAACGACCCAAATATCATTAGCACTCCACAAATAAAAATCTCCAAAAATGGACCGTAAAATTTGAACGAACATATCTATATAAATTGTGAACAATCTATCGAGCGATAAAAATCGTTTGCAGGGAGATGCTTTGCCGCTGGAAGGCTCATGGTCGACGGTGCCAGAAGCAGCGAACGACACAGCTCGATAATAAAGACGAAAATAATCGGGCCGACTCGACCCATTAAACCGGCCGCCTCGGGGCCAACAGTTTCATTAAGCGTTTAATCGTGGAAGATATGCGCATGCGACCTAGTGAAATCATTCTCGAATCTGGAAGAGATATGTCGGACACGTATGACTTCATTTCGCGTGGATTCTCAGGTGTATCGACCTCCATAATCTGTACAAGTAACCTGGATATACCGGGACTAATCGATTGTAGCCTAAAAGAGATTCAAAGTTGAGAATTAGAGAAGGACATTTTACTTTGGGGTCTTAAGGACGTGTACAGTTAAAAGTGATTCAAATTTTAATGTGAACTGATTTGCAGAGAATAAGTATTATTACTGTTATAATTTTTACTTAGTTGAGTCTGAAATTAACTTACAACCAGAACTAACAAGGTTACGTTACAACTAGACCTAACAAGGTTACGTTAGAACCTAACCTTGCTAGGTTACGTTACAATGTTCTGCGTCTGAACCTTGAGAATATAGAAACTTAACCTAAACGTGATTCAATACCACTCATGACGTGGATGTAATTACAAAAATCAAACTTCAGCTACAATTTTTGTGCAGTCTATAGTTAACTTACAACCAGACCTAACAAGGTTACGTTACAACTAGACCTAACAAGGTTACGTTAGAACCTAACCTTGCAAGGTTACGTTACTATGTTCTGAGTCTGAACCTTGAGAATATAGAAACTTAACCTAAACGTGATTCAATAGCACTCATGACGTGGATTTAATTACAAAAATCAAACTTCAGCTACAATTTTTGTGCAGTCTGAAGTTAACTTACAACCAGACCTAACAAGCTTACGTTACCTAACCTAACCTTGCAAGGTTCAAATCAGAACCTAACCTGGAACAAACCAAGATGCCCAAAGACAAAGATAAAAAGTTCCCCGATAAATGAAAAGTTATCTGAAACAACCGGGCCACAGGAAAAATGACGTAACCAAAGATAAGGAACCATGTAATTACCGGGTAAGTATCCGTGTAAGGAACGAGTGTGTTCAAGATTTACGCCTGGTAAATCGCGGCCAGCTGCCTTGGCCCGCATTCCACGTCCTCGAACGTATGTACGTTCGATGCTTATCGACGCGTCGCAAATATCGTCCATGTTAATTAGACCTCGGTTCAAACCTGCCATGTGTTATCAACTTCGTTACGTCTGGAATGCAACTACCCCTGGTTCAAACCGATAACTCTTTCATTGGCATTAAAAAATTAATTTATCATTTCCTTCTCCGTAATGGCGACGTTAAACCTTTCGATAAGTGCAGTTTACAGATTCCTTTTTTATCGACACGTGTAAAAGGTTTGAAAGCTAATAGTTATGGAGTATTGTTATTAAATGTTTGTTTGAGGTACATATATGTTGTTATAGTACATCAAGAGGCGATATGTACAGAAAATTTAGAGTAAATATATTCAAAATTAGTAGAGATGGAGAGGAAAGTAGATTTGCACGTAATTTCACGCGTCGTAATTTCGTGCGTCGTAATTCCACGTGTCATAATTCCACGCGTCGTAATTCCATGCGTCGTAATTCCACGCGTCGTAGTCCCACGTGCCATAATACCACGCACCGTACTTCTACACGCTATAATTCCACGCGCCATAATTCTACGCGTCGTAATTCCATGCGTTGTAATTCCATCCTTTGTTAATTCCACGCGCCATAATTCTGCGCATCGTAATTCCATGCGTTATTAATCCCACGTGGCATAATTCCATGCATCGTAATTCCACGCGTTGAAATTCCATGCTTTGTTAATTCCACGCGCCATAATTCTACGCGTCGTAATTCCACGCGTTGTAATTCCACGCGCCATAATTCGACGCATCGTAATTCCACGCGTCGCAATTCCATGCGCCGTCATTCCTCGCGTTATAATACCACGCGTCGTAGTTCCATGCACCGCAACTCCATTTAAATTTCCCGCTCGTTTGTACAACCAATAAAGGGAAAGATTTCAAGACACAGAGAGTATCGCCTATGTACTGTATGGTTTGGGTGCGTGAACGTCCATCTACTATCTTCTACTCTACTACACTATATAAATACAAAAGTCATATTTCGGTGTGTGTCTGTGTGAACCCTCTCCATACCCATATTAAATTCTCCATCTCCATATTAAAAATCTCTAAACATTCAAGTTTCTAATGTTAGGTTAGGTAAGTTAGCTAAGTTAAGTTAGATAAGTTAGGTTGATTAGGTATGTTAGGTCAGGTAAGTTAGGTTGGTTAGATTAGGTATGTAAGGTAGGTTAGATATGTTAGGCCGGTTAGGTATGCTAGGTAGGTTATATATGTTAGGTATGTTAGGTAGGTTAGGTATGTTAGGTACGTTAGGTAGGTTAGGTATGCTAGTCTTCACAAATGATAACCTTGCTAAAGTCGACAATTATCTGACTGCAATCGGTATACGCACAAGATAGCATCAAAAGCGAAAGGATTAGGTAAATGCCAACGGGACGAGTAATACTAATTGCAGGAATATAGAACCAGTTTAAGATGGCGTTAGCCGCGCAATTATCAAGTATGCCTCTCGTAATCAACGAAACGACGTTTAATGTCGAGTCGATCGTGGCGATAAAGCGCCGTTAAAGGTTGTGCCGGTGGAAACACGGGAGTTTCAAATGCGCCATGACCTTTGAAAGGCGCGATCATGGCGAACGTTGCGGTGCGCGTCGGTCACGAACCGACTAGAAACAACGAGAACCGAGTATCGATCTTGGCGCGCGATACTTTTCGTAAATTTTATTTTACAAACAGCTGAATCTCGAAATGCGGTAAAAAGAGGCTCGATGAAAATTCAGAATATCATGTTCTCCCCTTGCAGAAAATCACAAATACCGAGAAACCGAGTCGCAATTAAGCGAGGGGATTTCGGGGACGAGGGTTTCATCCCCTGAAGAGCGGAAGCGCTTGAAAAAAAGCTCTCGAAGGTGGGCTTGTTAAGAGACGATCGATAACACGGTCTCTCGATCCACTCGCGCTTTCGCGAGACGAAAGAGAAAGACCGGTTCTTCGTGTTGCTCTTCACGAGGTTCTATGCCAGCAGGTTCCACGGGCACAGGAGCAACAATTCGCTATACAATTCACGTTTACCCTATTTTTCTTTTGAAAAATACTTCCCTCGTACCTTCGTGTATCGTTACACGAAATCGTACTTTTAAATCGAAAAGTCTAGAACGGTCAAGATTACCCGTAATCGCGATTTCAACAAAACGAAGAAATAAAAGCTTAACCACCGAAACAATCGTGCCTAGAGAAACCTGTTCGAGCGTTGAATTGTGCGGTGAATTTTCTTCGTTACAGTGTAACCTGTGGCCGCCATTACGGTGCACGGTGCACCGTAACGCATCGGCTGTAACAGCTTCACGGCGCTCAATGGCGTAATTGCGTTACCGCGCTCACGTTATTAGCATAATATTCTATAAAGAGCTCTGATCGTATCGGAGGCCTAGGCGCTATTAAATCGCTCTCTAATGGCGATTATTCGACGCCGATAAACCTTGGAAATCTTTATGGGAATTACACATATTAATATTCGACTTTTACTATTTATAGAATCTGCCAATGAAACTGTTCAAATTAAAAGCTTATGAGTGAATAACCTAGAAACTTGTAATAAATAGGTTGTAACCTTGAATTGCTCCTAACCCGTTCAAACCTCGATCAAGAATAGTGCAATAACCATAACCCGACAGAAACTAAGAATCAATACTGTTACCTTAAACCCGTTCAAACTTAACTAAACTTGTTCAAACCTAACATTAATAAAGTTACGTTACAAAGTTATCAATTGTAATAACCTAGAACTGATAGAAAAACCTGGTACATCAACGACCCAGCTAAGACCTTAACGTAAGGTTTCGTTACAAAGCATATGAAGTATAATCCAGAATTAATCCAATATATAGTATGTCGGAAAAATAACGGAACTTTTTAAATAGAAAGAAAAGTATTTTGGCAAAATTAATTTTTTTTATTCAAAATATACTGTACGCATCAATACACCGCTCATAGAACTCTAACATAGATTCTTTTGTGTCGTTAGGAGGAATCAAACACCCTTATCACAGCTGCTTGGACTTCTTGTCCTATGAAGAGATCACGACGCGTGGTATTGCAGAGCGGGGAATTACGGCGCGTGGAATTAACCCTATGCACTCGAAGATAATTTTACTGTTTGTAAACAGCAATTTTAAAATATTAATTCAAATGTTAAATGACTTGTGCTGAAGTTATTATTTCTTTACTAATAATTTCCACTATTATCTATTTCACTAAGTTTATACATCACATAAGCACTATTATAGAATTAATTATATATTGCTTCTTTTAAATTATTGTATTAAATTGAATGGTGCCTAAGAGGGGCCTCTCGAAGGTGTAAAGGGTTAATAACGCGAGAAACTAGCACGCGTGGTACTACGACGCATGGAATTACGACGCGTGGAATTAAGAATGCATGGAATTATAACGCGTAGAACTAATAATGCATGGAATTACGACGCATAAAATTAATAATGCGTAGAATTACGACGCGTGGAATTAACGAAGCATGGAATTACAACACGTGGAATTACGACGCGTAGATTTATGGCGCATGGAATTAACGAAGCATGGAATTACAACGTGTAGAATTGATAATGCATGGAATTACGACGCGTAGAATTAATAATGCATGGAATTACAACGCGTAGAATTAATAATGCGTGGAATTACGACGCGTAGAATTAATAATGCGTGGAATTACGACGCGTGGAATTACAACGCATAGTGTCACAATAATTGTATTGTAATGCAGATACACTGTTTTCCTTAAATTTGAAACCTTTCGCTCCTTCTCCAACATACTGGGAACATAACAACCCCACTGTCATAACCCCCAACTCCCGAATTAACCCAACATACCTCAAACTACCAGTAAACTTACAAAAAATTAAAATTCCGGTAGTTACAAGGTATCTTTCAGAACACGAAAGCCAGAATATTAAGACAGAATTTACTCAGCAAGACAATTATAAACGAAAGTTCATGTTATTAATGGTATAATCGATGGCAGTTTCAGTACCAGGTGAGTGTATCTATCTGGCGAACGATCGGAATTTCAAGTTAATGACAGAGGTCCAGGCGAAATAACAATCGCGTGTTCATCGGTTGAAACCTGAACCGGCTTCGGAATTAACGATTAGGAAATGAACGCGACGGGGAGTCGCGGAAATTCGAAGTACCCGAAGGAAGAGGAGGCGATTGTGTTTCAAGGATCGGTGTAACGCTTCGAATAAAGCCGAGAGAGGACGGTACGGGATACCAGTCGGCGAAAGGTGGGAGTGGCAAGCAAGGGTCGCGTAAAAGCCAAGGTAAAACGGAGTTAAATTAATCTTAAACCCACACTCTACGCGAGAACGATGTTTCTTCGGGAACTCGATTCTGGTCATTGCGCTCGATACGATTCTTTCAAAAAACTTTCAAGTTAAAGGCATTCTTTCATTTTAAAGAGTTATAGTTTCGAATGTGAGGTTGTCAGCCATAAACTCTACACTTAAACTAACATACCTAACCTACCTAACCCACCTAACATACCTAACCTATCTAACTCACCTAACCTACCTAACCTACCTAACCCACCTAGACCAGTATACCTAACCCACCTAACTTACCTAGCTCAGTACCTAACCTTCCTAACTTGCCTAATTCACCTAACATACCTAATATACCTAACCCACCTAACTTACCTAGCCCAGTATACCTAACCCACCTAACTTACCTAGCTCAGTATACCTAACCCACCTAACTTATCTAGCCCAGTATACCTAACCCACCTAACTCACCTAGCCCAGTATACCTAACCTACCTAACCTTTCTAATTCACCTAACATACCTAACATACCTAACTAACCTAACTAACCTAACTTACCTAACCTAACATGCGACACTTGAGTGTTCAGAGATTTTTAAATTTGACAATATATTTACATAGTGTAGTAGATTTTCTGTGTATAAATTTTGAAGCCATAATCGGTGCTGATTGGAGATAATATTCCGCAGGGAATAATTAGAAGCGAAAAGAAATCAACGAGGAAGATGGCGCCGTCGACCGGCCAGGGTAGAGTGCATTTTGAATAATAGAGACGGTACGGTCTATTTATGCTCTGGAATCAATAGTCCTCCGTCTATATCGTGGCTAGAATACACTGGCACGCCAGTGCTGGATCGTTCAGTGTCGTTCCTTCGTTGTTCGCATGCATTCGTTCCACTTATGAGCGCGTCTCATTGTGTTAGGGGGTGGCGCCACAGTCGTGGATCGCAGATGGGTATTAGCACCCCCGTTTTTTTGTTTGTTCGTTGCATATGGTGTTATTGTTTAACACCCTTGAGGACCACCCTTGACTAATCCTCTAAACCTAACCTCACTATTTACTTATTCTGTTTAAACCCTCGTCATTAGAGTTCTCATTGTTATTCACAGCAGATGTAGTTCCCCCTTCCTGAATCTCCCTATAACGCAAATGGGAATACTTTTTCGTGTCGACTAGGAATTTAATTCCCTGTAAGGAGTCCATAATTTCTCGGACTATAAAAATACTCGTAATTCTGTCTTAACTTTGACTTACAGGAGATCAGAAGCTCGTAAACTGATCGCCATTTTATTAAGGACATAGGATTTTAAATCTCGAGTGTCATCAATCTCGACGACCTTAACGATCGCTGTTATTACTCAATAAACAGCATTTAGCAAATATAGATATTTGCCAGACAACGCGATCTGCAACGAGCTCGTTACGGTTTTTTCCCCCGGAACGGTCATCTTTAATTACGAGAAGTTACTCAGCAATAAGCGTTTCTTGAAAAGAAACCGGTCCCGTCCGCGAAACCAGAATTAGTGTACGAGAAAGAGAGAGGAACGAAGAGGCCGATTGAAAAGAGAACAGCAAAGGAGGATGCGTGTTGCTTTCACCGGGCGACGCAATTAGGGACGCGATCCTGGATCGCAATTAAGAGCCCGTCAATTACGAAGGCGTGCACGAAAACCTGTAATCCGTCCCTCAGAGACGTCTACTAAATTCCCGTGGCCTGCATCCGATGCTATCCTCGCCTCTAACGAGAACTTTTTTACCTGCCCCGCTGAAAGACTTACATTCTTAATCAGATTACGCGAGCCTTCGAATCTGACAGTCAATGGGACCTTATCATACTCCGTGTTCTTAAGATCCACTCGTCATTTCTGAAATTAACATGCATTATATATGTAGAACCCTAATTATGCCATGGAGAAATGAAAGGATGTCTGGCCATAGACTATGTCTCTATAGGCTGTGACTTCGGAGACCTCCACATAGGCCTTTGGGTCTTTAAGTTGTGGACATGTACTGGGTGTAGGTATGTATGTGGACCATGGACTGTAGACTTGGACTGTTCGGATCATTTATATTTGAAGGACTCATGGACTCTGTGTGGATTATGACTATAGCTATACCTTTGGAGAATCAACTACAAATGCTATAGCTTTTGGAGATTTGATCTGAAGTCATCTATGAAGTAGTGTAAGAGGTAGGCTAGATCCTCCAGCTATGAAGGCCTACCTATTTAGCCTACCTACGAAGGCTTCTCTTAGGTCCTCTAGCTTTGAAGTCCTCTACAAAGTCCTCTATGAGTATGGAGGCCTTCTGTAGATCTTCTAGTTATGAAGGCTTACGTAGATCTACCTATGAAGGTTCCTCCTAGGTCCTCTAGCTCTGAAGTCCTCTACAAAATCCTCTATGAGGTATGAAGGCCTTCTGTAGGTAGACTAGCTTTAAAAACCATTGGTAGATGTACCTATGAAAGCTTCCAATAGGTACCCTAGCTTTGAGTCCCCTATGAAGTCCTCTGTAAGATATGAAGCCTAGCTTCTTTAGCTATGAAGGTCTTCCATAGATCTACCTATGAAGGTTCCTCGTAGGTCCTCTAGCTTTGAAGTCCCCTATGAAGTCCTCCTTGAGATATGGAGGCCTTCTGTAGATCTTCTAATTATGAAGGCTTACGTGGATCTACCTATGAAGGTTCCTCGTAGGTCCTCTAGCTTTGAAGTCCTCTACAAAGTCCTCTATGAGGTATGAAGGCCTTCTGTAGGTCCACTAGCTATAAAGACCATTGGTAGATCTACCTATGAAGGTTTCCCATAGGTACCCTAGCTTAGGTCCCCTATGAAGTCCTCTGTAAGATACGAAGGCTAGCTCCTGTGGCTATGAAGGTCTTCCATAGATCTACCTATGAAGGTTCCTCGTGGATCCTCTAGCTTTGAAGTCCCCTATGAAGTCCTCCTTGAGATATGGAGGCCTTCTGTAGATCCTCTAGCTATGAAAGTCCTTCTGCAGATCTACCTATGAAGGTTCCTCGTAGATTCTCTAGCTTTGAAGTCCCCTATGAAGCCCTCTATGAGTATGAATGCCTTCTGTCGATCCACTAGCTAGAAAGACCTTCCATAGATCTACCTATGAAGATTTCTCGATCCTCTAACTCTGAATGTCCAATAGCTCCTACAACTACAGATCTCTTTACGTACAAACCTGTAGCATTGAAAACCTACCCCTAGATTTGTAGCTGTGAGCCTATGAAGTTGTCAAAGCTTACCTCTGAAGCTTTAGCAAACCTTCAAAGTCACGAACCCTACAGTCCCATAGCCACGTGGCTCATCCAATGTGATTACAAACCGACTTAAGCTACTGTACCCTCACAAACCTACGTGAAGTATCATAAGCAACCCAAGTAATATCACGAAAGCTATCAGCTCATCTCCATAACGTATTCCATTCGAGATATCACATAACGAATCTGGACCACCATAGACGCCAGCGAATGTGCGTGTACACGTGCGTCGCGAGGTAAGAGCACCGGATATGGACTAGACTACAGCCAGACGGGCCGGAATGGAAATCAATACAGTCTCAACGCTCGTCGGCTTCTCTCGTCGGCTCTCCACCCCCTCGTTTTTCCCCAACCTGCCTCATTCTAGTCCCTGTCTTTCTCCTTCCACCATTTTTTTATCATCCGACCATCTCTCTTTCTCCCCGGCCTCTTGTCTTCCTTTCTGGTGGCATCATTGGCTGCCCGGGGAGTAGTTTCCAGGCCTAACGCAGATTACACGCCGTCGGGCACAATGTATCTCTCGAAACCACTCTGCAGGGCTCTATGGGCTTTCAAATCAACGGGAAAGGATTTCTCTGCGGCTGGAACCGGTGCGCGGACTCGTTACGCGACCGTGCGCGTTTTTTAATCGACCGGAAAGGGAATCGATTGTGCCACTGGGTCATAAGCGGTCCACGTGAACTTTAAGCGACTTCTCATCGATTTAGTGCTAATCTTTTAGAGGCTTTCCCTTTCGATCCAAGATGGTTTATGATCTTTCTAATCCAATTTTTAATTTTATTCGAAGATTTGAAACAGCTTGCGTTCGCCTTTTGACGAATGCATAATGGCTATTGTGAGATACCTTTTTTATCGGGGAACGAAGAATCGAAGCCGTTCGTTTTGAATCATTCATGAGCGAAGTCATCCGTCTATTCGTGACAAGTAGAGCACGAATTGAAAGAAAGCCGTGTGTGCGCGCGCGACCTCGACTTACTATCCTCGCCGAGAACATTTCGCTGCGGAAAACGAGAGTAGTTTCTTACGACACAGTCGATCCTTCAAAGCCACGATTTGACATATCCTACCTCACAAAAAAACCTGAATAATCGATGAAAATATGGGTGTCGAATAAAAGAGTTACGATCGGAATGTTGATACAAGATGTTGATTCATCGCTCCACGAATTGGTCGCAAGAAAGTTATGCAAAAAGGCGGAGAAAGGACAGAAAAGAGAAGAAAAAGTACAGAGGTACGAATGGATGAAGCGATTCAAAGGTTTCCGTTGTTAAAACGAGATAACCAAGCCCAAACATGGTCTTGGCGGCGATTTCAGATGGAGATGCGATTCGCAATCCTTTTACGGCTCGGTTTACTCTTTCTGGACGGCTGTGTGAGTTTTATGCGCGCGGCGCGACCCCACGTAACGAAACTAAACCGTGAAAACTATTAAATTCGTTCTTTGTGGAACTTGGACAAATAATGATGAAACATCGTTCTAAAGCCGCTTACGTAACTTGACTTTTTAAGTGGTACATTGTGTAATACTTTCATGAAAATATGTTGGTTTGGACTGCGTGAGATGTTCGAAAAAATTTCACTGTTATTTTGTCATATGGTAGATCTCGCGTTATATCGCCACGTGCTGAATTACAACGTGATAAATTATCACGCGTTATACTGTCACGCGTTATATTGCCACGCATTAAATTTCCACGCGTTATATCGCCACGAATTAGATTTCCACGCGTTATATCGCCACGCGTTATATCGCCACGCGTTATATTGCCACGAATTAGATATCCACGCGTTATATCGCCACGAATTAGATTTCCACGCGTTCGATCTCCACCCGTAGCATTTCGATGCATAGTATCGTCCCGCGTTAAATTTCGACGCGTTAGATTGCTTCGCGTTATATCGCCACGCGTAGCATTTCCATGCATAGTATCGTCAAGCGTTAAATTACCACACGTTGGATCGCCACGAGTGGTATTTCCACACATAGCATCGCCACGTGTTAAATTGCAATATATTAAGTTTCTACGCGTTATATCGCCATGCGCAGGTTTGCCATACATAACATCTTTGCGTGTTAAATTGCCACGCGTTAGATCGTATTTCAACGCATAGCATCGCCACATGTTAAATTGCAATGTATTAAGTTACCACGCGCTATATCGCCACGAGTAGTATTACCATACATAACATCGTCGAGCGTTAAATTTCCACGCGTTAGATCGCCAGAAGTCGTATTTCAATGCATAGCATCTCCACATGTTAAATTGCAATGCCTAAGTTTCCACGCGTTATATCGCCATATGCAGAATTGCCATATATAGCATCGTCACTCGTTAAATTACCACGCGTTAGATCACCACGAATCTTATTTCCGCGTATAGCATCGCCACATGCTGAATTGCAATGTATTAAGTTTCCACGCGTTATATCGCCACGAGTCATATTTGCACCCATAGCATCGCCACTTGTTAAATTGCAAGGAATTAAGTTTCGACGCGTTATATCGCCACGGAGTATTGCGATGCCTAGTATCACGCATTAAATCACGTCGCGTTGAATTACCACGCGTTAAACATCCAAGGATTAGATTGTCTCATGCAATATAGCTAAAGTGTTACATCACGACGCACTAAATTTCCATTTGCCATATCGCCACATGCGGTGCCATATATAGTATCCTATCGTATTAGATCACTACGCGGTTTCGTACTCGTCAGATCGCCATTAGACCACATTATGTCATCAGACATAATGCACGCGTTACATCGTACATCCCCACGCATTACATCGTGCATCCCCACGCGTTAAATCGTCACATGTAATGAACGCATTATATCACCACGTAGTTAGTACACTCTAAAAGTCTAAGTTCTGACCAACCCTTGAAAAAACCTAACCCAAGGTCCAACCCTGAAGACCTCGAACCCCAGCACTATCCCCATTCTAAGGGAAGGAACCTACCCTAACCAAACTTAATCGCAGTCTGCCCGGAACTTCCCCCGGTTCACCTTGCCCTCGGGCGAGCAAACGAGACGAAGGATCGAGGCCGAGGTCACAGGGGTCCCGGCAAGAATTTGGTGGGGGGTGGTGTATCACGAAGGGTGACACGCAGTAGCTGGTCGCTCGGCATGTGGTCGAGAGACACGGTGAACCAGATATTCGAATGGCATCGACGGGTCGAGGCGGCAGGAGCAGGGGGTGACACCAGGGTGTGGAAGGGACTGCGAGAACGGCCGGGGGGAGGGGGCCAACTGGGTATACGAGGTAGTGGGTACAGAGCGGAGATATCCAGGTCACAAAACAAGTGTCGCAACCGGCCACGCTGGCACGTTCCTGCGAATACACTTGCGTCTCTGATTTCGACTCCTACTGGCTTCCCGCATGGTGCCCGACGGGCGTGCCTGCGGAACGGGCTATCGATTCGATGCCATGGCAGTGCACCGTCCTTGATGTTGCTGGAATTATGTCGTGTTTATTTTGAGAAAGTCGGTGATGTTTAGAGGAGATGTGGAAAGTCAATTTTGGAGTTGTCATTAGAACCAAAGTGCATCATATTGCTAAGTTAGGCGATGTGCACTTCCATGTAATAGTATTCTGACGGGTTACAATTCGACGCGCTATATTTTCACGCTTTGTAATTCCACGCGCTATATTTCCACGCTTTGTAATCCCACGCGCTATATTTCCACGCTTTACAATTCCACGCGTTATATTTCCACGCTTTGTAATTCCATGTGCTATATTTCAATGCTTTTTAATTCCACGCGCTATATTTCCACGCTTTATAATTCCACGCGCTATATTTCCACGCTTTGTAATCCCACGAGCTATATTTCCACGCTTTGTAATCCCACGCGCTATATTTCCACGCTTTATAATTCCACGCGCTATATTTCTACGCTTTTTAATTCAACGCGCTATATTTCCACGCTTTGTAATCCCACGCGCTATATTTCCACGCTTTGTAATTCCACGCGTCGTATTCTCAAGCGTTGCAATTTCTACGCATTGCATCTCCACGCGGCGTAATTCCACGCGTCCTAATTCCACGCTACGGAACCCCACGCGTCATATCTCCACGCGCTGTATTTTCACGCGTCGTATCTCTACGCGTCGTATCCCCACGCGTCGTATCTCCACGCATCGTAGTTTCACGCGTCGTAGTTCCATGCGTCGTAGTTCCACGCGTGGTATTTTCACGCGTCGTAGTTCCATGCGTCGTAGTTCCACGCGTCGTATCCCCACGCATCATATTTCCACGCGCTGTATTTCCACGCATCGTAGTTCCACGCGTCGTATCTCCACGCGTCGTAGTTCCGCGCGTTGTATCCCCACGCGTCATATCTTCATGCGCTATATTTTCACGTGTCGTATCTCCACATATCGTATCCTCACACATCATATTCCCACATGTTATATTTCGACGCGTCGTATATTCATCCATTGTATCTTCACGCGTCGTATCCTCACACGTCATATCCCCACATGTCATGTCTCCACGCGTCGTATATTCACGCATCGTATTTCCACGCGTCGTACTTCAACGCGTAGTGTTTCGACGTATAGTATTGTAAGATTTATACAATACTAAGAGTTATACTAGATGAGATAAGTGGTGGGAGAGCCTCTTTTAAGACGGTGATATATAAACAGTGTGAGGAATATGAGTCGAGATAGTCGAAATTAGGATATTAGAAGAAGCGAGCGTGCGAACGAAAGTGATTCGTGTCGAACGTGTCGATGTTCTAACTGCGGATTTTTGTACATATCTCTAATCATAGTAATAATTAAATAAAAAAAACTGAGAGAAGATTCATTTTGCATAAACCTTACAGTAACTCCACGCGTTGTCCAGGAAGGTCACATGAAACGCGACCGAGAGGGCAATATCTGATCTACCTACTTATATTACTAAACAGGCAACTGCCCATACAACCTAAGCGTTATCTGACCTCAGTCACTAGATCACTGTACCTCTGAAAAGAATTCTAACATACTATGTATTCATAGTATTAGAGCCGTATGGGATTGAGTATTCATGGCCTAGACTAGTCTACCCATACTGCAGGTGCTAGTACGGGTAAACTGTGCCACCGATCCAAACAGGTGGAAAACTCGGTAGTCCTTGATAATTTGGGTCAACTGGGGCACTTTTTTGTGCTCCTGGATCATTTGCAATTTATAGGGTGAGGCTAGACTAGTCCAATAGCGTGGAAGACATTAGGGGATCTAAATGGATTAGGGACATCACGAACGGGCAGGTGTGGAATTCAAGGGCACTTAGGTCAAATGACGTGGTTTTTTTTTCGTGTTTTAGAGCAATTTGCAATATTGCAGGGCTAGGCATTTGGCGTCTAGACTAGTGTGCATGGGGTACCGGTATTGATCTTCTGAACAGGTGGAAATTTCAGGGTCCCGTGACACGTGGATCAAGTGGGGTGGCTTTTTTCGTGCTCTAGGGTCATTTGCAAGTTTATGAGGAGCTTCTATGGTCTTTTGGGACTGGATTAGGGATGCAGCTGATACAAAGCCTTTGAAATTACTTGTATTCATTATTAGGGTGCGCCAAAATGTGGACTTTAATTCAAATTTTTCACCGTCTTATTGCAAAGTTTGCGATTGACAACTAACTTGAAATATGTATTAAAATGTGATACTTTCGTAATAATCACAATGTCCAAACCAAGTGCAGAATATAATCGAACAGATTATGGAGAGCATTCGAAATTTATTGTGTATGATGTGATCAAGAAATATAAGTCAGAAGAGCTAAACGAAGATTTTGCAGCACCTGCAAGACTCAAGAGTATTGTCAGAACACCCGTTTAAGAATTTGGTCTCCTAATAGCCCAAATTTAAATCCGTTAGATTATTATATACGGAGCATTATTGAAAGGGTCAACAAATCCAGATATCCAAACATAGAAGCATTGAAAGCCGCTATCAAGGTAAAATTCGCCGATGTGGACCGTGAGGCACTAAAACGGGGCTGCAGCGCTTCAGACCAAGATTGGAAGCAGCTATTCAAGCAGAGGGAGGATATATCGAATAAAAGGGTTCTTTATACCTTTACTAACAACGTAGTAAATATTTCTGTTTTCAATATTTATAAAAATTATACATAATAAAAATGTTTGAATTATGTTTGAATGCAATCTTTCATTTGTCGGATTCTGGCGCCATTTTGAATTTTTTTATAAATTAATTGATACTGTCTTGAACATAGAAAGATTAAAGTTAAGACTACTTTATTCAAATTTTGACCAGAAGTTCTTTTTGTAAATATTGCATCTTCCAGTATTGTACAGGACGTTCCAAAATTTGTATCAAATGTTCAGACTTCTAAAACGAGGAACTCTGATACTTGTATTGTAAGGTTAAAGTTAAGACTACTTTATTCAAATTTTGACTAGAAGTTCTTTTTGTAAATATTGCATCTTTCAGTATTGTACAGGATGTTTCAAAATTTGTATCAAATGTTGAAACTTCTGAAACGAGGAACTGATACTTTGAATAAAAGTTCCATTCAAACACGATTATCGTTGTAAATATCGAGGCGAGCAATTGACCGAAGACTTGGCGTGAAATCACGAACAGGCTTCGTGGGACGCTGAAGAAATAATCGAAGCACGCGTGCGAGCAACACTGTCGAGAATTTCAACGAGCTCTCGCTAACTGTAAAACTAAACACTTTTTTCTTCGGTATTGTTCCTTGGACATTGCGCTGCGACTTGTAGGAAGTGTAAACGCTGTGCAAAAATTGGATTCGAAAGAAATTATCGGTGCGATGACTTTGATAAGATGGAC
This sequence comes from Megachile leachella, assembly GCA_963576845.1. Lineage (NCBI taxonomy): Eukaryota > Metazoa > Arthropoda > Insecta > Hymenoptera > Megachilidae > Megachile > Megachile leachella. The sequence continues at coordinate 5,362,390 of OY756262.1, read as the reverse complement.
CGAGGTGACGAATTGTAAAAATAGTAACGAAATTGGTCTGAAATATTTCTTCATTGGGAAACACAGAAGTAATTAGTGGCAGCAGACATTTTGAGATATTAAAACACCTGTTGTGGATTTTATAATAAATATTCACGAACGTATTTCGTGAGGAATTATTTTTAAATAAGGTCGAAGTGACGAGTGGCGGCGAAGAAATACAGTTCTGACTACTCGCGAAAGCGTGACTATACATAAAAAACTCGTGACTATATTTAGATTATATAGATCTTGCGATAGAAATTATAGCTACAAACCTAATTATAAAAAGTAAATAGCTATGAATATTCAAAGTATATCATTTTATTTGAGATTTCCATTACTACTATTTCTAAGTTGGTGACTATTTGCAACAGGAGTGATGATAACGAGTAGAAATTCACGGACAGTGTTGAAGAAAGTACTGTTAAGTCGAAACCATCAAAAAAGTCGTGACTATACACTGCGAACCGGTGACTATAACTTTTGAAAATCTCTTCATTACACCATCACGAAGTTTGTCCACCTTTTACACACCAGAGACTATCAATAATTAAACTATAATACAATATCGTTTTAGTCTTCTTTGATCGACGACTATCTTCTCAAATGCAGTGACTATTTACTGTAACAGTAGTGACAACGGATAGAAATTCAAGAGCAGTGTTGAATAAAGTATTCTTAGTTCAGATCCGTTGTAAAAACCGTGACTATACATTGCTAACCAGTGACTATAACTTTTAAAAATCTCTTCATTACACCATCACCAAGTTTGTCCACCTTCCACACACCAGAGACTATCAAGAATTAAACTATAATACAATATCATTTTAGACTTCTTTAGTTCATGACTATCTTCTCAAATGCAGTGACTATTTACAGTAACAGTAGTGACAACGGATAGAAACTGAAGAACAATGTTAAATACAGTGTTCTTAATTCAAATTCGTTGTAAAAACCGTGACTATAAATTGCGAACCAGTGACTATAACCCTTGGAAATCAAGCCTATTCAATATACCATCGCCAAGTACACTGTTGCACCCTCCACGCGTTAAATACCGTAACTAATCGCAAGAAACCCGTGACTATAATCGTAAAATACTAAGTCATCCACAACATTATCACTAATTCCATTTTTCAGTCATTTGCAAGCAAGAAACCGTGACTACACCTCACGAAATGCCTAAAAAATTAGGTGAAACCGATATCAAAGATTCTATGTTGAATCGCGAGTAACAAAGTCTCGAAGGAAGGCGACAAAGTTCAAAACCGAGTGACTATCCGCCTAGCTGTCCAGGGCTTCTTAGAAAGCTCTTAAAATGCGAATAGCGTGGCTGTGAACGACAGAACGATGCTCGTGAGGACGTCGAGCACGGGAAATTCGTCACGTAAATGCCGGACAATGACTCGGTGCTGCCAGCGAGCCAAACGACTCGTCCAGGTGCCCGTTAGTCCTTCACCATAGAAAAACAGCGAATCGCACTGCTAGTATGATGTTTGACGCATCCACTGACGCGATTAAACGCTTTTTACCCCTACAATTACTTCATAGAGAGGCTCATGTGTCTCGAACATCTCTGATACCCTCAACCACAAGAAATTAATCGTATCGCTTTTTCTGCGATTCGGGTGGAAAGTTTCTGGTCTTTCCTGTTTTTGCTCGAATCTCCTGCCATTTTATGGTGTACACTGCGGTAGGATATTATTTAGAAAATTACCGCTGAAGGATTATGATGAGCTTCGAATGTGTGCTGAGCACTTGAAGGATCACTATTAAATTCGGATTAGAATCGGGATCTTTCTTGCTCAGCTTATCATTACTCCTCAGTCCGTCACCACACGTATCACACTTTTTGCTTAATCCGATTTCAAGTTCATGTGGACCCAGTTAGACTACTCGTGTACTAGTCTACAACCTATAGATCCATAGATCTTTGCTAGTTTTATGTTTGACTTTTGAACTGCATGTGGACTTGTGATCAGTTGATGTTCATGTTCACATTGTGTCAGGTCCATATCCATGCGTTGCAAACTCTACGCATCGTATCTCCACGCGCTGTATTTCCACGCGTTGTAATTCCACGCGTCGTATCTCCACGCGCTGTATTTCCACGCGTTGTAATTCCACGCGTCGTAGTTCTACGCATCGTAATTCCACGCGTCGTATCTCCACGCGCTATATTTCCACGCGTTGTAATTCCACGCGTCGTATCTCCACGCGCTGTATTTCCACGCGTTGTAATTCCACGCGTCGTAGTTCTACGCATCGTAATTCCACGCGTCGTATCTCCACGCGCTATATTTCCACGCGTTGTAATTCCACGCGTCGTATCTCCACGCGCTGTATTTCCACGCGTTGTAATTCCACGCGTCGTATCTCCACGTGCTGTATTTCCACGCGTTGTAATTCCACGCGTCGTAGTTCTACGCATCGTAATTCCACGCGTCGTATCTCCACGCGCTATATTTCCACGCGTTGTAATTCCACGCGTCGTAGTTCCACGCATTGCAAACTCCACACGTCGTATTTCCATGCGTTGCAATCTCCACGCGTCGAATTTCCACGCGTTGCAAACTCCACGCGTCGTATCTCCACGCGCTGTATTTCCACGCGTTGTAATTCCACGCGTCGTAGTTCCACGAACTGGAAACTCCACACGTCGTATTTCCATACGTTGCAATCTCCACGCGTTGCAAACTCCACGCGTCGTATCTCCACGCGCTGTATTTCCACGCATCGTATCTCCACGCGCTGTATTTCCATGCGTTGCAATCTCCACGCGTCGTAGTTCCACGCGTCATATGTCCACGTGTCGTATTTCCATGCATTGCAATCTCCACGCGTCGTATCTCCACGAGCCGTAATTCCACGCGCTATATTTCCATGCGTCGTACTTCCATGCACTGTATTTCTATGCGTCGTATTTGCTCGCGTTGCTATCTCCACGCGCTACATCCCCACGCGCTATGTTTCTACGCGTCATACTTCCACGCACACTATTTATCCTCAAAACCCCATCAGTCATCTTCAACAACCCATCACATTGATTTTATCATTCCAAGATTCCAACACCCCATCTTGGTCAGACAAAAAGTAATCTCTAATCGACTAAGCCTATGAGTTGAGTCACTAGTTCAGTCGCGTGTCCCCATCGTATGTCACGTTCCCATCGTTTAGGAATATAAGTCCCACAGTTCCCAAATATCCAAGTTTCCAGGTCCTCATAGAATTATTTTAATCCCCAAGTCCTCAGACTACCGAAGGACTCTGGGTTTCCATACCACTTTCGTGCTACGGGTCCAAAAATCCTCAGTCGCGAACGTGAATTTCATACACGGTGTCGAATAATGACGGAACGAAGGGAGACTCGAGTGAAAGTGAACGGTCGGGACCGGCGTCGAATGTCGAGCACACGATCGTAACGAGAATTCCGTAGGATAATTTACGCCGAACGAAGATCGACGGGAACGATAAACGTGCGGCGTGTACGTATCGCGTGCCCACCTTTCACTAGCGTTCGTGCGACTCTCATTCTGCGTATCGGCCATCACTTTTCTGTCCAGGGCCGCTAATTATCACGCCAACAAGAATGAAGATTCCCGCGGCCAGATATCCAGGTAAAAGTTTCCTCTCTTTCCTGGAGCCGATCCGCTTCGCTAATGAAACGCTCTCTGCCGGGAGAACGCGTCTGCCCACTATGAGAAAAATTCCCGCGACACGTGTCGATCGATTGTGCGAAAAACCACGCTCGATATGTATCGTGGGACCACTAGGATCTGTTAAGGTTTCTTGCTGTAAACATTCCTTACTGCTGAGCAACTGTACTGGGTGATTCAAAATTGATGTGTGCTTTTAGGTTCAAAAGTGATGCTCATGTGGTACTATTACTGTATCAGGTTTTTAGTTATTGTGACTAGCTTTGTCAGTTTAGGGATAATCTGTCTGAGCAGCAGGAAAGTATAAGGTTCTATTGAAGATCTCAGGTTGAAGGAACATCGACTATAACCAAATTAACCTTCTTTCAATGTGATTGATATACTGAGGCTCATGTGGTACTATTACCATATGAGGTTTTTAGTTACTGTGGCTATGTCTGTCAGTTTAGTGACAATATGTCTGAACAAAATGAAAGTATAAGGTTCTACTAAAGACCTCAAGTTGAAGGAACATCAACTACAACCAAATTAATACCCTTAAAATGTGATTGATATACTGAGACTCATGTGGTACTATTACCATATGAGGTTTTTAGTTACTGTGGCTATGTTTGTCAGTTTAGGGACAATTTGTCTGAACAAAATGGAAGTATAAGGTTCTACTAAAGATCTCAAGTTGAAGGAACATCAACTACAACCAAATTAATACCCTTAAGATGTGATTGATATACTGAGACTCATGTGGTACTATTACCATATGAGGTTTTTAGTTACTGTGGCTATGTTTGTCAGTTTAGGGACAATCTATCTGAACAACATGAAAGTATAAGGTTCTACTGAAGATCTCAAGTTGAAGGAACATCGACTACATCCAAATTAACCCCCTTGTATGTGCTCAATGTACTAATGCTCATATGGTACTATTACCATATCAGTGTTTTACTCACAGTGTTAATGTTAATCATTTTAAAACCAATCTATCTGAACAGAATAAAAGTATAAGGTTCTACCAAACACCTCAATTTGTAAAAACATCATATAATGAACCCTTCCCAAGAAAAAAAATTGTAAAGACGTACCTTGATATATACGTAGAACAGGCCCCGCAATCGCTGAGTAGATTAACCGCAAAGTAGAAGTACTCTAACCGTAGCGCGTGTAAAATTATTTAAGCGTTCACACTCCTCTTGTACGATCCTCGTTTATTTGTCTCCTCAGTTCGTCTGTCCTTATTGTTATATTAATAATTATTCTCTTTGCCCTTAGCTGTTACCGCTATTTAGTTACACTTCTATGATCCATATAAATTATTCTTATAAATATATCTGTGTCTGCAGGTACTTCGCTGTCCTGGTTCGTAGAATCGATTGAAAGGGCTTGAGAGGGTTCGAGGATTGGGAGGTACCGTTATCAACCAGAATTTCCTGATAAGATCCTGTCAGTCGTGATGACAGTGCTGATCTCTCCAGCGTGCAAACGGGTTTCGTAAAACTTACTTGCTTTCAATCCATACAAACGACGGTCACGTGTGACTTCGTTCGTTGTCGACTGAAGATTTCTATATATATAATATATATGTATGTATATAATTAAAACGTTATACTCTTCACGTCGTTTTCTTAAATTTGTTTCCCTTCTCTCTCTTCTCTCACTGTATATATATTATACATATATATAATATATATTATAACGACGTTATTATTTTATTATATTATTATTTTTCTTCAGAGGGGCCTAGGCACTATTGCGCTGCGAAAGAGGTTAAGTTTGAAGGTACTTGTACGCACGAGGTATATGTTCTCAAGGTAGAAGTTCTTTTTTTTTTTAAACGTAGACAGCGATCCCGCTGCGGAGAGAATGTCTTGTGTGTATTATACGTGTGTATGTGAGTGTATGTATCGAGTGCGCGTGTGTCCGGCGAACTCGCCAATGGGGAAGGGACTACTTTTCAAGGTTCTCCCGCTTTTTTTTTCAACCCCTGTTCTCTCTTCTCTTTCCGTCTAACAACACGTGTGTCTGATTCTCTCCCCCCTAGAGCTCGCCTCGCTCACTCTCTCTTTCCCCGTTGCTTCTCCTTCGTCGTTGTTGTGTTTCCTTCTTCTTTTTCTTCTTCTTCTTCTTCGTCTTCTTTCTACACTTCTGCTTCGTTTTCTTCCGAATGGTGAGCCTTTTACTTGGCGATCGATGGCAAGGCCCTCCAAGCCACGGTACGCGCTCTCACGGAAGGTCAGAAGTCGTTATCACCTCCTCGAGTTTTCCCACTTGCTAGCCACATCGCCCTGGGCCCTGCAGCCGCCCTCCTCCCAATGCTGATTAACCTCCACCACCATCTGTAATACACAATTTTCATTTACTTAACATGGGCAGTCATCATTCATATAAATATAATAACCTCAATAATTTTACAGAATGTCTTAACTTTAAACCTAGCGACATATGTGTACTTAATTTGAAATTAAAAATAAAATTAAAACATGAACAAATGATGAAACATGAATTAGTACACATATTTAGCCTTTATCTTGATGAAAATTAATGCTGATTTCAAAGAACGTACTTTAATAAAATGTGTACCTTACAGTAAGAAACTTGTGAAGCCGTCATTTGATCGGTTTGGTAGTTTTAGTGTTAAGACCCTTCAGCATCAACTAAGCTCTATTAACTCCTTGACAATTTATTACAATTTATTTATCAGGAGCGACAGTCAACAGGAACTATTCATACTTATAACTTTAAAATAAAGAAGGAAAAGTAAATTGTTCTGACAATTTACTATTCAGTGATCCTTGATAAGGCAAATTATAGTGGGACATAATTCTGTGCACTCGACAGGCCCCTCTCAGGCACCATTTAATTTAATACAATAATTTGAAACAGGCATTTTTTAACTAATTCTGTAATAGTGCATGATGTATGAACATAATGAAGTAGATAATTATTAATTAAATTATTAATAATGAAGTAACAATCACAAAAGTACTATTACCAGTTCAATATCTCCGCTAATTGAGCTACTGAAAAGTCCATTACTGATATTTTATATCTAATTAGTAGTTGAACTTCTGCAAAAGTTATGTTTCTTTTTTTGGAAAAATTCTGCCTGGCGTTAATTAAAATCGTGTTTCGAAATCAAGATAATTTCGAGGTACGTGATCAACGGAGCGACGTGCGATTCTCGAGCGAGCGTCTCGCAATTTTCAGCGCGCCTATCTCGCAATTGGAAAGAAAACGAGGCAGGAACGTAATATCATTCGAAATGGAATGCGTTTGCTCGAGGATCGCCGGGCACGCTGCACTTAACGCGCATTTCTGGTAGAAGCCGGAAAATTAATTTCTACGAAGTAAACTGGAACGCACCGTCTGAGACTCTCAATCTCGAGGAAGCACATCGGCTAACGAATCTCTGGCTCTTGGTACGAACAATGCAACAATCGAGAAACTTGAAAACGTTGCTGTCACGGTACAACAATAACAACAACGATAATCCCCTTTCTCAACATTAGAACCGTTCGACCACTCCATAAATAGAAGGGTAAATACCCTATAAATCACGTAGCTGGCCTCGATCGAGCGGGCAAAAGGGTAGCTGGGCCCCGTTTTCGTGCTCGACGGCCCTGAACGCGTCAGAGGGAAACAGAGAGACGAGCGTAAAACAGGCGAGAAGGGAGGGTTTCACGGTATTTTTAATTTCACCCTCCGATCGTCGGCCGACACGCGTGTTTCTGCGTGGCCACTCCACGACGGAGGCCAGCCAACAAAGAAGCCATCCAGCTCTCGTCGAAATTACCCGTACGAGCGCACCGTGAAAATCGAGAAGAGGCAATCCGACTACCTGGACCTACCACAATGTGAAACTCAGCTGACACAATGGCCATTAGGCTTCTGGAAAGATGATACGCCATGGACTTTATACACTGATGTTGCTCGAGCTGATTCTCTTCGATGTGATAATCTTGGCTTTGGGAGATGATTGGAATTTGGTATTGTGTGTTATGTTGCCACTTGTTGCGTTGGTATGCGTTGTTTTTGCATGTGGTGTATTTTTATGCGTTGTATCTCTACGCTCTGTAATTTCACGCGTCGTAGTTTCACGCGTTATATCTCTTCGTATTGTATTTTCACACATTGCAATTTCCACGTGTTATATCTCCACGCATAGTATTTCCACGCGTTGCAATCTCTACGCTCTGTACTTCCACACGTAGTAGTTCCACGCATCGTATCGCCACGCGTCGTAATTTCACGCACTGCAAACTCCGCGCGTCGTATCTCCACGCTCTGTATTTCCACGCGTCGTATTTCCTCGCGTTGGAATTTCCACGCTTTGGAATTTCCACGTGTCGTATTTTCCATGCGTTGCAATCTCCATGCGTCGCAAACTCCACGCGTCGTAGTTCTACGCGTCGTATCTTCACGCGTCGTAACTCCACGCGTTGGAATTTCCACGCTTTGGAACTTCCACGCGTCCTCTCTCCACGCATAGTATTTCCACGCGTTGCAATCTGTACGCTCTGTACTTCCACACGTAGTAGTTCCACGCATCGTATCGCCACGCGTCGTAATTTCACGCACTGCAAACTCCGCGCGTCGTATCTCCACGCTCTGTATTTCCACGCGTCGTATTTCCTCGCGTTGGAATTTCCACGCTTTGGAATTTCCACGTGTCGTATTTTCCATGCGTTGCAATCTCCACGCGTCGCAAACTCCACGCGTCGTAGTTCTACGCGTCGTATCTCCACGCGTCGTAACTCCACGCGTCGTATTTCAACGTGTTGGAATTTCCACGCTTTGGAACTTCCACGCGTCCTCTCTCCACGCGTCGTATTTCCACGCGTTGCAATCTCTACGCTCTGTACTTCCACACGTAGTAGTTCCACGCATCGTATCGCCACGCGTCGTAATTTCACGCACTGCAAACTCCGCGCGTCGTATCTCCACGCTCTGTATTTCCACGCGTCGTATTTCCTCGCGTTGGAATTTCCACGCTTTGGAATTTCCACGTGTCGTATTTTCCATGCGTTGCAATCTCCACGCGTCGCAAACTCCACGCGTCGTAGTTCTACGCGTCGTATCTCCACGCGTCGTAACTCCACGCGTCGTATTTCAACGTGTTGTAATTTCCACGCTTTGGAACTTCCACGCGTCCTCTCTCCACGCGTCGTATTTCCCATGCGTTGCAATCTGTATGCGCCGTATCTCCACGCGTTGCAAACTCCACGCACTGTATCTCCACGCGTCGTAGTTCCACGCGTCGTATCTCCATTCGTCATATTTCCATGCGTTGTAACCTCCAAGCGTCGTATCTCCAAGCGCTGTATTTCCACGCGTCGTATCTTCACGCGTCATAGTCCTACGCGTCGCACTTCCACACGTCGTATTTTCACGCGTTGTATTTCTACGTGTCGTATCTCCACGCGCTGTATTTCAGCGCGACGTACCTCCACGCGCTGTATATTTCTAGAGTATATTATTAAATATTATTAGATTATATTACTACTAGAGTATATTACTTTATATTACTAGAGTCGTACTGCTATGGGTCGTATCTCCACGCGTCGTATTTCCACGCGCTATATCTCCACGCATCGTATCTCCAAACCATAATTTCCAGAGTATATTATTAGATATTATTAGAGTCTATTACTATTCAAGTATATTACTCTATATTACTATAGTTGTACCTCCTAGCGTCGTACTTCCACACGCTGTATTATCATGCCTCATATTTCCACGCGCTATATTTCCCCTCCTTGTATCTATATAATTAACCTCGATGTCCCAACACCGCCATTTTGAGCTATATTTGTGTTACGCAGTTGGCTATAAAGATCCCTAAGGTTAAGTTCAGAGATCAAATCCTTGGAAAATATACAGAAAAATATTCGCCAATGGTTAGAATCTCCCTATTGGACGTAGCCTCGAATTTCAGCGGAGCTAAGGCGACAGATCCGTTCTATAGATAGATACAAAGAGAAAAGTCGAAGAATGTCTACTGTTTTACGAGGATTTCGCGTATCTTTGGCGCTATTCAGGCATGGGATCCCCTTGCATTTAGATCGAATCTCGTTGAATCTACGGCAGAGGGTAGAACCCGGACAACCGGCCTTCGCTCGAAAATATTGCGAAAGATCGCCGGGTAGATTTCCGACTACAAAAGGTCGCGACAACGAATGTCCCTATAGAACGGAGACAGCCGAATATCGATGAAGGTAATTCACAGGTGTATGCGCGTACATTGAGGTGAAATAAATGATGAGATTTTATTAGAAGTCGATGGTAGTGGAGGAGGCTACTGTTACCGACCGAGCCGATAGAATCGACCGAGCCAGAAACGTGGCTGTTCGATAACTTGAATCTTCGAGACTTCTCCTAACCTTGTTTGCGGGAATGTCAAAGTGCATTCGAATACTGTGATAACCGAAGAAGTGAGCACTTGACCTAACCTAAATTACCGACGAGGGATTGAGTAGAATAGTGTCATATTCCGCCATTTTATTCTCTAATTAGGCGGAGCAGCATTTGCAACGGTACGATTGCATCGTATTACGAGGCAGACGTATGCAAATGAAAACGAAAATGGAAAGGCGTCTACGCACTTCCGGACAGATGTTAAGTCCCTCTCCCCTGTTCCTTCCTGCTTTCTTGCCTTCCTTTCAACGATCTCTTTCCCCCATTGTCCTTCCACATCTAACTACGCGACCGAAGAATAGCAATCGCTTCGACAATGTTACTTATGCTTCATTCACACTTGCTACAATAGACACCATTTCCACTGAATGAAAACCACTAGAGTCATTCCTTTAAACGTAGAATAATGTTCTAGTCTTTAATCTGGATGAAAAAGCAGTTAGGATTTCTATGAGGAGGAAGAACGTTCGTGAGTATAAGGTTCAACAAAGTTGCAGATTATAGATAATGGATACTCGTATGTTTAATGAGCGTAAACTTATGAATTGCCGTGTGGGCACGGAGGTGCATGAGGTGTTCGGGCTTGAATACGAACGCTTAGAGAGGAGGCAATTACTAAGGGTTTAGGTGGGGGACTCGTTTCTAGGAATTAGTGGAATTGAGAAGAAAACTTGCGTGGACGTGTGAGTTAGGTGTGAATTTGTATTGCGTGGTCGTGCTTTTATTGTCATGTGTTAAAGTGATGTGTGTTGAGTTGCTGTGTATTGTATTTTTATGTTGTTGCCACTTGTTGCATTGATATACGTTTTAATTCCATGCGTTGTATTTCCACGCGTGGTACTATCGCGCGTTGTATACCTAAGCGTGGTAATTCCACGCATCATATTTCCACGCGTGGTACTTTCACGCATTGTATTTTCAAGCGTGGAACCTCCACGCGTTGTATTTCCACGCGTGGTACTTCCATGCGCTGTATTTCCACGCGTCGTATTCTCATGCGTTGTATTTCCACGCGTGGTTCTTTCACACGTTGTATTTCCATGCGTGGTACTTTCACGCGTTGTATTTCCACGCGTGGTACTTTCACGCGTTGTATTTCCACGCGTGGTACTTCCACGCGTTGTAATTCCACGCGTAGTACTCCTACGCGTTGTATTTCCACGCGTAGTATTTCCAAGCGTAGTACTCCTACGCGTTGTATTTCCACGCGTGTTATTTCCAAGCGTGGTACTACCACGCATTGTATTTCCATGCGTGTTACTTCCATGCGTTGTATTTCCACGCGTCGCATTCTCACGCGTTATAATTCCATGCGTGGTACTTCCATGCGTTGCATTCCCGCGCGTAGTACTACCACGCGTTGCATTCCCACGCGTGGTACTTCCATGCGTTGTATTTCCACGCATGGTACTTCCACGCGTCGTATTTCCATGCGTGGTACTTCGACGCGTTGTAGTTCCATCCGTGGTACTTCCATGCGCTGTATTTCCACGCGTGGTACTTCCATGCGTTGTATTCCCACGCGTGGTACTTCGACGCGTTGTAGTTCCACGCGTGGTACTTCCATGCGTTGTATTCTCACGCGCGGTGCTTCGATGTGTTGTAGTTCCACGCCTTGTACCTCCACGCGTCGTATTTTCACAAGTCGTGGTTCCATGCGTCGTAGTTCCAAGCGTCGTATCTCCTTGCGTTGTATTTCCACGCGTCGTATCTTCTCGCACTGTACTTCCAGGCATCGTATCTCTTCTTGCTATATTTCCACGCGCTGTATTACACATGTCGTAGTTCCACGCGTCGTAACTCCTTGTGCTGTATTTCCACGCATCGTATCTCTTCTTGCTATATTTCTATGCGCTATATTTATACGAATCGTAGTTCCACGCGTCGAATCTCCTCTTGCTATGTTTCGTCGCGCTGTATTTACACACATCGTAGTTCCACGCGTCGTATCTTCCTGCGCTACATTTCCACGCGTCGCATCTCTTCTTGCTATATTTCCACGCACTGTATTCACATGCATCGTAGTTCCAGGCGCCGTATCTCCTCTTGCTATATTCCCCGCGCTGTATTTACTCGCGTTGTAGTTTCACGCGTCGTATCTCCTTGCGCTGTATTTCCACGCGTCGTATCTCCTCTCGCTATATTTCCTCGCTGTATTTACTCGCGTTGTAGTTCCACGCGTCGTAACTCCTTGCGTTGTACTTCCTCGCGACGTATCTCCCCTTCCTATATTTCCACGTGCTGTATTTTCACATTTCGCATCTCCACACCCTATATTTCCACGTATTATACCTCGATACGTCATGTAGTCATCTGCAATTTCCCACTGTACACCCTCAGTTATATACATACGTCACACAAACGCACAGTATAGTTAACTTTAACCTCTTCGAGTACTACGGCCTATACCTTGTCTCCAGCACAGGTATGTCCAACTATCCAACTATACCAAAGAGTTCAAACCACATATACCCCCGACAGAATTTTGTATAAGAAAGAGTATAGTTAACTTGAACCAGCTCTAGTTGTACGACTACCTTGCATCTCCCATGTATATCCAAGTATTGGACTACGCACAAAGAGTTTGAATCATGATTGTAAGAAAAGAGCGGGGCCAACCGGACGGTTGAAGGAAACGCGAAACCTCGGGTTTGCAACAGTGTTTCGCTACCAGACGAAACACATACCTCGCCGGCTGGTGTTGTGACACCCAAGCTGCGAGTTGTGATACGCACCCGAGGCGGAGCGTGAAAAAACAATGAGCACAGCCACAACAGGACGTGCATTCACGCACACGTGAACCAAAGGACAATCGGTGTGCCTGAACCAGACAAGGTCATTCGTAAGTAGCTCAAGTTCAACTAATAGTATTGTATTACGATACCTACGGCCCTCTTCCTTCTTCTCTTTCTCTTTCACGCTAACCCCTAGCCGCGTTGACCTTTCTCTCTTTCGTCCAGGACGCTTCCTTCGTTCACATGAGCGAACAATACCCGCTGATCAACGGCTGATTAATTCATTCGTCGTTCTCTAATCCCCTTAATGGTCGAGTGTTTCTGAGACCGAGGTTTCAATGGAAGCTTCAAACTTTCGAGGTTGCGTCCTTTCTTCGGAAAGTTTCTTTTCTGGGATTAACCCTTTGTCACCGCTAAGGGACTCACCTGATGCTCGAGGGTCAATGGTTATTTTTACGGACATGTGTCCAATGGTCGTGCAAATGAATAGGATCTGTTACGTTCAGTTTAACGAACATAATAATTCTTTCAATACAGAAATCGTTTTCTATCGACGGAATTTAATTATCAAGGAATTCATCCTCGGATTGAGTCTGTCACGACAGACTCTTCGTCTTCCCACGCCGTATCAATGATTCTCAGGGTTGATAGACTTTACTTCGAGTCTCGTTTCCACGAGGTTATGTAAACCTCACGGTTCTACCGAGGTTTCCACACGAACAGACGTCCGTTTCTGACAACGTCATCGAGTCAATCGATTTCTTTCGCCTGTCGGAGCGGATATTATTGCAAAGCTGTTGTTCAGCACATCAGCAACTTCGGACGGAAAAAAGTCCCTTGAAAACCTTGAGTCATCCAACGTACACAGCTTCCTCCATCAATCTTCGTGCTATCGTTTTGCTTGCTATTTTCCTACCAAATTCTGGTGAATCGCTGCTAATTGCGCGGCGACGAATCTGTGATGGTTTGCAAGATTTATCAACATTGGTCTCGTGAATTTTTAGGATTATTTTTGTATATGGATTTTGCAAGTTCGACGCGTCGTATTTCCACGCGATGGAATTTCACGCGTACTATTTCCACGCGCTGTAATTTCACGCGTAGTATTTCCACGCGTGGTAATTTCACGCGTGGTATTTCCACGCATGGTATTTCCACGCGTTGGAATTTCACGCATGATATTTCCACGCGTTGGAATTTCACGCTTGATATTTCCACGCATGGTATTTCCACGCACTGAAATTTCACGCGTAGTATTTCCACGCGCTGGAATTTCACGCGTGGTATTTCCACGCGCTGGAATTTTACTCGTGATATTTCCACGCGCTGGAATTTCAAGCATAGTATTTCCACGCATTGCAACTCCACGCGCTGTAATTTCACGCGTGGTATCTCCACGCGCTATAATTTCACGCTTGGTATCTCCACGCGCTGTAACTTCACGCTTGGTATCTCCACGCTCTGTAACTTCACGTGTGGTATTTCCACGCGCTGTAATTTCAGGTGTGGTATTTCATGCGTAGTATTTGCACGCTCTGTAATTTCATGATTTGTATTTCCACACATCGAACTACTGATTTTATGAGTACTTGCAAATTGACTACACTATATAAATACAAAAGTCATATTTGGGTGTGTGTCTGTGTGGAGCCTCTCTATATCTACTACACAATATAAATATTTTTATGAACTAAATTGTCTAGTTTATAAATCTCTGAACACTCAAGTTTCTAATGTTAGGTTAGGTAAATTAGGTAGGTTAAGTTAGGTAACTTAGATTGGTTAGGTACGTTAGGTTACGTAAGCTAGATGGGTTAGGTAGGTTAGGTAGATTAGGTGGGTTAGGCAGATTAGGTAGGTTAGATGTGTTACATAAGTTAGGAGGGTTAGGAGGGTTAGGTAGGTTAGGTAAGTTAGGTATGTTATTTTTTTTTAATTGAAGATTACAAAGTTGTGAGTTTATGAAGTAAAGATTTATGTCGCAAGTCGTGTAAGTGACAAAGAATTGAATCTGACACACTTGAAATAAATATGGAAAACAATAAACGAAGATTCAGCAAATGACTTTCACGGTTAAAATGAAACTCGGAAAAAAACTATAAACGGAGCAGTTTTCTGTTGCGAGTAAAAAGACCCATCTATTTTCACCTCTCTTCCAACAATCCAAGCAGAACGCAACAGTGTTTTCCGAGCATGAAACACCATTTGGCGAGGACAATGAGAGCGTGCACGATCACAAGGACACCAATGACATAGCAGTAAATAACCTTCTCGAAAAAAAGAGAGAAAAAGAAGAAAAAATTGTAATTTGTAGACGACGAACGAGGGAACGTAATGGCACTCAGCCTTGACCATGGCTGTCAGTCGCACGAAAGTGAACCTGTTTGCTTGCTCTAGAAAATCGTTTTCGTTCGGGAACAGATGCTGGAGGATCTACAATTACGTACGGGGAGTTAGCAAAAATAAAAGCGCTAAATTTTCATTTTACAAATGTGTTATATTTTATGAAGGAAATTTTAGATTAATTTGAAACTAGAAGATTTGTGTCGCTGTTTGAAAAAGCATTTCGAACGTAATTTTTTGTTAGGTAAATATGAAAGAGGAGATAAACGATAGAACAGCGGTCCGGTGTTCCTACATCGCACATACATTCGATTAACGGCACGATCGATAATGTATTCCGCTCGAAAATAAACTAACCTATACCAATAGCGATGTTACCACTTCCGTCGGGTGACCCCTCATCTGTCGATAAATATTTACGCGTCTGTGAAGTCGAGCTGCAGTGTCAAACGGTCATCGAACGATCTGCCGATTCAGCGACGAATAATCGGGAAAATTTTGCTGATTAACGATGCCGCTGTTACTGGATATGTTGAGTCAATCATTTATGCAAAATATTAGTCTTTTGCGTGCATTTGGTGATTCAAATGACGCGTTCTATGAATCACGTGTTTTATTGTTACTTGGTGTATTGTCTCTCGTTATATTGCCACGTGTTGCGTTCACACGTGTTGAGGTCTATTTCAAATTTGTTATATGCTTATGTTATGTTTTCATATTCATTGTGTTTTGTTCAATCGTATTTTTAATCGTATTTTAGTTGAGTTACCTCGCGTTATATTGCCAGCAGCGTATATTACCATGCGTTATATTGTTAACAAATTATATTTTTGACGCGTTCTATTTGCTACTTGTTATTTTTTTATGTTCTGTATTGACATTCATTGTATTTTTACTTATTGAGTTACCTCGCGTTATATTGCCGCACACTGTATTAATAACAAATCATATTTCTAACGCGTTCTATTTGCTATTCATTATTTCTTCATGTTCTGTATTGACATTCATTGTATTTTTACTTATTGAGTTACCTCGCGTTATATTGCCGCACACTGTATTAATAACAAATCATATTTCTAACGCGTTCTATTTGCTATTCATTATTTTATTATGTTTTGTATTGACATTCATTATATTTTTACTTATTGAGTTACCTCGCGTTATATCGCCGCGCGCTGTATTGTCAACAAATTATATTTTTAACGCGTTCTATTTGCTACTCGTTATTTTCTTATACTCTGTATTCATATTCATTGTATTTTTATATATTGAGTTACCTCGCGTTATATTGCCGCACACTGTATTGTCAACAAATTATATTTCTGTGTGTCAAACTTACAGCGTTTTGTTTACTACTCGTTACTTTCTTATGTTCTGTATTCATATTCATTACATTTCTACATATTGAGTTACCTCGTGTTATATTGCCGCACGTTGTATTATCAACAAATCATATTTCTACATTTTACATTAACAAAAAATCATATAGGTAAGCGTTGTATAAACAAGAGATCACATTTCTGCGCTTTTTATTACCTCGCGTTATATTGCCGACGTACTATACTCCCTCCATTTTGTATTTTCCATGACTTACAATTGAAAATTGCGTTCCCTTGCATTTCTACTTGCCATAATGCACAAATTTCATCAATTCAGTAGTGACCTAATTTGACCTTCCGTATTACAAAATATTTTAAATATACTCGTCTATGCATTTTTCATGACGTTCGTCTGATTTTACCCGAAACAAGTTCTCTATATTTATACTGAAAAATAGTTCCACTCTTTTAACCAACAACCCACAATTTACGATAATGACAAACTTTTTTGTCCAATTCATGAATATTAACTCGATACACGTATTTCTAGTTTATCTGAGTCATCTCTGACGTCTCCGATGTTTTATGCTGAATCAATTCCGCGGCGATCAAACTTGAACTTCAATATCGATTGACTTCAATATCTTCTCGCCACGTTTCATGAATAGCCACTGTTCATAGTCATGTTTGTATATATTTACTCGAGAAATACGTTCGCTTCTTTTACTTTGCAAAAAGATCGAGTCCAGTCACATTGGTTTCCCGCTGACCAAACTTTGACTACGCACACAAACTTACTCTGCATTCATCGTGCATACATTCCTGCTTCTCGAATACGCAAGTAGCCTTCGTACGAATGCATGCAACACGTTTCTTCGTTGTAATTATTTGCATCTTCGAGCAGAACGATAAAATCCTACGAGTCACGTCGATTCTCGACCGATCTCCGACTTAAACTCGGATTCTTTGCTTTGTATAATGCGTTGCGTTACGGCTTGTGGTGTAGACTATCGTTAGGTGGTGGTTCGCTAGGTGGAGGTTCGTTATATGGCGGTTGGTCAGATGGAGGTTCGTTATATGGCGGTTCGTTAGGTGGAGGTTCGTCAAATGGCGGTTTGTCTCCACGGACAATTTTTACACGCGCGAATCTTGTAGATTCGACGCATAGTATTTCTACGCACTGTTATTTCACGCGTGATATTTCCACGCGCTGTAATTTCACGCGTCGTACTTCTACGCGCTGGAATTCCACGCGTGATATTTCCACGCGTAGTATTTCCACGTATGGTATTTCCATGCACGGTAATTTCACGCATTGGAATTCCAAGCGTAGTATTTCCACGCGTGATATTTCTATGCGTTGGAATTCCACGCGTAGTATTTCCACGCGTGGTATTTCCATGCGCCGTAATTTCACGCATTCGAATTCCAAGCGTAGTATTTCGACGCGTGATATTTCTATGCGTTGGAATTCCACGCGTAGTATTTCCACGCGTGGTATTTCCATGCGCTGTAATTTCACGCGGTGGAATTCCACGCATAGTATTTCCACGCGTGGTATTTCCATGCGCTATAATTTCACGCGTTGGAATTCCAAGCGTAGTATTTCCACGCGTGATATTTCTATGCGTTGGAATTCGACGCATAGTATTTCCACGCGTGGTATTTCCATGCGCCGTAATTTCACGCGGTGGAATTCCACGCATAGTATTTCCACGCGTGGTATTTCCATGCGCCGTAATTTCACGCGGTGGAATTCCACGCATAGTATTTCCACGCGTGGTATTTCCATGCGTTATAATTTCACGCGTTGGAATTCCAAGCGTAGTATTTCCACGCGTGATATTTCTATGCGTTGGAATTCCACGCGTAGTATTTCCACGTTTGGTATTTCCATGCGCTGTAATTTCACGCGGTGGAATTCCACGCATAGTATTTCCACTCGTGGTATTTCCATGCGCTATAATTTCACGCGTTGGAATTCCAAGCGTAGTATTTCCACGCCTGATATTTCTATGCGTTGGAATTCGACGCGTAGTATTTCCACGCGTGGTATTTCCATGCGCTGTAATTTCACGCGCTGGAATTCCACGCATAGTATTTCCATGCGCTATAATTTCACGCGTTCTATTTCCACGCGCTGGAATTTCACGCGTAGTATTTCCACGCACTAGAATTTCACGCGTGATATTTCCACGCGTAGTATTTTCACGCGCTGGAATTTCACTCGTGGTATTTCCACGCGTTCGGTATATGGCGGTTCGTTACATGACGGTGCGTTGTATGTGTATTTGTTATATGGTGGTTCATCACGTGGCGGTTCGTTAAATGGTGGTTCATTACATAGCGGGGCGTTATATGGAGAATTCATTACATAATGGCGCGCTATATGAAGGTATGAAGGTTCGTTATATGGTGGCCCGCTATATGGGATGTTCGTTACATGGTGGCGCGCTATATGGAAGTTCGTTATATGGTGGCGCGCTACATGGAGGTTCCTTAAATGACTCTTCTTTATATATTGACAAGTTGTACAGTGACATACCTGTGCATTACATTGCAGCACATTGTCTGTCACGTATTATACCATAATCTTCTACAACCTACAACAAATTCATTGATGTTGATGACGAATTTGTTGATGTAAATATAACAAGACTCCACAACTAAGCACATAATTCTCTAATTACTTCTCTAAGCACATACAATGCTACATCACCAAATCCAAATAACCCAGAATTCGCATCAGAAGAATATCTAGGTCCTTTCTTCCCATCGCAAAAGAAATCGACGATAACCGACGACCAAGAAATTCGACGTAGATCGATAGAGGTATTTATAAACGATCGTGGTCCGAAGAAACCGCAGAAAGAACGTAATCCAATAACGCTTGAAACTGTCCAAAGAACCCGATGATCTCTGGCGTGGCAAGAACAAAGGAATTCGATGGATACTCACCGCAAACGCTGATGTTCGCGTCACGTTCGAGACCACGAGACCACTTATCTAGAATGTGCACCGAAAAAACTGCATCGACTGCACGGTTCGGTCGAGCTAAGTGTTAAGGACACCAACGTGGACTGCTGTTATCGCGTGAACGTGACTTTTCCGCTTTTTTTACCGAGATGCATAAGCACTGCGTATTCATATCCTTCGATTGCGAAATATTGGATAAAAACCTGGATGTCTAGCGATTTTAGACACCTCGAGTCTATCTAGGGACTTTTATTTGAATTTTTGTGTAAGAGTGTCACGAAAAATGAACAGAAAACAGAATCAAAATGTATTGTCAGGATTTAATCAAAAATGCAACTGCAATTTACAAGATTGGTAACGAATGAATCGCTTATTTATTCTCATTCCCGACGCAACTCATTTTAAACGCTCACTCTTCGCTTTAAAACAAACGCCTTATACATCGATACATATGTATCGACAATAATCGATACATCATTGTGCTAATGAACACTATATGGTGTCAACATTGAAAAGGTGAACAGAGAAATGTTTACATTTGTAATATTTTTTTTTAACATTTCTATAAATTGATATACTGTGATAAGAAGTATGACACTGGGTACGGAAAAGCTGACGAGTAAAGTTTGATCAGTTTGGGGGCTAAGTTCGGAGGAAAATTGCAGTACAATTTTTATGGCGTAACTTTAATCGAAATCCTGGCGATGTCTAGTTTAATCAGCGATGTTAATCAGAGATTTTTATCTCAGTTTAACTTGGGACTTGCAAATGAACAGGAGTTTCTATTAACCTTCTATGCGGTGGAATTCCACGCGTGGTATTTCCACGCGCTGTAATTTCACGCGTTGTATTTCCACGCTTTGGAATTTCACTCGTTGTATTTCCACGCTTTGGAATTTCACGCGTTGTATTTTCACGCTTTGGAATTTCACGCGTCTTATTTTCACGCTTTGGAATTTCACGCGTAGTGTTTCCACGCTTTGGAATTTCACGCGTGGTATTTCCACGCTTTAGAATTTCACGCGTGGTATTTCCACGCTTTGGAATTTCACGCGTGGTATTTCCACGCTTTGGAATTTCACGCGTTGGAATTTAACGCGTGGTATTTTCACGCGCTGTAATTTCACGCGTTCTATTTCCGCGCTTTGGAATTTCACGCGTGGTAATTCCACGCGCTCTAACTTCACGCATGGTATTTCCACGCGCTGGAATTTCACGCGTCATATTTCCACGCGTTGGTATTTCACGCGTAGAATTTTCACGCGCTCTAACTTCACGCTTGGTATTTCCACGCGCTGTAATTTCACGCGTCATATTTCCACGCGCTAGTATTTCAAGCGTATAATAAAAAATACAACTAAATGTGGAACATCGGATGCAATTTCCTAAGTTTTGTATTGTCAAATGCAAAGTGTCAAACTAAAAATTCGTGCGACTGGTGATCGAAGCACGCGCCACGAAATTCGAGCACTCATGCGCGAATTGAGCCCAAACACCAGTTGCACTCTTCGCTGCACACGCGTGCACTCGCCACGCAACGAAGCTTCTTTTTCTCGTCCATGCTAATGGGCGTTCCAGTCTGGCCGCAATTGCATTATACGCGCGCGTTATGCAACACAGAGGGCTCTGGCTAACGCCCTCCCCCTTCTCCCCCTCCTTTCAAGGGTGAATCCCTGAGGCACGAACGTTGCGTTCGAGGGCGATCGTTTCGAAGCATCGTTTCACAGGATAATGTATTTTAATGGAAAAAAGAAATTCAAATTTTATGGATCATTTTGTCGTTATCTGGTATTTTCCACTTCTGTCCGCGCGAGTGATTGAACTTCTGACTGTATTTAAATTTATAAGTATCTTCTTTATAACCATGCTTTTTCTAAGCTTTATTTATTTCAAACACCTTCTCTTTTGTGCAGAAAAAGTCAGTTCAGAGGTGATCGATCTTCTTGCAATTTCAACTCATTTTTATTAACAGAATGAAGTTATATACACTTTTTTTTGTCGCTATATCATTCATTTACTTTATTTAAATTACTAAAATCAGTCACTTTATTTAAATTACTAAAATCAGTCACTGTATTTAAATTACTAAAATCAGTCACTTTATTTAAATTACTAAAATCAGTCATTTTATTTAAATTACTAAAATCAGTCACTTTATTTAAATTACTAAAATCAGTCACTTTATTTAAATTACTAAAATCAGTCATTTTATTTAAATTACTAAAATCAGTCACTTTATTTAAATTACTAAAATCAGTCATTTTATTTAAATTACTAAAATCAGTCACTTTATTTAAATTACTAAAATCAGTCATTTTATTTAAATTACTAAAATCAGTCATTTTATTTAAATTACTAAAATCAGTCACTTTATTTAAATTACTAAAATAGAAAAATAAATAATTTGGCTAGCTAGCCTAGCTGGCTAGGGTGACTGAACTTTAGCTAGCCAATTTCATATTTTATCAAAACTAGCATACCTAACCTACCTAACCTACCTAACCCAAGTAGATAGTATTATTCTGTCATTTATTTCATACAACAAAATTAATTTTGAGAGATTGAAACTTCACATTTTTGCAACAATTTCAATTCTAAACCGCATCTCTGATCATTCATCTCTTCAAGACAGATGCTGCAAGAAAAAAAAAGGAGAGTCCCAAATCGAATCTCGGCCTAACGACATCGTCTAATTCTCGAATCAGCCCCGCCGCGAAAAGAAAGGGTCATTAGCGTTTCGACGAGTCAGTGCACGAAAGTGCACGCTGTTCCTCTCGCTCGAAACGGATGGCTCGAGACGAAACATAATGACCAAGAATTTGGTCGGAAGCGTGGACTACTATCCGTTGAGGTTTTGCTGATCGTTAAATTACTCGGCGCGATTCATCAAGCCAGATTTTGCTCGTGGAATCCTAAAATCAACCCCGCTGTTCGACTTAAACAACCTACACCGCCCAAGGCGTGAATTATTAATGTGACTTTCGCGTGAGATAAGCAGAGCTAACCTTTACGGCTCGTGACTAGCGTGCATCCAATTACAAGACTGTTTTCGATATCGATTTACGGCTGCGATCGATGCAGAGGCGAGACTATAATCTGAGCGATACTTGGGTCACTGCTGGTCCACTGTATTATATTAATTAATCCCAGATACATTATCTCACTATTCATTTAACTTTGAACGGTGTTAGACATGAGTATAATGTATGTCGAAGAATGACGGAACTTTCTAAATAGAACGAAAAAAGAATTAATTTTTTTATTCAAAATACATCTGCATCAATAGAGCACTGAGCTCACACAACGTTAATACAGATTTTTTTATGTCGTTTTGTGGAACCGCTTCAAATACAATTATTACAGTGACTTCTCCTAGGAAGAGAACGCGTCGTATTGCAGCACGGAACTATGGCGCGTGGAATTACGACGCATGGAATTAACCCCTTGCATTCGAAGGTGACTTGACTGTTTCCAAACAGCAACTTCAAAATTTAGTTAAGAAGTTAAATGAATTCTTATGAGGTTTATTATTTCTCTACTAATAATTTTCATCTGTTGTTTGTTTCACTATGTTTATACATCTCACGTGTCATGTTATAGAGTCAGTTAAAAAATGCTTATTTAAAATTATTGTATTAAATGTAATGGTGATTGTGAGTCACCTCTCGAGCGTAAAGGGTTAGTAACGCGTAGAACTAGGACGCGTGGAATTACGACGCGTAGAATTATGGTGCGTGGAATTACAGCGCGTAGAAGTACGGCGCGTGGGACTGCAACGCGAGGAATTGCGGCGCATGGAATTACGACGCGTCGAATTAATAATGCATGGAACTATAGCGCGAGGAACTATAGAACGTTGAATTACAATGCGTGGAATTGTAGCGCGTTGAGTAACAACGCATGGAGTTATGGAACATGGAATTACGATGCATGGATTTAGGACGAGTGGAACTATAACGCGTGTAATTAATAACGCATGGAATTACAACGTGTGGAACTACGACGCGTGAAATTACAACGCATGGCGTCACAAAGCATTCCTTTAATAGATGGCGCTAGTTTTCCCCAAATTCGAAAAGCTCCGTTACTTTTCCGACACACAGTGCATTACTCTTTCCCTTGTAAACTCATCAACCAGCTTTTAACCAACATTCAAAGCCTCAAAATTAGTTCGTAGATTCAGGAGATCTCCAAGGAGATTAAGCTACCCACAAGTAGAATAGGACCACAAGTTTGCAGACTGTCTACATCAGTCAAGTGGATTTACTAGTGTTTTCCAGGCGGACGAAGCCCCTTCGAAACTGGAGCGTCTAGCAGACATGTCTGATCAACTAGATCAAGTAGAATCTACTGTCGCTTGGTATGTTTCTATCCATTTCAAGACCATAAAGTGGAGGATGCAATGAAGCAGACGTGACGGGTATTTAACACGGTCGACGCCACAGTAGAAATAGCCTCGTGTATGGCACGTGATATCATAAATTATTAGTTTCACAAAACTTTTGCTTGTGGTAGTACATTACTGTGTCCCTGCATCCTCAAATTTATGCTTTGTTAGGTACATGTGTTTAGTTAAGTACAAGTGTAGTCAGGTACAAGTGCAGTTAGATACAGTTAGGTACAAGTGTTTCAAAGCTCTAGGTTCTTGAATTCTTATATTCACAAATTTCTGTGCTTCAGAATTCATGTATTCCAAAATTCCTGGGTCTCAAAATTTCTACGTCCCCAAATTCCTATATCTTCAAATTCCTACGTCCCAAAATTTCTATAACCCCAAATTCCTATACTCTAGAATTCCAATATCCCAAAATTGCTATATCTCCAAATTCACAATGCGTGAAATTGCGACGCGTAGAATTACGGTGCGTAGAATTACAGCGCGAGGAATTACGACGCGTGGAACTGAGACGCGTGGAATTACGACAGGTAGGACCACGACGCGTGGAAGTACGGCGCATGGAATTACGACGCGTGGAATTACGGCGCATGGAATTACAACGCGTAGAATTAATAACGCGTGGAATTACAAAACGTGGGATTACGACGCGTAGAATTAATAACGCATGGAACTAGGATGTGTGGT
This sequence comes from Megachile leachella, assembly GCA_963576845.1. Taxonomy (NCBI): domain Eukaryota; kingdom Metazoa; phylum Arthropoda; class Insecta; order Hymenoptera; family Megachilidae; genus Megachile; species Megachile leachella. Next base: position 5,337,849 of record OY756262.1, on the reverse strand, counting down.
ATTACAACGCGTGGAATTACAAGACGTGGAATTAATAGTGCGTGGAACTAGAACGCCTGGAATTACAACGCGTGGAATTACGAAGCGTGGAATTAATAACGCACGGAATTAATAACGCGTGGAATTACGAAGCGTGGAATAAATAACGCGTGGAATTACGAAGCATGGATTTACGAAGCGTGGAATTACAAAGCGTGGAATTACGAAATGTGGAACTACGACGCCCCAAAATTCCTCTATATACCAAAACCTCCACACACCCACCTTCCTACACCCCTAAATCCCTACAGCCCCATATCTCCATCCCACATCCATCCCTACATTCCCACACTTCAATATTTCTCCATTTCCAAATGATCACGCAAAGTTTAATTATACAGGCATGTTGTGGTTTGAAGAAAGCGTCGCGTAGTGATATATCTCGGTGAACGAAACCACTCCCATAGCTATTAGGGATTCACCAGGCGTCCGAGGAATGAAAATGCATCCTCAGCTATTGTCCTCGTCCTTACTCCGCGCTGGCGAGGCACATTCCGGCTACCATTGCCAGAAACGTCGGGCATCTAATAATTTTACTTTCTACACTGTCAAAAATTTTTCAAGAATTTTCTTCAAAATTGTACATCTCATTCAGAGAACAACTTTTGATCTCGCATCGTTTCTGTTCGTTATTTAAACTGCGATGTATATTCGCTTGGAACCTTTCCCAGCAAAAGCGACCAGTTCTCTGGTTTCTGAAAGCGGTACTCGTTCCCTCGTATTTCCCCACTTTCCTCGTCATTTGCGAGCTCTTTCGAAGCATCCTTTCATCGTACTCGCCTCTACGCAGCTCTCCCTTTCTCGCTTCAAACGCTCTCCACGAGTTACAGCTCTCTACTGTCTCTAACTACCATTTAATATCAATACTTTTTTATTTATCGCTGTTCCTCGTAACTCCCAAGAAAATGTTTCAATACTTCAATCAAAATTATTTAACAGACATTTTGAACCCTTATCCCTTTCTTTTAAATATCAAAGATTTTTAATATACTTTACAAAAATATATTACTTCGTAACAACTGATTTAGTTACAAATTAGATAAATCTCATGCAGTTCAATATTTGTTTATACACATAATAATTTTCAATATTTCATGCAAGATAAATATTTTTGTAAATAGTAAATAATGTTAATAAGAATTGCCAGATACCAGATATTTCCGAAAGTGTAGGAAATCCAGTTGAGAACCACTGCTCTAAAGACCACACGAGTAATGTCGTGCTCAAGAACTCGCGGTATGAGCGAGCAATGTTTTCAGCTCGGTCACTAGTGCCAAGGGAAAGCGCCCACAATGCAATCGCGGCGACGTACGATCGCCCACAAAAACATTAGCTCCAGCCTGCACTTGCAACTAGCGACGGATTCGAGTCACTCGCGAACATTTATTTTCAAACAACTAACGTGCTTGAACAAAATCTATGCTATTACATAAATTTCTACTTTCTGAAGTTAATTTAAGTTATAGACAGTGATTAGAGTTAATTTGAGTTAATAGAAGTGACTGCATTTGGTTGAAACAGGCTTTGCTTTGAGATCAAGTTAGTGTAAGTTCTTTGTTGTTCATTACAAATTAAGTGAAGCAAAATTTAACGTTATACTTATGTTTTATTATAGAGATCAGTATAGTTTGAAGGGTTTGAGGAGTATCTAATAAATAAATGCAATAAGGGAACTAAGTTTGCTTTTAAATTAATCAAAACAGTTCGTATATTACCAAAAATGAAATGTAGATTTAAAACTCAAAGAAACCTACTGAAAATATGTCTTCCATGCAGGACATAAGTACGAAAAACACAATTGCCCACATATCTTTCACAATTGTGAAACCGTAAAAAATTGTCAAGAACCTCAAAACTATTTCGTGATCACGAATATCGATGAGTGATGAATTTTCGTGAGTTTGGTGAACAAGAATGAACTTAAATGCAGTTCAGAGCCATCGTACCCGAGTTTGGCCTATACCGCGCACTCGGTCACTCGCACTGTCCAGAGTGTGTCGACCGTGTGTGTACGTGAGCATTCACGAGCGCGTCCGTGTACACACGACGACGAGGAAGAAGGAGGCGTAGGAGAGGGGACGGGGAGAGACGAGCGAGCAACGCGGCCGTGTATATGTGGGCTAAAAATGATACGCTGGCCGCGGTGACGTCATGCGAAGTTAGCCCGTCTGCCGACGATTGCACTGACTGCAGCCAGCCTCGGCAACTATGCCTTCGTCGTTCAAAGTCGCCGCGCGACTCGTCGTTTTCGCGCTTCTTCAGGCGAACCGCCATCGAATCCGGTTTCCCTCGCTATGCGTCGAGATCGATCACCAAGACCGCGCTCCGAACACTGCCTTCTTCGGGTAGATCGATCTTTCGGGGTATATAGGTTCTTGGGTGACGAGATTCGGCCAACTCCTTCGACCGCTCGCTACTCGCAAGGTCGAATTCTTTAGCGTCGATTTACGAGCCACCTTTTTTTGCGCCCACGTTCCTAGTACGGAGACGCGTCTAACCCGTTCCTCGCGGCAGAATACAGCGCTATTCTACAACCGTTCTTTTTACCTACTCAATGGATTTACGTACTTTCGTTGGCAGACTTTTTGCGACAGGGAAATTCGTACGGTTACTCGGACAAAAACGAATAGTCGGTTCGGTGAATGCATTCCTGTGTGTACTGAACTTTTAACTGGATGTTGCAACGTATTGTTCATTTATACACTTTACTATCGTTAATATTGTTAGGGAGCATTTTTATTTGCAGCAGAAATTCGGTAGCGTTCTTTTATGACGAAATTCTCCGGCATAGTCGGTTCGGTGAATGCAGTACTGCGTGTACTGAACTTTTAACTCGGTGTTGCAAGTTACTGTTCATTTACACACTTTAATATCATTGTTATTTTACTATTGTTGCACTAATATTATCAGGTACCATTTTTATTTGCAGCAAAAATTCGGTAGCGGTGATTTATGACAAAATCCATCCGGCATAGTCGGTTCGGTGAATGCAATACTGTATATACTGAACTTATTGAACTTACTGTTCATCTATACATTTTATTAAATCATTAAACGTATAATAAAACCTTGACAGTCAAAATTTGGTTCATTATGCGTCTTCAAGTTTCAATTTTATTTCAATACTTCTTATGTAGTTTTACAAATTTGTGTACACTATATATGTTTTGTACTTTAGTACCAATTTTATACTTCACAATAGAAATTCAATATGTGCGTTCAAGTTTCATTTTTATTTCTTATGTACTTCTTATGTACTTTTATAAATTTTTGTACATCATATATGATTTTTACTTTAGCATCAATTTTATACTTCACAATAGAAATTCAATATACCTGTTCAAGTTTTAATTTTATATCTTATGTACTTCTTATGTACTTTTATAAATTTTTGTACATCATATATGCTTTTTATCTCACTACAAAAATACCCTGCAGCAGAAATTCATTTAAAACAAAAAGCGCCTAGTCGTTTCAGTAGCAACATGCACCTTCCCCTAATCATTAATCACTTACCATGCATTCTCTTATATAACGTACAGTAAAATTGTTGCAGCTAGCGTGTTCGATCTAGATAAACTTATCGAATTTTTACAAGTAACTGCCCAATTTTTTCCCTCGATAAAATTACAATTTTCCTTCAAGCAGTCTCAAAGTATATAGTTTTTCGATTTCCGGGAAGCGCGCAGAAATAGTCGATCGCGCATTATTATCAAACGAGCGTTAAAAATGAGCCGAGATGCGTTATGCAGCTGGCTGAAAGAGGTACATTATTCATTTGATCTCTACGACAGCCTTGACGCGACTTGCGTGGTCAGCTGATGTGGCGATCAACTGATATTCATGGTGCCACTGGAGCAGAATTTATACTCTTCCTGCGGATCCAGCCACGATATGGAATTAAACGAGAAAAGTAGCCGTGAATCGAGTTGATCGATGAACCGTGACAAAGGAAGCTGCGGACAAGAAAATGGTGGCTAACGCGACTATTTTTAACGCATCGTTTGACGAGAAAATTTTTGCTCAGACCTTCATTTTTATGATCTCCTCATCCACAGATAAGATTATGATAAGACTTTCACGAATTACTTTCAAAATTTCTTCTACAAAATCTTTCGAGAAAATTTCTAGCACACGTTTCAATTAATTTAATTTACGTACCGTGACGAGATTGTTTCTACTTGTCGAAGAATATTTTTACACAAAGTAGAATTGTAGCGCGTTGAGTAGCGACGCGTGGAATTACGATGCATGGATTTATAACGAGTGGAATTACGCGTGGTATTAACTCTTACCGTGTCATTTATTTAACAGATGTGTCAGTCAAGACTAACTATTCAGAACTATAGCATCAACCCTTAAATACATGATTTTCTAATGTTACATGAAAAAATCAACTAACAAAATACCTTGAAAGCGGTTGATTCAAATTAAAACGAACAGATGACGCTATTCTCTATTTGATTGGTACGTGGTATATCTGCAACACTACTCATTGCAGGTTTCCTACATTTTGTATATAATTTATAAGATTAAAACTGGTATGTTGCATTTATACAACTATATGCATTTAACGGTTAAAACGAACAAAGAAAATTAAAGTGTGAGTATTTTATATTCAGGGATCCTTGATAATGCAACTTTTAGTTGGACCTAAATTTCAAATTGAAGAATGTTCAAAGTTTGAATAAGGTTTGTCAAATTTGAGTTGTAGGTGCGTCACGAGTGGGACTCGTCAAAGTACGGCAAGGGGTTAATAACGTGTGCAACTATAGAGCGTAGAATTGCAATGCGTGGAAATGTAGCGTGTTGAGTAATAACGCGTGGAGTTATGTTGCGTGGAATTACGATGCATGGATTTAGGACGAGTGGAACTACGACGCGTGGAATTAACAACGCGTGCAACTAGGACGCGTGGAATTACGAAGCGTGGAGTTACCACGCGTGGAATTAACAACGCGTGGAATTACGACGCGTGGAGTTACGAAGCGTGGAATTAATAACGCGTGAAATTACGAAGCTTGGAATTAACAACGCGTGAAATTACGAAGCGTCGAATTAACAACGCGTGGAATTACGACGCGTGGAATTAACAACACGTGGAATTACCACGCGTGGAATTACGAAGCGTGGAATTAATAATGCGTGAAATTACAACGCGTGGAATTACAAAGCGTGGAATTACGAAGCGTGGAATTAATAATGCGTGAAATTACAACACGTGGAATTACAAAGCGTGCAATTAACAACGCGTGGAATTACAAAGCGTGGAATTAACAACGCCTGGAATTAAAAAGCGTGGAATTACAAGGCGTGGAATTACGAAGCGTGGAATTAATAACGCGTGAAATTACAACGCGTTTCAATTAATTTAGATGTCTACATACCGTGACGAGATAATTGTTTCTATTTTTCGAAGAATATTTTTTCGTTGTTAAAGTTTTTAACGTGTATCTTGTTTGGACGCGTTAATTTGAGTATTAATTTGAGTACGCGATTTTCTGCGGAGCAAATGTGGAAAGTTTGCTTTCGAGATTTGCAGCATGAGCGTGCAAAGTTCAACGAAATTAAACGGTGGAATTTCGATCTGGATTCGAGCGTTCTTCGACCGCTGCTTTTCCACCGAGGCTTTATCTGAAGGCAACGCAAACATGATCATATAATTTTATCAGCCAGGCCTGTTACGACATCGACGAGGTCAACGGAATGCGTTTTCCAGTAAAATGCAACCGATCACTGTTTTAACGGCGTCGTTAAACCGTGTTACCTCGATCGATCAGGGAATCTGTTCACCCACCATTTTTTCCCATAAGTTTCTACAACTTCACCCTTTATCACAGTAGACATATTTTTTTACAATTATTCAATTATGGAGTTTAAGACAGAAATATGAAAAATTAGGTTTCTATTTTTACCCACATTGATATTTTTCAGAAAAGTCCCTTTTTAAGAAAAATTATAAATTGTGGAGTTCAAGATAGAAATGTGAAAAATTAGATTCTTATTTTAAGCTTCATAAAAGCACTATATTTTAAAAAATTCTTTTCTTGAAAAAAGTATATAAATTGTGAAGTTCAACATAGAACATGAAATATGAAAAATGTGGTTCTTATTTTAACCCACATGAAAGTACAATGTTTTAAGAAAAACTTTTCTTCATTTGAGAAAAGTATATAAAAGATTTTAAGTAGGAAGATTGAAGGTTGTCGAAATGGAGGATTGACATCGTTCACCGAAGAATTTGCAGGAAGATATATATCCGTTGGTAAAAAAGTTTCGATGACGAAAGATACTGTTCATCATCGTCGCGTGGCCATCGATCACGATCCCCGACAAGTTATTCAAACGTCCATCACGATTTCGCGTTCTTTTAGCGCCTGTTCTTCGTCCCACGGTTTCGTCACCTGTTTAAGGTCTGTGGTGGCGTATGTACGTTGTCAAATAAAATTCACAAGTTACGGGCCTCGAAATTTGTTAATTTTCATTCATACTTGAACAGTGGTTGGAGTATTATCATTTGAAGTCATTAAGATACTCTTTGCACTGTTTGAAGAATTTTAACATTTTTTTGTCTTTGATTAATTTACAAGTTTTCTTATTTTGAATGTGAACATAACCTAACTTAAATAATGCACCTAAATTAAACTCAATACACAATGAATTTAATTCTAACATAGAACATAGACCTAACCTAAATTTGTTTTAGTAGTAAATTGAATCTAAACTAACCATAACCAAAAAGACAGATAAAAAAACTGACATGTAACATAAACACAATTTAACCTATTCTAATAATAATTTACATTTATGAACATAAGCATAACCTAAAACTATCAAAAGTCTTACATAAAATCTAAACCTAACTTAACTCTACTCTAACAATAATTTAAATCCAACCTAACCATTACCTAAACCTATAAAAAATCTCACCTGAAAACTAAACCTAACCTACCTCTACTCTAATCATAATTTAAATCTAACTTAACCATAACCAAAATCTATCAAAAACCTAACATGAAACCTAAACCTAACCTAACTTTACTATAATCATAATTTAAATCTAGCCTAACCATAACCTAAACCCAGCTGAAACCTAAACCTAACCTAACTCTATTCTGACCAAAACTTAAATTTAACCTAACCCTAACTTAAATCCATCAAAAACTTGCCATGCAATTAAAACCTGAACCTCCAAATCTAAACATAAATCCTAATTGAAACCAAACTGCCACCCTAATATGAATAATAAAAAAAATATAACCTCTAACATAACCTAACCTACGAAACTGCAAAACCGACAAGATGAAAAATTTACAATCATTATAAAACCGACAACGTTCATAAATTCGAAAAGTCCACATCTCTTTACAAGATTTTTCCTCCATTTTACATAATCCACGCCTGAACGTCTCCTATAAAAACTTGCGAGACGTTGAACGTAATCTTGAAAAACATCATCAAGATTCAAATTCCGACATTAATCTGAAAAGAGAGGATGTACTCGAGGCCGAGCAAACATTTGGAGACGTTAATTCTGAAAATAAGAAAGCTTTGATAAGAAATCGCGAGGCTAGCAACCTGTCGGTTGATCAGAGAATCGGACGTTTACCGAGAAACGTCGGTCAAAACACTCGCGAAATTGGGACGCGTGCCTATTTTTCGATTGTGACGCAATCAGTATGCGCCGCGTGATGCATCTCGAGGAGTACAATGCTTTCCGCTCGATCAGTACACGCGGACCGGGTCACGCCGAACACATTTAATTTTATCGCATCTCGTTCTATCGATAAATGGCGAAAACGCTGTGTTACCGACGATGGTACACTTCCTAATCAATTAATCCTTAATTGTATCTTATGGTGACAAATCTTAGGATTTAGACGTTGAGGGGATTATTTGTGGATTTGGGAATTAGGATTTTGGGACGTGTGGATACTGGGATGTAGGGATATTGGAATGTAAGGGAATTGGGACGCAGGGGTATAGGGACGTGGCAGTATTGGGACGCAGGGGTATTGGAACGTGGAGATACTGGGGCGTAAGGATATTGGGACGCAAGAGTATTGGAACGCAAGGGTATTGGGACGTGGAGATACAGGGACGCAAGGGTATTGGAACGCATAGGTACTGGGACGCATAGGTATTCGAACGCATAGGTATGGGGACGCAAGGGTATTGGGACGCGTGGGTATTGGAACGCAAGGGTATTGGAACGCATAGGTACTGGGACGCATAGGTATTGGAACGCATAGGTATTGGGACGCAAGGGTATTGGGATGCGGAGGTATTGGAACGCAAGGTTATTGGGACGCGTGGGTATTGGGACGCGTGGATATTGGGACGCGTGGCTATTGGGGCACAAGGGTATTGAGACGCGTGGGTATTGAAACGCAAGGGTATTGGGACGCGTGGGTATTGAGACGCGTAGACATTGGGACGCGTGGGTATTGGGACGCGTGGATATTGGGACGCGTGGGTATTGGGACGCAAGGGTATTGGGGCGCGTGGATATTGGGACGCAGGAATATTGGAACGCAAGGGTATTGGGACGCGTGGGTATTGGGACGCGTAGATATTGGGGCGCAAGGGTATTGGAACGCGTGGATATTGGGACGCGTGAGTATTGGAACGCAAGGGTATTGGGACGCGTGGGTATTAGGACGCGTGGGTATTGGGACGCGTAGATATTGGGACGCAGAGGTATTGGGACGAAGGGGTATTGGAACGTGCAGTTACTAGGCCGTAAGGATATTGGGACGCAACGGTTTTGGAACTTGATGTTTTGGGACTTAGAGATTTGGAACTTGGTATTTGTGAACCTAATGACTTATAGAACTGAACATTAACGAATTTGGGAATTTGCATGTTTGGGAGTACGTGACCTATAAAATAGGACTTTATGATCTAGTGACATCGAATCTAGGGATTTAGAAACATAGTTACCCAAGATTGAGAATCCAGATATTTATGAAACAATCGAAGAAGCCTACTTGTGGATCTGGAGACTCAAACGGCTACCTAGAGTTGTGAAACCTAGAAATTTAGAAATTTGGGAAGTTAGGAAATTATATAGTTGGAAATTAACGAATTTGAGAACATGTGACCTAGGAAATGATGCTTGGGAACATAGGAACACGTAGGTCCACATTAAAGTTACGTAGGTCCACATATGAAGTTTGAAGAGTTAGTAGTTTTTTCAAAATTTAAAAATCCACAAATTCAAGGAAAAGTAATATGGATGCTAGGGAATTTGAACATCTCTAACACCACTAGTTTCGAACATGCTAACTTAACATAACCTACCCCAATCTTAAAAACACACAACTTGATATGAATACACTCGAAAAATATTTAACAATACCAAATCAAAAATGTGAATCACCAAATAAGAAAAAATTTGGTATTGGGTCAAAGAATTCCCTTTAAAGGTAGTTTCCCCGTCTGGTTTTAAAAGGATCGCACATAATCCCACCGTCGAAGATCCACTCGCAAATGCCTCGGTGGCCTGGTTAAAAATGCATTTCGTCCGAGAAGGGTTTCCTCGTCCCGGAAGGGGGACGTGCACGGATTCAGCCAATAAGCGACGATAGCGTCGGTAACGTAGACAGCCTGACGACATTGGTCGGTCAAGTGAACCGCGCCAACGAACTTCGAAATCGAAACTTTGCTATTGATCCCCAAATGGAAAAGCAAAGACCTGACCGTAACGTCGGTTAGATAACGCTGGGTCACCGGGTCATCGTCGTCTTCCGACAACATTGCCGTTTCCTTGGAATAACGCGCCACGTATGTGTCTTGATTACGCTCGCATATTTCTGGAGATGGGTCGTTGCTACTTCGCTGTTATTTAACCAACGCCGGTGCAACGCGGAGCACTGCGCAGGCGCGCGCGCATGCGCATGCGCGCCTCAGATACGAATGTTCCGATTACTTCTTTTTATTATTGAAATATCTCTCCTCACTGCTGCGAATTAACATCGTTTCTTTGAACATTTTCAAATAAATTTATCAAAAATAAATTGTTCTGTTTAATCGAAAAATATTTCGAGAGCTTCCGTCGTTCAAGGTTTTTTTGGTTTATGGAACACCTTGGCCTCGGTCGAAACTCGGTCACGAGTTCCAGAAAGTACGGTAAAACTTTGCCGCGATAAAACAGGCAATAATATTTAATGGCATTTAAATTGTCATTTTCACCGTTTATCATTCCTAATTTGCCTTAATGACGCGTCAATTTACATAATCATCGATAACGTAAAATATAAGGGCGATTTTCTTGACACGAAATTTTGATGGAAAATAAAACGCGGTGTAGAAATCGAAACGCTAAAGGCTGTTTTTCAAGTTGGCGTCCATGATTACGTAACGCACGTATAAGAAAACTTGTCACTCGACTCGTTTGTACGTTTATCATCCTCCATTCTCACCGAGACAGCGTTGGATGTGCACCGTGATAATGCATGACTCTTATCAGCACCCGAAGACTTCTCTATGTAAGTACGTTTTCCGTGGTCGTGCTTATCGGCCGCTATCGATGTAACATCGGATAAAAAATGTCGATGGTCGTTCGACCGACGCCACATTTCAAGAAACACTCGACGTTATGAAAGAAAGAAAAAAAAAACGATCCCAGATTGCCGGCTATATCGGCCGACCCTGTGAGTGCAATGCAAACACTATGAAATCCGTGGCAGATTTTTTGCAATGAAATGATGGAAAGATTTCGAAATTCAATTTTTTTTGAGAATGGAAATTGGTGTTCACGCGATATCGCGGGTTTGGAGAGATTAGATTATTAGGCAATTTTGTTGTAGGTGGAGTTTTGAATATTCTCTGTTTACTGGGTTCTTAGGATGGTTCAGGTTGTTGAACTATAGTAATCTATAGATATATGTAAGTTTCTGAATTTTAATATTTACAGATGTATAAATTGGTAGAGTTTTGGTTTTCAAAATTAGTAGGTGGACGAATCTCTAGATTATCGAATTTACAATTTTTCAAGTCCTAAATTGCCAATTACGCATTTTCACAAATCCCTATATCTTCAAATTTTCGTCTTCAAAAACCCTAGATCACCAGATTTATAAATTACCAAATTTCTATTTTTTTAAATTGTTAAATTACCAAATATCTGTTTTCATAAATCCCTATATTTCCAAATTTGCATTTTCCCAAATTCCTAGATTACCAAATTCAAATTTTCCAAATTCCCTAGATCATCAAATTTCAATTCTCCAAATTCCCTAGATCATCAAATGTCCACCTTCCAAATCCTTAAGATTACCAACTCCCTAGATTACCAAATTACCACCTTCCAAATCCCTAGATGACCAAATTTCCATTTTAAAGAATTCCTAGATTACCAAATTTCCAATTTAAAAAATCCCTAGATCATCAAATTTTCACCTTCCAAATCCCTAGATCATCAAATCCCTAAATTACCAAATTTCCATTTTCACAAACCCCTAGATCAACAAATTTCCATTTTCAGAAATCCCTAGACTACCAAATTTCCATTTTGCCAAATCCCTAGATCACCAAATTCTCACCTTCCAAGTCCCTAGATCACCAAAGTCATAAATTACCAATTTTCTATTTTGCCAAATCCCTAAATACCCAAATTTTAATTTTCACAGATCCCTAAATCACTAAATTTCTATATTCCCAAGTTCCTAGCTCACTAAATTCCCATTTTCTAAATCCCTAGATCACTAAATTCCTAAATTACCAAATTTATATTTTTTCAAATCCCTAAATCTCCAAATTTCCATTTTCCCAAATCCCTAGATCACCTAATTTCCATCACTCTAAATCTCTAGATCACTAAATCTCTAAACCCCTAAATTACAAATTTCCCCAAATCCCTAAATCCCAAAATTTCCATTCTCCTAAATTACTAAATCCCCAAATTGCCATTTTCTCTAAATCCCCAGATCACCAAATTTCCATCTTTTTAAATCCCTAGATCTCCAAATCCCTAAATCCCTAAATCCCTAAATAAAAAATTCTCCAAATTCCAAAATTTCCATTCCCCTAAATTACTAAACCCTCAAATTTCTATTTTCCCAAATCCCTATATCCCCAACTCCCATTTCCCAAATCCCTAGATCCCAAAACCACCACCTTCCCAAATTTCCCCAAACTCTCATCTCCCCAAATTGAATATCCCTAGAACCAACACCAAATCCGAACAATCCGCCATAAATCATTGTCAAACGCAATTCTCACGACAGAATCTCAACGCAATCTCGTTGGACCGTAACGCCAGTGGCGCTCCGCGTTCTCGAATGATCGACGATCGAACTCCAAAGTAGAAAGCCTCCGCTCCAAAAGCAAACATGTTTACTCAAATAATTCGGACACATCAGAACACGAAAAAAAAAAGGAGGAATTATTGTCCAGGAATGGAAAGCGTATCTTGTTCGACAGAATCTCGACGCACGGATCCGTTTCAATCAACACCGATATCCGTAGATTTAAATTTCCAAGCGACGTCGGTCAGTCGTTAAATTTGAATTTGTAATAAGAACTGACTCGACGCGAGGGACACTTTCCTGGCAGAAGAGAAAGAAAGAGATGCCGTGTCACGTAGTTGAAACGACGAGCCACGCATACACCGTTATTTCTTTCTCTCCGACAACGTGATTTCGAGGTGAAAACTATAATCGTGAAAAACCAAAGGCCAGCCTGATACCAATGTTTACTCTCAGACTAGGCTGCATGTAAACACGTCGGGAGCCACTGACCATTGGGAGAAAAAAATGGTCGCGCGCAAACATGGCCGACATTTTGTTTTTATTATTTGGGTCAAAATTACTGACTTGCACTTTTATAATTATTGTAACTTATTTATAGTATCATTTATAGTATATATTATTACATTATTTGTAGTATAATATATGGTATATATTATTACATTATTTATAGTGTAATTTATAGTATATATTATTACATTATTTATAGTGTAATTTATAGTATATATTATTGTATTATTTATAGTATAATTTATAGTATATATTATTACATTATTTATAGTACAATATATGGTATATATTATTACATTATTTATAGTGTAATTTATAGTATATATTATTACATTATTTATAATATAATTTATAGTATATATTATTACATTAATTATAGTATAATATATGGTATATATTATTACATTATTTATAGTATAATTTATAGTATATATTATTGCATTATTTATAGTATAATTTATAGTATATATTAATGCATTATTTATAGTATAATTTATAGTATATATTATTGCATTATTTATAGTATAATTTATAGTATATATTATTGCATTATTTATAGTATAATTTACAGTATATATTATTGCATTATTTATAGTATAATATATAGTATATATTATTGCATTATTTATAGTATAATTTATAGTATATATTATTACATTACTTATAGTATAATATATAATATATATTATTACGTTTTTTGTAGTATAATATATAGCATATATTATTACATTACTTATAGTATAATATATAGTATATATTATTACATTACTTATAGTATAATATATAGTATATATTATTACATTATTTATAGTATAATATACAGTATATATTATTACATTATTTACAGTATAATATATAGCATATATTATTACATACATACACTATAACATATAATATATATTTTCAGTATTATATTTTGATATAACCCCAAATTCTGTTGCAGTTAAAAAATTAACCTCCCCAGGTCATGTTTAAATAAAGATAATTTTATCTAATGACAGTTAAAAAGAACAAAAACGTTCATACACCTATGACTATTAAAATAAAAAGTGAATGTCTATACACGAGTCTTTGTACTAAAAATATAATAAATGTAAAAATATAACAAATGTAACATAATATAGTAAATAAAAAAAAAAAATGTAAAATGTGAAGGGCACCGTAAATGTGAAGTACGGTGATGAACACGTGTATGACACAGTGCAAGGTAGAAGAATTCGCCGCGTGTCCCATGGACGTAGTCATAGTTACAGGTTAATAGTAACGCGGGGCATTCGTATTTAGAGGAAGTGGTCTCGATATCCTGTGTTAGACGCTGGCTATTTACGGAAGGAATCGAAAGTGAATCGAAGAGGGTATGATTTCATTGAGCGTAAGAGAAGATCGAGGCGCGTGTCAGTGTCGTTTGCGACACTCGCGACGGAAAGAACCTCTGCGCGAGGCAGAGTTCACCGGATAAATTCAAAGCGATGGTGGTGGTATGGTGTCGCACCAACACAACTCGACCCACTCTCCCGGTCCCCGATCTGACCTCGCGCGCACATTCGTTCACGAACCTACCTCACTTTGCCCCGCGACAGATGTAAACAAAGTTGTACCCCGGTGTCCCATCAACCGACAGAACAGACCCGGTTAGAGCGAGGATTTCGCGAGGATAGAATGAATGTACTCACATAACGAGGTGTTACACGGTGAACCGTCGGTGCTCCGTTACTGACGCACGGTCCCTTCGAACTTGGCGGGCGGTCCCTTTAAGGGCAACACTGCACACTGGGTATTTTACACGTGTAGCACACGTCACTAGCTAATTCAACTTGTCTGTCGAAACGCACCACGAAACGGAGCCGTCGACACCGGTCCGGCCTCGCCTCGCGAAACCACGGCGACCCGCGTCCGCGTCGTTTTCGTCTGCTCCTCTCGTCGATTCCCTGGCTTTTTCTCTTTTTTTTCTCTCTCGCTCCGTCGACGACACACACAGATACCGACGTGCGTATCGGTGAAAGGGGAGCGACGATACTCTCCTCGCGTGTACGATTTTACTCACACACTCGTTTTATGATCTCTCTCTCTCTCTGTCCGACACGAGACACGACCACGGGAATCGATGACGGGGACACAAAACCGGGACTGAACGTGCCACCACCGTATACGGAACGGTCGAAACGAAACAGGCCAAAAGACGTTTGGGAGCTATTACGCACGTTACAAACTCCGCTCACCGCTGAGAGTGCAAGCGCGCGACTGCGGCGCCCGACGCCGTTTATGCGCCGGCCGACTGTTTCCGACAGTAGCCGCCGTCCTCGACAGTGGCGCCACCAGCGAGCCACTGCCCTATCACCAGCCGCGCACGAATTTGAGGACCGACGATACCACGCTACACTTGCCTGCCCTCTCCTTTTCTCTTTTCTCGCCTTTCCTCCATTTTTTTTTTCTTTATTTAAGATATCCATAACATGCAATTCACACTGTTACTGCATTTTTATTACCATGGAAATTAAGTACTATTCTAACATCGAATTTTAATATTCGTTTTAAGAGGAGACATATACCGTGACACAAAACAGTATGAAGCATATGACACTGGGTTTCGTGACGTTAATTTCTGGGACTGTATAACTTTCACTGTGACAGTGTAGGTTACTGTCATGGTGGCGATGAAAAGTAGCAGTGACACTGGTTTTCATTTTATGACATTAACAGTAATATGTCTGCAGGACACTATATTGTAATTTTTGCCGCCATGACACTGTAGATCACTGTCATGGTGGCTCTAAAAGCTAGAAGCACTATGACAATGGTTTTCATTTGATGACATTAATAGTAATACGTCTGCATGACACTATATGGTAACTTTTACCGCCATGACACTGTAAGTCACTATCATGGTGGCTCTAAGAACTAAAAACACTATGACACTGGTTTTCATTTTATGACATTAATAGTAATACGTCTGCATGACATCATATTGTAACTTTTACCGCCATGACACTATACGTCACTGTCATAGTTACTATAAAAGCTAAAAGCTCTATGACAATGGTTTTCATTTGATGACACTAATAGTGACACACCTGCATGACACCATATTGTAACTTTTCCCGCCATGACACAATGGCCGTCGTCGCTATGAAAAACTGCCACTGTTTTCATGTCATGACGTTAATAAACATATTTCTACATAACATATCATGCTACCTAATGTTCCTTGTGAAAACTGGAGAACGTCACTTAATTCCTTGAACCTGACAATCATTCTTAAAATTCCGCTTAAAAGTTCCCGCCATTTTTGCATAAAATATATGATGCGACCTATCTGATGTTCCTTATGAAAACTGGAGAACGTCACTTAATTCCTTGAACTTGACAGTCATCCTTAAAATTCTGGTTAAAAGTTCCCGCCATTTTTGCATAACATATGCCTACCTAACGTTCCTGAACATTACATATCTTCTATATTAATAGAAGAATGTCAGCTAATTCCTTGAACCTAAAAATCATCCTTAAAATTGCGCTTAAAAGTTCCCGCCATTACTGTATAACATAAACCTGATGTTCCGGAAAATTATCTCCTATATTAATAGAAGAACGTCACCTAATTCCTTGAACCTGAAAATCGTCCTCAAATTCCGCCTAAAAGTCCCCGCCATTTCTAACCTAAAACTGACTCTGTAAAACCGATATATGCAAATGCGGTACATAAAGCGTCAGTTTATCTTCGTATAGTATTCATTAGCTGAGTTAGCATAAAAAAAGTGTCGACAGAGGCGTGAAACGACGCCATTCGCCGGGAAAAATGTCCGCGAAGCGAAGGCGGTGATAAGGTTTCAGAAATTCTGCGACACACCGTCGCGCCTGAGAGTTCATTGCTTTGCTGGTCAATAGCCATTGCGTCTCACCGTCAAAACAAGCGGAGCCTTTATTAATTTATAGCGAGTGACTCAATAGCTCGAGCGAAGCTACCGAAGCACGGCTGAATATCGCGACAGACGTAACGAGTTTCGTTGCACATTGTTCTTTCCTGCGTTCGAAGCGTTTTCCAAAGGGGAATACCGGATTGAACGTCCTTCTACACCTATCTGAAACTTTCCTTCCAATAAAGTTTGAAAGTTGGACAATCGCTGCATACGACAATAGAGTGACAATCGTGTTTTGTGAAGTGTATACGTGCTCTATCATTTTTATCTTTACGTGCACATTTTTGGCGCGCCGTTGCAAGAAATGCAAGGACGTCATTTATGATCACGTCAAATTAATTCATGGAACTGTGGTCTTGAACTGGGCTCAGTGTCTGCGGACTTTGGGCAAAGGGTAGACTACAATGTTAGGGTAGACTACATTGTTAGAGTAGAGACTACAAGGTTAAGGTAGGGACTGCAATGTTAGGGTAGAGACTGCAATGTGAAGGTAGAGACTGCAATGTTAGGGTTATTAGGGGCCTTTGCCACTTCCAAGGGCTAACTATCGTAGACTAAAGGAACGAAGGCTATGGAAGGATCCCTGGTTTACTACGGTGGGTTCCTTAGAGAAGGCTAGGTCCCTCCAGCCTCTGGTACCATACCCTATCTCATTACTCTCCATAGGGGAAACTATACATATGCTAGGTCTCCAGAGAGCTCTACGCCTCTAGAGTCCTCCATATCACCACATTCTGTACCGAAATCTAGGAGTCCCAGGTCTTCGATGCCTAACACCTTATCTTCCAGGAGAACCTACAGTCCTGCAGGTTCAGAGATTTAGTGAATGCCCCAAGTCCTGCATCCATAAGTCCCTAACAAGATCGCAATGAGATAATATAAGAATCACGTGACGCTCAAAGTTAATGGCCATGTCCAACCAGTCCGTCCAACAAGCCTGACCCTGGTTCCTGCATCTAATGTTCCCAGAAGTCGTCTTCAAGCTTCCTGATCCTCTCGACTTTTGGCAAGTGCTTACATAGATCCTTTAATTCACAGTCAATGATAATAACAGACCAGGCTGTTTAATCGGACGACCCAGGTACACGTGTTCCAGCGCATCCCACGTGACCGCGCTACCTTGAAAATTGGGCCACTGGAGCAGCGAATGGCGGCACGGTAAAAACGTAGCCGTTTCCCATAGCGTGTCGGTGTCAATCCCGTCACGGGGACGCATTGTTATTTACCGAGGAAATTTGGCCACGGTTAAGCCCGTAGAACGTCGGTCGAGAGCGAGAAGCCGTGGAAGGTTGCATTCTCCAATCTGTGGTAGGAGGCATGTAGGACGAACGGATGGAGAACACCAGCGCCGCGAGTTGCCGCGATGTTCGACCGCTGTGGAGAGCAGTTGGTGCTCTCAGGGTTCGGCGCGGAGGGAAGGGACTAGAGTGCGAGCAGAAACGAGCGGAATAGAGAAAGAGCGAGGTAACCGAAGGCGAAGGATGATAAAAAGAGCGGACGGGACGCGAAAAGAAGCGCGGAGGAGAGGGAGACAGCGGCGAGACCGGCGGAGTCTTGGACCAGCAAAAAACAAAAGTGCATCACGCCAAGATGGCCGTCGTTCAAGCGATTCTCAAGGTTACGCGGTTGAGCATGGGGGAGAAGCGAATCCAACCGCCTTATGGTGTGTATGTGTGCCAAACCGACAACCGGGCTTTCAAACTTTCATCCGAGGACCCGTTATTTAAGCTACCTTTTCGTGACACTACTGCCGCCACCATATTCTCACACTTATCGGTTCAAAACGCTTCGCAAGATGAACTCTGAAAGTATTCAAACGCACTATCCACTTAAAAAGTGGAACAAAATGAAATTCCAACTTTTGAACCAGACTATCTCAAAATGACTTTTGATTCTCGTCTGTGACATCTCTCTTAAGTCCCATTTGACCTACCTTAAAACGCCCATGTCATTAAAAGCGAAAACCGATCACCTGGGCCAAAAGCCTTGGCGGAAAACTGTGTCGCGAAGAAAACCGTGGACCCGATACGTCACGTTAAGGTTATTGTTCACGGAGAAAGAGAAAGACAAGGTGCGCGAGCGCGCGTGTGTGTGTATTGCATAAAAGTGACTCCCATCCTCTGCTCACCTCGGCAACTCGCCGGTTTCACCTATCCTCTCGCCTGCGTTACCCCTATTCTCGTCTACGTTCTAACCAAGGTTACCACCGCCTGCCTCTTCCTTCTCTTCCTCCTGTTACTCCTCCTCATCCTTCAGCCAGCCACGTACGAGAGTACAGTCCGACGAGAAATGGCGGAGGAATGCGCGGAACATACAGGGCGATTCGCTTGGTAGCAAGTGCCGTCGGAAAGATGATAAGACCGCTGTTTAGTTCATTGTAAGTGTCCACCAGTTCTTGGGAATGGGACTTCGAATGTTGCTGTTCCGCCGAATTGAATTAGAAGTCACCCTAAGTGTCATCCTAAGTCACCCTAAGTCACTTAAGCGTCCACATTCGGACCCAGGTATACACGTCTGGTGGACCTAGCTCGGATAAGCAAATTATGAACCGTTGTACAAAAATGTGAGTCCTAGTGATCCTAAAATCACTATAACCTTAGTGGTGGTCATAGAGGTGGACCAAGTCTTGGGTAACCTAGGAAGTTAACTGTTTAATGCTTGCATGTTTACTCGATCGTGCAAGTGCAGTTGTCCCTAGCGGCTCTAGGACCAATCCTCAATGACAGCAGAACAATGACTAACCAATCGAGTAATGTTTGACAATCACTGAATCATCCTGTAGAGCAGGCAATCTGGTGCACTTGTCGGCTCCGTACCTGTGGAATTTACGACTATAGACCCATTTGGTGTCTGGTAATATTTCACGGGCCTAGTGAGTTCTCCAGGACCGTTGAACCGCGTCGAAGCAAATGGGTTTCGTTTCTGCGTAGCAGTCGTTACGTAATCCGTGGTTAATTGAGTAGCAAGGTACACCTCGCTGGAAAAAGCGATTGTTTTTATCGACGCGAGATAAGGAAGGGATTAGCGTGACGAATGGAAGGTGGAGAAGAAGATTTGAATAAAAAAAAATTTTGTCAGAAGTGGGATTCGAACCCACGCCCACAGAGTGGACTGCGACCTGAACGCAGCGCCTTAGACCGCTCGGCCATCCTGACGTGTCGTTTCGCTTGGCGTAAAGAGGAGAAATCGACCGGACTCTCGGCCGAGTCGTGTACTATGCCGAGAAACTGGTCTGCCGTACTAAATTTACCCGGCAGCTAGGCGAAAATAGCTCCCTAAGAAGCGCGGCCGTGGTTGGTCTCAAGAAATGCACCGGCAAACAGGTTTTTTTGCTCCTCTTTTTTACCTCCCCATTATTCCGTCTCTGGCGCACCCCGCTCTCAACTATTCCCTGGGATGAACACACGAGGTCTCAATGCTTTGGGGTTCGTGAATGATCAATTCTAAAATTGCTAAACATTTCGGAATTCCAGCGAATATTCTTCACAGTGGATTCGGATTGGTCAGACGGTCTTGATCTACTTGGATCGATGACTGGGTCTACTTAGATCGACAACTGGATCTACTTGGATCAACAACTGGATTTACTTTGTCTATCAACTTGGTCTATCTATCACTATCAAAATGATCACAATTTTGCAAGTAATAGCAAAAGACTTGTGGAGCAATATGAGAGGTCCAAAATTTGGAACGAGATGTTTGAACACAGTATTAAAAGTGGATATAAAACTAGATCAGATGTGTGAACGTTACGTTCCAGGTATCAACGCCCGAGTTAGCAATAACCTCTCCATAGCGTTGATTCGATTCGTAATCGCATTGGCCGAGTGCCACCAGTCGATGCACCGATGCATCGACCCAGACCTATTTTTAATTTTCATATCAACATCCTTAACCCGCGATCAACCTGTAAGGATATTAGGAAAGGTGCGCATGCGCGTGAATGGAAGATGAAGGTTCCCTAAAAAAAAATGTCAAGGACGATTCAATTTGCAAATTTGAAAAAATTGAGGAAGTTTAAAGCAAGTATGCAAAGAAAATCAGCTTGGGGAGTAGGCCTAGCTTCGCAGAATTGCAGTTTCCGGTGCAGGAGGCGACGTTATATTCGCATTGAGCGTCGCTGCGTCTCAAGGTCGGTCCGTCCGAGAGCTAAGGACGACGTTATACGCTCTCCCTTCATCCCGGTCCCCCACGCTCGTCCTCACTCGTATGCATCTCCGTGATCCCTCCTTTGCCTCTCCTCTCTCCTCGCTCCCTCCCCTCTCGCTTTCTGCTCGCGTTCCTGCTCTATTCTTCTCTTTCTTCGTCGATTCGCATCGGTCCTCTTTGTCCCGACCACTCAGACTCGAGAAACGAAACTGCTCTACTACGTTCTCTCGGATCTCCTCCTCGAGGCGTGCATTATAAAACTGGACGGCAGGAAACGATTTACCTGCTTCTTGTAGTGTGGACCCCGGAGAGGAATGAGGGAAAGGGTTTTGCGTATTTACATGGGACACCCGGTCACCAGATTCTGCGTCCCTAAGATCAACAATGCGTCGTGGCGCCACATGGCCGAGGTTGTTACGTTCAACCATTGCATCAACTGTTGGTGATGATTTTTTTTGGTCACATTCTCCTTTTGTGGTATTGTGGACAGTTTGGGAATAGGGTTGTCTAAGTACTTCTAGGTAAATTGAAGGATGTTGCACCCAAACTTGCATGTATGTTGCTATGAAGAATGTACCCAAACTTGCATGGGTATTGCTGTGTTATGTCCGAATATGGTGGAAATTTGATTCTGTATGCGAAGTAAAAACAAATGGAGGTTGAAGAAGTAGCGAATTAATGCGCGTCGTCACCACGTGGCAGCACTGATTCATCGTAGTGTAGGAAGTAAGGGCATCGGTTCGTTAGGATTCCTTACATGTCACTGGGTTACTATACTCGCATTCCGCGCATAGAACGGAAGTCTTCGGTATGAAAGAAACTACTTCAGAATCTCGAGCCTCGTTTATCACATTGCGCCAGCCCTGAAGGGCTTCCCTCCATTGTGAATTAATTTCCTCGTTCTTTCTGCAACGTGATCCCGTCCACGTGACCCAATTATACCCAAAATGTATCAACAAGTGCCAGACATCGATTTCGTACTGCGCCTCTGCATATGAAGAGAAGAATTCAAATTTAGTAACCCGAAGGACGACGGGCAGGAATAGAGAAAAAAGTTGGAACAAGGTGTGCCGGATATCTGGTCTAGCAGCGGGCACAGGTGCCCCGGATAAAAGGAGCAGCACGACGATCGAAAACACTTGCAACGAGCTACGTCTAACCTCCGAGTTAGCCTATTACATGACCTTGGACACACACGCTGCCTACCGTCCACCTGTTTCACAAAAAAAATGAAAGTGACCCTGACTGGGTTAATTTGACCGTCGTTGTTCCTTCTCAATTATCCTCGTCGAATTCCGCGTTGCCGCTTCCAGGAAACGATTATATCAGCTCCTGTTGCATAAGTCCATCGCTCATGCATTTATTGACGACTCTTCGTCGATGCCATTAGGTTGTTTTGACTTTCGTTCGTCCTTTCAAAACTTCGAAGACTTCGTTCGTCACTGATGGGGACTGCGTATGACGTACATTGTGCGTCTCAGGGGGCTTACAGTATGCAACACGTGACACACGAGGTCTTCCAAGGTTAGAACATATATTATACATTTTAGTTGTTCACAGAATGCAACACGTGACATCTGGTCTGCATAGATCATGACGCACCTTTTGCGTCTTGGGTTCTTCACAGAATGTAATATATGACATATTAGATCTGCCAAGGTAATAACGCACATGGTGCGTCTCAGGGTGTTCATAGAATGCAACACGTGACACACAAGGTCTTCGAAGGTTGTGACACACCGTGTGCGTCTCAGGTTCTTAATAAAATGCAATACATGATACATCATGTCTATAAGGATCATGACGCACCTTGTGCGTCTCAGATTGTCCATAGAACGCGAAACATCATACACCATGTCTATAAAGATTATGACGCACCATGTGCGTCTCTAATTGTTCATAGAATGCAAAACATCATACACCATGTCTATAAAGGTCATGACGCACCATGTGCGTCTCTAATTGTTCCTAGAATGCAAAACATCATACACCATGTCTATAAAGGTCATGACGCACCATGTGCGTCTCTAATTGTTCATAGAATGCAAAACATGATACACCATGTCTATAAAGATCATGACGCACCCTGTGCGTCTCAGATTGTTCATAGAAAGCAACACATGATTCATCATGTCTATAAATATCATGACGCACCATATGCGTCTCAGCACTCAGCACAATAATTTTCCAAATATTACAACGTTTTCATATTATAATCTCGATTATTATCTCGTGTTTTTGACCGACTTGCACACTGCCGCGTGTCGCAATCTACGTTCGCAATCGAGCAACGAATCAGAAACGCGGACGTTTCTACTTAAAAGGTTAACTGCATCGGATCATGTGGCCAAGGAAACTAGGAAAACCACGGGCACGTGTTAGGACGCTACGCTTTCGTAGATTTTCCATTGGACGTTTGAAGGACCTTGTTGCTGATCCTGACAATCGGGCAAACTTACTTAATTTATTGCTATCATGCGGGCTGATGTGAAATAAAATCGCCTCGACCGCCGAGAATAACAGTCGTCGTGCGGTTATTTCGGTGCTGCGTAGGAAAAAATCATCGCGAAAGAACGACAGCAATCGTGGATCTTTTTGATGAAGATTGGACGATCGGTCTCGAAAGATGATGAAGCGAATCTGGGGTTATTTTTGCTGTTTCGTGACGATGCTTGTTGTTTTCGGTTTCGTATGTGATGTAGGTGGACATGTTCTTTTGGGAGTGTAGTGGAAGACTTACTCTGACTTTATACTAAATGACCTAACACGTAGACTTTATGATAAGTGACCTAGCACTAGATTTTGTGATAAATAAGTTAACATGTACATTTTATGATAAATGACCTAACATGTACATTTTATGATAAATGACCTAACATGTACTTTTTATGATAAATGACCTAACATGTACATTTTATGATAAGTGACCTAACATGTACATTTTATGATAAGTGACCTAACATGCACATTTTATGATAAATGACCTAACATGTACATTTTATGATAAGTGACCTAACATCTAACTTTTATGATAAATGACCTAACATGTACTTTTTATGATAAATGACCTAACATGTACTTTTTATGATAAATCACCTAACATGTACTTTTTATGATAAATGACCTAACATGTACATTTTATGCTAACTGACCTAACACCTAGATTTTGTACCACACTTTATTTCAATGACCTCAATGACTTATCACCATAAGTTGAACAAGTCCCAGGCTAAAGATAAGATGTCAAGAGACAAATCTTGAATGCGCATACCTGTAAACATTTGCATAATTTACAACATAACTTGACTTAAGTTAACATCTTAACCTAAATTTAGTCACAGAAACTTGAGTGGCCAGATAACAAAAGTACCAAAGGACATTCTGTAGGACCATAATTACAAAACTTGATATCATGCAAATCTTACATTTGAAATTGTGAAAGTGTGAATACATTGTTATCGTATAGTGTAGAAAGAGAAAGAGGAAGTTTTAGAAAGGGAAAGAGAGCGGGTACGTCAGAGGACCAAAGGTAGATGCACATTCCCTGAGCGTATTATAATTGCACTCGAGAGGCTGGGACTCACTCGAATGCCATTAAACCAGTCACGATCGCTTGGCCTTGGACTGCAGTTGCACATATTGCCCCCTTTTCTCTTCTTTCCCTCTTCTTTCACTCTCTCCCTCTCTCTCGTTCTCCCCTCTTCGTCCGCTTAGTTACTGTTTTTCACGCTCTTTCTTCGAGGTCCTCCACATCCTTCAGCCTCTCTATAAATAAGTCCGTTCGACGAAAATCGAAGAAATCGACCATTTTCTCTTTCTCCTCTCGTTAATGATTTCATAAAAAATCGCCCGAATACGTGCAGTTATCAACAAGCCTAAGAATCCCAAGAAGAAAACGAAGAGGGTCGAAATTCGCCAAAAGGAACCTGTTTTCTTGAACCGACCACCAGGCCTGCTTAGAATTCTACGACACGATACGTTATTCCGGTTTCTCTTTCGCCAAACTGCACGCGATACACCGGCGAATCGGCGAAACATCGCGTCGCTTTTCTCCAATAACGTAGGATTTCAACTTCATTTGCAACGCAAATTCTGTGTCCCTTCTTATTTCGTGGATCGATGATGTAACCGTTGGGGAGATAACGATCGGGTCAGTTTTCAGCGTTTGATCGTTGCTGTTGGGCAAATGGAATTGTTACGCGGCGCCATTTTGATTAGGATGGTCACGTGGTTAACATGGAGCTGAACAATTTTTGCTTGTTTCAATCTGTCACTATAGTATACTCATGGTATGTCTATATTGCATGTAGATGTATATAGATATACATATGTAGACATACATGTGTAGATGTACATATGTAGATGTTCATATATAGATATACATATGTAGATATGCATATGTAGACATACATGTGTAGATGTACATATGTAGACATACATGTGTAGATGTACATATATAGATATACATATGTAGACATACATGTCTAGATGTTCATATATAGATATACAGATGTAGATACTCATATGTAAATATACATATGTAGATGTACATATGTAGACATACATGTGTAGATATGCATATGTAGACATACATGTGTAGATGTACATATATAGATATACATATGTAGATATTCATATGTAGATTTACATATGTAGACATACATGTGTAGATGTTCATATATAGATATACATATGTAGATATTCATATGTAAATATACATGTGTAGATGTACATATGTAGATATTCATATGTAGATACACATGTGTAGATGTACATATATAGATATACATATGTACATATACATACATAAATGCACGTACATATACATACACATACATATACACATATACATACGCATACACATATGCATATATATACACGTACACATATGCATGTACATATGTGATCCTCCGTCGCCATTTTCCCTAGGGCACACTAGGAATTGTGTCACCGTATTGCCGCACTATTATAACGGTACAGTATAGCTACTATATCCTACTACTACAGTAGATACTATAGCAGTAAATAATAATACATCGGAGTAGCTTTCCAAGAAGTTATACCTTCAATCAATAACACGAATCCAAATACGAAAAAGAGCGCTCGAGGCGCAGTATTCGCATTACTCACGTCCGAGTCGCAAATAAGCGCAGAGGGTAAAAGATCGTTGGTACGAATTAATTCGAGAAGGTGGCTCTTTTACACGGTCGTGTTTCACGGCCAGCCACTACACCGTGCAGGATACAGGGTGTTTGCAGTGACGCCGTGCTGCGTGCGTGTACCGCAGTGCGTTTCGAACGTCGCGGTAGGACGTAGAATATTCCGCTGGTATTGATCAAGGAGTGGTAGCGGGTGTTCTTGAACCCTGGTGCTCTTGCTCCCACTTTACGATCCTCGCCAAAGCACCGTGTGCTCGACCATTACCTGTATCGCGTGTGTACACCGTGCACCTACAACCTAACCTCGAATACACACGAGCGGAATGGAGGATGCGTCCCGACGTGAAACGCAACAGCCACATAAACGGATCCTTTTATCAGCGGTGGATAGAGTTATTCGACGACCGGGACGTCCGCTCGTTTCTGCTAATGAGCAGAACCGAGGATTGCTTTTCTAGGGAATTTCGTCGACGGGAAAATTATGGTAATACACCGTATTCGATCGTATAAGGTACTTCGAGATATTAATGGATATCCTCCGTTGGTAAATGACCCTACTTGACTGGGTAATAGAATAAATTACTATATTGGTCGCATAGGGAATTTTATTCGGAAACTTCTGCTAATGCGATCCGTTCGATTATGGACTCGCGTGAGCGGCTTGCAAACTTTAATGAACAATTCCGATAATTGAATAAGTATGCCTGGTTATCCTAGGTAATCTTTATAGCATAGGGAAATTATCAAACGGTCATGGCTGTTGCCAAATGTCCCTAGGTTCAATTAAATCATCGATCCTCGTGATCGATGCCGACAACGATATTTATCTCTGCTACGATGCACGCCTATAGGTGGCTATGCTAAAAGCATTTACGAGCGATCATGTGTGACCTTGCTGAGACATTGCACCGACATAAACAGACCGCGCGTGCATTCGTGGGCGTGTTTTATAAATCCGCTCGATTGGTACGCCTTCTAGCAGCCTGGCCGGCCTCTCGTCGTTAAATCAACGTGACATGACACGATCGTAACAAATGTGCGCAAACAATGAACGTTTACGCTTAAAAATATCTATTGCCACCGTTTCTTGTCCTAGGGAATTTATTCCTCGTTTCGTTCCTAGGGAATTTATTCCTCGTTTATTGTCCTAGGGAGTTTATTAGTCGTCGATTGATAAGTTAGGCTCTTCATAGTAAGAAATCACATTTATCAAACCACCGTTCATTGTCAAAATTTTGGAATAAAAATTTAATGGGTGTATTAGGGACTTTTTGTAGGACATAGTTACATAGGACCATTGTCTAAGAAAAGAGACTATTTTAATAGTAAGAAATCACATTTATTAAACCAGCTTTCATTGTCAAAATTTTGGAACAAAAATTTAATGGACATGCTAGGGACTTTTTATGAAATATAGTTACATAGAACCATGATCTGAGAATTGACTCCATTTTCATAGTAAGGAATCACATTTATTAAACCAGCTTCCACTGTCAAAATTTTGAGACAAAAATTTGATGGACATGCTAGGGACTTTTTATGAAATATAGTTACATAGCAAATTATGTAGGATCATCTGAAATTATCTGAAATATGAATTACAGCAAGTTACTAGTAAATTATGGAACAATTAGTGATCAAATTGCTAGGAACATATAAAAATAACTAGATATCTAGAAATTCCCAGAAACATCTGAATAATTCCTTTAGGTATTGTACATCAAATTTAAACCCAAAAAATTGAGATAACATGAATTTGATATGTGAAGTAATTTCTTTGTTATCGCACCAAAAAGTCCCTAGATCATCGTGCAGGTTGTTCCTAAACGGACAGTACATAAGTTACTGCTAACTAAACAGTCAAATACTTGAACTTTAACAAATATTCTGAATATCCGTTTATATCTCATGGCGATATTTCACATAATTCCCTAGGAATTCTCTGTAACCGTACAGCACCGCAAGCTGACATTACACCTCGCTAATTATTCTATTACCTCTATCTCGGGGTCATCTCTGAAATTACAGCGTGCAGGTCCCCGTCAAGATTAACAATAGAAATTTAATCTGTTCAGCCACGGGAAATCGCGCCGAACCGACTAAGCGCGATAATCAAAGCGCGCAAAAATGACCCTAGAATAACGTACGATCCATAACCTCCGCAGATTGTCGTGCAACGTAATAATTTAGAGATCAGGTCCGAGCATCGACATCCAAGATGCTTATTGTCCGATCGTTTTTTTTGCAGCGTCTCGGGCTACCATTAAATTATCGAAGCGGACAATTTTCTGCCATCAACAGGACCTATAAACGCTTGTTGCCGTCGCCTCAACCGGCTTGTCAGGGTATAACGTCCTCGTGCTAAAAACGACGCAATGTCACCGCGCACGAAAATACGCGTCAGGTGATGCACGCCATTCGCGGAAATCGGTCGCACTAAAAATACGCCCCGAAGCGAAAGTCAAGTATACGCAGATGGCGGAACGATTGTCGTCCGCGTTACCAGCTCTCGCTGAATTTCCATGCCGCTCCGCAAAAACGTCCACGAGGCACAAAACCGAGACCAATGCGCATAATTTAATTCCTGGAGAAACTTTTTCCTTGTGGCAACATATTCTGTGTAAACACGGCGCTACATTCTTTGGACGTCGCAGGAAAACCTGTGGTTGATTCTGTATACAGATATTGGAATACTAGGGATCCCTGGGATTTGCATTTGAGAGATAGGGACTTTAGGGAGAATCGGTATTTGGGATCTTTAGAAGTCTGGTTTGTTTACGGTTTCAGGGAGAGAGGGACATCTAGGATTACTGGTGAAAACCGTCATAGTGATCTGGGGACCCTAGGGAACTTGGACTGGGACTCTAAGGTGCAAGGTGAGGACTTAAGGAAATTTCAATATCTTGGATCTTTGGAACTCACAAGGTTACTATAGGGTTATTATAAGGTTCCTATGGGAGTACTATGACACCTAGTGATCTTACAAACCGTCATATTGACCTAGGGACCCTAGGTACTTGGACAGTAAGGCTCCCTAGTGCAAGGTGGGGACTTAAGCAAAATTCCAATATCTTGGATCTCTGGAACTTATAAGGTTACTATAAGGTTCCTATGGGTGTACTATAACACCTAGTGATCGTGCAAACCGTCACATTGACCTAGGGACCCTAGGTACTTGGACAGTAAGGCTATCTACTGCAAGGTAGGGATTTAAGCAAAACTCCAATATCTTGGATCTCTGCAACTTATAAGGTTATTATAAGGTTCCTATAGGAGTACTATAACACCTAGTGATCTTGCAAACCGTCATATTGACCTAGGGACCCGGTACTTGGACAGTAAGGCTCCCTAGTGCAAGGTGGGCACTTAAGCAAAACTTCAATATCTTGGATCTCTGGAACTCATAAGGTTACTATAAGGTTCCTATGGGAGTACTGGCACTTAGTGATCTTGCAAACCCTCACAATGATCTAGGGGTCCCTAGATACTTGGACACGAAGGTCCACTGCAATCTCTCCCTCTAAGTCCCTCAGGTCTCCGAACCATTTCTGGTTTCCAAAACCTACACTGAGACATCCAACGTTCCTAAAATCCCTACACCATTTTCCCCTAGAAAGACTGCCATCCCAAGGCTTTCCCAAGGTTCCCGCCAATGTAAGTAATATCGCTACCTTGTTAAACGAGTGCGTTCCTTTACGAGCTGCAGTAAACGATCAGCAGCGAGTCAATTTAGGAGAGCAAGGACGTCGACTTCCCCGTCGATCGAATCATTCTCGATTAATCTCGATGTCATCTCACAAAGGTGAATTAACCGACAAAACGTGATATAATCAGAAGCATTCTCTCCAGAGGACCGTCTCTGACCCGCGTCCTGAATGAACCCGATGTCCAAATTTCCAATTCTATTACGTCCCTTACCCGGAACCTTCATTCCGTGAATAAAACATTAGCCCTCCGACGAATTTGCCACCGCGGAGTGCTCTGACAGATATCCTGATTACTACACGGTGTTTCGCAGCTACGTTGCGGATTCGCGCGTCGCACGACATTTTTCTGCGGAACGTATGTTCGGAACGGTGGAAGAAGGAGCAAGTTCCTGTCCGTAGATCTCCTCGTATCAATGGGGTTTTTACGCGTCTGTTGTCATAGAAACGGGTGTGCCTACCCTGTCGAGCAACCATCCCCGAATACCGGCTCGAGGCCACGTAGACGAAAGGGGAAATCCCGGTGCGTACACCGCCGCTATAACCCCGTAGACACCGGCTTTCCCATCGTTCTACGCAGTGTGATTCGATGAGAGTCGCACGCCATGATTTATTAGTCACCGTGATGTAACGCCATACTTTCTAGCACCGGTTACGCCAGGTTGCCTAGTCTGCGACTAAGTCTGGACACCTGTTCGGACAATAGACTTCTGCATTGAAAATTCTAACACAACGTTCCTGAGGAAAGAGGATGCCACTATGACGATCCTAAGGAACTTATGCTAAAGAATCCGCGTTATTGCAGTCAAGCGTCCATCAGGAATTATGTGCCTAAAAGCAGAATCCTGTAAATTATCTTCACTGTCGGTGAAATGAAATCAAAAGAAACTTCAATGTAGCGATGCAAAGAAAAACAGTAGACTTCCTACGGAAAGGGTTCTTCCAATAATCCTACCCGAGGCTAAGGACCGATAAAATTCCAGACTGAGTACCGTAAGACTGGCAGGTGGTGTAGGTGGTTAGATATGGCGTAAGGAGGGACAGGGTGGAAGTCCTTAAGAGACGGGGTTGTTAGCCGACGAGCGTCGTCGAATCTGCCCACGCGCGTCAGACCTCCCGCAAGGTTCTCAACCTTGTTTACATAAATCATCAGAAACGGTCTGGTTTTCTGATGCGTGCCTCAGACGATTCCTCGGCCGTCCTTCGACCGATCCAACGACCCCGCCTCGAATAAACACGACCGCGAATAAAAGCGTGCCGACTGTTGCTTACGCCGCCTAGGGACACGTATGTATCGGGTTCAACGAGACTAACGGGGCAACGTTGCCAATAAACCGCGAAATCGTGGCTTCGCTGAAGGCTTTAAGGTGACCTTGGAGTCCCGCAGGACTGCCGGAAGTTGGGGAGCTATTGTCGTCGCTAACTTTGTTCCCTCCTTCGACGGGGCACAGGGCTCTTCAGAACTGCCCTACATTCAAGCTTCGCAAAACGTTTCGCAAAACGAGCAGTAAAATATGAATCTAGCAGTCCAATACAAATTTGAAAATTATACTATGTTTAAGGTATTTTATGATAGACATACGGTCTGAATATTGTTCCTTTACATGTACCATTAAATTATTTTATGTTTAAAGTATTTTAAGATGATAGACATACGGAGATGGTCTGACCATAGTTCTTATTACATGTATCACTTTGTATTTTAATAAAAACATGAAGAGTGAGTGTATTTAATTAACACTACCATACCTAACCTACCTAACATACCTAACCTACTTAATCTCCCTAACCTACCTAACCTATCTAACTTACCTTACCTAACCTACCTAATTTGCCTTACCTAACCTACCTAACTTATCTAACTTACGTAATCCAACATACCTAACACACCTAACATACCTAACATATGTAATCCACTTAACATACCTAACCTACCTAACCCACCTAACCTAACATTAGAAACTTGAGTGCTCAGAGACTTTCAAATTTGACAATTTAGTTCATAAAAATATTTATATATTGTAGTAGAACAATAGATGAAGAGTAGTGCTGATTTTGAAATAACTGGACTCAACTAAGGTGACAAAAGTTTTACCCTATCTATGACCCGGTTCTATTGGTCTGTCTGCTATTATTGATTCTTCTGATTAGAGACGTAGCACGAAATAGCCAAGAGCACGCCACATTTAGACTCGCTGTTAAATTGAATTTCCAAATCCCTAAAATACGAAACGTAACTCGAAGGTAGAAACTGAAGGTTATTCGTCGGAAATCATAAAGATTTCGAGAATGTCGCTAGCACAGAGTGAATCAAAGAAGAAATCGTAAAATGCATAACAACACCACGTGTCAGTAGCATGGTGGCAAAGTTCAGGTTTCTTTTGGCGGAGTGAAATATCGTTCGCGATGCGAAGTGTTCCAGCTATGCGGTTGATGGCAAAGGGAAACGTGGCGCGACGCAAAAAGCCGCGAGGAGAAAGAACGTGACAACCGGGCAAGATGGAGAAAGAGGAAACAAATACGGAGGATGAGGAACGGATAGAGAGCGCGATATCGAGAAAGATACAAATAACCGGATTTTTCGTGAGAACGCCGCCTAAAAATACGCCGCGAGGGTGCGTTATTTTTACGAATAAGCTGCATCTTGAGGTAAAGCAGCTACGCTGAGTCCACAAACCGTTCCTTGATTAACGACCTCCGTCAGAACCGGGTATAAATCTTGCCAGCCAGCTTCATCGATTATTGAACGGATTTACTTGAAATTGCACGCGGAACCGAAAATAGTTCAGGAAGTCCAACAAAGTCTGACTCATTTTGTGACTCAGAAGACTATGACAGAACGCATATTTACGCGCGCATTAAGTGATTAACATGCAACGTCCCATAGCTCAGACACGCCTTCAATTAAGCGAAGAGACAAACTACCTGTACGAATTAACCTAACCATTTCTTACGAAGACCTCCCCTAACTCAGGTGATCCCTAAGACGACATTCGAATTATTTTTCCTACACTCGGGGCACGTTGCTATTAAAAGCAGTGACAGTCGAAGCGTTAAATGTCACGGAACACCTTAACACCCCCTCGGTTTAACCATTCTCGGAGACCTAGAATCCCCGGCAACCGTCCAAACCGAACAAGGATGTGTTGGTGGAGTCGCGAACGATAAGGAAGAGCCAAACTCGATGGCAGGGACCCGTGGATTCCACGGGTGTACAGAGGGGGAGGGAGTCATAGCCACACGAAGGAGGAGGTGAGGGCGCGGTCTTCCAGCGAGGGCAGTGGAGGGAAATCGAGGAACGCGAGAAGGAAGGGGCGTCTGCGTCTGCGACCTTGGTTGGGGTCGCTCCAAGGTCGCCGGAGCTCCCCTCTACCCCACGCCTCCCTCCCCGCTAGAGTCGAGAGACGAGGCTGTGCTCTCGCGCGTCCCTCGTCACCCGATCTCGCCGGCTGGGCCTCCGCTTGAAACGGGACCGCAACTGCGTACGCACCGCACGCGGCACGGCCTGCACACGAGGCTGTGCGGTGTCGCGGGATCAATGCCAGGGTCAATGTCACGGCTGACACACACGGCCACGCTCACTACACCGATACTCGTACAAGTACCCCTCGCCCCCGTTACTGACACCCTTTTCCGCGGGATAACTACCGACCGCCCTGATAACGCCGAACTACTAATTTATGCGACGCTCTTACAGTACTCGTATCTTCTGCGTATCGTCTAAGGCGTATCGTCTAAGGTTATGGACTTCTAGGAATGAGGTGTAGGAATTTCAGGGCGTGATAGAGGTCGTGGGATTTGGATTGTGGGGTGTAGTGGTGCTGGGACATGGAAGTGGCGCAGAGCAATTTTGAGATGGTGCAATTTTTGAAGAGTTGAGACTTTGAGACAGTGAGACTTTCTGGGAATGAGATATAGGAATTTCAGGGTGTGATAGAGGTCTTGGCAATTTGGATTGTGGATTGTGGAGTGTGGGGACATGGAAGTGGTGCGTAGGAATTTTAGGATGGTGCAATTTTGGAAGAGTTGATTTAAAATAGACCTATTATCCGCCATTTTGACGGATTCCGTAAATCTAGTGTTAAAGATACTAGGACGTGAGAAGTTGAAGACATTGAAACGTTAGGACGTTGGGATGTAGAGGTATATGGACGTAGATGATTTTGGGACCTACATATTTTGAGACCTAAAGACTCTGCAATATAGATGTTCTACGATATAGGGATCGTGACACATAGAGATTCTACGAGATAATAATTGTTGGGACATTGAGATGTAGAAGAATAAGGATGTTTGGATGTGGAGGCATAGGAACATTGGTATGTAGAGGCATATTTATGTTAACACATAAGCATTTTGAGACATATGAACTCATGAACGTAGAGATTTTTAGACATAAGAATTTTTGGGACATTGAGATGTGGAGACATCTCAAGGAGATGTGGAGTTATTTGGATGTGGAGGCAGAGGGACACTGATATGTGGAGCCATAGGTATGTTGGTACATAGGCATTTTGAGATATACAGACTCAAGAACGTAGAGATTCAGAGCTACAGAGGTTTTGGGACATAGACATCCTAGAATGTAAGGTTATTTAGGACATTGCAACATGGAGCGACATTGCAACAAGGAGGAATGTATTCATGGACATATTAGGACACAGGAACAGGACATAGCAGGAACTTTGATATATTCAGACTTTAGTACTTTCAAACCTTGAAATTTATAGACCTTATTTTTTAACCTCGAAGCATTTTTACACTTTTTCACCTCTTCACATTTCACCTCTCTATCTTAAAATTTTGAATATTCCAAATTTAATTATAGAACCTTCATGACCTTGACCTCTTCATGCCTCCCAAAATATCATTAAAGGATTTCAGTATATGAGACTGCACAGAAATTGGTCGTTGAATTCCGCTACGAAGTTCGGTAAGTTACCCGAATCGATGATTATCGATCGTGTAGGTGACACGGTAGGGTGAGGTCAGTTGAAGCATCGTATCTAATTTGGGGTTTCGAAGGGTAACTCGTTCCTGAAATACAGACAAGATTTAGAATGCGATGATCGTAATGACGGGATTATCGTAGTTTTACATAAAAGCTTTAACCGTCGTCGATCAATCCCCTTATAAGGTAGTTGTACTGTTTCTGCAAGCGGCGCGGTTTCACGAACAGTTACGCAAAGGTGAAGAAGCGAGACGAGAAATAATTAGGTTTGGACGAACGAAGCCCCTTCGAGGATTTCTAGTACCCTTGCCTGGCTGCAATAACAGCTTTAAGAACGTCTCTTAAACCTACTCCACGCTCGAAAATAAAGAAAGGGTGGTCTAACTCGAGTGTTTGGTTAGGTTAGGTTATACAGGAGAGTTTGATGATGTTGAAACAGTAATTAACGATTCTGGAGCAAACGTGGACATAATTACAGTGCACGGTCTGATAAATCCGCACAGCCGTGACATTGACATGTTATCACCGTGACTGTTATCAGTCGGTCGATAACACGGCGAACGTTCTCGTAAAATCTCGTCGAATTCCGACGGAGTTATTTCATTCCTAATGCAACGTTTGCAGAAATCTATTACAGCAACAATTTTCTACATTCATTTCCAGCAATTCGATATGTAGATTACATTACATTACGATATGCATTAGACTAACCTTAAATACAGCATATTAAAGTTCACTAATAAAATTCTATTTAACTCAATAAAAATTACATTTGGTCTGTTCTTATGTATAAAACAATTATTATTTATAATATTGTTAAACCATCATTATTATTTATAATATTGTTAAACCATCATTATTATTTATAATATTGTTAAACAATTATTATTATTTATAATATTGTTTACATATGAATTATGATCTACTACACCATATAAATATTTTTATAAACTAAATTGTCAAATTTAAAAATCTCTGAACACTCCAGTTTCTAATGTTAGGTTAGGTAAATTAGGTAGGTTAAGTTAGGTAAGTTAGGTGTGTTAGGTATATTAAATTAGGTAAGTTAGGTGGGTTAGGTAGGTTAGATAGGTTAGGTGAGTTAGGTATGTTAGGTAGGTTAGGTGAGTTAGGTATGTTAGGTAGGTTAAGTAGATTAGGTGGGTTAGGTATGTTAGGTGGGTTATGTAGGTTGTTAGGTAGGTTAGGTGGGTTAGGTAAGTTGTTAGGTTGGTTAGGTTGGTTAGGTAGGTTAGGTAGGTTAGGTATGCTAGTTATATATAAGTGAAATTGTAGGTTAGATAAAAAACGCACTCAATATTTATTTATTGAGCATACAAATACAGGAGCAACGTTCTTGCAGAGTAAACATTTTTATCAATAAAGACAGGATGTGATTATAAATTGAATGAACAGAGAAATAAGCAGCATTGAACGTATAATATGATGCACCGTCATCACACGGTTGACGTCATCCCCGACACCTATGCAAACCGATTATTCCTAAACAAGCCAGAAATAAAAGTGTTGTTCACAGGTCGCTGAACAATTCATAATGATCGCCCATTGGCGTCTGAAGTAAGTGCACTCACGGTTGCCTTTTGGGAACCTACGAAAGCATTTAAAAATACGCAATCGATCGTGGTTCGTGACCTTTCCCTAATATCTTGCCGTTCCGCTGTCGTCAGCGGTGTACGAAATCAGCGAATTAAGAACTACGAATTAAACCATTGAATTCGCGTTAAAAATGAGGCAATTTTTAATGTAATAATATTGCGTTAAAACAACTTTGATAAGTTGTGTTTCGCCGGCATAGTCGGTTCGAACAAATTACTTTCATTACTAAATTTTGTAATATAAAAATATTCCAGGTTTAAATCGCATCCCCAAAATTAGCCGAGCCATCGCCCCAAGTTCAGTAGTCCCCTACAATGGCGACAACACGAGTGCTGACCTTTCCAGCGCGGAAAGCTCGGAAGAGGAGGGTCTTCCTATTAGTCAAAAGCTGGATCGAAGGAACGCGACACTAAGCAGGCGCCACGCTCGTCCTTCAACTCTTCGAGTTCACGGCAACCCTCTACATTTCATAACGTCATCGTTTCGATGATTGCTCGTAGATCAATAACCTTGAAGGTGTATTTACGGATCCATAAGAACGGTCTATTAATTCGTAAACACGTCAGTTTCGTTGATTTATGCGGTGTTCCCCCCTTTCTGGGGTATTATGATCTCGTCCAGAGGCAGACGGCCTACAGACTTTAACGATCGATAGAGCTTTCCTTGTTCCCTCCGTCCCGCGCCACTTGCTCGCCAACCCCCCACCACGAGTTACTCTCCCTCTCGACCAATCAGTTAACGCCAGGCCAACGTTGCCGCTCGCCCTCGCAGTGGCGTCGACGCTCGCTCCAGTGGGTCCTCGGTCAATGTTAACCCTTTGTGTGTGCTGCCTGTTTTCGAATTACGTATTGGACGGTTCACGTCGCGTTACAGGCGTTTCGAATCGTAGATTGAGGATTAAGGAGTTTGGGACGGGAGAGATTTGTATATATTGCAATTTTTAATATAGTAGGTGGGAAAATGGGAATTTGGGGATGTGGGGACTTTGGGATGGGGAGATTTCAAGGCTAGGGGATTTATTTGGCAGCTTTAGATTTGGGAATTTGGAGATTTGGGAGATGTGGAGTTTAGGAATTTAGGGATTTGGTAGTCTTGAGATTTGGGGATCTAGGGATTTGATAGTTTTGAGATTTGGGGATCTGGAGATTTGGTGATCTTCAAATTTGGAAATTTAGGAATTTAGGAGATCTGGAATTTGGAGATCTAGGGATTTGGCAGATCTGGAATTTGGGAATCTAGGGATTTGAGAAATCTGAAATTTGGAAATCTAGGGATTTAGGAATCTAGGGATTTGGGAGATCTAAGGATTTAGGAAATCTAGGGATTTGAGAGATCTGGAATTTGAGAATCTAGGGATTTAGGAGATCTGGAATTTGGAAATGAGGGATTTCAGAGATTTGGAATTTGAAAATCTAGGGATTTGGGAGATTTGGAATTTGGGAATATAGGGATTTGAGAAATCTGAAATTTGGAAATCTAGGGATTTGGGAGATCTGGAATTTGGGAATATAGGGATTTGAGAAATCTGAAATTTGGAAATCTAAGGATTTGGGGAATCTAGGGATTTGAGAGATCTGGAATTTGAGGAATCTAGGAATTCGACAGATCTGAAATTTGGAGATCTAGGGATTTGGGAGATCTGGAATTTGGAAATCTAGGGTAGAGGATCGTACACACAATATTTCACCACATAATAATTTAGTGACGAACTTGCACTAATATTGTACAAATATGCAACTTTAACACTACAGAAATTTTCAGATACAAATACATGAGAACCACATATAACTTCAAGGATATAAAAATTTGGGAACCTGGAGATATGATCAATCACCCTTCAAACTGACTCCTCACTTCATCCATCAAATAATTTTCTACGCACTATTCAATTTCGCAAAAACAGGGTAAAAAGTGTTTCTGCGCATAAAGCGAGCAGTCTTAGGGGTATCTCCGAGTGATCCAGACCTTCTGCCCCCGTAAAATTAGGGCCTAGGTCGGGAACGTCACAGCTGCACGACACATTTGCATCCTCCGGCTCTCCCCTCCTGAAATAACATATATTACAAAAAGCAACGTATCAATTGATGGTACGTCCATT
Source organism: Megachile leachella (assembly GCA_963576845.1). Lineage (NCBI taxonomy): Eukaryota > Metazoa > Arthropoda > Insecta > Hymenoptera > Megachilidae > Megachile > Megachile leachella. The sequence continues at coordinate 5,299,457 of OY756262.1, read as the reverse complement.
TACAAAATTCCCTGAAAATTTTATATTTATACCAAAAACAGATCACAAACGTGTATCCTTAATTTTTGTGATTTTAAAATTTGTCAAAATAATTTTAAACATTTCGAAAAAGTGTTATGGTTGATGCGATCGATATTGCAATTAAAGTATTCCGTGGCCAGGAGTTCAGGACTGGAGTATGCGACGCAAAGTCGGTCGAGCGTGGCGTCGCGACGCGTCCAGGAACGAAAGCGTCCGTGTTGAACGGCGTGCCAGAAAGGGAAAGAGGATCGGGCAAAGCAAAAGCAGCAAGCCTGGCGACACAGTGGCACCGGTGCAGCGGCCGAAATTTAGACCGGGACCAGGAGGCGTCGCGACGCCTAGCGCTCGGCCAACTGCTCTACCGTCGTCCACGTTTATTGATCGACCCGATGCAAGCAAGCAAGCAAGCTGGGCCACAGCTGGCCGGGCTTTACCAACCTCGTTGCAAGTTCGAACGGCTTTCTACGTGTTCGAATCGTTGAAAGCTCCTGGCCCGTGTCTGTTTACCCTCCATACCGAGACCTATTTTCGATCTACTGATTGTTAAAGATGATCGGATGAGTAGCCTTTTTTGGATGGATGACTCTTAGGTGGGAGTAGAGATTTGGAACGTTACGTCATAAATTAAAATGTTTTTAGAAAATTAAGAATAGTATATGCATTACTTCTTTAGATGGATTATGGTTCTAGAGGTGTGAGTAGTGAGAGCAGGTGTGAGTAGTGAGTAGAGGTATGAGTAGTAAGTAGAAGTGAGAGTAGTGAGTAGAGGTCACAAACACTACTTCATAAATTAAAATTGTTGTCAGAAAGTTTAGAAGTGTATGTAGTTTACTTCTTTAGATGGATAATGGTTCTAGAGGCGTGAGTAGTGAGTAGAGGTATGAGTAGTGAGTAGAAGTGTGAGTAGTGAGTAGAGGTTTGAAACACTACGTCATAAATTAAATGGTTTCCAACAATTCAGAACTGTATACGCTTTGAGAAATTGCAGCTCGTTCAATATAACAAGTTTGGTGTTGAGTAGTCATTGCAGCTCTGAGTATGATGAGTAGAATTGTCAGAACGATGAGTAAAATCTGAGAGTAGTAGGTAAAACGTCAAGAGTAGTGAGTAGAATTCTGCGAGTAACATTTGTATAGCGAGTAAAATATATAAATTGAGTAGACTGTTGAGAGCAATGAGTAGACTGCTGAGAGTAGTGAGTAGAATATTGAGAGTAATAAGTAGAATTTATGAGTGGAACTTTATAAGTAGCGAATTGAATGCTGAAAGTAACGAGTAGAACTTGTGAGTGATATATAAATTGTGATGTGAAGTGAGTAGTGGGATGAGAGTAGTGAGTATAATGTTGAGAGTAGTGAGTAGAATACTGAGAGTAATGAGTAAAATTTAATGAGTAGCAAATACAATGCTGAGAGTGACGAGTAGTATACTTAGAGTAATGAGTAGAATACTGAGAGTAACGAGTAGAACTCGTGAGTAATAAGTAGTACTTAATGAGTAGCAAGCAGAATGCTGAGAGCAACGAATAGAATACTCAGAGTAATGAGTAGAATTCGTGAGTAGTAAATAGACCTCGACGAGTGGCAAATAGAATCTTGTAAGTAGTGAGTAGAATTTTCTGAGTAGTGAGTAGAATATTGTGAATAGTAAGTAGAACTTTATGAGTAGAATTTTCTGAGTATTGAGTACAATATTCTGAGTACTAAGTAGAACTTCACAAGTAGAATTTCATGAATAATGAGTAGACAAATGAATAATAACTAGAATAATGAGTCACTTTAGTCCAACAGAAAAAGAATAGCGTGCCTCTAATTGTTTACATCGTAACAGGAAGGACAATTTGACCAAGTCGGTGTCTATAACAAGCAGGGAAATGTAAGTCGGCTGGCAAAGGCCAAAGCCAGCGTAAAGGGGTGGTTATCGAGCGGTGTCTCCGCACAAAGCGTCTCCTCCTTGTACGCATACAGATCCGACTAAATCAATACGTACGACTGTCGACGTGCCTGCAAGGTACACGTCTCTCTTCCTCTCTGTATATTTAGACGCTCGAAGGCAGCTCGAAAAAACTATTGGAATATCCGATTTCGCCGGCAGCGAGCCACCGAAACTGCGACTACGTTTCCGACAAAACATCCAGCAGGATTTCCTGCCGAAACTTTTACCTTGCGATCTTGATTCCTTCCTCATCAATTTTCTTTGCTATCGGACAACGTTAAAAAGCTTGAAATATTTTGATCATTATGTGAAAGTAGAAAAACGTAGTCAGACAGGGTTCCTATAACTTTGTATTGGGAAACAGTAGTAAGAACCGCCTGATCAGACAGCGCATACCACCGCATTTTTATCGAACTTTTTCGATTCAGCTGAACCGATGGTGTTCCCGGAAAGCCATAGAAGCGAATGGAATATTTAAAAAAAGGCAGAAAAATTCCATCGGCGATACGAGATACGCTTAATTACCTGAACCAACAGCATCCCGCCAATGCGAAAGGGGGATAAAAAGCGCTGCACATGTAATCTGGTTGCGTCCGTGCCGGCTCGTAACCTCGGTGAACCTTGCACACTTCGAGCGAGCAAATATAGCCACGATATGTCTGATTAGCAGCGCAGAGGAGAAAAGGTGGAGGCCGTGGATAGACGGACAGAGATAATGGAGTGACGGCATAGGGAAACGCGACTTTCGTGCATTAGGCGAAACGAAGTTATCGATTGAAACTTTTATGGATTGGTCCCTGAGACCTCGGGGGACCTTGCAAAACCCAATGTAGAATTTAACAAATATCTGTATAAATATTAAGAAATATTTTGGAAATACATGTAGGTCTTTGGGAATGAGGAAGTATTTAAAATCTCTTTGGACACTTGCTAATTTTATTTGGGTCTTCATAGGTATCCTAGGCATACCTGGGTATCCCTAAGGACTTTATAATGAGTAATCCTTCCTATATCTTCCATAGACCCATCCTAGGTTCTTCCTGCATTCTATGTAGGGTTTCCCTAGATTCTTCCTAGATTAGTTCTAGAATTCCTCTAGACTTGTACTGAACCTTCCATACGTCCCTACGTCCTCCACAGGATCCTAGATCCTTCATAGGCACACCTGGGGCTCCCTAAGTTCTTTATGAATTCTAGCTGGGATCTCCATAAATTCTAGCGGGGTTAAGTCTACAGTTCCCCTAGAATTTCTTAGAGTCACCGTATGTCCCTAAATCCCTCTTAAATTCACTAGATCCTTCATAGGCCCACCTGGGGCTCCCTAAGTTCTTTATGAATTCTAGCTGGGATCTCTCTAAATTCTAGCTGGGTTAGTTCTAGAATTCCCCTAGAGTTTCTAGAGCCACCATATGTCCCTAAACCCCTCAAAAATTCACCAGATCCTTCATAGGTCCACCTGGGGTCTCCCTAAGTTCCTTATGGATTCTGGCTAGGATCTTTCTAAATTCTAACTCAGTTAGTTCTAAAATTCCCCTAGGATTTTTTAGAGCCTCCACATGTCCCTACGCTGTTCATAGATTCCCGTAAATCCTTCATACGTCCTTCCTAATCTCTTATTGAATTTTTTCTAGATTTCATCTAGGATACCCTTCAATTCACCTTGAATTATTTCTAAAATTCCCCTAGACTCTTCCTAGTCACCCCCATATATCTCTAAGCCTTCCATATGTCCCTAGACTCTCCACAGGTTGCTCCTAGATCTTCCACATGTCCTTCCTAAGTTTTTCCTAAATTCTTCCTGAATTCCAGGACCTAAATTATCCCTAAGTTATTTCTACGATTTCACTAAACTTTTTGCTCTTCATATCACTAGATGAGCCTCAACGATTAATGAACACGTAAAATACCTGTCAGAACGCTTCTGGCTTTACAGAAAGAGTCCATGAAGTTTTTCAATTCGCAAATACATTCGTACAGATATTTGATCATTCAGAAATGTTCCCGTCATTGTAGCAGACCATGGAAGCGGTATTGATAAAAGTTGCCGTTCAAAGGCTTTTTCATATTTATTCTGATGGCCGTATTAGCAGTACGACACGTTAACAATGGTATTGAGTTTCAGCAAAGTTCACGTGTTTGGAGGTACTAATAGCCGTGAAATCGATATCCGAAGATCAAAGCTGAAGAGAGGACACGTCGTGGCTGCATTCGAGCTGCGTTGACGTCAATTAACGCCACGTGTGGTGACGCCACATTATATCAAAAGGTTAATATCCATCCTTCGATAGCTTTTGAGTTCATTGTAACATGATTTATATATAGAACGTAATACGCAATTAGTTGAGTTTGATACCACGGTTCTCGAGGTTATAAATAAAAACAGTGAACTAGGTTAGGTTCCTAATCAATTTTTCTAACTGAAGATCTTTCAGTTCCTTCTAAAGCTCCTTAATTAATAATAGAACCAGTATAAATTTTGATCCAATAAATGAACCACGAATTCAAATATGCAGAGAATACAATTTTCAAGCAGATCGATGGATCAACGTTCTCTTTCGTATTCCAATGTTATCGTCGCAATTAAAATATCCGAGCGTCAGATACTCGAAAATTAGCTACAGATTAATCGCGAGACGAACTAATTTACTTTAATCGCCTCTCGATAAAGCCAACAATTTTTACTGCGAAGATACCGCATGTGCCTAACCCAAACGCATCTCCACTAACCTAGTGACATCTAGCAGCATCCGTTCTGTATCTACTCGGGACTTACACAGTAACCTATATAACACTGCAGTAGCGCTTCCTCGGACGAGATCGTATTTTATAACAGTATTGTACATACAATTTGAGGGATGTAGAATACTTTATTTGTTAAAGTGATCATATGAGGAAAGCTACTACTCAGTAAGATACTGCAAAATTTGGATGTAGTATACTTAATTTGCAAGATTATGAGGGTCTGGGGACTCTAGCATAGTCTAGTATATTTTCCAAAATTTTAGGGACAGTAGTTCTTTTTCAGAATTTTTGGGAATTTGAAGTAGATGTTTGATTAAATTTTAAAGAATCGAGTGAGCTGTGGTACTAGAGCTGAGATACTTTATGAGTCTAGGGACACTGGTGGGTCGTGCTAGGGACTGTAGGGAGTTCAAGGTGGATGTCTTGGATACCTTAGATACCGTGAATTTAATGTGGTAGGCCTTAGAAACAGTGTAGAGTCTAGGGTCCTCGGGGCTGCACTGGGGACCTTGGATAAACTAGGGTACGACTGGGAGGTACTAGGGATCTCAGGGACCTCAAGGTGTCTTAGTGGACCTAATGTGATCCTTAGAATCGCTATAGACTCTAGGGTCCGACTGGGGTGTATTAAGGACCTCAGGGACCTCAAGGTGTCTTAGTGAACCTAATGTAATCCTTAGGATCCTTATCGACTCTAGGATCCGACTGGGTCCTACTAGGGACCCTATGGATCTCAGGGTGCCTTAGTGAACCTAATGTGATCCTTAGGATCCCTATAGACTCTAGATTTCTATTGGGTCCTACTAGGGACCTTAGAGATCTCAGGATGGATCTCTCTAGATACCTTGATTTGTGAAACTACGATGGTCATCCTAACCCTATATAATTTAGAGTGGATGTTACATTTCTATTGTAAGCTAACACGAGTTGAACACTTATGCGTCTACCTATGAATCCTTCCTAAGTTCCACAAAACTACCTTGTTACAGACCCTGAGAAACCCACTGTGCTAAAATCTAGAGTAGCTCCCTACTCTCTAAAGAACGTAAAGTGGCAGCCATAATACTGTCTCTCTTTATGAGTCCTCCAACCTAAGTTTTCCCTATGATCCCCATAGAACTCCCTATGGAATCTTCCACAGCCTAAGTAATAATCCGGTAGCACTAATTCTGAAGGATGGTATACTTACCTTATGGTAACAAAATTATGGCAATGCCTAATTCACATTTATGCAGTGACGTACCTAGTAATCATCGGTTTGAAGGAGTATCGAGAATACCGGGTAAACGCGGTGTAATTTTAAACAGGACCTATATCAGCGCAATTTTCCTCGTATCGTAGTCTGTAGAGGATCCTGGTAGCTGGCGATCGATTGGTCCGCGCGGAGACGTCGATGCCAACGTGGTCGTTAACGAAGCCGATAACAGGATCGACCCTGGTCGCGTACGTGCTCATGAATCTGCATAGTAGCGCGGTTAAAGAACCGGGTTATTACCAGCGATTCAACCCTGACATTTCGTACGATGACGCTAATGCCTTGCGCGTACTTATGTATGTATTATATACACGACGCGACGGTCCGTCGATCGTCAGCCCGAGAAAACGGTCTGCCCGATGGGCGCTCGAGCGGACGAGGAAAGAGGTCGATCGAACGAAAATAAACGGGTGGAAGGTTGCGGATTGCGTGCGTACAACTGACCGATTAAGGGTGAAACCGATCGTCCGCCATCGCTTTGCCCCTTCCCGTGCGAGCTTTGCCACATGGCCAACCGATTATTTCCACAACGAACTTGTTGTTGAACTTGAAATATTCCGCAGAATTGAACTTTTAACCTCGGTGTGTTGGACCTTGGATACCCTTGCGTAATTCCATTATTAACTAATATGTTCACGTGCCTCTTTAGACATTGGCCTATGGAAAATCTGAGGACTATTTTGGAGAGGATTAGGACTGGGGGTAGTGGAAACTATAATTGTAATAAAGTCTTAGGAAAAGTAGGAAGATCTTAGGGGATACTGGGAGAATACTGAAGGGGTTATGTGGATGTGACACAATTTGAGGGTCAGTGTGATACTGGGACATTAAGGAGGATTTATGAGGATAGGACAATTAGGAGGATCTGTGTGGATACTAGAGCACTAAGGAGGATCTATGTGGGTAATAGGACACTAAGGAGGAGCTGTGAACCTATGGATACTAGGAGGACACTGAGGAGGACCTATGTGGATATTAGAAGGACACTAAGGACCTATGTGGATGGTAAGAGGACACTAAGGACCTGTGTGGATGGTAAGAGGACACTAAGGACCTATGTGGATGGTAAGAGGACACTAAGAAGGATCCATGTGAACACTAGGGGGACACTAAGGAGCACCTATGTGGATCCTAACAAAATTCTAAGGAGTATCTATGTGGACACTAAGAGGACACTGAGGAGGACCTATGTGGATCTTAATAGAATCCTAAGGAGGATCCATCTGGATAGTAGGAGGACATTAAGGAGGACCTATGTGGATCCTAATAGAATCCTAAGGAGGATCCATCTGGATACTAGGAGGACATTAAGGAGGACCTATGTGGATCCTAACAGAGTCCTATGAAATATATATGTGGATACCAGGAGGACACTAAGGAGGACCTATGTGGATCCTAACAAAATCCTAAGAAATATATATGTGAACACAAGGAGAATATTAAGGAGGATCTATGTGGCTGCCAGAAGTATCTATGTGGACACCAGGAGGACACTAAGTAGGATCTATGTGGCTGCCAGAAGTATCTATGTGGACACCAGGAGGACACTAAGTAGGATCTATGTGGCTGCTAGAAGTATCTATGTGGACACCAGTTGAACACTAAGGACGTTCTATGTGGCTGCTAGAAGTATCTATGTGGATACCAGGAGGACATTAAGGAGTATCTATATGGCTGCTAGGAGTATCTATGTGGACACCAAGAGAACTTTAAGGAGGATCTATGTGGCTGCTAGGAGTATCTATATGGACACCAGTAGAACCTTAAGGAGTATCTATGTGGCTGCTAGGAGTATCTATATGGACCCCAGGAGGACACTAAGGAGGATCTATGTAGCTGCTAGGAATATCTATATGGACATCAGGAGGACACTAAGGACGAACCTACGTGGATATTAATAGAACCCAAGGACCATCTACAACGACACCAAAAGCACATAATAACATAAGAATACCCTAAAATAACATAACCTATCCTCCATTACCCAAGTCCAAATAGAAATGTCCCAAACGAGTCCACTCAAATACCATTATTATAATGTCATACGCGTCAACAACACACGAAGGGTTAATAATCGCGTCTTTATTCGTCCGGGTTTTGTTACCACGGTTATTCTAATTCCATCTCGCCGTTGAACTTGAAATATTCCGTCGTAGACAGAGGCTATCTGACTCACTTTGATTAGCCGGTATCGTGAGATACCCCGGGGTGGGATGGTTATGGGCCAGGCTTTGGCAAATGTTCCTGATAACGGGCCAACAATAGAAACCGATCGTAATAATCGTTGCAACGCGTGCAACTTCGTATGTAATAAAACACCGAGAATCCTCTCGCGCAGACTCGTGTTTTCACTTTGACTCATTCTTTGTTCAGCCGGACGAGTGTTAATGAATTCTGGCTGTTGATCCAGCCTCGCTGTACACTGAACTCGTGTCCCACAAACGTAACAGACGATGTTTTTGTATTTTTGCGCAGACAGCGGCGCACTTTTGTAGCTATAGCGAATGTCTGAGGGTCCCCTGGAAAATTCTAGGTTACACATCAAAACACGTATCACATTCGCAAGTTAGCAGCTGCGAAATATTTGAAAAAAATATCTCAAGAGAGATTATATGTCCGCGAACGATCGACGTCTCGCAAAGAGAGGAAAAAAAGTATCCAATGTCGGTCGGATTATTTCTGTCCGCGTATTCGAGAGAAACCGAGTACAAGAAACCCGAGGTGCCCCGATCGTTGACTCAGAAACACGATTTTTCGCTCGCGCAGCATTGTTTCCTGGTATTCGATTACGCGCTCGAGCTTATGCAAACAACAATCCCCGCCTCTTATTATCGTGGCTATTCGTGCACGTGATAAAAGTTCAAGGTGCCAGATTTCTCTGATGGCTTCGCCGGTGCGCACGCGCGCACGCACGTTTTCTGCACACGCATGCGCACACGCGCACCACGCGATATAGATATTTGTCTATACTTGTTGGACCTGCTTAACGGCCACCGATCGAATTGCTTGTTTATGTTTCGTGAAAATCTTTGTATAGGGTGTCTCAAAACACTTGCAGATATATTTTAAACATACAAAGCCGAAACTGGATTAGTCTCGTTATATGGCCGTAACCAAAATTTTTTACAGGTTTTTAAATTTTTAGAGGTTTGTTTCGAGAAAATCTTTGTATAGGATGTCTCAAAACACTTGCAAATATATTTTAAACTTGCAAAGCTGAAATTAGACCAGTCTCGTTATATGGCCGTAACCAAAATTTTTGACAAGTTTTAAAATTTTTAAAGGTTTGTTTGAGGAGAATCTTTGTATAGGATGTCTCAAAACATATGCAAATATATATGTTAAACATTCAAAGTTGAAATTGGACCAGTTTTGTTATATGGCCGTAACCAAAATTCTTGAGAAAGGTTTCTAAATTTGTTAAAATTTATGTCTCGTGAAAATCTTTATACAGGCTGTCTCAAAACACTTGCAAATATATTTTAAACATCCAAAGGTGGAACTAGAGCAATGCACTCTCGTTATATTGCCACAGTCAAAATTCTTGACAAAGGTTTCTAAATTTGTTAATTTTTATGTTTCGTAAAAATCTTTATACAGGCTGTCTCAAAACACTTGCAAATATATTTTAAACACCCAAAGGTGGAACTAGAGCAATGCACTCTCGTTATATTGCCACAGTCAAAATTCTTGATAAAGGTTTATAAATTTGTTAATGTTTATGTTCCTTGAAAATCCTCATACAGGATGTCTCAAAACAATTGCAAATATATTTTAAACATCAAAATCTGAAACTAAACCAGTGCACTCTCGTTATATGGCCATAGTCAAAATTCTTGATAAGTTTCTAAATTTTTAAACGTTTCTTTCATGAAAATCTTTATACAGGATGTCTCAAAACACTTGCAAATATATTTTAAATATCCAAAGCTGAATCTAGAGCAATGCACTCTCGTTATATTGCCGTACCCAAAATTCTTAACAAAGTTTTCTAAATTTTTAAATATTTATATAATGTTTATCAACCTAAAAATGTATGAATATTAGAAATAGTGCTGCTACCATATTTGTTTCCTGGCCGATAAACAAAAGAAGAGATCTAACAGCATTCTCAATTAACCTAGAAATGTCCATAGATGTCCTGGCACACTTCAAGCCAATCTAAACTATTAGTCTTGTCTAAGAACTGGTTATCGATTATGCAAAATGAAAAATGCCCCCGTTAATTGATGCAGAGGCAAAACGTGAATCGATGAAGACTTCCTGCCTCAACGACGGCTCGTAACGAATGAGATAAATAATTATTACCGATGGAGTAGACGTTCAGGGAAAGAGAGCAGCGCGTTTGAATCGTCGATGCAAGAAAGATGGCTCGCGAGCTTATCCAGGCGAGGGAGAGACGCTTTGAAGAGAGAAATGAAAGAGGAGAGCGAGGGAGAGACCTATAGAGCGGAAAGTTGCAATGTCGACCGCCACGGCAGTTCAAGGCCTCTAGTCTTCTCTCCTTCTCTCTCCTTTCCTTACCACGGGCTGTTAGTTTCCTATATTCATTCTATTTTCTGCTCTACCTTTCCTCTCTTTCCATCTTGATCAAGCAAATTTTGCATTTGCAGCGCTAACGCTCCCTGATCTTCTTTATCCTCTGAGCGTAGCTCTGTCTTTGTTCGTTCTTTTGATCTTAGTCTCACAGATTCTGCATGTATACGGTGTCTCGAATGGGCTGGTGGAGTTAAATGGCGGAGGATGGTATAGGTGTGATGGTGACGGTTTTAATGGTATTATGATCGATGTCCTTATAAGGAGTCTCTGTGTCCCAAAGTAATTATGCACCATACGAATTGCGATCTGATAGTCACTATGTCTTGAATCTGGTAGGTTCTACATAGTACTCAGGCTTTGAAGTCCCCGTATTTCAAAGTTGTTATGTTCTGATACATCTACGTCTTGATATCCTTACGAATCAGTATCCTTATATGTATACCGACATTCTAGTATCGTACGTCCCAATACCGTAAAGTCCCAGTATCGTAAGTCCCAATACCGCAAAGTTCAAGTATTGTACGTTCCAATGCTGCAAAGTTCCAGTATCGTAAGTCCCAATACCGCAAAGTCAAAGTATCGTACGTGCCAATACCGCAAAGTCAAAGTATCGTACGTCCCAATACCCCAAAGTCACAGTATCGTAAGTCCCAATACCCCAAAGTCCCAGGATCGTACGTCTCAATACCGCAAAGTTCCAGTGTCGTACCTCCCAATACCGCAAAGTCCCAGTATCGTAAGTCCCAATACCCCAAAGTCCCAGTATCGTACGTCTCAATACCGCAAAGTTCCAGTATCGTACGTCCCAATACCCTAAAGTCTCAGTATCTTTACTTCCCAGTATTCCTACCTTTCGATACTATTACGTCCCAATACCTTCAGGCCACAATACCCTTACGTCCCAATACCCCTGCATCCAATACCTCCACATTCCAGTATACCTACGTCCCAATACCTTTGAGTCCCAATACCCTTGTGTCTTAATACCCCTGCATCCCAATATCCTTGTGTTCCAATACCCCTGCGCCCCAATATCCTCACGTCCCAATACCACCACGTTCCACTATACCCACGTCCCAATACATCTGCGTCCCAATACCATTGTGTCGTAATAACCTTGTGTTGTAATACCCCTTCGTCCCAATATTCCACTGTCCCAATACCCACGCGTCCCAATACCCACACGCCCCAGTACCCTTGCGTCCCAATATTCTTGCGTCCCAATACCCTTGCGTTCCAATACCCACCCGTCCCAATACCCACGCGTTCCAATACCCTTGCGTCCCAATACCTTTGCGTTCCAATACCCTTGCGTCCCAATATCCACGCGTCCCAATACCCACGCGTCCAAATACCCTTGCGTCCCAATACCCACGCGTCCCAGTACCCACGCGTCCCAATACCCACGCGTCCCAATACCCACACGCCCCAGTACCCTTGCGTCCCAATATTCTTGCGTCCCAATACCCTTGCGTTCCAATACCCACGCGTTCCAATACCCACGCGTCCCAATACCCTTGCGTCCCAATACCTTTGCGTTCCAATACCCTTGCGTCCCAATATCCACGCGTCCCAATACCCACGCGTCCAAATACCCTTGAGTCCCAATACCCACGCGTCCCAGTACCCACGCGTCCCAATACCCACACGCCCCAGTACCCTTGCGTCCCAATATTCTTGCGTCCCAATACCCTTGCGTTCCAATACCCACGCGTTCCAATACCCACGCGTCCCAATACCCTTGCGTCCCAATACCTTTGCGTTCCAATACCCTTGCGTCCCAATATCCACGCGTCCCAATACCCACGCGTCCAAATACCCTTGAGTCCCAATACCCACGCGTCCCAGTACCCACGCGTCCCAATACCCACACGCCCCAGTACCCTTGCGTCCCAATATTCTTGCGTCCCAATACCCTTGCGTCCCAATACCCTTGCGTCCCAATACCCTTGCGTTCCAATACGCTTGCGTCCGAATACCCCTGCGTCCCAATAGCCCTGCGTCCCAATATCCTCTGGTCCCAATACCCTTACGTCCCAATTCCCCTCACGTCCCAGCATCCCCATGTCCCAATACCCCTCCATCCCAAAACAGTCCCAAAATCGAAAACCACCAAACGTATTCCCTCCATTTAAAAATCGTAGTCCTAATACCGTCCCATTTGCATCAGACACCCTGTATACCCCTGCAATCTCTATCTCGTTCCATTAATATCGTCCCCTTGTTTTCCGTCCCTGTCCATCCGCAGCGTTGCATCTATTCCTTCGGTCCCTCCCTTGATCCCACGGATTCCGCGTCTGCTTTTGTCTTTCTCCTCTCCTGGCCGCCTCTCTTCTTCTCTCTTGATCTGGTGGCCTCTTTGTCGCTGCATTCATTCCACCACCGTCTCTCTCGTTCGCTATCGTCTTTATTTCCTACCGCCTGTCTCTGTCCCACCGTCAGCGGTACTGTTGCCTCTCACGCATTAAATTGCGCTGATTGATACATTCTCATCGTGTTTCCTCCTTCCTCGCCAGCTCGTTTTGTTTCGCCGGCCTAATTGACGGGAGATCCATCAGTTAGATACTCTCCACTAGTTCTCGGTTAGGCTAGGTTCGTGGATCATCTTCTGCGTTCCCGGAGACTCTGTCCCCTCTCTCCTTTCTTCCTTGACTGGATGATTCTGTGGGAACTTTAGGCGGAGCCTTCTTAGAGGTTAGGGTGAAATAGAAGATTACGTAAGCGGGGTAGGATCAAAATACGTGTATGCGGATTATGTAACTAAACGATCCTGTTTTGGGTTTGCCGAGACAATCACGTGCTCTACTTCACGGTCACCGGCAAGATTATACTCTTTTTCAATTTCTCGACCGAATACCACCTGTTCTGTTAACATCCGCCACAATTTTGTTTAATCGCAGTCCACAACGATTTTACCGCAGAATTTCTACGACATGTCACCGGTGATTTAGATGTCCCATGTTTCGGACGGCTGCTGATTTCAACTACGTGTAACTGATAGATCTGTAGGGTCGACTGCGTATAATGCAGTAGTTGACTGCACTATCGACCGCGTGCGACCGTTGCATCGCGTCGCGGCGTCGTGACGTCACAGTCACTAATGCCCGAGTTACATAAACCCCCATTGCGTGCGTTCTCCCTCTCTTTCTCCCTCGTCCGCTACGTGTCTCTTTCTTTGCCTTTCCCCGCCTTTTGCAGTCCGTCGTTTAGTAACCTGTTTCGAAAACATCTCAAGAAAGCGTTACTTTCGTTTCGCGCTCAAACCATTACCCCAAAAATTTTTTAATTTACTTCGTACAACTTTTCTTAACATAATCTAAGTACAAATGGAGAACGATCAGACAGAGAACTTATAAATAATTTAACAAAGTTTGAACTTTTCAGAAATTCGTTTCTGAATAGAGGTCTCTCCAAATTTATTTTGAAGTAAATTTTTATTAGTTAAATTGTAAAAAGAATTTAATCCACGTAGCAGTGTCCTTCATTAGGAGCCATTAGGTGTAATAAGAAGGTTTAATTTGAAGACAGTAAAAAGAAATTAACATATGAAACGAAAGAGTGCAACCACTGTCAAACTGCAAGATGGAGAATGAAAATAGTTGAACAGTAAAAATGTAATTGCAGAGAAATAAGAAAATTAAATGAAAAAGTAGTTTAATTGGTTTAAAGAGAAAAATTTCAGAAACAAGGTTAAGTATGATGTTATCGCGGTTGTTTCGCGGTATAATTCGAGTTTCGAAACCGACAGACGTCGTAAACCACACCATAATTATGAGAGTAAGATGGCGGGATATTTAAAATATGAAAAAAAATTTCATCATTGGAATTTGCATTTGTAGGACTGAAAATCTTTTGATATTTATTGCAAATCAGATTTCAATATTTATTTAATTTATTGTATGAAAGAATAATATATTGAAAGTGCAATTTTGTGCCATCTGACGGCAATTATAGTATTTTTGCTGCATTGTGCAAAATAAAATATATTGTAGTTCTCTACATCACCGACGAAGCACACCACTGTATGCGAATTGCACTAAACACATAATTTGTATGTTTGGACACAAAGAATATATTATACACATCCTAAAATCAATATTAATGAATATGTAATGAATATATTGCATACTAATCATTAAAATCGCTGTAAATTGCGTTTTTTCGAAAATCGAACATGTGGCGCCATCTCTCCGGCGAACAGGGTGAACTACGTACTTTTGAAACAGTACTTTAATTAGTTCCATCCGCTGCCGCTAGACGGCAGCACATAACACAGGAAAGCTTAACCTAAGAATTTTTTAAAATTGATAATGGTTTGGTACAGTCAACATAATTCGCAGGTAATTAATCTTGCACTCCGATGTAATTTGATGCATATTATAGTAAATTAAGCCAATAAAATGAGTGTTAATTGAACTTCCGAAACTGGAACGCGTTGAGTCATCTAGCGGTGAACGGGAGACTACAAAATCATAAAATTGGCCTTTCTGCAAAATTAGTGCATTTTATGCATTTCTCAGCCTAAATTGGATATCTTTCGGATTAAAATAATGTTGTAAGAACTTTCTCAAAGCGCCAGAAACGAAAATAAAAAATAGCGCATGTCATGAACCAAAAGTCCGCCCAGCAGTGAAAGGCGCCAAATTTGAAATACCCCTTCGAAAATATTGATTTTCTAGGCTTACGCGGCAATAATTTGCATCTAGTATTAATAATAGTTTACTCTAGAATGTTTCAGAAAAAAGAATATATTCAGAAAGTCATGAAATATGTCTTTTTATAATTTCCTGATATGCGTATTCGGACATACGATTTTTCGGACATAACGCTTTCAGCAAACTTGTATGCCATTATTTTGCTCCCTATTCGATCACTAAACACTATACGACCCTCAGAAATACTTAAAAGTCGCTAATTATGTAAAAAATCGCAATTTTCAGATTTTGTAATTCATCCCGTTATTGCTAGATGCCGTAACGTGTACCTTTTGGACCTAATTTACTAAATATCAACTTTTTGCGTTTAATCAACAATAAAATGCATCGAATGTTAATAGGAATTTACTTTAAACTGTCTTAGGAAGCATAAAGTGTACAAAGTTACGAAATTTGACTTTTTATACTTTTGTTATATGCTCGGAGTTCGATCTGATACATGGCACATATTGATCACTTTTCTCGATAAAATATTATTCCTTAATTATTATAATTATAGATGTAGTTATTGTAATTATGTTTTGTATCGGTTGTTCAAAAATTGTATGCATAGTAAAAAGTGAAAATAGTATAGTTACGAAATTTGACTTTTTATATCTAGTATCGTTTTGAACATAGTTCTATAGTATCCAACCTAACCTGACCAGGGAGTTACCATTTGAGTTTCAAATCTGAGGTTTGAATGTTGATAATATGGTTTCTGTGTTGGCAAGAAGATGTCAGTGCAATATACTCAACCTCCATTTTTCTCCAAATATATCTGTTCACCATGCAAAATTAAAATTATGTAAGATAACTGCTCATTTCTGAAAGAAATCAAAGGATGAAAGTTGGGTCTTTCCATAGAAAATTTGAAACTTCATGATGCTTTTACTGAAATCTTTCAAAGTTTCTAAAGAAAGAAACTACCTAAGTTTCAGAAGTCCATAGAAGAATGTAGAACATAGATCTTTGCAAAAAGAGAATGTCCTAAAGTTCTAGCGTCCCAAGATCAAAGTGGAATTACAAAGCACCTACAGAAGATTTGCTCTTAAATACTAATATGAAAAATAAGATCCTAGGTGAAACGTGAAAGGACCTACGAATCCTAAAGAGCCTAAGCCTAACGAGCTCTTCATAAGATGAAATGAAATAAAACAAAGTAACTCCGCTAGGAATAGACCCGATCGAGGTGGTCGTTCTCATTTCGTACATACTTGGCGTCAGCAGCAAACTGCGTTTTTTTGATAGGACGCCCAGTTATACTAATGTAACATCCGGCACCCTGGTTTTAATTTAAATTCCTTTTCCTCCGGTTTTCATATCAAATTTCGACAAATCGTTTGTTTAGGATATTTTCCGATTTATCGTTGATTTTCTTGGCACCGTCCTGTCAGCTTGATTTAAATTACCCCATTCAGAAGCAACAGTTATTTTAGTTCTTTAAAATTTCGAGAAAAAGTTTCTTTAAAATTTACAAGTTTAATAAAGTAGAATTGAGTGTATATTGGACAGACTTAGATGAAGTTTTTGTCCGAAAGTAATTAATGTGAACGATTGTCCCGTCCATTTTTCACGCCAAGTAACCGTACATTATTCCTGGATCCGTGTTACAGAGATACAGTTCCTGGCATTTGCGGCTCGTTTAGAAACTGCATACGTCGCTCGAGTTTCCCACGTGTCATATTCATATTTCATCAGACGACCGCTTGTTTTTCAAAGTTTCATCGAATTTAACGCTTGTCCGAATATTACTTATTCCTCTATTTAGGATTCCGTTTCTCATCGGTCTTGGCTTATAATATCGTATGTATTTATTGACTTAGGGGTTTAGGAAGTTTGGAATTATGGGATTTGAGGTGTGTGATTTGAGGTTTTAAGGAGTTGGGGATGTGCAAACTGCAAATGGGGAAATGTAGAAATTTGGAGGTGCAAGAATTATTGGATGTGTGGGAATTTGGGTATATAGAGATTTGGAAGCGTAGAAATATGGAGATGCTGAGATTGGGACATGTGTGGAGACTACATATGGTGATTTGGAGATGTGGAGATTTAAGGTGATAGAAATGAGGAAATGCAGAAACTTGAAGCTGCAAGAATTGTTGGATGTATGAGATTTTGGGTATATAGAGATTTGGAAGCGTAGAAATATGGAGATATTGATATTAGGACATGTGGTGACTCCATATGGAGATTGGGACATGTAGAGACTACATATGGTGATTTGGAGATGTGGAGATTTAGGGTGATAGAAATGGGGAAATGTAGGAATTTAGAGGTGCAAGAATTGTTGAATGTGTGGGAATTTGGATACATAGAGATTTGAGAGCGTAGAAATCTGAAGATATTGATATTAGGACATGTGGAGACTACATATGGAGATTTGAAGATGTAGGGATTCAAAACAGTGTAAATGAGGAAATACAGGAATTTGGAGATGCAGCTACATAAAACATATAGGGATTTGAAGATACAGAGAGTTGCATATTTAGAATTCTGGAGATATCAAGATTAGGACATTGGAGATTCCATTGGATTCCATTGGAGATTAGGACATGTGGAGATTCCATACAGACATTTGGAAGTATAAGGACTTAGAATGATGTAAATAGGAATATAGAAATTTGGAGATGTGTGCACTTCAGACATGTAGTAATTTGTCACATACTAACTTGAAATGTAAAAATCTAGCGACATCAAGATTAGAGCACATAAAAATTTGACTATAAAAATATAGAAATCCTGAGATACAGAAACCTGGGACATTTGAAGACAGACTTTAGGAATACATTCTAAGAATATAGGGATTTAGGAATACGAATGTCCCGACACGTCGAGATCTATGTTTAATAATAATTTAGCGCCGGTATTACATAGTGGGTAAGGTAGGTACCTGCAAGTCGGACACATATCCGATTCCGGATGTTGGCACTCTGTTCACGAATGTCTACAAGCACCCAATGCAACTACAAGTAATAACTGTAGTAGCAATCATACATCAGTATGATACAGCTCAGTATGCACTCAGTATGCACTCAGTACTTAGCACCATACATTTACATCAACTTAACCTAACCTAAGTGAAGCATTCCTATATCAACCTAATCTAACTTAACCATCATACATCACATAAAGATGTCCTCACATAGAAATTGTACTATTATCAATAGGGTGAAGTGTCCTTATGTCAAATGTCAACCTAACCTAACTTACTATTAGCAATAGAGTCAAGTGTCTCTAAGTCAAACATCAACCTAACCTAACTTAATCTAGCTTAATTGTTATAGATCTCGTCAAGGTCCTCATATAGAAATTGTGGTATTACCAATAGGTGAAGTGTCCCTAAGTCAAATGTCAACCAAACCTAATCTACTATTAGCAATAGAGTCAAGTGTCCCTAAGTCAAACATCAACCTAACCTAACTTAATTTAGCTTAATTGTTACAGACCTCGTCAAGGTCCTCATATAGAAATTGTACTATTATCAATAGGATGAAGTGTCCCTAAGTCAAATGTAAACCTAACCTAACCTAATACAATTTAACCGTCACATATCACGTCAAGGTCCTCACATAGAAATTGTGCTATTACCAAGAGGGTGAATTGTCCCTAAGTCAAATGTAAACCTAACCTAACCTAATATAACT
The DNA here is from genome assembly GCA_963576845.1 of Megachile leachella. NCBI lineage: Eukaryota > Metazoa > Arthropoda > Insecta > Hymenoptera > Megachilidae > Megachile > Megachile leachella. The sequence goes on along the minus strand of OY756262.1, from coordinate 5,280,624 downwards.
TAACCGTCACATATCACGTCAAGGTCCTCACATAGAAATTGTGCTATTACTAAGAGGGTGAATTGTCCCTAAGTCAAATGTAAACCTAACCTAACCTAATACAACTTAACCGTCACATATAACGTCAAGGTCCTCACATAGAAATTGTGCTATTACCAAGAGGGTGAATTGTCCCTATGTCAAATGTGAACCTAACCTAACTTAACCGCCATACTTGAGAGTCCTAATAAGCCAAAAGCGATTCGCGACATTAATCGCTCGTTAACGCATTCGTTAAACGTGAGTGTCCGTGGTCGCACGTGCGACAATATATTCCCGTCGATTTCTCTGGTGCAATTAAAGCACCCCTCCACCTGATAATGATGATATCTGATAGGGATCCGATAATAGAAAGGAGCGTTAGGCAGCCGGCCCAGTTTTTCTCGACCGCGCTGACGAATACTTTCAAGGTAACCGCCGAAATATCCCACAACCCTTGCACAGAGCTAAGATTTAATATTTCCACGATTGTTGCCAGTTTAACGATCGGTAACTTGTTACATTATAATGACATAATAGGTCGCACGCGTACCTGGACCCTCACGAGATTACGCGATGCGCAAACTCGAGCTGGTCCGATGTTAGGTTAGGTCATCGTTATGAAAACTCGGAGATTTGGAAAGTTTCGAAGGTCTTGGAGATCTATTTCGAGATTCTGATAGGAACATAAATCTACCCGCGATTACTGTGATTGTGTTCAGATGGAGTTGCCTTCGCTAATTTTTCGAACAAATCGTGATCATTTGTTGCTAATCAGCTGAAAAAATTTCGTTTATTAAAAAGAATCGGATAACAATTTCCCGGGTAAAAATTGAATTGATGCTTCAACAGGTGATGGATTTTCCTTCCAAAAACATGTCAATACGTCAGCAATTTACGAATCGCAACGAACTAGCACGGCGTGCCGTTGCAGTCAATCGACTGAACAATTTACATACTAAAACCGTGCGTTTAATTTCGCGAACGGTCGAAACTTGGTTAAGCCAAATTCTCTTTCTGTTATAACGCGAATGGGTTGCAACAAAGTGCACGAAATTCTATCAAAATTAGGATGGTGACTGTGTCATCGGAAAAGAGAATTGAAGATTGTCCAAGTAATATTGGCAGAGCGATTTCTGGTGAATAATGAACCTCTATATTTAAATTCACTCGAAGCGAGTAAACATAGGAGAGAACAGAGCTTTCTTTGATAGCGAGCACTTTTCAAAGACTTTTCGAATCGCTCAATTTATAATTTAGAGGTTAGAAAAATGCATCATGGGAACTTGGACACTTGGAGAATTCTTCTGACAATTTTTTCTTTTAAGAGGAATCTTAGGGATTTTATGAGTTTTAGAGTTATTAAGAGTGCAAATTCTAGGTACTTTAGTGATCTGGGGATTTTAACGATTCTAGGGACCCTATGGGGATTCAAGGTTTTTTGAAGTTCTTGAAATTTTAGGGAGCTTATTTAGTGGTTTTAAATCCCTATGCGGAGGTTCGAAGAATTCTAGGAACTCTAGGGACCCTAGAGATAGGTGTTTTAGGGACTTTAGGGAATATAGGGATTTTAGGTTTCATAACGTGAGGTATCACAGAGGTCCAGTGATGGTAACTCAACAGATTCTAGGGATAGTGTAGGTCGTAGGAATTTTCAGAATTCTAGTAACCCTAGAGGTAGGTGTTCTAGGGACTTTAGAGAATATAGGGATTTTAGGTTTTATTACTTGAGGTATCACTGAGGTCCAGAAATGAAAACTCAATAATTTCTATGTGTTTTAGAGATTCTAGGGATTGTGTAGGTTGTAGGAATCTTCAGAATTCTAGGGACCCTAGAGGTAGGTGTTCTAGGGACCCTAGGGAATATAGGGATTTTAGGTTTCATAACCTGAGGTATCACAGAGATCCAGTGATGGTAACTCAACAGATTCTAGGTGTTTTAGAGATTCTAGGAATTTTGTAGGTCGTAGGAATCTTCAGAATTCTAGTAACCCTAGAGGTAGGTATTCTAGGGATCCTAGGGAATATAGGGATTTTAGGTTTCATAATTTGAGGTATCACAGAGGTTCAGTGATGGTAACTCAACAGATTCTAGGTGTTTTAGAGATTCTAGGGATAGTGTAGGTTGTAGGAATCTTTAGAATTCTAGGGACCCTAGAGGTAGGTGTTCTAGGGACCCTAGGGAATATAGGGAGTCTAAATTTGACAACCTGAGATATCACTGAGGTTCAGAAATAAAGACTCAATAGATTCTATGAGCTTTATAGATTCTAGGGATTCTAGGTTGTAGGAACTTTTAAGGATCCTAGGGACCCTAGATGGAGGTTAAATGTACAGAACTTTGGGATTCTGGGAATCCTAGGATATGGAAAATTCACATAAATCTTCATAAGTCTTCACACAATATAGTGGTGTTCCTAGGTATTTTAGAAACTTTAGAAAACCTGGTGTGCATAATCGAAAATTTCCCTAGGAAGAATAGAGAGAAACTTCTTACTTGGAGAAATTACTATACTTGCACAAGTTATAGTCTTTTTCCTTAGAATTCGATGGAATTTCAATGCTTCTGATCCTAATTCCACGTACTCTCCATATATGGCAAAGGCTAAAATTCTACACAATGGAAAATTTCCCTAGGAAAAATAGAGAAAAACTTCTTACTTGGAGAAATTACTATACTTGCACGAGTTATAGTCTTTTTCCTTAGGATTCGATGGAATTTCAATGCTTTTGATCTTAATTCCACGTACTCTCCATATATGGCCAAAACCAAAAATCTGCATAATAAAAAATTCCCTAGGAAAAATAAAGAAAAACTTACTTAGAGGAATTACTATATTTGTATTCCATACAATTACAATGCTTCCAATCCTAATTCCACATACTCTCTATATATGGCCAAAACCAAAAATTTGCATAATGAAAATTTCCTTAAGAAACATAGAGAAAAACTTACTTAGAGGAATTACTATATTTGTATTCCATACAATTACAATGCTTCCAATCCTAATTCCACATATTCTCTATATATGGCCAAAACCAAAAATCTGCATAATGACAATTTCCCTAAGAAAAACTGAAAGAAACTTACTTAAAGGAATTACTATATTTGAATTCCATACAATTACAATGCTTCTGATCCTAATTCCACATACTCTCCATATATGGCCAAAACCAAAATTCTCCTACTTCCACATTCCATCAGCAACATATCAATAAAATATTCCGCAGCAAATAAAATACTTGCATCAACATTACGTCACGGTTGATTATAAAACAAAATAAATAAATAGTGTTGTTTGGGCGGGCAAGTAGGAAGAAAGCGCGAGTAAATTGTTTGCGTGGAAGACAAGTTCCGTCGCCAACAAACGTCTCGTTTTATCCGCGATGCAGTCAGTGAGTCACATCGTCTTACGAAACGCGAAATTTGTCACCAGTCATTGTCTTTGATTCTACTTTTAACGATCGAATCGTCGCGTCGCCTGGTGGCAACTGGACAAACTTCCGCCTTCTGGATTCTACTTTTTTTAAGATCTTGCATAGTTCACACTTTCTTGCAAACGGTACATAGCGCAACTATTTATAAACCGTGACTAATCTTCTATTCTACCGTTTGAAAATGAGATTCAAATTTAAAGAGTTAACTGCTGGAAATATTTTGAATGATTCAGAATCGAGATATTCTTCAAGGTAGAAGAGCACGAAGAAACTAGAATGGTCTACGAGGTTTCAACAGAGTGGTCAATCTTCGTGCACTTTGAAAATCCTTCTAATTAATCTCACTCAATTGAGAACTCGATAGAGCCATTGTGCTTGTGCCAAACAGTTACATTTTATAAGTAGGTCGTTCACTTAAGTAAAATCATTGCGTTAGTCATCGTGCTATTTATATCCCCCAGAATCGATAGAATAACCAAAAAAAGACGTATTTCTACCCGTCTATAAAAATGTTCAAACGAAAAGAAGCATATATCACTCGTACAACCGGTGATATATCAAGTTGAAGTTTTTATTGTCGTTAAAGACCAGGGGATGTTAAGAGACACTTGATAGATGAAACGTTGTTTCTTCATTCACCGTCTAATTTATGCTTAATTGCTGATTTACTTCAGGTCAAAGCAGATTGTTGGACCTAACCTATATTAAACTTGAACTTCGCTTAAATTATAGAAACAAAGGCCGTGATAAATTTAGAAGTATCAAGGATTATCGCAAAAAATACCCTAAGTACTCGAGATTTATCACACAGATTCTTGTCAGACTTTATTTACATCTAATTTTGATCAACCCTGACCTAACCACCTCAAGGACTATTGCAAAAGGTACCCTAGATTAAATTCTGGCTCAACTTAGACGTGAGGTTAGACTGGAGTCAGATTTTACGGTATGAGTTAGAAACTTTGGGTTGTATAGTCCCTAGGGATTTTATAGTCTTTGTTGCAGGTTTTAGGGAGGTTCCAAGGAGAGGTTAAGGTGTTAAGATTTTTCAGATTTAGAGGTTATAGAGGTTATAGTATAGTATGCAGTTATAAATTTTGGGTTTCTATAGTCCCTAGGGATTTTATAGTCTTCGTTGCAGGTTTTAGGGAGGTTCTAGGGAGAGGTTAGGGTGTTAGGGTTATTGAGATTTAGAGGTTATGGAGATCATAGTAGTATAGGAGTTTCAAGATTTTAATTTTAATTTAGGATCCCTAGAGAGTCAAGGTTACCTCAAATCTCTAGGGTCCCTAGATCTTTAGAAAATTAGGTTTTTAGGCTACTATGGTCTCTAGAATCCCTAGGTACTATAGGTCCCTCTAATTTTTGGAACTCCTAATTTCTTAGTTTCTCTAGGTCCCTAGGGTCCCTAAAATCCCTAGATCTCTAGAATCTTAAGGCCTTAGACCATTATGGTCTATAGAATTCCTAGGTACTATAGGTCTCTCCAATTTCTGGAACTCCTAGTTCCTTAGTTTCTCTAGGTCCCTAGGGTCCCTAGAATCCCTAGGTCTCTAGAATGCTAAGTTCCTAGACCATTATGGTCTATAAAATTCCTAAACTCTCCAGGTCTTCCGAATTTTCAGAATTTCTAAACTTTATGGTCCCACTATCGTTAGAATCTCTAGTTCCTTAATTTTTCTAGATCTCTAGGGTCCCTAGAATCCCTAGATCTCTAGGAGCTTCTTAGATCATTCCTAGAATCTCTAGGTCTCTAGAAACTTCTTAAACCATCAACATCTCTAAAATCCCTAGATCCTTAGGTCTCTCAAATTTATAAAACTGTACAGTTCCTCAATTCTTAAAATCCCTAGATCCTTAATTTCCCTACTTTCGGATTCCTAAGTACCTAGATTCTTATGTTTCTACACTTCTATATCTTTAAATCCCTAGATTGTAAGGTCTCTATAATTTCTATAACCCTTAGGTTGGTAGGTCCATGAGGCTCCACAGTTCTTGGAATCACCAGGTCCCTAATCTTGAATTCTCCATACCACCTAGGGTCCCTATGGAGATACACAGATTCTATGGTGATTATTTCTTGAGGTTTCCTCCTAGGAAAGAAATAGTACCCTTTGAGTCTCTAAATGTTCCAGAGTCCTAAATAACCCTATAATGTTCCTGTCTCCCCTAGATATTCCTAGATATCCCTATAATGTTCCTACTTTCTCTATATATTCCTAGATATCCCTATAATGTTCCTGACTTCCCTAGATATTCCTAGTTATCCCTATAATGTTCCTGACTCCCCTAGATATTCCTAGATATCCCTATAATGTTCCTACTTTCCCTAGATATTCCTAGATATCCCTATAATGTTCCTACTTTCCCCAGATATTCCTAGTTATCCCTATAATGTTCCTACTTTCCCTAAATATTCCTAGATATCCCTATAATGTTCTTGACTTCCCTAGATATTCCTAGATATCCCTATAATGTTCCTACTTTCCCTAGATATCCCTAAATATCCCTAAACCTCCCCAAAGTTCCACAACTTACACAAATATTACATAAGACACTTCTGGAACACGTTCCATATAATTTCTCAGTAAATAAAAAATGAAAAATACACAAAATATGAATTATATCGACATACCAAAATGGCGTACCTAACGGTGGATTTAAAATTAGTGCCATCGAGGTATTCCAGTGAATTATGTTAAGGTCGGGCCAAATATTACCGCGGCCTCTTTGTTAGTTATCCAAACGCATCGAAGTCGACTAATTCGTTCGGTTTGTCACAGCACCGAGCTCATCATTTTCCTTCGACTTCGTTCCGTTCGCGAGCTGAGTCATCGGGCGTGCAAGTGTCTCGAGGGCGTCTGCTAAGTCACATGCTAAATTTGGTTACCTTACCATCGGGATTGTATTACGCGCGTGGGCTTATTCTAATATTTCGGATGGCCGCGATGGCAACTAGGCCGTCCTCTTTCTATACTTATATCTGCTTTCCTGACCACGTTGAGATACCAACCGAGAAGGAAGTGCTCACAATCTTCCCGTACAAAAATTCAAACATTATAATCACCCTTGATGGGGACTTTGATCCAACTGTAAAGACGTAACTCGATCGACGCTTTTTTTATTTATGTCCTCCGATGTTTGTAAACAACCATGTTATTTTTGCGCGCCATTTCGTCGATGACAAATTAGCTTGAATCGTCCTTGCGCATGTTCGGAGGATTTTACGAATAGTTTTTGGCTTTATAATCTGCTATTGGCAGAATTTTCAGTGATGGAAAATTCGTTGCGGAGAGATTTTTATTGGTGTACTACGACCACCATTTGGAGCCTCCCGCCATTTTGAGGATCCTACCATTTGCTGTCGGTTTTGGGGATCTTGCTTGCAAAGTTTTTTATTATTAATGATTTTTGTGTGTTTGTAATTGTCAAATATAGTATTATTTATGAAGTTTGAGATTTAGAAATTCTTATGGAGAAAGTTTTTACATTTTTGTGTACGTACATCTCCAAGTACTTACACTTACAAATCGACAAATCTTAGGGTTGTGGCTCCTACTTTCTCAAATTATTACATTCCCAAGTTTCCACGTCCCTGGACCTTCATATCTGTTCATTTTTTAAATTCCTTTGCATCCTAATCCACACATCCTCAAATTTCTACGCCTCCAAATCCCTACGTCCCCAAATTTTCACGTACTCGAACGCCTAGGTCCTCAAATCCTCACGTCCCCAAATTTCCAGCTCTCTAAACTCTCAAATCCCCAAATCCCTACGTCCCCAAATCCTCGCGTCCCCAAATTCCCAGCTTTCTAAACTCTCAAATCCCCAAATCCTCACGTCCCCAAATTCACAGCTCTCTAAACTCTCAAATCCCCAAATTGCCAGCTCTCTAAATTCTCAAATCCCCAAATCCTCACGTCCCCAAATTCCTACGTCCCCAAATCCTCACGTCCCCAAATTCACAGCTCTCTAAACTCTCAACTTCCCAAATTTCCAACTCCCCAAATTCCTCCATCCCCAATCCCAAGCTCCTCACCCCAAGTTCCTAAAATTCCAAATACGAAAATCTTCATTTCCAAATACCCAAACACTATCAATACCTCCCCTCCCTTAAGAAACCTTCCATTTCCTTCCGTTTCCTCTAGTAAACCACTACGACAGTAGTTAGCACGTCTGAGTCACGACTGACCCAGCCACCGTGATTCAAGAGTTAACGGCGAATTTTTACGATCGATGGGGTGTAGGCGGTCCAAGTCGATGCTTTTCAAAGGATTACCCGAGCAAGAGCTCTTCCGCGATCATGTAACACCCGCAGCACAGGACGGAAATAATTTCAAGCTACGAAGAAGGGGTGAAGGAGAGAGACGGTCAAGAATTCTGCATTATGCGATGCGCAAACTCCATTTAATCGCTACTAATAGTCTTCTATATGTTTCCTCGTGCTAACCACCTTTTCGTTATCGATGTTTTACTGGACAATTTAAGTTTTCTTGAGATAACCATTGAAACTGATCATTTCTGTACGAAAATTGGGGAAATTATAATATGACTGAACTGTTGCGTTTATTTTAACGTACTTGGAGAAACTCTGGATTCTAACCTCATTTTAGGATTCTCATTCCTAATCTAATCTCTATACGAATAAATGGATAACTTTACTATTATCCTGTAAAGGTATAAAAGATATGAAATACGTATTCATAGGTATTTATGAGATCAATCTTAATTTACAATTTTAGCTGCATATTCACATGTGGAAAGATAAAATGGCGCTAAAAGGAGCTAAAATGGGTTCTGCACTTAACGCAGGCTTTTAGCTTATACACCATTCTTTTAGAATATTGAAGTTCTTAGAAGAGGTATGATAGAATTTGTACAATTTTATAAATGGTCTGTAATTTGTTAAGGCAAGGTGGCGAGGACTGTGATGTAATTCCGTTGTGCATCCACGTCGGGATCGTTGCACCCCTTCCGTTAAATATAAATACTACAAGCAGTTTTCGTGGTGTCGTGAATTTTTAAGCATTTCCTCTTTTGCGACAGCTTTCGTTATTTTTGACACGAGAGCCACAACCGCGGATCGACCCGGCACCCATTCTCAGGTACATAATTGAATTCCGGTGTCAATCACAGATAATGGTTCCACGATTACGCGTCACGTGTTTCCGACTGTTGTTCTAATTATATGCACGTTTCACATGCATTTCTCATCGTCTTTTCGTTAAAATAGAAATGGAGGGAAACGGTGCCTGATTCCTGACAGAGATCTTTATTTCATTCCTCTGGTTCGTTGAACTTCGGACGAACTATCGGAAATATTCAGGAAGAATGACTTTTTGTCTTTGAAAGAATCAAATTTTCAGAATAGTTGCTTCGGTTACGCTGTCAGGCATGTTTGAGGAAAACGGCAATATAGGGAGAGGAATGTTTCTTGTAATATTGGGAGAATATCAAGTATTCTGGGGAGAATGTGAATTTTAAGGAGTGTAGAAATGCTAGGGAGTTTATTTAGGGGAATTTAGAATTAGGGGAAGACAGGTATTTTGTGGATTTTAGGGATTCTAGGGATTCTAGGAATTCTAGGGATTCTAGGGATTCTAAGGATTTTGGGATTCTAGGAAATTTATCGGATTTTAGGGATTATAGGAATTCTAGGGATTCTAGGGATTCTGGGAATTCTAGAGATTCTAAGGATTCTAGGAATTCCAGGAATTCTAAGAATTTTGGGATTCTAGGAAATTTATCGGA